>VBSM01003157.1:6942791-7014725 GCA_008086735.1 Cheirogaleus medius
AAAAAAAAAAAAAAAAGAAGAAGAAAGAAGATCTGAGGCTCACAAATTCAACATAGGGAAGGGCGTCCCTCTGAGTTCCGTCTTTGTTTATTGCATAACTCCTTTCCCTACTCCACCTCCAACCTTCTCCCAAGGTGGACTTAACCCATCTGCTTCTTGCTGCATCCCCGCTTATTCTTAACTTCCTCTGCATGTGGCTTTGCTCCATATGATATCACTAGTACACGGGAAAGAAGTCTCTCTGCTCCATTTGGTTCATTAATCTCCGACTGTGTCTGCGGCTCACCTTGTTCTTATGCTTACAATGATAAAAACTCTGAAATTTTCCCTTCTTAGTTTTCCTGCATATTGATATATCGTGCCGAACCAACTGTAATTAATAAAGTCCACCATGTTAAAGTATCCCATTTCTAGTAACTCAAAATCTATAATGGCTCTAATATTAATAATCTCATAATCATATATTAACAGTTGATCTTCTTAAGCAAAGTCATTTCATAGGCTTATAATTTGACTTAATATGTTTCCTCTTTCCATATAATCATTTCTGTTCTGATCATTGTCACCAGTATTCTTGAAGGTATCCAATCTCATTTAATTGGTTTTACATCACTTCAGATCTAATTGGAGAGATAATCATACATAAGAATTATTATATATTATTTATAATTTGATAATCACTTGCATTTACTGAGATATTATTTTGTTCTGGGCAGATGATACTTTGCTCAGTGTATTATACGTATCATTTAATTCTTACCATAACCTATTATGCAGTAATATTCTTATCCCCATTTTTTAGATATGGAAGCCCAAGACACAAAATTGTCCATGTTCATACAGGAAATAACTTGTGGAACCAGCAGAGAGAGGATGCATACACAAGAAGTCTGGTTCTTGACCTGTCATTCCTAAACATTATTCCCTACTTCCTTATCAATATCATACATATTTCTTTAATTCCTTTCTGAATAAGACAAGCCTTCTAAATCAGTAAATCTGCTCCTGGGTCCAAGAATATGGGCAGAAAGTAGTATAAGAATTCAAAAGCAGAAATAATCACAGCCAGCAGTTTTATTAAAAAGAGGCTTTCACTCAGAGCATGAATAAAGTCAGGCTTTCAAAGACCATTTGGGGAGAGTTTTTTAAGGGGAGAACATCTTCTTCTATAATGGCCCCAAATAAGACCATACTGATTTTCTACATGCATTAAGGATGTGGAGATAGGGTTTGGGTAGCAGCAGTTCTTGCATCTGTGGAATGTCTTTTGTGTTGACACATGGTTAACATCACCACCACATGACCACTCTGCTCTATTGAGAACTTCTATCTTTATCTTCATAGTGTTCTGAGTGTTACAACTTCCTTCTGCTGTTGCTTTTAGCTGGAAGTGAATGTGAGCTTTTCCGTTTCACAGAAAAATTGCTCAGTCAATGTGAATCACTAGGCAATTGGATGTTAGAAGAGGTTGTAAAAATTTCTATGATGTAGGGTTCCTGCCTTCAAGGAATTTATTATTGTGTTAGGGAGAAAAATTGGTGCAATCAAATTCACTGGGAGGAGAAACCTTAACCCATGGCTTTATGGGAGTTACTATAAAGCCATTATAATGTGGTCATGTTGAGGGGGTTGCAGAGGGAGGAAGGTAAGGGGTAGTGTTGTCCTCTTTCCTTCCAGTCTCCCCTCAGTCTGTCCTGTTGTTTAAATTCCATGAAGGTAACGGTCATGTCTATCTTGGTCACTGCAGTGTCCTCAGCACTTGGCATCATGCATAGGCTGAAGCAAATGTACAATAAAGGTTGGAATTCACGAATGAACAAGCATTTTGGGCTGAAGATTAGAGTGAATAGTCTTCTGCATTCCTGAAAGCAACACTATATACCTATCCAGAGAACTGACTGAACTTTGGGTCTGTAACCGGGCAGGGAAATGCCCTTGGCACAGGTTCGATTCCGTTTGCAGGTTTGTATTCAGTGTATTCTGTCATAATGGCTGTGCCACCAAGCCGGTCCCTGGGACATGGAGCTGACACCTTCCTTCACCTTAACATAAACAGTAGGACAGTTGGAGGTCAAGCTCAAATTTAGCTCAAATAAGAGTGTGACCATGGTTAGTCACCGGTGCCCATCTTCAGACTTGGAAGCCAAATATTAAACAGTTTTGCAGTTGGTTTTAAAAAATAATGTACAGTGTGTTATTTTGCTCAAATGTGAGTCAACAAAGCTCTTATAGTGATAATATCTGGAACCATTTTTTAAGACTTAATATTTTTCTGGTTTTGAAATATGTATTCTAGATTTTGAGCTTGAAGAAATAACAACAATGAAAAGGTGAAGAAAATGCAAATCAAATTTTAGCTCCCCAAGGAATGTGTGGTTATGTTTAATTTCCCTGGAGTCTTGCTCAGAGTTTGGTGTATGCTAGGCATTAAATATGTGTTGGAGTAGATGGGTAGATGGAAGTAATTATATTTTAGATTTAGAGGACAATTCTACCAGTAGAATAAACAATGGTAGTAAATGTTAGATGCGTGCTGCTAGGGAAATCTAGCAATAAATTGGTTTGGGGGAAGTAAATGAAGAATAAGGTGCAAATTTAGTAGTCAACTTCACCATCTCTTATATTTGCACTTTCCTCTTCCTTCAAAAAGAAAAAAAAAAAGAAAAAAAAATGTTAAGCAAAACTACTGCTTTTATCTTTTCCAGTTTGGATTAATAACTCTGCACTTTCAGATATGCCATGAATTAAATCAGAATCCCACAGAGAACAGTTTGCTCAATATTTGGTCACAGTTTGAAGGCATTCCCAGATGGTTTCATAGAAAAACTAATTTTAAGAGAATGCAATATAAATGACTAATTTTATCCTTTTGCGTATTAATGGTCCCTCTATCTCAATGACTGTGGTCAGCTTGCATTATCATTAACATCAAATGTACATACATTTAAACTTACATTAAGAGCCTTTCTTAATAATAACACTAGGAAAATGGACTAAAGATCAGAAACAGAGAAGATGAATTCTAGAAAGTGGTTGTTAATCTTTTAATCTTTCTGTAAACTAGAATGACGAATTAGGGGTCCTAAGATATGGGCCCTCAGCATGTTGTTAAGTCAGTTGTTTATTTGGAGTCAAGTAAAATTAGGAAGAAAAGTTTGCTTAGGTACCCTTTTGATAGGCAAGGATCCTACTACATCCTTTTAGGGCTCTCTACCGGTCTCCACCTACTGAATTCATGTGACTTCAAATTCTCTGCCCTCTTCTTCCCCAGGTATTGATAAGACATTTTTTTTTTCTGGCCACCTTCCACTTATCTATGGTTTCATACTCTCAGGATCCTGGCAGCGTAGCATCCTTCCCAGGACGTCTATATACGTTGTCCTGGGTAGGTAACCTTTCAAGAATTTCATGAACTGACAAAATTGAAACAACTTCATAATTAAATTCTGTGTTAGAAGAGGCTCTTTATGGAGTGCTGAGTTCTTTCAATGAAAGAGGAGTTAATGAGCATATCTACCCTAGTTTTCTGTCAGAGGTTAGAATAATCTAGCAAATTCTGTTGTTAAAATATGCATTTGGTATGATTTTAACAAAGTTGAGTTATTTACCATACTTCATTTTAAAAAGTTGAGAATTCCAACCTACAACAACAATTTTGGAAAACCACTCCTGCAGTTTGATGTGAAATGCCTCACACTTAGTAGGCAAACAGATAGTTATAGAGTGAATTTTAAAAAATTTTAACAATCTAATTGATTTCATAGTTGTTAAATTAATTGTGCACTACTTTTCACCTTAATATTAATGGAAATGTTCTGCCAGTGAACACTGCACATTTCCATTATTTATTTTATGAAGAGCTACATAAAATTCTCCATAAAACTATGAGAGGACATTTTTTGATTAATCCATTTTCCAGATGAGGAAGCAAATACCAGAGAAAGTGAATATTTATTGGTTTGGGAAGAATTGGTGGATCATATTTAATAACAGCAAAATAGCAATTTCATGTTTTTTATTTTTTTTTAGGTTTGAGCTATAAAATGGACTCTGTACTAATAGTATATAAAAGATCATTATTTTGTGAGTTAAATATAAATCAAAATAAATCTTGAGAGATGTATTTTGTGGACATCACTAATCATTATACTTAATAAGATTAGTGCCTCTTCCAGAAACAATTAAATTTTATAATTTATGTGTATAATTTAAGTTTGTTGATGTGATTCATTCACAGTCTCACCAGGCATACATAATTGGCTTTTAAATGGTTCACAGAGCGTATTTACAGCTATAGGCTAGGTTTTTCTTAAGTAATGAATGTTTGCACATTCAGGAATAAAGGATTTTCTCTCATTTATCATGATTCAAATGCTACTGTTGACTTTGTAATATTTAGAAAACGAGTATTTGGATTTTTTTTCAAACACACGTATATATATATTTAAAAGACATATATATATAATTTTTTCCAAAGACACACACACACACACACACACACACACACACTTGGAGACAGGCTCTGGCTCTGTAGCCTAGGCTGAAGTACAGTGGCATGCAATAATAGCTCACTGCAGCCTGGGACTCCTGGACTCAAGCAATCTTCCTGCCTCAGCCTCTCAAGTAGCTGGGACTATAGGGATGTGCCATCATGCTCGGCTATATATATATATGTATGCGTGTATTTTTAGAGACAGGATTTTGCTCTGTTGCCTAGGCTGGAGTATACTGGCCCAATCATAGCTCATGGCATCTTCGAACTCCTGGGCTCAAGTGATCTTTCTGCCTCAGGATTAATTGTGCACTACTTGTCACCTTGATATTAACACAAATGTTCTGCCAGTGAACACTATACAATTTCCACTATTCATTTTATGAAGAGCTACATAAAATTCTCCATAAAACTCTCAAGCAGCTGGGACTATAGGCACGGGCAACCATGTTTGGCTAATTTTTAAATTTTTCTGTAGAGATGAGATCTTGCTGTGTTGTCTAGGCTGGTCTTGAACTCCTGACCTCAAGCCACATTTTTATATATTTCTGTATAGTTTTCTTCTTTATCTATCAGAAAATTCATGGCTAAATTACCTTAGAATGTCTAAAGTTTTAAGAATTATGAATATATTTTGAAGAAAAATTAATATTTGTTTAAGAAATAAATTCTCTTTTTAGTTATTTTTTAATGTTATAAGTAAACTCTCTGCAAAAAATTGAAACTCATAAACATGAATTAAAAAATAAAATTCCAGTGATCCTACTGATATTGTTTGTATGAACAATTCATCCAGATTGTTTTACATACACCCTTTTAACTAAAATATTGTCATACTATACATACCATTTTATAAACCTTTTATTTTATTATATTGTAAATTCTTTTACATATGTATAAATATGGAATTATATTACCAAATTTAATAGCTACACATTATATCATTGTATAAATTTATTACGTGTGTGTATATATGTATATGTATATATATAACATAATTTAAGCCCTTATTCTTGGGCATTTTAGGTTAGATGCAGGATTTCTTTTAAAACAAAAAAGACTGTGATTAACATACTTGCACATTCCTATATGAACCAAATATTTTTAGATTTCCGAAGTGGTAATTTCTATATTAAAGGCAATATGCACATTTTCAAGACTTTTGCTTGACTTTGCCAAATTGTCCTCTAAAAAAATCATGATAATTTAAATTTTTCAACAGTGTATGAATAACTTTTCCCCCAGAACCTTGCAAAAAGTGAGTTTTAGTTTAAATTTTTGACAGAGTGCCTGTAGTGGGCTGAATGATGGTCCCCCAAAAGGTATGTTCATGTCCTAATCCCATAACTTGTCAGTATCACCTGATACAGTGAGCATATACGTTACCTTGTATGGCAAAGACATGATCAAGTTAATGATCTTGAGTGGAGTTTGTGCTGGATTATACTAGATTATTTGTGTGGACCCTAAATGTAATCCAGTGTGTCTTCAGAGGAGAGGGACATAGGGAATTTTAAGGCAGACACCTGTAGGAAAAGGTAATGTGGAGACTGCAAGCAGAGAGAGGTGTGGCCACAAGGAAAAGAATGCTGACAGCCACCAGAAGCTGGAAAAAAGCAAGGAATGGATTCTCTCCAAAAGCCTTCAAAGGGAGTATGGTCCTACCAGCACCTTGATTTTGGATTTCTGGCTTCCAGAACTGTAAAAGAATAAGTTTCTGTTGTTTTAAGCCACCACGTTTATGCTAATTTGTTACAACAGCCCCAGGAAATTAATACAGTGCTGTATAGACTTCACCATTTTTGAAGATACTATGATAGTTTAGAAGGAAAAATTTCTGAACCAAGTATTCAAAACTAATTAGGACTAAATCAAGTCTCTACTTTGTCTTTAGTATCTATTTATAATTCTCTATTTCTTATCTTCTCAGTTGTTGTCAACAGGTCCCAGAGCTTTAGGTTACCTCATTTGCTCTGACCTCACCTAAGTTCTCTCCCAAGAAGGTCTCATCCATGCCCAAAGATTCATTTATTACTATGCACTGATAAACCTCAAATTCATAATTTTACCCAATATCTCACAGCTGGACTGCACAAAGCTAGACAGTTTCTCTTTGGATAGCTCATTAGCACCTCAAACCCAGTGTATCTGTTGCTAAATTCCACATCTTGTTCTACCTCCTTAATTGCCTGCCACAGTGATTCATACTTCCCTTCACTCACATGTTTAAGCCAGAATTGTGCATCTTTTCATTTATCACCTCCACATGAAATCATTCACAAGGCTTTTTTGATAAAGCATCCTTAATATCTCTCTTGCCATTTCCTCTGTGATACACGACAAGATGCCTTCATATATCACATCTGTGACAACTGCCGTCTTGCTCCATTGCATTGTCTGCTCCCATCCCCAGCCACCTACTAAACATCCTATGTGGTACAGCCAAACCTTCTTTCTAAGAAAACTGACTGTGTCACTTTGTCACTCAGCACCTTGCTACAAAATAAAATCTAACTCCTTAGGTATGACAAGTGAGGGCTTTGGCTCTGTTAGTCCTGCCTATACACCCACTTGCCATTTTGACTTTGGGAAACTCTGTTCTAGTAATTTGAATCAACTTCAGCTTCCAGATTTGCATGTGTCCTCACAATGCTTTACTCAGACCATTCACCCCATGGAAATATCTTCCTTTAGCTTAGCTAACTACTAAGACTTTAAACTGTATGCCAGGTCTACCATCTCTGAGAACATGCTTAATTCTCCCAGTTTGGCACAAATAGCATTTCCATGTGGTCCCAGTTTTGTATTGAGTAGTAATTTCTATGGGTTTGTTTGTCTCTGCATTAGACTGTGAAGTTCTTGAGGATATGGACTGTTTGTCACCCTTATCTCCAGTTTCTGTCAAAATGACTCCTAATAATTAGAAATTGACCAAATGTTAGCTGATATTTATTAAACACTTAATATTTGCTAGACACTGTGCTAAGGGGTTCTACATAATATGTCAGATCTAATTCTTATAGTGCCTCTAGGAAGGAAGAATTACTGTTACCATCATTTTAGAATTGTATACATTGAGAATTTTAGTAAATTGCCCAAGGACAAACATTTAGTATAGAGTCAGCCCAAATTTGAGCATTGGAAGTCTGACTTCAGAGCCATTATTTTTCTAATATAATCATTTTAATACTATAAATTTTCCACTAAGCATTGCTTTAGCTGCATCCTACATATTTTGGTATATTGTATTTTCATTGCTATTTGGTTCAAAATATTTTTAGTATTTCTTAAGAATCCCTATTTAGCTCCTAGGTTAGTTAGAGAATATACTTTATATTATTTTTATTATTTTAAAATGAATGTTAAGGGATTTCTATAAGTCAGATTATAGTCTATGTTAGTGAATTTTTTATGTTCAGCTGAAAAGATTGTGTATTCTGTTGTTGGGAGGAGCATGATATAAATGTGAACAATGTTGAATTGGTTGATAGTATTGCTCTAGTATTCTTCACTCTCACTGATTTACTTGTTCTGTCAGTTACTTAGAGAAGAGTGTTGATGTCTTCAACTATAAATGTGGATTTGTTTATTTTTCTTTTCAATTTTATCAAATTTTACTTTGTTTTGAAGCCCTGTTGTAAGGTACATAGATATTTAGGATTGTTATATCTTCTTAGAGAATTGACCACTTTATCAAGACCTAGTGTCCTTAATCACTGATAATATTTCTTATTCTGAAGTCTACTTAATCTATTAGAATAGCTTTCTTGGGTTGGTGTTTCCATAGCTTATCTTCTTCCATCCATTCTCTTTTTACTTATCTGTATCTATATATTTATGGATATTTATATTATATTTATATTTATATTTAAGTGTGTTTCTTGTGGACAGCATATATTTGAGTCTTAATTTTTTTTAACCATTTATGTTAGCTGTTTTCTCTTTGTCCCATTTGTTATTTGTTTCTACTTTTCTCTTTTATTTCCTTCTTGTATAAATTGAGCATTTTTACAATTTTATTTTATCTCTTATATTACTATTAACATTTATTCATTTTTGTTAATTTTTTAGCATTTGCTCTATGATTTGGAATATACATCTTTAATTAATTAGAGCCTACCTTCAGACATTATCTCCTGATTGCATCGTGTAAGGACCTTATAATAATATATTCCCAATTTCTTCTTCCCATCGTTTATTCTATTTTTTTCATAAATTTAACTTTTACATATGCTGTAAACATATAATATATTGCTGCCATTTGAGCTCTAGATGGTCAGTTATATTTTAGAGCAATTAAAAATAAGAAAAAAAGAATTTTATTTTATATTTATTGGTTCTGTTTTCAGTACCCTTCATTTCTTTGTACAGATCCAAGTTTGTTTGCTACCGTATTCCTTCTGTCTGTAAAACTTCCTCTACCAATTTTTATAGGGTGAGTCTGCTGACAATGAATTGGCTCAGTTTTTCTGTATTTTCTTTTCCTTCATTTTAGAAGAACATTTCAACATGTTTTCTGGGTTGACATTTTTTTCTTTCAGCCCCCCAATGCCTTTTAGCTGCAAGTCTGCTGTAGTTCTTATCTCTGTTTCTCTAATGTGTCTTTTTCTATAGCTGCCTTCAAGATTTCCTCATTGTCTTTTGTTTTTAGAAGTTTGAATATGATGTGCCTACGTGGATTTTCTTTGCTTTTTATCTTGCCTGGTATTCTCTGAGTTTCTTGGCTCTGTAGTTTGATGTCTCTGTTTAATTTTCAATAATTCTCAGACATTATTTCTTTAAATATTTGGTTTGCCATGTTTGCTCTTTCCCTCTCTTTCTGGTATTCTATTTACATGTAAGTTAGACTATGTGATGTTTTCCTATCTCTCTTGAATTCACCATTGTATTTTTTTAAAAGCATTTTTCTGTCTGTATTTTTGTTTTGAGTAGTTTCTATTGATATATCTTCAGATTCCTTGAATTTTTCTTCAACTATGTTGAGTATAGTAATGAAGCTATTAAAGACATTCTTTATCTATGTTACTGTGTTTTTTTTAAATTCTAGCATTTTCATTTTTTTTATAGTTTCCATGTTTCTGCTGAACTTTCCAATCAGATCTTGCATGATATCCTCCTTTTCCATTAGATCCTTTAACATACTAATTATAGTTATTTTAAATCCTTATCAGATAGTTTCAACATCTGTGTCATAGTTCAGTCTGGTTTTTCCTGTTGCTTTGTCTATTGTGAGTGTGTTGATGTTTTTATTTTTATATATTTTGCCTTTTTATATACTTATTGATTTTTTTGTTTTTGAAAAGTTGGCATCTTATATATAGTTCAGTAGAGACTGAGATAAACAAATTTTTGTGCCTAGAAATGGGCATGCCTTTCCTTCTCCTGGGCCTTTAATGCAGGGGTTTGAGTAAATTTAATTAGGAGTTGAGTTAGGTGTGAACTTTATTGTCACTGTCATTATCCTGAGTACACAGTAGATTTCTAATTCCCCTAGTAACACCTTGTGTTTAGGATTGAGGCTGGATTGTCAGAGGTGTTTTGTTTTGGTTTCCCTCAATGTCTTTTCCATCCACAGCTTTAGGTCTTTCCTTTGCACCTCAGAGAGGATCTCCATGCACACTTTTGTTCCTCCCCAAGCAGTAATGTGTTAGTGTGGCAGTGAGAAGTAGTAGTGATGGAGTATTTTTTGCTGTTCTCATTTAGCTACACTATTAGACACTGGATCCCTCGGCATTGGGGTGTGTCCTTCTTAGTTCTCTTGCCCCCTCCCATCTGTAGTTCTGAGCCCAGAGTGCATCTCTGACCCTTCCTCATGGGTAAGCTTTTGTTTCATTCTGTTTTCTATTTTCTTCTCTCAGCTGCAATAGCTTTTCTCCAGTGTCCCAGGGTGTTAGTTGCCCTTCTCTCTGGGCACTTTACTTAAATTTTCCCCAAACTTTTCTGTGAACAACTGGTGGGATTCGTGGAGAAAAATTGACTGAAAGGAGAGTGGAATCCTCCAATTTCTGTCATCCCCAGGGGTTTCTAACTCTTTTGCCATAACACCTTTGGCCACCAGCAGTTTGCCATCCGCCTAGCTGAGCTCTTCTTATTCATGTCTGGTTGTGTCTGTCCCAATTGAGCCGGGGTTCACATTGTCTCATGCTGCAATCAGCTGTCTCTCCTTAGATGTTGGGCAAATTGTTTGACCCACAATCTCAGCTCTTTAGTGAGTTCATGAATTTTTTTCAATTTGTCCAGCTTTTCATTGTAAGTGTGAGAGTGATCTCTTTCTAGCTTTCTTTATCCCAGAATGGAAACTGGAAGTCCCTAGAGCTCTTATTTTTTACTAATCATTACACTAAGGCAGCAGTTACCAAACCTTTCCACCTCAGCACCCCTTAACAGTCTTAACAATTATTGAAAACCCCGTATTTATTATATTAGAAATTACAACTGATTTATTTAAACACCTTATTAATTCATTTTATAATAAGAATAAACCCATTACATATTAACAAAACATATTTTTGAAAATCAAATGTATTTCTAGAACAAAATGTATTTAGTGATAAATATTTTAATGAGTTTTAAAATAAATTTCCAAATCTGTTTACCGTCTGGTTTAAGAGGCAGCATGGCTGGATTCTCATACCTGCTGTCTGCATTCAGTGGGTGCCATGTCACAGTCACACACCATAAACCCTCTGGAAAATTCCACTGTAAAGTCATGAGTAAAGACAGTGAAAAATGGAGATGATGTCTTAGTGTAATTGTGGAAATAGTTTGATCTTACAGGATCCCTGAACAAGATGGGAAGTGAGCTCCCCAAATGGGTATAGAACTACCGCAATAAAGAATAAATGAAACTATGCCCCTGGCTTCTGACCCTCACACAGGCAGTTCATAGACTTCTTACTGTTTCAGAGAGATTACCCAAATATGTTTAATACTTTTAAAAAGTTCATGGTGTATGTTATTCTAAAAGTCTTATGGTACAATTCTTCTTTGAATTAGAAAATGGTTGATGTCAACATGTAATTCTTTAATTTCTCATGAATAAAAGAATCTAGTGTGTAAAATTTGTATTAATAAAATGTGCCAATTTTGATATTTCCCTGTAATGTAGCATAACTCAGATTAGCAAACTATTACCATCTGACCTCAGTATAAGCACATCTATGGAATTTTAAATTACTATGATTTATCCATGATGGACAGTTTTGTTAGGATGCTTTATAATAAATATGACAGGGTAGACACGATTATATGATGAAGTGTGAATACACACTTTGTTCTTTCTTAAAGGCCAGTGCATCTTTGTAGAATTTCACTGTGTATTATATATGTCACTACACATTTAGGTCCTGAGGCATAAAATATATTCTAGCCAGAATGCTTGCCAGGATACTAGTGCCAGAATTGAAATACTGTAATGTGTTTATTGAACAGCATAAGCATAACAAATAGCACTGTAGGTTTATGTTTTACTGGGAAGCCTCAAAGCAATTAAATGAGAGGGAGAGAGAGAAGGAAGACCAACAAGTTCTGTAAAAACTAAAACTAAATCAATTCTCAGACAGTCACTAATATAATTCACAATGCAAATGTCATGATATAAATAAATGGTCTTTATTGAACTCCTGCCATATTTCAGTGTGTTAGGTTCTTTTCTGACATTGTTTCTATTCTTCACAATTACCTTTAGCAGCAAGTGATAATCCCATTTTACAGATGAAAAAAAACTGAGGTTCAGAAAGGAAAGAAACTTGGCCCAAGACACAAATTTAGTAAATGACAGAGCTTATTTTTGAACCTGTATCAGATAAAGTACAAAAATCTGTACCATTTATTTTTCACCAAACTGATTTTTCAACAGTAGAAAATGGGTGAGCCAAATTTACAGTAAAAAAATTAGTACTTGTTCATAGAAACTTGAGTTTAATCCTTTGATAAAAGGCAATTAAATATGCAGAATTATGTTCTAATGAACCTTAAAATCTGTGATCTTACTGATTGCGTGTAAGTTTTCTGATTTAAAAGAATTTCATTTTTAAATGCTTAGTTTATAAGGTAAGTAATAAAATATATTTTAATATGACAAACTGTAATATTTTTATAGCTTATATTTTATTAAACATTGTCATATAATCACATTTGCTAAATCAATCCTGTGACTCAAATTATAAAACACTGATTAGGAAAGTTGTCCAGAACTTGATACTGTGGTCACAATTGTGGGTTGCATTTTTATACAATTTGTATTCATCCACCAAAAACACTAATTGATAATATATTGTACAAGTCTCTATTCTGGGTGCTAAGGTTTATAGATTATGAGACATGGTACTTGATTTAAAATCTCCTTGAAAACTATTCATTGCTTACAGATCAGTCCTCTAATTTCAGTAGCCATTATGTACATATACGTCCTTGGCTTATAAGCAGGAAGAAGAGTGGAAAATATATATTTTGATTGACCCAATGTTCTAAACACAATGCTGTTTTATATAATATCATAGAAAATCCTGTAGAATGAGCATACTCTTCCTTACTTTAGAAATGAAGGAGTGTACATTCAGAAGATAATCAACAACTTGTGCACATTGCCACTGCTAGTAATTGACAAAGTAAGAATTCAAATATATGAGTATCAAATTTTATAGCCCATGTTTATTTGACAACATGAAGATGTCATGTATGCTCATTTTGCTGAGAGGGAATGTAGTCTCCACATTGCTTAGCACTATTCTTGTAACCGACTAGATATATGTCATAATGACAGTGCTCATTTGTATACAGAGCATCATATCATTAAAATTCTTCTATGTACTCCAAATCAAAACCATCAGGTAATTTTTATTTGTTTTATGAGTAAAACAACACAAACTATCTCATCTTTATTTTGAAAAGCACCTTCCATGATGTGTCCTATAAATAATATAAATTTTCTTTAATCTCTATCATATTTTTCTAATGCAGATAGTTAACACGTTATTGAATGATGGGCATATCTATATTCTTAGCATTATCCTACATTCTTTAAGTGGATTATCTTATTTAGTAATCGTTTTTCATTCATATTAGAGATGAAGAAGCTAGATGAACAATTAAATTTGACGAGCTTCACATGGTTAGTAAGTGTCTCAGTCTGACCTTGAACACAGCCTGTTGGATTCGGAGCCTAAGGATGAAGGATGATAGTTCCTCTTCATATCGATGGTCTGTGTCTCCTCAAAAGTGAAATCATTTCTGAATTGTCAAGAAGGACTATGAAATGCAGGTTTCCAAAAAACATTTTTGTGAAATACAGAATATATACATAAAGTACAGTAATGCTGTAATCACAGTGGCCCAGCCTGATGAATTTTCAGAGTGATCACATCCATGTCCGTAGCCCACAGATCAGAAACAGAACATTATTATTTCCCTAGAAGGCCTCTTATCTTCCCTTTGAGCCATTGCCTTCCTACAAAGGAAACCCCTGTCTTGATATCCAACATTATATTTTATTTCTGCCTGAGTTTGAGCTTTATAGAAATATAATTATACTGTATGTTTTCTTTTGTGTTTGGCTTCCGACTTAGATTAGCTTCCCCAGAATCAACCTTGAGATGGAGACTGACATGTGGGAAGCTGACTGGGGAGCCTTCGTGGCAACGTCGGCTGTGAGGGACAGGGACAGGAGGAGTCGAAGTGACAGGCAGTTGCACCAAAGGCCTCCTCCAGTCCCACATAGAACTCTGGAGCTGCCGTGTGGGCCAAATGGGCAAGGGAGCTTGGCCTTGTCCATCTCAGTCTGAAGTGGGGTCAGAGACTTAGCACTGCTATAGTCCACTTGCTAGGCCTCTGGGATCCACTGGCTTCATTTAACCTCCTGGGAGGAGTTGCTCCAGGATTTTGGTTGGTCGATTTTCCTGGTTAAACTTGCTAGAGGAGGGGAGGGTAATAAAGCCCTCGCTGCAGCATCTGGTCTCTGGGCCGTCTGACACTCCTCATCTGCTTCCTCTCCTGCCAATTCTAGATTGCCCTCACCCTCTCTTAGCACCATTACTAGGTGTATACCTGAGGGGTCTGAGTTCCTGAAGACCAAGCCCTGCTCAGGTTGCAGCACTTTTCTGCCATCACTGGTGGGCAGGAGAGTTATCGAAAATGCCCCAGCCAATTACCTGAGTGTCAGACATGTTCTTCCCTGTCCCTTTGTGAAGCATCATAGGCACATCGCTCTGTAACAGTGCCTCTTTGGATCCACCCTGGACTGAGGACAGCACCACTGAGTACTACTGAGCATTGCAATGTTGCCCCTGTCTGTCTAGCTAGTGCATTTCTTAGGACTTTGATAAACCATGTGTTCGCCAGGACAGCATGTGGTGACCTCGTGGGTTTTTTGGCCTTCACGTATCCCGTAGTATATACTCCACCATGTTCACTTCTCTGTATCTTTTGATTTTTTTTTTCTATTGTCTGCCATGGTGTGGACCATTGCTTACTCCACATACCCAAGAGCCATCTTAGCAGGATGTCCTAACTGTTTTCTGGGGTCTTCTTTAGGAAGTTAAATCCTGTATTTATAGGTGGTTGTTCCTGTATCGATAAACTGTTCCTTATTAAATTTTATGCTCCTCCTTACTTGGTCCCAGACTCTCAGGATTCTACCCGAGCCCATCCTTTTGGTTCTGGCCGTGCCTGCTGGCTGGGCCTCCTCGCTCCTTCAGTGCAGAGACCTCCTCCTCTCTCAGCAGCACCGGCACTTACCCAGCTGGGCTATGTTGTTACTTGACCTAGTTATTTGTCTGGCAGCCTGGAGGGGAAGTGGACTATATCTTGATGGGGGTACCTGCTACCTTGCGAGGCAGAGGCCTCTGCATCATGTTAATACAAGACAGTGGTGCTGGCCTTGATGGAGTGGAGTGCACCACTTGCTTAGGCCCAGGAGGTTCAGGGGAATCTAATGATAAAAGATTTTCAAGGGCATCAATTGAGATATCCACATGGCAAATCTCAGGGTGTCTCCTTCCCAACATGGGACCTTACCTTGGCACAGCTGACTTGCTAGGGCTGCCCTAGGCATCCAGTTTCCCTTATAAGTAAGCCCAGAGCATCATCATCAGCCTTTTCTGCTCTCTGACTGCAGGACTGAGAGTCTCTCTGTGTGTTACCAAGGAGACTGTGGTAGCTAGTCTTGTAAGACGAGGGCATCCTTCCCCTATTCCCAGGCCTGTTCTACTCCCTGTGTAAGAATGTCTCATTAAGAAATGGAGCTTATTGAATCTGGACTGGACTTGTGACTGGCTGTGACCAATAGAATGTGGCAGAGGGTTATGTTCTCATATTTCCGAGCCCATTAGAGGACTGGTAGCTTTCTCTTTCTCCTCTTGGAATTCAGCCACCGTGCTGAGGAGCTCAAGCATTGTGCAGAGGTCACATGAAGGAGAACTGAGTGCTCAAGTTGAAATCCTAAGCTGATGTCCCAGCCCAGGGCCAGAATCCAATGCCAGCTGGACAAGTGAACTACACTGGATGTTGCAGAAAGTGGGGCCTTCAGATGACTCCAGCCAATATCACATGGCGAAGAAAAGCTGCCTAGCTGAGCCCGGTTGACCCGCAAATCATGAGAGATAATAAAATGGTCATTATTTTAAGCCATTAAGTTTGGGGTGGTTTGTTATGCAATAATAGAAAGCAGAAGCAGAATCCCTCCGACCTTTTCACTTTGCTGGAAATTGCTGACCTCGGTTTTGTATTGTCTCTCTCTAGTGTACCCTCAGCAAGAGCCATCTGATTTTGGTACCCTCAGAATTACTACTTCACCCAAACTTTCAAATAGCCATGTCATTGTACTCTCCAATGAAATCTCTTCTGCCAGTGAAAGTTGTAGTAGTTGTACCGTTATCACCTCCCAGGAGCTACCAGTTCTCTGCTGTTGATGGGTCTTCCTTGTTGGCTGTCTGGGGCTGATGCATGGATTGTTCCTGGTACCAACTCTCTTTGCTTGAGTTCACCAGGAAACAGACTCTGATGCTCAGAGAGTTGCACAAAGATGTTTATTGGGGATCCGTCTTGACAATAACATCTCCAAGGAAATGTGAGAGAAGTTAGGCAGAGGGAGAATTTGAACTGAGATGCAGTTGTATCAAAGGACCCTTAGGCTTTCGCCAATCCCATAACATGCGCTTTCAGAGGTAAGGTTTGTCTTTCAGGAGTGTCCCATATTGAAGCAAAGGGTCTAGGCCCGTATCATACATTCACTGGATGAAGGTTGCTCCCTTTGGCAGAGTAATTCAGGCACGAACCTCCAGCAGGTGACACTCCTGGAAGCTGGGATAATGAAGGCCTCAAGTTAAAGCAGGGATTCCCTGTGGCACACCATAGCATCCAGTACAAATTCTTTTGTTTATCATGATTGTGAGATCCATCCATGTAGGTATGCATGGCAATAGTTTGTTCTCATCATGTCACCATATTAAATGTTTTGACTGCTTCTATTGCTATGAACATTATTGATTATATCTTTTGATGAATATGAATATATTTGGGAGGAGTTATATATCTGAGAATAAAATTGCTGGATCAGAGGATGCTATATATGCAATTCCATTTTTAGTAAACAGTTTTCCAAAATGTTTTGACCAAATTATACTTTAATCAGCAATGTATGAGAGTTCCATTATATATAGTTTCATGTTCCATTTTAATTTTTGGAAATGTGATACTTTATATATGTGTATATATTTTTATATATGTATGTTTTTGATAATTCTCAGAATGCTACATTATTTAGAATTATTTAGAATCCATTTTATAAAAATACACAAGTTAATTTTATTTGATTGTTTTAACTATATTAGTATTAAAAATCTAGCTAGATTTATTGAATTTTTCTACCAATTTAATTTTTATCTGCATAAAGTGTTAGCATAAATAACTGGATAATTTGTTTTCCTTTCAAACAACATTTTTATATCCCTTGCTCTCTTGAAAAAGAAAAATCTATATTTATTATTTTTTCCAGACTTGTGTATTATTTGACAGAGATAGGAAGACCAAAAAGTTACTATTTCTTAACATGACATGTATCTGTAAGTTGCCCAAATTCATGGAATTTTCTAGAAATTTTAATCTACTTAGAGGTAGAGAATTATGGAGACTGAAAGGAAGGAAATAAGTAAAAAAATTTAACTGTAGTCTCATCTGTCATCCTTTTTTCAGCATCATTTTTTTTCCTTGTAACTTACAAAAATGGATACTGTAAGCAACCATCTTTACTCACTGAACATTTTATATTGACTGTATTCTTTATCAAAAACCAAAAACCAGTATCTTAATTTTAATTCTTTTATGTTTCCATGTAGTAGATATATTATAACATAATAATTTATTTCAATAACCTCTTGCTGGACAGGTGGGTTATTGTCAGGTTTTGGCTCCTGTAAATAATGCTCTGTGTGTGTGTGTGTGTGTGTGTGCATTTATAAATAAAATAGAGCTTTTCACATTAGTTTGATTTGCCAATTAAGCTTCAATTCTAGAAGAAATTGCTAGGCTAGGTAAAAGAATTTTGCTAGATATTGTCAAATTACCCTCAGAAATATTCTTATTTGACAATGTCATGCCTTTTTTGTTGGGTATACAATTTTCTTACGCTTCAGCTGATACAGTTTTAACAATGAATCACCTTTGCCAATCTGGTACATGAATAATATATGTTATTGCTTTAATTATTATGTCTTGTTTAATAATGAAACTGAATATTTTTGCATACTTCTATTGGGAATTTTATTATTTCCTTTGTAAGCTGTCTTTCATCCATTTTTAATTGGTTTGCTCATCTTTTATCAGTTTCTACCAATTGTAAACCCCTTGCTCTCTCATATGTCCCTATGTCTCATGTGCTGTATCCCATATGCCAATGTCATGTTTGTGTCTTGCCATTGCTCCTCAACTCTTATTGTAATTTTGAATAATTCTTTTTTTTTTGTTTGTGGTTTCTGGTTTGGCCTTATGCTTACAAAGACCTTTCCCACCTCTGGTTTTTCCACTGATTTGAGTCTCCAAGTTGGATGGATCGGCCACAGGGAACTGCTTACTGTTTGAGTTCTGTGCTTTGTCACGGCATTGTCTATGCCTGGTGGAGCACCACTGTGCCCCTCCTCGTCCAGCACACACACGGATACACACACCACTATAACCACTGCCACGAACAGGGACCTGATAAATATCCATCCTTTTGTCAAGACTGTGATCAAGGATGGCCTTTTCTTAAGTCTTTCCTGCCTCTCTTCTCTTCATCCTTTGTAAAGTTGACTGTTCTTTTCCTCCTCTTTCCCTCCACCACCTCAATGTTATCTATCCTAACACCTCCAATACCTTTAAGGCCCAGACTTGATGACAGATGTGTATGATCTTACCCAACTGTAAGTTCTTTGACAAAACTCATCTTCGTCTCCATACCTTTATTATAACACCTGCTGCAGGAGAGTTGCACAGCTGATGAATGTTGAGTGCCTGTTGGGTACTTCTAGATACAGGAATGAGTGAAGTGATTTGCCCAGGCCTAGAGAAATCCTAAAAAGCATAGTCAACCCTAATCCCAACACTAGTTTATTTCGGCTGTACGGTGGTGTAACCATTGTTCTATGTGTGGGCAAACAAGGGCCAGTAATGGTTATCCTTTGTGCAGATACTCAATCCAGAAAGTTCAAATCCAAATCCCTTCTTTTTCTTACCTAGTTTTATCCAGCTAGAACGTGTTTAATTTACCTGTGTAAAGATGACATCTTGATCCTTGAAAGGCAAAATTGGGCAACCAGATAGTACTTTTGGGTGGTTAGAATAAAAAGTCCCTCCACCCCCAGTTTTCTTGTTTCTCACTGAAAATGCCACTTTTTTTCCTTTTAACTAAATTGTGTTTTGTCCATTATTTTTCTGGTTGGTAAAATTTGTATTGCTAATGTGGGATTAAACTTAACTGTTATTGTTTTGTGGCTAGAATTGCATGGAGTAAGCCACCTTCTTCCATAAAGCAAATAGGTTTCACGCTCCAGCAGCTAACACAAAACTAACTTAATGTGACAGGAGAGTGCAATTTTAAAAGTGAAGATCCCAATGATCATAAAATCATTAACTGCTTTAGAGTGGGAAGAGACCGCAGAAATTGCTTTTTATTCAAATCACCAACCAAAGTCAACATCACAGAAATGTGTTTATCCAGCTTTTGACTAGATTGTCTCAGTTTGCATTTTCTCATAAGGCTACTAAATTTTATGTTTTATATCGTTCTAATGCTTCTGACCTTTCTCCCTACATCAAGATCCGTTGGTCCTCTTATCTCTGCATTTCATGCTTGTTTGTTCGGCACCTCGTGGCCTCGTCTCTCACGGGGTTTGCTGCAGGACTCTTCTAACTGTTCGGCTGAGTCCCCTCTGGTTCACTTCCTGCCACAGCCACTCCCAATATCCATGCTAATTCTCGTGTGCTCACGGCTGAAAAAGGACATCTCCTTATCCGCTGCCTCTCTTCCCACCTGGTGAAAAGAGACCTGCCTCTTCCTAGCAGGGTGACCTTGGCCATTCACTGAACCTACGTTAACCTCAGTGTTGTCAGCTATGTAAAGGATGATAATACCGGTACCTCTCTTACCTCAGAGAGCTGTTTCACAGACTAAAAGGTGTGCACAAAAGCACTCTTACAACTATACAAGACTTTGTGTTAAATGGTCTCATGTTCCACTAGGTCTAAATCTGTCTTGTGGAAATATCACAGGGAGTGTTTAATCCTGTCTCAGATGATCTATTTAATGTCCCACTGGTGCCTCTAAGTTTTCTTCCTGATCAACGCTTTCTTTTTAAGCTAAGTACTGCAGCTTGTTCACCGGCCCTATTAATGTGTTAGTTGTTGATGCTGTGTTTATTCTCGTTTATGCTCCTTCAGAGCAGCAACATTTTTGTTCAATGTTTTATTCTTTCCAGCTCTCAGGATAGGGCCTTTCCTAGGGGGAAACCTCAGGATCTTATTTTCTCAACACTCCAGCACCCTTCCTTGGTGGTCATTCTGTTTTCTAAAGCTAGTTTAGGTCCCCAGTTAGGTGACACCAGTGATTCTAGTGTTTTAACTGAATTCACTGGATTCACGCTCTGTCCTGAGATAGATTAAGCCAGTTAAGTGAGAAATAGTGAAAGCCACTTTTTATTAGGTATGAGAGTATCAAAGTTCAATCATGAGAACAATAGTGAGATACTACACCCCTTCCACAGTCTATTTTTGTCATTACCTTTTTTATTTCTCAGAAGGCAACAAACTTTCTGAGAAAGAAAGATTGGCACTTTGAAAAAATATTTATTTTGTTGTTTTTTGAAAAATGCATGACACAGGGCTGGACTTAAGGAAATATGGGTTTTTCTCCCTTCCTTTCTTTCACAATTAATTATGAGTGTTTCCAGGTAGAGTCCAGATTACAGAAATTGTCCAGATAAAATGACCTAACATGTGTTGTAAATCTGCCATCTATGTTGTCCTGGTAGGTTTTTCCACCAGTGGGAAATAGACCAGCATGTTGCCTCTGATTTGGATCTCCCTGAGGGACAGCAACGTCATTAACACTCCTGCTCTGCCACAGCCCTGCTCTGGGTGCTGATGTACATCCAGTTTCGAGTTGTGATTTATAATGGCAGGGAACCTCCTTTTTCTTTTTTAACCACTAATTAATTGACCCAAGTGCTGAAACCTCACTCATGAATGTGAATGTTTTCCAAGTGTATGTAATTGAATGTACTTAACCCGAAGTATATCTCATCTCTGATGTTATTGTTCTTTCTCCGTACACTGAAGGTACCATTTTCCACCACTGTTATTCTCTATCTTAGTTATTTGCTCAAAGAACTGGTAGGATATAAGTGTTTCTATTTTTACCTTTTATTTCAGGATCCTAAGAAGGCATGCAGAGAAGGTTTTTTTGTTGTTTTTGTTTGTTTTTAAATCAAACTACAGATACCTTACACAAATGGCCCCTATAAAGCATATGGGAATATTTCACTCTTCTACCAAAGTCTTCTGTGATTTCGTTGTATTTGCCAGTCCTTTCTGTGTTTATCACATATTATCGCATCCTCTGATTTCATGGGATTTCATTTTATATTGATATTTTTCCTGTGAAAGAATTTGAAAAGAAAGAAATGCACAACAAAATTATGTAATAAAATACAGAGTCCATCCTAATTCATTAGACTTATTTTAAGCCTCAAAGCTATTTCCCAGCAGTGTATGTAAAAGTAAGTTAGTGTTCATCTCTGTGCAATAGTATATGTTGTAGTCAACATATACTCTTATATTGATAGCTCTGTACTGTAGCTGTACTTGGATTGTCCATCTTGGGTATTACCTATGGCGTATATATTTTTTGTTGTGTAAGCTTTATTCTAACTTCTTTCTACTACTTACCATGTTTTCTTACTGTTTCCCAGAGCAGTTGATATGTGCTCAGCAAGTGCAAACTCAGTTAAATAATTAATAGGAAAGAAAACTGGCTTCACAGGAAAAAAATAAAAATGTACTTCAAATTCAGCTAGAATTGAATTTTGAATTATCTAATGAGATTAAATGAGATTTCACTTGCTCCCATTCATTAATGAGTACCATTAAGGGTTGTCTATTCTTTCCAAGTAAAATGTAGCGGAGTACTCATATGTGTGTTAAAAATAAGGAACTGTTGGATAAAGAACATGTTCATCACCATCTTTCTTTCATTAAACCTTTTCTCCTTTCCTCCCTCAAAAGTCCTATGACTTTGGTGTCTGGCATAAAGCCTCCTTCATCCAGCCCTAGCCATCTGTGGTATCTCTACAGGCCCTGATCTTGAGACTAATTTAGCAAAGGAGTTTTGACTGGGACTGGGAAGCTTACAGGTTGATGACCGGGTAGTGTGGGAAAGTGTAGCCAGGATTGAGCAAGTGAGAAAAACAGGCTACAGAAGGGTGCCAGAGGGAAAAAAATAAAAACGAGACCCAGTTTTCCTTAATATTTCATAGCCTAGTAGACACACAAAACTTTCCCCAGAATATCAAATAGATCCTGCAGGTAACCCATGGACTCTCAACTAGACTTTGGCAAGTCCTTTCCTGGGGACAATCTCAGCTTTTATAATAAGTTTTTTAAAAATTTGCATAAACATGAGAACAAAATTCCCCATTTTAAAATGTAACAAAACATTGATTTATGTAATTGAAATAGTTCTCAAATATAATTTAGAATTTGGCAGGAATATAGTCTTACTGGATAGTGAAACTTTGTCATCAGAATATTTACGTATATTTATTAAAGCATGCATAGCGAATTACTACTGCGTATCATTTGAAAAATGTTTTCTTAAGGGGACTTTTTAGCTAAAAATGTCTCTTGTATTTTCTTTTAAAACATGAAGAGCATTAAACCTCATCATTGTAATACAAAGTTTGAAATATAAAAGAATTAAATAATTAGAATTGTCATCATCATGGTCAAATTACGCTATATTTTTCAATTTTTAAAAATTCAACCTGTATGTTACAGATATATTGTAGTTGATCATAGGAAGTGGCCTTATTGGTGGAAGTTCAGTACTTTGTTCATAGACCAGGTAAACATTACATGCTTTTAATCCACATTAATGAGGAACTACTCATACATTACAATGGACACTTTTAAACAGCAATAGGGCTTAGAATAAAAGTAATTTATAAAGTATCAACTTTAAAATTTGCTGATATTTCTAAATTACAACTAATAGTACCTAATATTAATTAATTTAAGAAATAATCCTTTAGTTTGCAATATTATTCAGAAGAAAAAGAAATGGCAAGAATACCTGTAAGTCTGATATTAGCCATGGCCAGGATTCTTCTATAACTGATATATTGAGCCATTACCTTTGCAATACAATATTAAGTGAGGATTTCAAAGTATACAGTATTGTTGGAGATAAGAACATCCGTAAATCTGCACAGTCTCCATTAAGGCTGGCTTGACCTGTCAGCATTCCAAATAATTACTTTGGGAGATAGATTTTGATGAGAAATGTGGGGAAAAAATAAGCCAGATACCAATTGCTGCTGGGTATAGAAGTTTCATTATGGGCTCCAGTGGCCTTTTTGACTTTCTTGTTTTTACTTCCCCTAGTTTTTCTTTTTACCAAGCAATTTTTTACCAATCCAGTGCTTTTTAATAATAAAAAAAAGCAATACTCTATAATGGTTAAGTCTTAATGTCAAAAAAATTGGCTTGGAAATCTGATTCTGATGTTTATGGGCCATGTGACCTTGGAAATGTCGTTTTAACCTACCTGAGGCTTTCTTATCTGTAAAACTGAATTAACCATGCCTGCCCTGCCTGCTTCCCATAGGTTTTCTTGAAGAACAAATAAGGCATTAGATATCATTTGTTATTTTGGAAATGACTGTGTTAAAGAAATGTATGAGATTATTATAGTTTAGTTTCTTATTTAAAAAAGAAAAAAATTATAATAATATAAATAGAAATATCTGTTTTTGTTAATCTATTTTGCTCACCAATTTAAAAATAATGTCCTCAAATTTAGTGGATTTAATAAAACATTATAATAATATAGTTGTGAGTCCAACTATGACCTCTTATACATCTTAGTGCCCTAAAGGAGTATTAATATTATCACAGCTAGATAACATGATGATAATGACTTTTTTTTAGGTACTCTTTGGCCAGGGAATAGCCAAGCTCAGTTATTGCCACAAGGGACAGTAAATCTTACTGTTCTCTAAAAGCTGTGATCAACAACCCCCTACTATTGGATTGTGTAAATGCTGAGGTTCTTTCTTTCCCTACCTGTCTGTTTCCCTTGGTGTGGTGCTTAAATCACCAAGGCGCTTGTTAAAATACAAATTCCTGGGCCCTCGCAGCCTGTATCGTTTTGGGACTATACTTTTTGAATAAGACCTCCAGGTGCTGCTGATCCACACCCATGATTAAGTGTCAGTAGTTCTTAGTCACTAAATTATCAGTGTCTGACAAATCAGTAAGTGTAATCCCTCTAAAATCTTTGCAAATGAACATTTGTGTCTGATACTAGTGTTCTGGATGTTTTTACCAGCAGTCATGGCTGTTTTGCTCTATCCAGAATAAGCGGCATTGTTTTTGCAAAGGAAATAATTTAAAAATGCAAAGATGAAGTTAAAGATTTAAGCTTCTTTCACACCTTCCACCCTACCAGAGTCTGCGAATGTTAACTGAAAAATTATAGAACCCTTTGTGGCAAAAGAGTTTTGTGTAGTGAGCTATAATAGGCATTGGTTTGACTCTACAGCCTGCTGAGATAAATGTTTGAAACTTTGAATCTGACCGTTAACCATTTGGGAATATGACCACTGACAGTGGTGATGGTGTATAACTTGATTTCCTGTTTTTTACATGATTCACCCAACTTGATACTGTTCTGGCTGATAATGTGTAGATTTCAAAGTAATTCGAAAGATTTTGCCTTATTTTAACTATCCAAAGAAGAATGAACTGTGGTAGAGTATGGAGAACGGACCTCCCGTGTTTTGTCAAATAGTAAACTTAGGTAGGTGGCAGTAGACTGAATCAAGGGAAAGGAAATCTTTGAAACTTTGAAGGCAAAGTATAATAAGTTGTTCTACAGCAGTGCTTTTAAAGTGTTATCCCCCACCATCGGGATCAGTACACAGTACAGGTTGATAAAAATGCAAATTTTCCAGCACCACCGCAGATCTACTGAGTCAGAAACTCTGGGAGTGGGCCCAGCAATCTAATTTAGTAAGCTCGCACGGTGATTCTGATGCATGCTAATGTTTGAGAACCACTGCTCAAAAGCACAATTTGTTTGCTCTCAGATGTGGCCATTTCTTCAACATCCCTAACCTAAAATGGCTTTTGCTAGTCCAAAAAGAAGCAGTTTATCCCAATATATTTGGGGGATGGCTAAGAACCTCAGCTCAGATGTCAGGGATCCTGGATAAGTGACTGATGCTTTGTCAGGTGGGGAAGTACTCTGCACCTCTCTGAGCCTCATTTCCTGATTTGTAAAAATGGGAAATTGATATTTACATCCTAGTAGCTATTATTCCAATTGTTCATCATCCCACTTGTCTTAGTTGATTTAACTTAATTTTTTTTTTTTTTTTTTTTTACATAGTGTTGTTTCATTCTGGCCTGGTTAGTTTGCCAGGATACCATCAGCTCTCAAATTTATTTTCGCAGCATCTGACTTTGTGTTTGTCCACAGAGTCTGAACTTCTCTACCTCCTCAGTCACACGGGCTCAGCTGCAGTGTCAGCTGCTGTGACAGGTAATTGCCTGTGTCCACCAGGTGCTCCCTGCAGCGCCCCCCAAAGCACATTCTGTGTATGTCTCCTAAGCTTTATTTCATGTCCTTTAAACTTAGTGAATTATACCCATGACAGTATGCCTGGCGCACAGGAGAGCCAACCTGATAGTTTCCTTCTCTGGCTCCAGATCAGCCCCCAGTGACCCAGCCCTTCTCACAAGCACACAGCCATTATCCACCCATTGGAAGATGCTATACCAGCAGGTTTGAAAACTCGGCCTGTGCTTTTTCTGTTCAGAACAACAGTAGGAAAATTGTCCTTTATGGTACATATAGGTCAAAACTTAAGTGTTTTCACAGAATTATTTAGGTCAGCTTGTCCCTAGAGAAAATCAACCTGATCAGCCACCTGTTATCATTTTGTCAGAATCTTTGATTGTCTCCTGTAGTCCTAAGGGTAAACCAGGACCATGCTTGGCACAGGTGGCTGCCTGGGGTGGGGTGGGGGGTACTTGGTGCAGGTGTCATCGCTGCAGATCCTGGGTTTGTTGGCTTCCCTGGTCCCTTTCCTTATTCAGGGATTTGTTAATGATGTTCTCAGGACCCTTCTGAGACTGGACATATCTAACTTTTTACCCAAATCAGTCTGCTACTTAGCATATGTTGTAATTAGGCTATACTTACACAACTATTTATGCACGAAAGGAGAGAAGGCAGATCTCGGCAAATACAGGACACTTTTAGAAGAGGTTCTTTAGCTACCCATAAATTGAGTTTTCTTTTTTTTTCTTTCCATTACTTGTCTCTTTCTATGAGAGACACCTGCCTCTCTTAACAAAGCTTGCCTGTTAATTTAAAAGGAAAATATTAAACGTCACATACTTTGGGATTAATTGTGCTGAATCAGAGTGCTGGCTTCACCTCCAACAATCTCAAAAAAGGATTTCTGAGAAAAGATGAGAAAAAGCTTTCCTAAGACGTCATAAAATAGTGAAAAATAAAACACTTGACACCAGTTATTATGTTTACATATTTTTTCTCTCCTCATTTGCTGTTTAACTTTGGACAAACAAGTTTTCTGACCCTCAGTTTAATCACCTGTAAAAGGGAATAATAATACTTATTTTACAGGGGTTTTTTTGTACTAGATGCAATTAATACAAGGTGAATGCACATAAATAGACCCTTAAAAACTAGTAGCTATCATTTGTTACTTTTGTTATTTTAAGAATTACTGATGGTTGAAGATTAAATATATTTGCAATGTAAAAAAGATAATTCATTTGATGTAGTTTTTAAAATAGAAATAATCCCTCTATTCTTAACAATTTGACATTGAAGTGAGTTATCAAAAAGATGTTCTGAAATTACCTTCCCTAATAGTCTCTAAAATAGATCACATTTGACCTGGAGTAGTATGGCTTGTCTTAGATGGCTAAACTCGAAAACTTCGTCCTTGTTTTGAAATTGAATGACTTATCCCTGACATAATGGACACAGAAAAATGATTTAAGTAACACACATGAAAGTAAAAGGATAACAGTTTCTGCCCATTTATCAATTCCCTGTGTTTGTGAAGTTGCTCCTATATTTATCTTTTAGTGACAGGAATAATGCCTTTAATTTCTATACCCACAATCATCTTCCATCAGTTTCAAAACATTTTCTATAATAACTATTAAGTTAATAGACATTGCAGGTCTGCTACATTCAGAGCTGGTAAACAGTTTGTCCAGGATTGAGCAAAGCCAGGCATGTGTGATTTCAGGTTAGTATGTCCACGGCATCTCCACTAAACATCAATAGTTTCACCTTTCCCTGTATTTGACTACAGCTTCTAAGGCCATTGGGAAAAATGAACAGTAACATTTCTAGTAATGAAAGAAAAATATGATTTATTAAAGTACTTTTTTTCTGTATCCCAGCAGAAAAGCAATGGGGACAAATTGGAATTTTCAGGAATTCACATTTGTTGTTGCATATTCAATGTGTTTAAAATGCTTAAACAGATGCTGTTCTTTTTTCACTTTGTGCTTCTCATGGGTATGCCTTATCTCCCCATGTGATTTTATGTGCCTTGTAGCTCTGAACACATAGTACAATTTTATAAATATTTGTTGATATCAAATTAATTTTTGATATGCATTAATGTTTCTAAAAAACATAAGGTGGAAATAACACACATTGGAGTACGTACCCCCTAACACAACATTGTATGCTACATTCTCTACTTAGAATTTGTGACTTAGGAAGTCATTACACCTTAAAAACAAAAGTACACAGTAAATTAGAGTAACATATTGATGAATGATCTATAAAACAGCTTTTTTTCAGTCATAAATCCTGCTTAATAACCAGATAAAAAATAATTCTGAAAAAAAGATTTAAGAAATCCTTACCTGTAGCTGATTAATTTAGACTGTAAATGTCACTGGCTTCTAAATTATGGTAAGATTGATCTACAAAATTACCAGTTTATCCTGATGTATCTTGAAAATTTATCAACTAGAAACATAATAATGGGTGAAATTGACTAATTTTGTATATAATAATGCCAGATTCAGGACAGCTTTACTCCATTAGCTTGTGGCTTGCACTACATATGAAAATGACTTGTTATCTTGTAGTGCAATAAAGATCAAGGAGCATATCTGAGACAAAAACTATTTGGGGACTTTAAGATACTCTGTTACAACATACACATGCCTGCTGATAATTTCAAGTGAACATTATCTGTTGAAAGGTGAACATAGGATCTAGGAAGTACTTCAATACAAATAAAATGTGATGTCTTTATTTATTTTTAATTTCAAAATATTAAGGAGGTACAGGTGTTTTTGTTACATGATGAATTGTATAATGCTGAAGTCAGGGCTTTCAGTGTGCCCTTCACCAGAGTAGCCTGCGTTGTACCCGATAGGTTACTTTTTAATCCCTCACCTCCCTTCTACCCTTCCCCCTTCTTAGTTTCCAATGTCCTTTACACCCCCCCAACCTTAGGGCATGGACCAGTACCTGTTTGTGGCCTGTTAGAAACTTGGCCGCACAGCAGGAGGTGAGTGGCAGGCTAGTGAGTGAAGCTTCATCTGTATTTACAGCCACTCCCCATCACTTGCATCACCACATAAGCTCCACTGCCTGTCGGATCAGCGGCAGCATCAGATTCTCATAGGAGCAGGAACCCTACTGTAAACTGCACATGTGAGGGATCTAGGTTGAGGCTCCTTGTGAGAATCTAATGCCTGATGCTCTCAGGTGGAGCTGAGGCAGTGATGCCAGCTCAGGGGAGTGGCTGCAAATTCAGATTATCATTAGCAGAGAGGTTTGACTGCACAATAAATGTAATGCACTTGAGTCATCCCGAAACCATCCCTTTAGGCCCCCTTCTGTGGAAAAATTGCCTTTTGTGAAACCAGTCCCTGGTGCCAAAAAAGCTGAGGAACACTGCTTTACACCACCATATGACCATGTGTCCCCATTGTTTAGCCGCCACTTATTAATGAGAACATATGGCATTTGTTTCTCTATTCCTGAGATACTTCACTTAGCATAATGTTCTCCAGTTGAATCCAAATTGCTGCAAAGGACATTATTACATTCCTTTTTATGGCTGAGTAGTACTCCATGGTGCGTGTGTGTGCGTGTGTGTGCGCGTGTGTGTGTGCACGCCACATTTTCATTATCTACTCATCAATTGATGGGCACTTTCAATTGATGGGCACTTAGGTTGATTCTATATACATAGAGGCAATAAATCAGATTTTAAAAATGTTATTACCAGACTTTACTAATTTAAAATGGTTTATCTTAGAATTAGTACTCACTTTGACTTTGACATCAAACAGTTGCAAGGAATCAAAATTAGCCTTCTGAAACCAGACCAGGGAAATACAGCCTTTAAATGACTTAGTAATTCATGATTGTTAAGGAAACTCCTAATACTAATAATGACAACTACAGCAACTCATTATACATGTTATATACTAAGCATTGTGCTGAGGACTTTAAATGATTTATTTTCTTTATTTTTCTGAGAAGTAAATAAATCCCTTAAAGTCTTCAATACAATACCCATATAGCAGGTAAAGGCAAGAGGCTCAGGGATTTTAAACAACCTGCCTTGATCATATAAATAGCAAGTAACTGTGGGATCAGAATGCAGGTGTTTCTGGCTCCAGAGCTCAAGTTGTTACCATTTGGCTCTACCAGCTTAATTCCATGGCAGCATTCCCTCCTTATTTTTGGTTCTTTTTCCACTATGAAGTATTGTACAAATGATATTCTAATTAGCTTAGAAAATAAATTAGTGCAAATTGTGCAATATGAGTTTGGGAAACTATGATCAAAACCTAGCCAGGGCCCCTTCATTCAGTGAACCACAAACCCGTCCTCCAGCCAACTAACTGGTCTTCTCTACCTGGCTGGAGACCCACCTCTCCTTCTGGCTCATGTGGCAAAAAGAGGTAGGAGGTTTCTCTCTCTTGCTCTTCCCCTTGGCCTTCTTTTGGCCACCCATTCCCCAGCATGAGTTCCTGCATTCCCAAATGAACCAACCAAATTGTTCTCCATGCTACACCCAGCTCCACATGGTCTATTTACAAGAAAACTTCCTTGTTCTTTCATGTTTGCAAAAGGCTCTTTCGTAACTATCTCTTGGACCTCAGAATATAATACAGTTCTTGAGAATAACCCAGTCTCCTTTAATTTTGCTATTTTGAGTGAACTCTTGGTCCTTACTGTCGTGAAGGACGCTTATTCTGCAGAGTTGCTCCTCCTGCCCTGTCCTCTGAGTGGCAATGGCAATCCATGCTGGATTTCCTGGTGGCCACACTCTTTCACATAGCGAGGCTAATGGACCTTTAGCCAGCATGGTCTTTGTGTCTTTGTTGAACATACTTTATATGTGGAAGCTTCATCTGTCGGTTCCCTTCCTTTCTTTACACTCTTCTTCCTCAGACTTGGAATTGAGTGTTAAGTTTTTATTTGCTCTTACTGAGGAATAGAGGCACAACCCTCAAGAAGAGACTAACTCATCATCTTTCATGTATTTACAACCAATTACTCTAGCTCTCCCTATGCCTAAAATCTGTGGAGTCAGAATATCTGTTAGTGGATCTCGGCGAAGCTCAGGAAGGCTCCTCCATATATCTGTCTTCCACAGATATATGGATTATTTGTCAAGGTCCATAGAATAGACCCTTGGGTAGAATAGACCCTGAGTCTCCTTCAGATAGTGTCTGTCACTTTCCAATGGTCTAGGGTCAGAATGCAAGTGGTCTTGAATTTGTCTTTATCATGGAGTTTAGAAACATCTTAATTCCAGCTCACATGTTCAGTGTGACTTGGGTGTTTGATTAGGAGTGTTTTTATCTTCCTTTTTTGTATTCAAGTGAGACTATAAAATGTCCCCCTCTCTCCCACAAATTAGGAGTTTGAAAATTTAATGGACATTGACTCAAATAGATTCTGTTATAGACTTGCAGTATTCAAATCTCATTAGGTTGGAAAAAATGCCACTTGGCACTCAAAAATATACATTGTGTTTATCTACATTTACCAGAAAAATTTACCATTTCATCTTCCCTTCATCTGTCTCCATCCTACCTATTTGTTAGTTAACAGCAGGTGTTTAGACCCACTGTATGCCCCATGGATTCACTGGGTTAGGGATTATCAGCATCTGGCTATAGGTAATGCACTGAGTCCTCACACTGAGATAGACACTAGGAATAATAATTTTAAAAGTAAGACAAATCCTGACTTTATTTTAAACCCGCTACTTGATTTTAAGTAAGTTTATCTTGATTTCTTTTGACCCAACAAAAAGCAATACTTACTTCCCCAATTTTTCAGAAAGAATAACAGGAATATGAAAAGAAAAAGATAAGATAAATAAAAGTTAATGCTCACTTGGAATTTCACTTTCTCCTTTTTATTTTATATGTTGAGCGAGGGGAAAATGTGAGCTTTCATATGGAATCCCAAGTGCAGTGTGCTATGTCTTTTACAATGTGTGCTTGTGCTGGAACACTTCAAAGTTAGGCACAAAACTCAAATGAAATCCTAAAACCAGAAACTGGAAAATTATCATTGAAATGTCTTGGTAAGTGAAAAAAGGCGGTTACCTGTTTTCTTTGTCTAAACACTATTCTCTGACTATTCTGAGGAAGATGTTATGTCTAGGTAACTACTTGCTTTCAGTGCCAAAGGGCTTATTTATTTCAACATAGTTGGGCCTAATGAAGATATTCCCGATATGTATCTCATGTTCTCTTGCTGAAGCTGAGCATTCCTTACTGTTAATAGATGAGAACTGAAACTCCTATAAAGCAATTTATGAAATTCTTTAAAAGAAATCTTAAAATGTCACTATTGGCATCAGAACCTTACTAATGTTCCTGAGCCTCAAAATCTTGATTTCTAAAAATAGGTTTGTTCTCACCTACTTAAAATTAAGTATCTGATTCACTGGCAGAGAAATTTATATTACAAAGAAGGAGTTTTTTAAACAATAAAACTGAAGTTTTCATTTAGGAGCAACATTGTCATAAATAGTTAATTAAGCTAATTCTTTCCAAAAGCAACTGAAGCCAGTGTTTAGAGGCATTCCATATGGGGGATTTTTTCCCCCCAAATTCTTCTCTAAGGGAATCCTTCCGCATACATGTGTACATCTTTCTGGGTTGTTGTTTTATTGTTTAAATGTTGTCATCTAAACCATTACTTAGATTGAAGAAAGTTCTTTTTAAAGTGCCAATGAAAGAGTGAAACAAAAGGAAATTTATTCTTAAATTATTAGCTCCTTGTTTCCTCCTAATTAAAGAACAGTAGACATTTGATAATTGATACTTATTAGAATTGCACCCATTTATTAGTGATAGCAAAATCTATGCCATCAATCAATGAATACATATTTTAAGGTTCATGGACCTCACAGTAGGCCTTGCTGTGGCTTTCTTTTTTTCATGTTTTTCTTCACATATGCAGAAACTTTCTTGTCCCCTTCCCATATTTAGCCATATAGCTATTTCTGTATTCATTGATTCAATACATGTTTATTGTACACCTTCTATGTATTGGTCATTCTGGGGAATGGAGACTCCAAGTGAGTAAAGCAGACATAGTCTCAGCCCTCATGGAGTTCATGTGCCAGCAGAGAGACAAAAGCAGTCAGACAAATACAGACAAAAATGCAGTGACAAATTGTAGTGTCACTAAGTTAACAAACTATGGCTTGAGATAAGAATAATGGGAGGAGGTACCAGTTTAAATAGATGGGTGGAGGAATGCCTTTTTAGGGAAATAGCCTTTGAGATGGAACCTAAATGTTGACAAAGAATCTACCACATGAAAAGTTAGAGGTAAAGTCCATTCCAGGTAGAGTATATGATATGTGCAAAGGCTTTTGGGTAGAAAAGAGATGGGCATATTCAGGAAATAGGAAAACAAAGCAAAACAAAAATGCTGTGGCTGAAGCGTAGCAAGAGAGGAACATGAAATAAGATAGAAGAGGAGTCCAGGTATGCGAATTAATAAGAGTCTAGGTGTACACAGTTCTCACGGGCTACAGTGAGGAGTTAGAGTTCAAATTTAAGTGAAAATGGCAATCAACAAAAATGTTCAAGTAGGAAAGTGACAAAATCCAATTCATGTCTTAAGAAGATCATTTTTGTTGCTTGAAGGAAACCAACTACAGGAGTTTGACAGCCATATGGGGGGGCCTGGTCCATGTAGTAAAAGATGAGGAAAGTCTGGTTCCAGTTGGTAGCAGAGGATATATGGAAAAGTAAACCAGTTCTGCTGTATTTTGGAGATTGAGTAGACATAACTTACTGATGGATTAAGTAAAAGGGATGAGGCTGAGGGAGAGGGAGGAAACAATGACTTTTTTGTTTCTAGTTGGAACAGTTGTCTGGTAGTGCCATATCCTGCGAAGGGGAAGCCTGGGGTTGGGAGTAGATGTCAGTCAGGACTCAAGTGTTTTATCTTGGTCATTCTAAATTTGAAGAATCTTTGAGACACCCAAGTGAAGGTGTTCTACATTCTATGGACCTTGACAAATACATAGTGACATGAATCCACCTTTGGGACCTTGACGAATATAGAGTGACATGAATCCACCAATGGAGTATCATACAGAATAGTTCCACTGCCCTAACAATCCTCCGTGCTCTGCTTATTCATCCCTCCCTCCCTCCTAACCCCTGCCAGCCACAAATCGGTTTACTGTCCCCATTGTTTTACCTTTTAGAGAATGTCCTATTGTTAGAATCATACAGTGTGTAGCCTTTTCATATTACCTTCTTTCACTTAGTTTAAAATGTGCATTTAAGTTTCCTCCATGTCTTACGTGGCTTGATAGCTCACTTCTCTTTAGCACTGAATAATATTGCATTGTCTGGATGCACCACAGTTTATCCATTCAGTTTGAAACGTGAGGCTAGTTCTCAGAAGTAAGACTTGTCCCAGGGATTTACAGAGGATATTTAAATCCATGGACTTAGGATCACCTTGGACTGTGCAGTTATTATAGAGAGACCAGTAGATTATAAAATTTCCTGTCTTATATTATCCTTTAAAATTCAGGCTGGTTAATCAGCCAAGTTTAGAGATCTACCTGCATTCTCTTCTTTATTAGTTGTCCTCAAGAAGGCACTTTTAAAAACTGTATTATGACACAATGTCAAATTCTTTTTTTTCCTGGAACATCTGAAACTTGGACATACCCTCAGAATAAACAATATTCTAGTAAATGGTCTTTATTGAGGACTCCTAGGTCTTTGTTAACCTTTCATGAGAAAATTCTGATATATTTTTGTTCATATTTGAGGCTACAATCAAACAGTAAATGAATAGATCATGTAACTTCCCAAGGGAAAGTCTCACCTGGATGTGCCCAGACCCTTCACCAATAGTAGGACGTCCTTGTCAGTGGATCTCAGGTTGTGCTCCCTACCACTTGCCTCTCTACAGGTTTTGGGCTGCCTGTCTGGGTTGATTGTGGCAGTTGTTGGCACTGGGCTCATTTTTGTATGACATAAGACTCAAGAGGGAACAGGCTCCGTTTCCCTTGACCTACGCTTGACAAAAGAATAAATCCACTGATTTAATCTCTCCACCTAAACCAATGTTTCAGTTTCTCCTCTTAAGGGTTTCTAACCCAAAACAAGCAATGACAACAAATCGGTAACAATTATAAAGCTATTAATACCTCAATCTCCTTTGCCATGCAACTCTTTTCAAAAAAAATTATTTTTAGATCAAATAAAGAGGGCGTGGTATCCAAGTGATATGCAGATGCAGTAGGATTGAGGCTAGACTGCTTCTCCATTTCAGTGAACTACTGTTCTGGCGATATTCAGAAATTCCTTTGGCCTCGGTGAGTTGAATGTTCAGCCTGAGAACACCTGTTTCTGGGAGCATACCTTAACAAAAGGTATAGATCTGTGTGACCTTTAGGCAACATAAGAGTCAGTATTTCTACTTGAGCAACTCTAAAAGTTGCTGCTGCTGGAAAGGACCAGTTTATTTATGTTGCAAGCTGTGATTCAAAAGGGCTGCTATGGGTTATGTAGTAGCTTCTTCAATTTCCTTCAAGCTAAGGGTATCTTCACCAATTAGTACCATAGATGTCAGCAAAAATAGGTGACAACCAGTTATTCATTGGGGTCAATATCATGCAGCATTTGAAGCAGCAAAGAAATAACCAATGGGTCAACTCTAGAGGACGGTGAAATGGGTAACTAAGACTTAATTGAGGAAGGAATTGTAAGAAAGCCCACTGTGGGTCAGACTCGCCAAAGGCAAAAGCAGGTGAAGAAAGCAAATTTTCTCAGCACTTCTACAACAACTGGACTCTTGTCATTTTTCTTGAATGAAGGAAGGTGAGGAAAATAGCTGAGTTAAGTTTCTCAGGTTACAGAAGACTCCTGCCCAGTGCTATTGAAGACAAGTGCCTGCATTTGAGAAAGTGATCACAGGGCGGTCAGTCTTCCTTGGGAAATATGTTTGTCTTTTGTGGGATAGATAGGTAAGTTCTTCTGGAAGACTGTTTGTTTGATTTAAAGCAAACTTGTATAAAAAGATCAAACTTGACCTGACCAACTGTGTCAAGCAGGATGGGCTAAGTTAAATTGAGGTTACGTATAATATTACTTAAGGTATATGTCCACTGTGGTCTACTTACAGTTCTGCACCAGACTTCTTTCTTCCAGGATGCCTGCGAGCTGATGGAACAGCCCAGTATGGAGCACTTCCAGTTGCAGGTCAGAGAAAAACAGGGCACATGGAGGAACCATGAGAGAGTGGTCTTGAAGAGCTTAAAGCTTTGCTCAGAAGGTGCATACAAACCTACTCACAGTTGTTTATAGCACCTTTATTCATAACTGCCAAAACTTGGAAGCAGCCAAGATGTCCTTCAGTAGTGAATGGATAAACTGTGGTGCATCCAGACAATGCAATATTATTCAGTGCTAAAGAGAAGTGAGCTATCAAGCCACATAAGACATGGAGGAAACTTAAATGCATATTTTAAACTAAGTGAAAGAAGGTAATATGAAAAGGCTACACACTGTATGATTCTAACAATAGGACATTCTCTAAAAGGTAAAACAATGGGGACAGTAAACCGATTTGTGGCTGGCAGGGGTTAGGAGGGAGGGAGGGATGAATAAGCAGAGCACGGAGGATTGTTAGGGCAATGGAACTATTCTGTGTGATACTCCATTGGTGGATTCATGTCACTATATATCCGTCAAGGTCCCAAAGGTGGATTCATGTCACTATATATTTGTCAAGGTCCATAGAATGTAGAACACCAAGAGTGAACCCTAATGTAGAAACTATAGACTTTGGATGATAATTATGTGTCAGTGTCAGGTTATAAATTATAACACATGTACCACTGTGATATGGGATGTTTATAGTGGGGGAGGTTGTGCACATGCGGGGAAAGGGGATATAGGGGAATTCTGTATTTTCTCCTCAGTTTTGCTGTGAACCTAAAATTGCTCTAAAAATGAAGTTTATTAATTAAGAAAAAGGGGGGAGGAATGCATCATTTGTTCTCACAATTCACTGGCCAATATGGTATGGGGGAGTACATTCTTTCCATAAGAAAGGGAAAAGAATATTTTGAAGAATAATACAATGTACCATAACAACACATTTCTTAAGATCAAAAATTATACCTGATTTATCTCTGTAACCTCTGCAGTGATTAGCACAGTGCCTTACATGTAGTTGGTGTTCAGTTAAATTAAATTAATTAATCTTGAAGTAGAAGTATTTTACAAACATGAGGGAAATAGACTTCTAGATTTAATAATGAAGATTATTCATCAGTAGTATTTAAATTATACATAATTAATTATAGGTTTCAGTAATTGATGTGCATTTTAGTAGGTATTTACTGTGTGCCAACAGCAGACTCCTGACATACAGAATATAGCTCAATAATGTAGTTACTCTGAAACCATGTTGGAGATAAACAATCACTTTGTATATATTGGATGTTATAAAGTAGTTTATTTATTTGACTATAAAAGGTAAACATCTACTGTAGTAATTTTGGATAATACATGAACATATTATACACATAATATAATAATCATTTAATTCAACCAATCATAGAAAACCATTGTATGGTAAATCTATTTTTGCTCACTATTCAGTTGCTTTTTAAAATTTTTAATTGTGATAAAAAATGCAGAACATTAAATTTATCATCTTAGCCATTTTTAAAGGTATGGTTCAATAGTGTTAAGTACATTCACATTGTTGTGCAATCTCTAGAAATTTTTCATCTTGCAAAAGTGAAACTCTATATCCATTAAACAGCAACTCCCTGTTCCCCTCCCCCTTGCCAGTCCCTGTTAATCATCATCCTACTTTCTTTTTGTTGCTGTAAATTTGACTACTCTAGATATCTCATATAAATAGAATCATAAAGTATTCAGCTGTTAGTAACTGGTTTATTTTCCTTAGTATAAGGTCCTCAGGTTCATCCATGTTGCAGCATGTGTCAGAATGTCCTTCCTTTTTAAAGTTGAATAATAATCCATGTTGTGTATACACCACATTTTGTTTAGCCATTCATCTGTCAGTGTACAGTTATATTGCTTCCATCTTTTGGCTGTTGTGAATAATGCTGCTACGAACATGGGGATACAAGTATCACTTCAAGATGTGCTTTCAGTACTTTTGGATATATATCCAGAAGTAGAGTTGCTGGATCTTATGCTAATTCTATTTTTAATATTTTGAAGAACTGCCAAACCATTTTCCATAGTGGCTGCACCATTTTATATTCCCATAAACAGTACACGAGGGTTCCAATTTCTTCACATCCTCACCAATACTTGTTATTTTCTGTTTTGGTTTTTGTTTTGGTAGTAGCCAACCTGATGGATGTGAGGTGATGTTATGGTTCAGTTGGTTTTTCAATACATATATATGAGATCATTTAAAAATTATGTTAAATACTTTACTGCTTAAGATGTCTTTGGCTGTCAGTAACAGCCTGGGGGCAGGGAATGAGTAACATTTTTCTTGCTAATATGATGTCTGAAGATAAATAAAGAATTTGATTAAGAAAAATCAGGCATCTATGTGCAATAGTTCAGTACTACATTACTTCTTATTTTTCTTCACCGATTTCTCTGCATTTGCCCACTCCATAAATGTTGTTGCCCCACAATTCTGTTCTCACTGAGCAAGTTCATCGTTTCCCATGGCTCCAATTACTGTCTTTTCACTAATAACTCCTAGCTCTGCATCTCCAGGTTAAGGACTCTCTTCTGTGTTCTAAAACTGCATATCCATCTGCCTCCTGTATGCCTCCAAATGGATGTTCCATGGACACATGTCTAAAACTAAAATCGTTTTTCCCTCGAAACCTTCTACTCTTTCTCAGTCATTAGCTTCACTATCCGCTGATCAGAAACTTGAAAGTCATGCTAGAATTCTTCTTCTACATGTTTTACTTTACCTTGTCCTGTCTAGTAGATTGCTTAACAGCTCTTTAGCATTTCTATAAACCCTAAGTCAGAACCTCATTTCTCTCTTGGAATGTTGCAAAGTTCTCTGAACTTATCCTGATGTTTATACCTAGTTCCCAATCCATCCTCCACACTGCTGACCCTGATTCTTCCCCCTCAGGCACTCAATCCCTGTAGAAAATAGTCCAATCTCCTGAGCAGGGCACGACAGACACTTCATTACCTGGTTCTTTCCTTACTTAACCTCTCCAGTGTCATCTCTTCTTCACTGTCCCCTCCCACTGTAAGCTCACACATTCTAGACAGCTTAGCGGTTCCCCAAAACATCATGAGAGGACGCACTGGACTTGAAGACAGCCCAAAAGACAATTCATTCTTGTAAACAGAAGTCCTCACAATTAGAAGTCTGTCCTAAAATAAATAGCATAATATTTATGAAATGAGTTTAAAGTATGTTTATTTCCATTTATGAAATAAATTTCTATCACAATTCTATCAATGACATTTTAAAATCACCATCTGGTCAATAATATGGCCTTGTTTTAATCTTTGTTACATAAATTATTTACATATGGCCTTGTGTGGTTTATTTTCACTCTTATCTCCCAATTATACCATTAAACTCTTGCCCTCTCTCAAGAGTCTAACAAAATGCCTGCAGGCATGTTTGTAACAGAGGTGCAACAAATGTCTTTTGATGGATTGGTATCACCTACCTTTCCACTCAACCTTGCCCCATTTCTCTTCATTCTACCTGTTTTTTCCATTCCCATGGTTTTTATTACCATTCCAATGAGGGTTTAGGTAGTTAGAACACAGTGGGTGTTCAATAAATATTAAAGAAGAACAGCGTACTCCCCATTCTACCTTAAATCTTGTTTCATTTGCAAGACACTTTAGAAAGGTAGTTTACTCTTATTTCTCTCTGAGTATATGGAGGCAACATTTCTTTCACCCCAGACACTCTTGCTCCATGATTTTATATCCATATTATCCCTCTTATGCAACTTTTCTACTTGCTATTTTTCTTTCTTTGCCTCATGTCCTTTGTTTTAACTGGCATCTCCTCTATTCTTCACATAGCCATATTTTCTGTATGTTTATTTTCATTCTCACATTTCTGTGTCTTAGAGTGTTCTCCCAGGTAGTCATCTTCTAATGCCACTAAAATAGTTAATGTTCATTACTCCACTGCCTCACAAATACTTGACCTAGGTGATCTTTCTCATTACTTTAAGGGCCTGAGAATACTTCTCCCCCTATTTTTCCATTGTCACCTGTATTAACTCTTAACCAGCTCTTTGACTTTGGACAGGTCTATTGGCCTATGTAGGTATAGCTAACTTAAAAATGTTCCCTCATTGTAACTCTTGCTTCCACATATTGCTAATGTGACATTAATCATGATGAACTGCAGTTATATAATATTTGATAATGTCTATTTCTTTGTGCTTCTCTGGCTTGGAAAGCTTCCATAAGAATTCCTCTGATGACTCCCCAAAAGTACATATTCTCTACAAAAATTATTTGAAAAACAGTACATTATCATCACTTTCGAGGCATGTTTACCCTAACTCTATTCCACATTGCTACACAATTAATATGTGCTTATTTATAACTAAAGTGATGAACGTAAAATGTGAAAAATCGCTTTACTTGCCATGTTATTATATATGGATATTTTTATTGTGGATCTTGTTTTAGAAGTCTCTTTAGGGTGAGAATGCTAAATATGTAGATTTCTTTTGCTGGACCAGCTTGTCAATTCTATGAGACCCCTATGTTTTCTGTAAGGTCTGCATTGCTCATTCCCATGGCTCTTATTTTGTTTATTTATATAGTGAGGTAAATTATTCCCGATAGCAACTAGCAATCTGTTAAATCCGATGTGATCAAAACGGAGGGGTTTTCTGCTCAGGTATGGACAAAATTAATATATTTCAATAATGTAACTGAAAAAGAATGAAAAATAAATATCCAATCTAATACCAGTTTGTCCCAGATTTGGGGGAGTCTGAGAAGGGCATTGTAAGATCTAACTTATCCTGAATATGGGGGTTGTATACTAGATATGATCTCAAATGATCATAGGGGTTTCATTGTCTCACCATTACCTCGGCATTTTCTTTATGCAAAATCAGTCTGCCGCCTGATAGCATCTGAGGGCACATACATGACAATGAGAGTGGTAAAAAGAGAGGGAATGCAGTGGTCTCATGCCTAGATCCAGGGAGTAGTCCTTCCTGTCTGTAAGTCTGAGTTCTGTTTCTGATTCTACCTTCCCTTCCTGGCTACAGTACAGGCTGCCTAAGCTTTCATTATTACTTATTTTATTGTATTGTATTGTTTTTTAAAGTGATTATTTCCATGGCAACGAGGCACTGTTCCAGGCATTAGGGAGGCATGACAGCCACAGTGGAGTTGGGTATCGGCAAAGAAGATAAAGGCAACAAGGAGAGAAGGAGTGGGGGTAGGAAGAACTTTGAAAGCAAAGATGCAGGAAGATCCTAGCAAAGGTATTCTCATTTCTAATGGCAGCTAGTGGAAAATTTTAGTTTGTTCATGTTTACTAAGTCAGTGAATAAGATAGCTTGATTTTTGTTTGTTTGTTTATTTTCTAATAGTAAAAAACAATAGAATACTATTCTGATTCTCTGCTGGTGAAATCACCAGGTCTGGCCTCCAGATACCACTAAGTAGTCTTTCCTGATCTGGCCACTATTCTCATTTTTTTTGATTATCCAAATGATCAATGGAGATAGGATAAAATTAGCCATGTTAGTATGAGGAAATATAGAGAATACTTGATCTGGAGGCAGCCCTGATATTAAAAAATAACCAAATAAAACTCACACTATTGCTCTTCAGGCTCTATCTGTTTTCTGGAGCTGAAAGAATAAAATTCCTTTGATGAACAAGATATGGTGTATGAAAATTGATTTATTCCTGCTGTTACATTCCGTCATCAAAGTGGACTGCAGTGGTTCCATATGAACACCAAGATAGTTAACAGATCGGCATTAACAAAAATAATAATACAATAATAATAAAGGATTTCAACTTGCTAAGCATTAAGATCCAAGTGTTGGTCTAATCAATTTCAATATATTAACTTAGCAACTTCTTTGATGAGAGGTCAATCTTTTGAAATCGTACTTAGTATGTGCACTTACCTTCATAATGAAAATTTAGCTCTTAAAATTTCTGGATCCCAAGTATCTGGATCTAATTCTGTCATTAGAACTTGACTTAGGAGGAAGCCACATTGCTCTTGACCAAAGCTGTTTGGGAGGATGAAAATCGCTTGTTGTTGGAAGGAATAATTTACCATTAATAATTTACCACTGTGGCATTACCATAGTGTTTGGAAGCTGTTTTGAATTTTGCATATGTGATTAGCAGAGTAAAATAGTGTTTCATACTAATCTTTTCCTTTTCACTGAGTTCTGGAGAACTGATCCAGAGATATTTTATTTTTGGGGTAGGAGCATTGAAATGATTGTACTTAATTTTATCCTCAGACTTCAGATTGGATGTGCAGGTAGTGTAGGTTCAAATGGAGATGAAATAATTTAACATCTTCTTTTCAACATCATAATATATGTGTTTTCTCTATTTGGTTACTTGAGAAGATCACATGGTCACATTACATGGGTGCAAAAAAGGAAGTATAATAATCTATAATATTTGAGCACTTTGTATCCTACATAGCATGGTCAGAAAACAATTCCACTTGAGCCGCATAAGTATATAATCCTTTACGCAGGGATCCTCAAACTTTTTAAACAGAGGGCCAGTTCACTGTCCCTCAGACCCTTGGAGAGTGTGGCGCACATTCCACACATGTGCACTGTGGGCCGGGGACGAGTCGGCTGTTAAGCAGGACAGGCAGCGGCAGCAAAAACACCCGGCGGGCGGGATAAATGTCCTTGGCGGGCCGTATGTGGCCCGCAGGCTGTAGTTTGAGGACACCTGCTTTACAGTATATAAATTCTTTGTTTTATGAGTAGGGATGCTTAGTTTTGTACAAACACATACGAAGCTTGTTCAGTGACTTATCAGTTTAGAATCCAGGTCTCTTAACTCTCAATCTAGTGCTATTTCTAGTACAAGCTCCTACTGTTTAATTGAAGAGAGATATCTTCCGTACCAATTTTATTAGGATAATATTTTCTAAATTTAATTATATAAGGAAAAGGAAAATGAATGTTAATGAATACCATGAAAATTCTATTAATATACTGGCTATTTCAAGATTAAGTACATAATATTTTACTCATTAATAAATATGCTTGCACAGTAGTTGAATTTTAAAAGTTAAAAAGTCTAGAGATAATGACCTTTCGGTTAGATGAATATTTGAACATTATTCCCCAGGTAATGTTTTAATGTTTTGTTTGTGCTTTTGTTCTATCTGGATGATGATGCAATAATTCTTAGGACATTTAGCCTTTGTAAAAAAGAGTGAAGCTGATTAACCTCTGATTTCTTTGCTAAACTCTGTTAGCAGGCAGATCAGTCATTTGACCTCTATTAGGCAAGATAATGTGGTGGAAAGACATGGCCGGTAGTCCTCTATGAATTCTAAAAACAGTGACTGAAATACTGCCTGGTCTTATTATACACATTCCTTGGTTTCCAAGGTTCTTAGTTACCTTGGCTTTGAAGTAATCCGACGTGTTGCTATTTAACCTACATTGCTAAAGTATAGTGTCAAATTCATGTTTGATCAGAGGACTCATTCAGTAAATCTTTATTAAATCCTTATTATGTCCAAGGTGCTATTCTGAAGTGAGAATTGTATGCATCTGCAGTAGAATATTGAATAAATGATATAGAAACAATTTCATTTTTCATGTAAACTTTTCCAAAAATGGATTAGCATTGCTATCCTTGAGGATTAGAAAATAAATATTTTATTTAAATCCAGGAGCTAAAGACCAGAAATGTACGAAAAAGAGAGTTATTTTTTAATTGTAAAGTAATTGGTTTTCCTCCAAATGTGTTCCTGTTGTTTTATTAGTCATGTATTAAGGAACTTTTCAAAACAGTTTCATACCAAGAAGTAATACTTTAAAAAAATAATACACTCTTATATTTTATTGGCCCCAGAGTTATTAATGTTATTGTCCTCACAGTTATTTAATAGATTTTCCTTAAAGGAAAAATTTCAAAATGTAGAAATAAATGTTAACTATAAGGCAAAATAAAAATAATATTTAGTAATGTCTAAACTTTATTGAGTGCTTAATATTTTGACAGTGCTGCAAGCCTGTTGTAATTCCTATAATTATCCTCATTATGTATATATATGAGGAAATTAAAGTTTAGTGAGATGTGCTGGGAAGTGAAAACCAGGTGACTCTGACTGCAGAGCCTGGGCTCCTCGTCATTTCACTCCCCTGAGTGAGATAAGAATAATTGGAAAGATATAAACAGATGCTCAGAGGCTTAGAGTAGGAAGACACCCCCTCAATACGAGGAAATCAAGAAATATTTCATTAAAATGATGATGTTTTAATTAGACTTTGAAGGATGAACAGGATTTGAGCACACATATGTTAATGAATGAAGAAGGTTAAGAGCGGAAGGCACAGGAAGTGGGGGATTCCTGTCAGGCTGGTTCCTACCTGTTGGAACATGGAATGAATGGGAATGAATAGTGAGAATGGTAGAAAGGAGGTGAGAATCACATTGTGGAAGACCTTAGTATGAAATAATAGAAAGGCATAATTAGTGCCACCAATCAAGATACTTTTACCTTATTCCATGGAAGATTATTTTTGCAGGTTTGGGGAGAAGTGTCAGATTCATCAAATATTACCTATGGACTGACTCTTTCAAAATATGCTCTCTATAGCTTCTATCAATTGGACATTATTGTGATCATACTTTACAGCATAAATGTACTGTTGAATAGTTACAAGACTGTTATTTTCATTTTTAAAATTTTTAATTTTTATATCTATCTATCATCTACCTATCTATCTACCTATCTATCATTCTGGTCACTTCTGAAAACAATTGTAGGCCCACTTCAATAGATAGAAGAATAGCCATACAAAGTTTCAAACTTCCAAGCCTTAGAGAGCAAAATCACAATAATTTTAACATGGAAAACTTTTCAGTGAGCCATATGTCAACCATTTTGAATAGTAACTGTCATGTATATTTTAACCACCTGGCAAATACTATATAATCTAGTTAGAAATGAAGATTATTGGTTGGAAGTAAATGAGTATTCTTGATTGTTGGCTAGAGTTCCTTGAATTTGAAAATAGGGTGTGCCTCACACTTCAATACATCTGCTTTAATCTGGTCGGTAGGGAGGGCAGTTGTGTGTACGCACCAGGGGAGAAATGAATTGGTAACTGTGACATTAAGCTGCCTTCTGGAATATATCTCGAGAGAGGCTGAGTCCTGATGCCAGAACAGTGGATCAAATGACAAAAGACATACCTTATCAGTGCTGTGTCTGAGTGATGGACATGAGACTGGTTAAGTAGTATACAAGCCAAGAGTTGAGGTCCTGGAAAACATTAATAGTACAGAGAAACCTAAATGGGATGAATGAATAGAAAGTCAGAGGTTGGTAAAGATTATGAGATAGTCTGTGGTGAATATCTGCTGGATTCAATTCTACTCTCGATGCTATCCCTTAGGTGATCAGCTTGGTGTGCTTCTTGAGATAGGAGCATGTCTAGAAAGTAAGCAACCTGCATATAGATCATCTTTAGGAATTGGAAGAGGGAGTGATTTGTGAGAAGGAAGTGAGAGAGAGAAAAGTGAAGATGATGTGTTAATATATATCTTACTTCCTTTCTTCCATGACTCTTTACCCTACATTTTTATTTGGTTGATAGACTTATATTCTCCAATCAAGGGATAATGTCCAGGACTCTGCTCTTATGCTTGTTGAATTGACAACTTCTTAAAGGTCATTGTAATTTTGAAGAAGTAGTGATTTTATTATGTTTTAGTGGATACTAGAACAAGAATACTTTTCAAAATGTAACTATATTCCTTTTATTTTCCAGGGAGTAATATTTGGGAAATCATCAAGGATTGTATGTTTGTGATGTTATTACTCATTATTAAAATCTTTAGACTACTTTTAAGAGTCATGAGCGAAATTTTATGTGAGATTTGTATCTATCTCATTTATTCTATTCCTAGAAGAGTATTTGTGTGTAAGGAATACAAAACATTAACAGTAATATTTTACTTGCATTGTTTTATTTCCTTATGCAATTGCATCTGGGTTTTAAACATGAAATTGATGCCTACCATGTATACTTTAAATGAATAAGCCAATATACATTATTTATATATTTTGCAAAATTGGCTCAAATGTTCTAGTACATATCTTTTTAAGGACCTCTTCTTTCATTTATTTATTGAATTTTATTTTATTTTTTATATATTTTTTATTTCATCATATTATGGGGGTACAAATGTTGTTAAGGTTACATATATTGCCCTTGCCGCCCCTCCGCCCTCAAGTCAGAGCTTCAAGCATGTGCATCCCCCAGTTGGTGCGCATCACACTCATTACGTATGTATATACCCATCCCCCCTCCCTTCTCCCACCTGCCCGACACTCAATAAATGTGTTGTTTTGGTTTTTTTTTGACATTTTGGTTACATTTTATATCTTTGCCTCTCCCTAGGAAGGGTTAGAGGTATGCCCTTCCCCTCCACAATGCTCGCCACATCCCTAAGATGTGGGTCTACCCTCCCAACCCCCGAATCCCTGGTGAACACTACCACCATTTGAGCACCATAGTTTTAATCAGTCAGTACCAATTTGATGGCGAGTACATGTGGAGCCCATTTTTCTGATCTTGTGTCTCCTCACTTTGGATAATGGGCTTAAGCTTAATCCAGGATAGGTGAATTTTATTTTTTATTTAAAAACATTTAGACGGTACAAGTAATTTTTCTTACATGGATAAAGTATATCATACTGAAGTCAGGGCTTTCATTGTACTTGTCACCAGAATACTGTACATTGTACTCTATAGGTAGATTTTTATTTATCACCTCCCTCCCTTCCTCCCCTCTTCTTAGTTTCCAATGTCCATTACTGCTCTTCATGACCATAAATATCCTTTGTTTAGCTCCCACTTATAAGTGAGAACATGTGGCATCTGTTTTTCCATTCCTGAGATACTTCACTTAGGATAATGGTCTCCAGTTCCTTCCAAGTTGCTGCAAAAGACATTGTTTCATTCCTTTTTACAGCTGAGCAGTACTCCATGGTATGCGTATACTACATTTTCTTTATCCACTCATGAGTTTCTTTTATTAAAATATTTTTATTAGATCTTAATACATTATATTAAAATACATACCTTAATTACTTATTTCAGTTGAGTGAGATTCAGTTATATTTTTGGAACATGAGCTTATCAACTTAATCGACACACCTAGTGGAGTGTTCAACAGAAACTATTAGCACATTACCTCTGCCTTAAGGAAGATCCCAGTCTATCAAAGTCATTGTTTCAAAACTGAAAGTTGCTCCCATCTAAGCTTAAATCTGAGGCACAGACTTTGTGCCACGTATTCAGAGAAGGGACGATTGATGTGAATTGGCATCATGTCCTTATCCATTCTTGTGATTTAAGAAAAAAGGAGAATTTGAGTGGGCCTTGAAGGATGGGTAGACTTAGAATTGATGTAGGGAAAGCCCAAGAGAAGTTTTTTATCAGGAATCCAAAACACATTAAATGCAGAGGTAAATAGTAAAAATGAGTGAGGTCCATGGAACGGTATTTATGGAATTGTCAGACAGCCATGCTGTTAGGAGGGAAGACCTGTGCTGAGGAAGATTAGTAAATAAAAATGGATAAGATGGGTTCAGATGAAGTAGTGAGTTAAAGTTGACAAGAGGGCAGGATATTTGTATTAATGCTTCTGGAATGGGTATAGTGCATCAAGCATCTTAGGTGCTTCTGTATAGTGTAGAGTGCTTCCTCACCACCTGCTCAGTCCGTAAGCATGCCGGGAGCTGGTTTTTGTTGATTTTAGTTTTGTTTTAATTATAATTCAGTTTGTAGATTCATACAAGATAACTCTTGATTTTGTCTGAAGGTAGCAAACTAACTTGCCAATAATATAGGACTATCAAACTCACCCCAGTTTAGGTGTTAATACCATTTCCTGAGCATACACTTTAGACATGTACTTATATTGCATGATTTTGTGATTCAAGTTATAATTTATTGCATTGTTCCTTTTAACTTACCTTTTATAATTGAAAAGCGATATAGAATATATGTTCGTTATAAAACAACAGAACACTAAATGTGAAATATAAAATGCAAAATGTGAAAGTCTCTGTTCTTACCCCAGCCTCCCCATTCCATGCTCTTCCCATTCTAGTCTTCCCTATAGATAACCATAGTTTGTGGTGTCCTTCCATACTTTTTTCTAACACACACACGCATGCACACACACATAGAGAAGATAGATATATAGAATTCATATTATTCCATAATGTGGGTTTAATTTGGTCATCTTCCAAAGTACATATGCAATAAGTTAACAAATTATGCTATTATTAATGCAATAATAAACACTCATACATATTTTATGCATATTGCATATAAAATTATACTTATATGTGATATATATCCCAAATTGTAGAATTTTGAGATCAAAAGGTATGTGCTCTTTAAATTTTGATTAACATAGCCAAGTTGTCTCCCAACAGGCTCTACTGATTAACACTTCTCTCAACAGTGTATGAGATTACCTGTTTTCTACTCCCTCACCATTTCTGTTAAGAATGTTTTCTTGGCATCCTTTCAAAGGGAATCATGAGTGTGTTTGTATTACCTCAATGGTGTGGATTATACATTTTATAACAAAGTAATAATTTACATGTCACAATAAAAGGATGATATAAAAGAATTATTTTATGAGTGATTGAAGATGAAGTTAATTTAAAAATCCCAAGGAAGGTAATTTTTCAATAGAACTTGCTTATCTTTTAAAAGGAAATGTTTACTACTCATCTCATTGAGATCAAAGTATACTCCATATTTTTTAAACAAATAAAGCAAAAAAATCCATAGCCAATGACTAAAGGTTTTAGAGCTTTTATAAATACTTGACATTTTGAAGCAATGCATTTGCATGAGAAAATTACCTCAGAGTCTGGGAATAATGAATTTAGAGGAAGAGGCCAGTTCTTTTCTTTTCAGAACCTGATACTGTTCTTGAGCTGATTAGAATGGTAGCAAATGCTCTCTCCAATTTGCAAAAGGCAGAGTGCTCACTGGCCTTTCCTTATTCCCATCTGCATCCAGGTCTGGAGGGAGCACCCTTCACAAATGCAGTTATCCTGCCTGAGCTTGTGTGTGTGCATGTGTGCGTGAGAGAGAATAGGAAATGCATAATAAGGACCCGAATAGCCCTCTGGGCCTCTGGAGGTGCCTGGGTTGCATGGTAGAGTTACAGACCTTGGAAGATTCAGTATTGGGGGAAGTGAACAGTACATCCCGTTCAGTCACTAGCTACAGTCAGAATTTTTGGAGTCAGAAGGCTCTGACAAAGTTATACTCACTCCAAATGACCTAATGTATAAGTAATCTAAGTAACCACCATCAAGGAAATTATATTTTAGGTGTGCTGTGGATGGTTGTGGGTTCATCTTTGTAGCGCCCATGCATGGGTTGTTGAACTTGCTATCTGCCAAGTTCAAACACCTAAAGACCCAGTGCACTGCTTTGTATACAATAAGAACTTAATGAAGTTAAGTAAAATTTGTTTCACCTCTGCCAAAAATTAAAAGAGAGAAATACAACCAATTAAGAATTGCTGACCAAGTGCTCTGACTCATTCTTTAAATACACCCTGGCTTTCTTATAAGACTGTCATTTGAAGACTAAAGGCCATTTATTCTTCTGACTTGGAAAGTTTCCTATTGATACAAGTTATATTTAGGTGAAAACTAATATTTCCTAAATCAATGGGTATTCCTTCATAAGAAATGACAAAGTTCACAGTCCCAAGATAGGAATAATGGAGTTCCTATGGCCTGAGATTGCAGTAAAGATTTATCACTTTGATTTTCACTGAAATTCTAATACCCATTTATAACAGTGTAAGGACATATGAAATAAAGCGAAGTGAGGAGGAACACAGAATTCAGCTATTTCTACGTGGATTCCACTAAGGGATTTGTGGTTTTACATCATGGAAAATGTAATCAGATTGAAAGCTCTTGAGATAGAAGAGAACAAGTTATAGAACTGGAGTATGTGCCAAGAGTAATTACTGGAGATACTGAAAAATAATTTTAGTAAATTGCGTAGGAGAGCCCAATGACATTAACAGTTGGTTATTGCCTTGGCCCACATACAGTACTTGAAATAATGCCATTATATATGCCAAGCATTATTTATGCTTGTGATAACTTTAGGTAGCTATTTGATACTTTCTATGATCAAATATAATTCAGTGTTTTCATATTCTTAAAGGTTTTTCTTATTTTAGAATCTACAGATTTACCTTTTATATTGATAGATTAAATAGAGATATATTATAAATTAAAACCATCTATGTTTGCCAGATGTCTATATAACAACATTTGTAAATTGTGACCTTAAACTGAAGAGAAAAAGTTGTTTTTGTATATCTATAGGCAATGAATTTGATATATGGATAGTCTTAAATATTAGCAAGAAATAAGGATCTGCTCTGAGAAAACACTTAGTATGATAAATTCAGCTCTCAAATCATAACTTAATCTAAAGGATTTTATTCCATGCTTCTTATTCAACCTAGGCCTTTGCCTAGGCACATATTGAGGTCTCATTATGTGCCGGTGCTGTGCTTGGCGCTAGGGTGACCCTAAGGAGTCCTGAGCCCCATCCTACTGTGTACAGACTAGCATGATGCTTCAGACTCATAGTAAAGAGAGTGGAATAACATTATGCTCCTGATTTTTTATTGTAATGTTGAAATCAAATTGATCTTGGAGGCTCTAATAGATCAAACAGTGCTTAGAAAACCACTTGCTTTAGAAAAAAGAATGCAGCTTTGATCTCAGGTTGGTTGGTCTCAGTTTTAAAAACCTGAATCTAACACAAAGGAAACAACTGGATTTTGGGACTATATACTTTTGTGGCAGGGTGCTGAGCAAATGAAGGGTGTATAATGTGTTTGGTTGCTCAACATCTTACTGAGTACTAGCAAGGAAACCTGTATTCCTGTTGAAGCTCTAACTGGGTGAAAAGTATCAACAAGATTTAAACCTTTGGATTAATTTAACCCACCTAATCCAAATACTGCTCTATGGCCTTAGAATGTCATTCTGTAGCTTCACTTGGTTCTGCATCAGCATGCCTTTATCAATATTTCATTAAAAACATTCTTGGAACTCTTGGATGAAAACTATCAAATCAGTGGAAAGTATTATAGTAAAGTGATAAAATTATGTATAATATAAGTTAGAGGAAAAAAGGGCTCATAGTCACAGAGTGCTCAAATAAATTTAATTTCTGGATTTCCTTCCAAAATTATGCAGGTCCAATTGAATTTTTGTGAATTATGCATTAATTGTTTTTTGTTTGAAAAGCAATAAATCATCTAAATAATTAAAAGGTAAGAAATGGTATTTTAATTTTTTTCATCAGTTTTTCCATTAGTATAGTTAGAAGCGATCCATTTCCTTTTCTTTATTTCCGATCTAGTCGGTATATTTAAACTGCAAATTTACATATTACCCATAATTATATCTCATTAGACAGTATTTTGTAAGGTAAAAAAATATGGAAGTTTATTGCAGGACACTCAGACAGTATGAATAATTGGAATAGAAATGTCTACATGTCATTTCAAGACTCAACCAAGATTTGAATTTAAAAATTTGTTACAAGCAAGGAAATTTGATCCATCATAATACTTTCTTTTGTTTCTTCTTTTCTTTTTCTTCTTTTTCTTTTTCAATTTCAACAACACATTTCTCAGTTTCCTCTTTACAAGCTTGAGGGGTTGATCTCGCCTCATAACAGCAAGTTCAGTGTTTTTGCCAACCACTTCAAGAGTGCTTTGATCACCATATTAGTGGTCAGATTGTTGTCTGTTTCAGTAGCTTCCTCAGTAAAGTTCTTCTCTAGGAACCCACACACTGACTTGGAGCCCCAGCCTATGGCACTGGGCTTAGAGGCATGGTATTTGCTGAGGGTTCAGTCTGATAGACTCTGGGGGTGCCATCAAAGTGGAAACCCACAATTAGGGCAGAGATGCCAATTGGCCTGTGTCGCTTCCTCTGCGTGTGATGCTGCTCTAGCCTGGCGATGCAGTGAGTGACGTACTCCACTGTGACTGGGTCCTCTACAGTCAGCCATTGGCTCTGACACTCCACCCTGGCCCTGTGGATGACTGTCCTTGCATGGACGGTGAGGCCTGGGAGGGCCACGCAGACAGTGTCATCCAAAGCACAGATCTTCCACGCTCATTAGGCAGTATTTTTAACTCCCTAATATGATCAGTGTTGAAATCAGTGTATTTTCTCTTCCTCACTTCTTATCCATATTTTCCATCACATGATTATGTTTCTTAGAATTTACTGTTTTAGCCAGAATTGTTTGATTTGTTGGATTTAAATGATATATTATATCCCTAAGACTTAAAGAAGAGGAAATGTGAATCTTTAAACTATATCTCATGTTTTTACTCTTTGTCTTTCAACTTTTGTGATAGTATTTGCATTCTCCTCTATAACCATAGTCCTATATTTGTTTTAGCCTTAGTTCTGCTGTTGAATAGATTTAGCGCCCACTGCCAATCTTGTGCCATAGTTTCCCATTCATCTCTTGGATAGTTCTAGTAGTTTCTGTAGCTAATGTTCATCGAAAAATATTGCTGAATGTTTTTTCATATTAAAAAAAGTTGATATGTTGCTTCTTTACCTCCATACTATCTTGGCAGAGAGTATAAGATTCATAACTTACATTTTCTTTCTTTTTTTGTTTGTGGGTGTATTTTTTATGAATTTTGCAAGCATTGTTCCATCATCTTCTACACAGTAATCTGTAGTCAGTAGCTAGCCTAGTTATGCTTTCCCTTATCAATAAGTCTTTTGCCTGCTTTCTCAAATACTTTATTTTTACAGATAAGTAACTTTATAAGATTATGTCTTAGTGTCAACTATTTCTGTGACTAGTTTTCCTAGTAAATGACATACCTTTTAAATCTATGGAATCAAACATTATTTCCATTTCTTTAAATTTTCCTTGAATTATATTGTTAAATACTTTCAGGTTCTTTTTTCTTTTTCTTTTTTGTTTTATTTTCAGGGACTCCAATTATTGCCTACTTGGAACAATATATCCCAAACAGAAATACTTATTTTTCCTCACAAACTTACTTACTTACTTTCTTCCTAAATTTATTTGACAGGATAAAAATGTTACATGAAGTATTTACACTGACTACTCTCCAGATTTCTAAGCAACACAGATCTAAGGAGGATCCTTTCTTTGGCTGAGTGGGGTGATGAGAGACAAATGGAAGAACAGAAATAATGGTTAATAAATTACTCTACGTAAAGGGGCAAACAGAAAATTCCAGAGTATTGTATGTTGAAGAGGTGAAAAGAAGAAAATGAAGAGATGAAGATGTCAGGAAGGGAGCAAGAGGTTGTGGGTGTGTTCATAAGTGTGCACGCACATGTGTGTGTGTTCATATGTGTATGTGCACGTGTGTGCGTTCATATGCGTGTGCAGATGCATGTGTTGATACAGCAGTGGGTACGGACGGCCCTGAAGTGGGTACTGGGTGCAACCCAGGGTGGCATGAGATGGCTCAGTTACCTGCCACTTATCCTTGGGTTCCCTTTCTCGCCCACGTGGGAATCCCAGGAGTTTCCCTGGATTCTTCCCTTTTCCTCACCTTCTAATTGCAATTTCCCCACCTCCACTGCCCCATGTTTATTTGTCTCCATTCTCTATGGGTTCCACTTTATTAACATCTCCTGAATCTGACTTTTCCTGTCCACAGCCACTGCTTGTCTTCAGTTCCTGCCTCTCCCGGGCCTTCATTCCTCCCCTTAGGTTATTACTGCAGCCACTTTACTTCCTGGTCCCCTCTAATCCATCTTTAACAATATTATTAGAGTGATCTTGCCAAAATTCAGATGCCCGTGTCTCCTGATTAAATCCACTCAGAGGCTCCCTCTTGTCTGCACTGAACAGGATAGAGGCCAGGCTCTTTAGCATGAGGCGTGACCTGACTCTATGTTCTCTTCTGTCCGTCTCCCACTCACTCCCTCTACTCCAGCCATACACAGTCTCACGGTTATTTGTGCTTGTTTTATGTGCTTTGTCTTTGATCTGCACCTTTTCAAACTATGACAGAGCCTAGACCCCGTCCCCCAGCCTCAGCTTCTGTTTCTTCAAGACTCAGCTCCAGCAGCCCTGGGACCTTCCCTTACGTTGCACACAGATCCCCCCTCCCCCCACCGGGATATCCAAGTTGGAGCAGGTGACACTCTTCTATTCCTCTTTACACCCTGTGTGTATCGCTAGCACATACTATTTTGAACTCATTAATTCTGCAAATATTTATTGAGCATTCGCTGTCATGTCAGCACTCAGCTGAACCCCAACAAGGTCCTATCTGGGCTGTGCTGGCACAACCTCCCATAGCGCCTGCAAGTGGTAACACTTGGTAAGTGCTTGTTGAAAGAATGAAATAGTGATTAAGAACTATTTTTGCGTGATATGTGTAAAATGGTAATGTTAATATTTAGTGTTCAGCCATTTCACATCTGATTTTGTATGTCTTGTGACCTAGCAAGCCCAAACGTCTTAAGAAATAAACCTTATATTGCATTTCTCTGGTACGACATCCACCCCGCGTCATAACATTTTCTATTCGTTAGGCATATCAAAGTTACATGGCTTTCAAGTATATTGTTGACGTACAGCTTGACTGCTGGTAGAAATATGTGCTGTAGTGTCATTTAAAGGCAGAGATTGTTTTCTGTATCCGAGAACAGCAACCTAGTCTTAATATTCCATCTTTGGAGAGATGTATTATTTTAGGTTAAGAAGTAACACCTGTTACTGTGTCCTCCTTCATGACAGGGAATTAAAACAGCAGAGCCTTGATATGAATTAGACCATGAAGGCGTTGGGGCCCTGGGAAGCACTGCAGTGAAAGGACTTGCTGAGGGAAGGACTTAAAAGGGAGATGATGTACTCAGAAAGCTGACCTTGCCTGTTTCTCCATGTTGCCTCATGCTAATACCACATACAACAACATTTTTCCTGTGTGTGTGAAAGCTTCACACATTTGTAATCTTCCTGCATTTTTATTCCTAATAGAAATAGGTGCATCAAGTCCAGGTTTAATAGATGGCAACTAAAGACTCGACAATTAAAAATAGAAGTGATAATGGTGACTGAAAGCTTAGGCAGTGATGAAATAGAGCAGGACGGCAAATAATGGGTGAAGTGGAGCAGGCTTTGAGTCATCCGATTCTCTGCAGGTTAAGCGGGTTATCTGCTGAAATCACACATGCATGTGATGCGATCTGCTCTAATAAATATTTTATGGATATGCAAACAAAATGCAAGTTTAAAAATCAAGATGCCTGAAGGCAGATTTCTTAGTGCCATAGTGGAAGTAATAGTTTTCTCACATACTTTTCTCTTCCATTGCCTCTCTCTCTCTCTGAGAGCCAAATATGAATTTATTTGACTCTTAACAGAGGCTATTGTAATTACCTATTTATTTATCTATGTCCTTTGCTAGACTGTAAACTCCTTGAAGCTGCGGGCAGTCTTATTTACATTTATGGGTCAGGTACCTGGCCATGTACCTAAGACAACAGATCGTTGTCGAATGAATGAATGAAACAATTGCTGTTTTCTACTGGTCATGCCATCTCCGATGTTTCTTGAATCTTTTTGTTTTGTTTTTGCTGCGCATGATTGTGTGTGTGTGTGTGTACATGCATCCACTGTCTTGTTGTTGTGTGATTATTTTTGACTAAACAAGGACACTGGGCTGACTGTTGTGAACTAATATATAATTGAAAAAATAATGAGTTGTTAACTTCAGATGGAGGAGGAGGTGATTAGCACTTCCCTTACTTTTTTGTTTTACGTGGCTATCACAAGCCCGTGTTGTTTTGAAAAACAAAAAGTATATATATGCGTACACATACAACAGATCCAGGGAATGGAGAAATTGAGTGGGGAGAGGAATCAAAAGCTCTAACTTGGAAGCACCTGTCCACTGTCTTCCTCAGGCTCCCCAGCGACTCTACCCGCTGCGCTCCTCGAGGGGAGATGAGCATCCAAGCTCGCTGGTTTTCCTCCCTGGGGAGATGAGGCTGTAATTAGCCATTGGTACCATTAAGTCCTAAATCAAGATTAGGTAGATGACGTGAGTAACACTGAGGACAAGAGAAGAAGTCATTGAGAAGCGATTCCACTTCAGAGATGGTGCTTGGCCCGCGAGGTCTCAGTATCATGACAGTTTTAACTCCTCCTGTCGTCACATCTCCCCTTCCACCTTGACTTCCTTCACGAGCTCCACACCCTGTCTTCAGTGGATTAGTGAATATCTCCACGGGAATGTTCCACAGGAACTTTCTGTTCATGATCTTATCATCTCCCTCCTACCTGTCCCTCCCCCCGGCCTGTTTCTCTGTCTGCCTTCTCTAGCTCCTTCAAATCCTTGGCTCCTTCGCCAGTCCTGCTTCTCCCTCCCTCCCTCCCAACCCCGAGGGTCCAGCAGGTTCTGCTGATTTTGCCTCCTAAATCATTTTCAAATCCACCCCCTCCCATGGTCTTACTACCTCTGTGGTAAGACTTGAGTCCTCAGCTTGGCTTCCTCACCCAGAATGGAGCTCCAGCTTCCGGAATCTGGCCTCGGTCATGCTCCCCACTTCCACTGTTGGAAGAATAATTGCTCCAACAGTGCCGTCCTGACCGTGCCCGTCCCTCCTCAAGGCTGCTCCAGCGGGACACCTGCCTGATCCTGTGTGTGTCCCCAGCCCTGAAATGCTTCAGCACCATTCTCCTTTTTTCTCTAAGACTTTGTCCTTTCAACCTTATTCACTCTAGAAATCCCTCCCTAATCACATTCGCCAACCCCTTCTCAATCCCTCAACCCCTATACAACCCTATTCCCTTTCACTCTGGGCAAAACTTTGTCCTCTTTTTTCTCCAAAAGCCTGAGCCCATCTCTCTATCAAAGACTCACTGTGGCATTGAAGTGAGACGTTTGCCTCTGTTTCCCACACGGCTCCTGGCTATTCAGTGGGTGTATTAATGTAGGTACAGGAAGAATGAGACAGGGTCCTTAGATTGATATCATAATTCCAAGGCAAATAGACAATATTAAATTATTTGAATTAGAGAAAAAGAAATAAAAGTTGTGGGTAACTAAGGAATTGGATAATGATTATAGTTCTTGATTATAATTATAATCCAAAGATAAGATTAGGGAGTTCTTGTCAGCAAGAGACAAGATAGGAGAATACACATTATTATTTGCCAGGTAGAGGAGTTCTCACTGAAATGCACACACACATTCACACACACACTTGTATATACACAAATATATATGCACATACATTTATTAATATATGTTCATATACATACATACATACATATTAAGGAACAGAGAGTTAGGAAAAGTTATTTCAACTGAAGAGTACATCTAGGATACAGGGAGCTGCAGTTCTATTTGTGGCTCTACCATCAGATGATTTCGTGACCTTAGAGATCTGTCTTCACCTATCTGAACCTGTTTCCTTCCTTGATAAAAAGAGCTGCATATCACTGATGTAGTTTAAGATGCTGGTCAGCTGGATTGGTTGAAACTTGCTTGTGGTCTTTAACCCACTTTGTTCCACAGTTACTCCCTCATTGGTGTTTGCCATAGAAAAATGGAGAGAATGGGGGACATGTGGCTTGCTCAGGCCTACTGCCTGTCTGTCCATCCATCATCTTCCTCTCTACAGAGAGAGAACCATGAATTTTAATAATTGGTTTATTTGAAATAGCATTACATTGGGAGTTATTAATATTTACTTTATTAAAAGCCTTTAGTAACATTATGCCACCTTTAAAATAAGAAAAATACATTGTAAGTCTTTAGTTTAGGGTTCTCCAGGGAAACAGAACCAATAAATTGTGTATGTGTGTGTTTGTGTGTGTGTGGAGAGATAGAGAGAGAGAGAGAGAGAGAGAGAGAGAGAGAAAGTGATTTATTTTAAGGAATTGGTTCACATAAATGGAAGGGCTGACAAATCTAAAATCTATAAGGTAGGCTGCAGACTGGAGACCCAGGAAGAGTTGATGTTGCACCTGGAGTCTGAAGGTAGTCTGCTGCTAGAATTCCTTCTTTTTTATGATGGGTGTTTCTTTTTCTAAAGGCCTTCAACTGATTGGGTGAGGCCCACCCACATTACAGAATGTAACCTCCTTTACTCAAAGTTTACTGATTTAAATGTTAATCTGATTTAAAACAAATACCTTTGCAGAAACATCCAGACATATTTTTAACCAAATATCCTGGTACAGTGGCCTAGCAAGTTGACACATAAATTAACCATTGCAATATCCAAACCATAAAAATTAAATATCATTGGGAGAGAAAATTGTGGTAGATAGAGGGAAAAATTTGTTAGAAAATTCTTAAATTTTCAGAACAAAATTTAGCCAAAATGCTGTCTCTGATTTACCATCATTAAAATTTTGTCTTGGGTGTTGTATTTAAATGTGTGCGTGTATGTGTGTGAGTGTATGTATGTATGTATATATATGTATATATGTTTGTGGGGGTATATATATACACATATATATTTGGGGGATAATGTTTGATAGAACTGCTAATTTTTAAGGAATAACTTGATTTCTTAGTAATTCTGAAATAAGTAGATTTAATTAGCAAGCTTTGCAATTTTTTCTTGTAAAACAAAGCTTATTAGTAAGATGGAGTGAAAGCAACTTAGGATAAAATTAGGAAAATGATCATAATGGATACATTTTTGGATTCTAAAAGTAATGAATCAAATCAAACTAAGATTTGACATTGGCCAATTTATTTTTAAAATAATTCTGAAAGCGATATGCCCACTAATTCTTCCGAAATTATATTATACCAGTCCCTTTGATGCATCTGCATTGCTACTTCTGAATAACTAACTATATTATGTGTTAGATGTAATTGCTATTTAAAATTAGTTTGCTTGATGGTCTTGAAGCCAGTGCTTCATAATTTAGGTCAAAAAAGAAAATGCCAGTGTACTAGATTAGCACAGTTTGTACTGTTTTTGTTCAGCAGCCGCAGGATAAGAAAAGTCAGTACGAGAATTTTTTTCACCACTGACAGAGTAGTATATTAAATTATTACATGGAATTTACATATTATGAAAGTAAAGATCAAAAGATCAATTTTTCTATGAGATTCTCTTACATTTTGTCTCTATTTAATTATTACGTATGTTTGATTTATGGCATGGAAGTTGAGAAACACTATTGATTTTTTGCATATAGCCTCTAGAAATATGCTGGGAAATGCTATCTCACATTATCAGGTAGAAAGAGTTCAATTTTGTAAGAGTAACTGGCAGGTTCTTATCTATAGTGAGAATTTTTTAAAAATGAAGGGTAGGGACAAGAACTAAATAAATTACCGTGAAATCATCTGTAGAAGTATCTCTATACCAGTATTTCTCAGCATTTTTTTTATTACCCCACTAAGAACTCTTTTCTTTTTCTTTTCTTTTTTTGACTTTTTTTCCTGATTGCTCCCCATGGGCAGTTTAGTACCACAGATACGCTGTGTCCTGTTGATGTACTCTGGCCCCAGGAAGACCACTAAGCGTGGTAGTATCTAACATTTTTCATTCCCTGCAAGAAACAATTCTTGTGTTGAGAGTGCATGACATCCTCATTTTAGTTCTTATCTTTTCTATCGGATTTAGAAATGAATGGACTTTTATACTGAAAGAATTCAGATTATTTTTTTCTGAGAACCATAATTACTGAGAAAAATTCAATTCCCCAACTTTCCTTAAAATTCTTCAAAATTTCTTATTCTCAATAGTTTAACATAGATTTATTTATAACTGATCAACATTATGGTGCTCACATGGTAGTCATAGTCTCCAGGGATTAGGGGGGTGGGGTAAACTCACCACTATGTGGCATGCATTGTAGAGGGGAAGGGCAGGCCTCTAATCCTCACTTGGGTGAGGCAAAGGCATAAAATGTAACCAGAATGTTTGTACCCTCATAATATCGTGAAATAAAAAAAAGTTGAAATAAATTTGAAAAAAAAAGAGATATTATTGAGTATTTTGGACTCAGATGGATTATTTTGGGGTTTCAGGATGATATAAATCTATCTTATATTGGAACTTCAGCCAGTAGAATCCAGAGTTAGCACAGTTTTATTGCAGAATGTGACCTCTCAGATAAAAATATATCTGAGTCATTTTAACAATATAGGTACAGTATGTCTATAAATCTTTTGCCAAAATTACTGTGATTTGTTTTAATCGTAATTCCAATTGAAAATCAGAGTATCTTGCTAAAGAGATAAGGAGAGACATATTTATACTGATAATTTTAAAAATCTTTGAGTACTTGCCAAGCTGTTTACATCATTGTGGAAATATAGATCCAATTTTTGACTTAATATTTTAGGGTTAAATGACATTCAGTTACTTAGTAAAATTTTTAATTTCAAAAATCAAGACATTAGCCAAATATTTTATTTAAATATTTCACTTATAATGGATAGAATTAAGAGGATATTTTATTGGCTATAAAATTTTAAGGAGCAGTATTAAATAAATTTTATTTTCAAATCTATGCCTATGCTTAGCACTGAATAGCTCAATTTAGTAATATTGAATTTCTTTTATTTGTGGTACATACACATATATATGCATATTTTCCACTGCCAATTGGGTCATTATAGTTTAATAGCTTTATTGAGGTATAAATTACATGCGATTAAATTCATTCATCATAGTTGTATAATTCAATGATTTTAAGTACATTTATAGAGTTATACAATCATCATTCCAATCCAGTTTTAGAACATTTTCCATCACTTCCAAAGGATCCCTTCAGCCTGTTTATAGTCAATTTTCCTGCCCACCCCAAGCCCCAGGCAACCACTAATCTGTTTTCTGTCTATAAATTTGCATTTTCTGACACTTTATCATGATAATGGAATTTGCTGGCTTTGAGTTTAGTTTGGTCTTCTGTTTCTAGTTTTTTAAGGTGAAGGCTTAAGGTACTGATTTCAGATCCTTCTTTTCTGATATCGATGTGTGAAACTATAAATTCCTTCTTAGCATTGCTTTAACTGTGTCCCATAAATTTTGATACAATGTGCATTTATTTTCATTCAGTTTGAAATATAGTCTAATATTCTTTGCAATTTGTTCTTTGATTCATGTCTTGCTTAGAAGTGTTTAAATTAATTTACAAATATTTGTTGATTTCTCAAATTTCTTTCTGTTGCCTATTTCTAATTTTTTTCCATTGTGGTCTTAGAATGCACTATATAATTATAATACTTCTACATTTATAACGATTATTTTGGAATAATGTGAACTTGTGAACCATGTGAACTTGATGAGAATGTGTGTTTTGCTGTTTTTGAGTAGAGTTTTCTATAAATGCCAGTTACTTAAAGTTAGTTGATAGTATTCAAGCCTCCTACAAGCTTGATTTTCTGTGTAGTTGTTTTGTTAATTATTGAGAGTGGGGTACTGAGATTTCCAACTATTATTGTTGAATTGTCTGTTGCTCATTTTGATTGTCAGTTTTTTGTTCATGGATTTTGAATTTCTAATATTAGGTGCATGTACATTTACAATTTGTTATATATTCCTTTCAATTGATTCTTTCATCTTTATAAAATGTCCCTCTTTGCCTCTAGTAAAAAAATTCATCTTAACATCTGATTAGTCTGATAGTTTATGACAGTTCCTATTTTTTGCTTTTTTCCTGAGTATGGGTCACAATTTCCTGTTTCTTTGCATGTCTCATAAATTTTTTTGAAAACTACACATTTTACATAATATATTGTAGCAACTCTGGATTCTGGGCCCAACCATGTTTTATTGTCATTACTGTTTGTTTATTTCTTGCATGAACTACTTCTGTGGAGTCTGTATCCTCTGCAGCAGATAGCCACTGATGACTCCATGCATCTTAAAAAATTCTTCTTGAATTTCAAGTCCAATTTCCTAGAGGTTGCCACTGTGTCAGGATAGCTTAATTGTCATCCCTTGAATTATCACAGTGTATATTCCAACACCTTGAGCCAGTGAGACTTCCACCTTTTCTGATGGATCCATGTGTAGGTTAAGTGACACAGAGTTTAGTGACATTCTGCCCAGCTTTTTGTTTCCAGTGGCCTTGTTTTTACTTTGCATGTATGAAAGACCTCACAGTCATGCCATCATGGGTGTGTGGACAGCCAGGACCCTCTCTGGTCTCCTTTGAATGTGCATGCCGCCTTGTCCATGTGTGCATACTTGCATGCCACCAGGGATATGTGGGAGCTTATCAGGGCCACTCTGGACGTCTCGTTTCCTGGATCTCCCTGTAATTTTCTGGCTAGTCTGCCAGTCCATTGTTTGCTCTAAGCAGGATGGCAAACTCAGGCTAGCTGTGATGGTTGCCACAGACATTGCTTCCAGTAATGCCATGGGGTTTGGGGTTATTCCTTGCTCCTCTCCAAGACAAGTTAGCCCCTCCAGCAAGGAAGCTGCTATTTTCATGGCTTGGCAGAGACTCTTGCTGTTCTTAGCCAAAGTTCGGCATTTTTTTTCTTGATTAAATGCCTTTGAAATACTTGTGTGTCTTTGTTTGATTTCCAGAGTCCTAAAATGGTTATTTTTTGACACTTTCATCCAGTTTTTTCCCGCATTCTCTTTATTATGGTAAAATACACATAACACAAAATGTATTATCTTAACCATTTTTAAATGTACAGTTTAGTGGCATTAAGTGCACTCATATTTTTGTACAGCCTTCACCACCATCCATCTCCAGAACTCTTTTTATCTTGCAAAACTGAAACTCAGTACCCAATAAACAATAACTCCCTATCCACCCCTCTCCCCAGCCCTTAACATCCACTTTTCTACTTTCTGTGTCTGTGATTTTAAGTACTCTAAGTGGAATGGGTGGAATCATAAGTATTTGTCTTTTTGTGACTGGCTTATTTCACTTAGTAAATTATCCTCAAGTTCCATTCACATTTTAGCAAGTATTAGAATTTCCTTTCTTTTTAAGGCTGAATATCATTCCATTATGTGTATATAGCACATTTTGTTTATCTATTCACCCATCAATGAACACTTGGGTTGCTTCCATGTTTTAGCTATTCTGAATAATGCTGCTGTGGCCATGGTGTACCGGTGTCACTATAAGACCCTGTTTTCAGTTCTTTTGAGTGTATGTTCAGAGGTGGAATAACTGGATCATAAGGTAATTTTTACTATTTTGAAGAGTCACCATACTGTTTTCCATAACAGCTGCACCATTTTACATTCCACCAAGAGTGCACAAGGCTTTCAGTTTCTTCACATCCTCCCCCAAACTTGCTGTTTTTCTCTTTTTTTAAATTTTATTTTATAGCAGCCATCCTAATAGGTGTGAGGTGGTATCTCATTGTAGTTTCGATTTGCATTTCCCTAATGATTAGTGATGTTGAGCATCTTCTGGTGTGCTTATTGGTCATTTGTATATCTTCCTTGAAGAAATGTCTACTCAAATCCTTTATCCATTTTAAAATTGGGTCTTTTATCTTTGGAGTTTAAGTCTCTATATATTCTGGATTTTAATCCCTTATCACTGTGTTCCCCAACTCCCTGGGCAGTGAACTGGTACCACGGCTGCAGAGCTCCGCAGACCCTGTCCCCCTTTCAGGGAAAAATTGTCTTCCACAAAACCTGGAGGGGGCCACATCAGGAGGTGAGCAGTGGGCGAGCAAGCAAAGATTCATCTGTGTTTACAGCTGCTCCGCTCCCCGTCGCTGGCATCACTGCCTGAGCTCCACCCTCTACCCTATGCCCTACAATCCGTGGAAAAATTGTCTTCTATGAAACTGGTCCCTCATGCCAAAAATGTTGGGGGCTGCTGCCTTATCAGATATGATTTTCAAATGTTTTCTCTTATTCTGTACGTTGCCTTTTTTCTTTGCCAATAGTGTCTTTTGATGCACAAATTTTTAATATTCATGAAGTTCAATTTATGTAATATTTTTCTTTTGTTGCCTCTACCTTTTGTGTTATATCAAAGAAATCATTGCCAAATCTGATGTTATGAAGCCTTTGTCCTATCTCTAAGGATTTTATAGTTTTAGGTCTTAGATTTTTTTTTTGAATTAATTTTTGTGGCATTAGGTAAAGGTCCAACTGCATCTTTTTTGTATGTGAATATCCATTTTCCCCTGCACTATTTGTTGAAAATACTATCCTTTTCCATTGAATGGTCTTGGCATCATTGTCAAAAATTGTTTGACCATAAATGTAAAGGTTTATTTCTGAGCTGTCTATTCTATTCAACTGGTCTACAATCTGTCTTTCTGCCAATACCACGCTGTTTTGATTATTGTACCTTTGTAGTTAAGTTTTGAAATGAGGAAATGTAGGTTATCCAGCTTTTTCTTCTTTTTGTATTGTTTGGCTGCTCAGGGTACCTTGAAAATTGATTATTATTTTCTATACAGTTTGAATTTTGAAAAAACAATTTAATATTTTGGTCCCTTTTGAATATACCATCAGTAAACTATATTATGTTAATTCATAGAAACATTATTATTAAAATATTAATTTCTTAGACACTTCCCAGAAACCCTTTTATGAAAATTTCTTCCAAAATCTAGAAAGAAAAATCTATAATTTCTGTTGATTTCCCTTACAGAGGATGTAGCTAGAGCTAAAGTTTAGGTTTATATTTGTCTCATCATTTGACTCTTCTCATAAATAATAGATACTTATAATCAAAACTTCTGTTGATTCTTCTTCCATCCCATCGATATTCTCTGTTCCTTTCCTTTTCATTCTGCATAGTAAATCCCTTTGACTATACAGTACTGTGTTCCTAACAATAGATTATAGACCTCACTTTTCTTATCAATCCACCAAACTTACTTCATTTATCTTTGTTTATCATCTTTTTCTGGGTGTGCGAAAAATTTTTCATTTGTATAACTTCACTTAAGATGAAACTCTTCACTTTCACCTTCATGAAGTCCACCTTTTAATTCACATTTTTTTCTATCTCTGTTTGCTCTCACATCCTAGTCACTTAGCTTAGTTTCATAAGTCTTTTCTGGACCCTCTCTGTTCTTCATCCCTCTCTTGCTGTTTTTCTATTGTAATCCTATATGAATGAAATAATTAATTCCTGTTTTATAATTTCTTATTTTAATTTGCCCCCAAGCACACATATATAATTTCACTCTTTCTGGAAACATAACATTAAGTTAACATTAAGACCACTTCTTGGAGCTCTTTCCTCAGCCCTCCTCCTTTTTTCTATCTACATTCTCTTCCTAGGTAATCTTGTAGAGCCCAGTGGATGTACAGACCATCTAAAAACTCACAAATTTAAACTCTTTTCACCAACCTCTCTACTAGGCTCCAGAATTGTCTACACAAATCCTTCCTGAGAACTACACTTGGGTATCTGTTGTTCTTCCTTATTCACAGCTATTCAAGTCAGAAACCTAGAAGTCATATTTTGATGTTGACCTCATGATCCCCCAAATCAAGTGAATCAAATCTCTTTGGTTCTAACTTGAATATATATTCCAATTCTTTACAGTTTGCTCTCTGTCCATCAACACCAATCCTAGTCCAAGCCACCATCATCTCTACCATGAATAAGTACAGTCGACTCCTGCAGAGGGCAAGGTTTATCTTTTCTGCATGCATTGCTAGGTTTATGACTTCTTCTAGAGAGAAGGGAGGGAGAAGTCAGAGAGACCGTCCTACTTCTGCAGTTTTTTCAAATGCCAAAGTGCCATATTTTAGGATAGCATTTCCTGAACCCTATCATTTCTCTCCGGTACCTTTGCTTTTTATTCTTCCCCCTCTATAATTCAGTCCCCAAATGGAAGCTAGAGTAATCTTTTTAAAACATAAATTAGATCAGTGTATCTCTTGTTAAAAATGAAACAAAACAAAAGCTTCCTTTTGGAGTTTGAGAGGGCTAAGAAATTATGATATAACTCTCATCAGCACCAGAGTTCTAAAGCAGTTGAAGGAGAAAAAGGAATCAAACATACAGAGAACAAAGTGTCAGCTTTATTACTAATAGAGGTCTTAGAGGACGTGGCATAGTGGGCACCAACACTGGGCTTCCTACTGCTGCACCACAATTAGATGAACTGACCCATGCAGTCACAGGTAGTGCTGAATACCTGCAGGCCAGGTGCTATAGAGGTAAGTTGTGACCAGGAAGCTTAACCCTGGGCCTGAAGCAGACCAGAGCCCTGCTCTCTGCAGGCAAGGGGAGAGGGCTGAGCTGTCCATGCCTTGAACTAAAATAAAATCCTAAGCCACCCTGCTGACTGAATGTATTCTCTCTTGGCCGAAGGGATCCCAGAGAAACCTTAAAACCGAATTCCCAGCCACGATGGGATTAAAGGTCAGACACATCTCATTACACCCACTCTCTCACTAACGGCCATCAGGATTTCTTCCCTAAGGGCTAAACAGAAGTCAATGTTGTGATCCACTCCTCCCTGTTTGCAGTTTCAGCACTACCATGGCCAGTGTTCTTTTCTGATAAGAGTCAACCATGGAGTGGTTCTAACCAGTCTATGGAGGATGTGCAGTGAGGGGTTTTCATGTCCTCTACTTCACTTTTTGACATCAGAGGGCCAAAAACTCCACCCTCATGTCATGCTAAGGCTGCCATTTTCTGAACATGGATCCCATGAAGTAGCAAGATGCTCAATTGTGCATGTGACATATTTCTCATTTCATAAATATTCATGCCTCCTCCTATAGCTTGTTAAATATGCATATTCAGCCACCCTCCTCAGCATAAATTCCTGTTCCCTGTACATATCAATAATTCCTTTTCCCTGTTCCTCAAACCATGTGTTTCTGGCTTCTGGCCAGAGGCTCTGCCTCCCAGCCTGTCAGAATGGCCATCTGCAGGTTATAACCATTTATGAGAAATAAAGCTCTCCTTTCCAAATGTATAAACCTCATCATCTTTTCAGTTCAGCTCTTCCTTCCATACTCGCCAGTCAAAAACGTGGGAGCAAGAGAGAGGCCTAGAGTGATAATTTAATAGGTTTCCCTTCACATGAAGAAAACGCTATTGGTGGAGAGTAAGTATTTCACAGTACATCTCTAATGTCTTTCTTTGCACTTAGGGTAAAACACGAACTCCTTGCCTGAGGTCACTAGGATTAAGTGGGTGATCTTCATCTATCTTCATCTTTCATAACTCCCCTACCCACTCTCCATGCGTCAGACACACTGGCTTCCATTCTTTGTTTCTCAAACATGCCACACTAATCCTTGAAGGGCTTTTAATTTTCTTTTCCTTCTTTAAGGACCATTCTACCCTCAGGTCTTGCATGACTAATTCTTTTTAATTATTCATGTTTGTGCTCAAATGTTACCTCAGAGTAATAACACGATCACCTAATTTAAAGGAAATCTTTCATTTATCATCGTATTGTATTAGCTTCATAGAAACATGAAATTATATTGTGCATCCATTTGTTTGCAAATGTATATCATGCAACTCTTGAATATCAACTTCATGGAAGCAGGAATACCAACTGTTCTTGTTCCCCACTTTATCCCCAGTGTCCGAACAGCGCCTGCTTCCAGTAGGCCCTGTGTAAAGATTTGTTGAACGGATGAACAGTTTATGCTCTCTGTTACCCCATCCAATCCTTCCAACAGGCAAACCCTGAGTTAAAAGCTCCAGTCTTGGGCAAACGCATGCACAGATGTTTATAATCAACCAACTCTTAAAGCATTGACTACACTGGGGTTCATGTTTTAGATTATCTGGGTTGAGAGGCAGCTAGACACATAGGTAAATGCCTCCTACCAGCTACATTTCTTGCTGCTGTAAGGCTGTGGAATCCCTGGGACTGGGTGGCAAATAGGCCTTGGGCTCCAAGGAGCCTCTTTGTTCCTCGGTGGACAGGTGCTGGGAAGCACTGGGCCATCTGACCCACAGACATTGCAGCCACGAGATGGTGTCGGCTGCTCTTGCCAGAGATGTCAGTCATGGTGGGCTTCTCTGTTACTCTGCAGAATTCTCAGGGTGTAGGATGCTCCAGCTACTCTAGCTGCTATCTTATCTAGAAATAGAGAATTACTTGCATGGTTAGTCAAATAATTCATTTCTACTGAAATTATTTATTGATTATCTTCTATATTCCAAGCATGATTTAGACACTGGAAATACAGAGGTGAAAAGACTCCTGTTCTGTAATGTTTACCTTCTGGTGGGAACCTACAGACAATAAAGAAATAAATGGTATATCATATATATATAATGAGGGGTGAGTCCTGTGGAGAACAGTAAGGCATGGAATGATAGGAATCCATCTAAAAAGGTGTCATTTGAGCACCAGAGGGGGAAGGGAGAGGGTTATCCTTGTGGCTACTCATGCTGGGGGAAGGGCAAATGCAAAGGTGCTGTGGCATGTACTCAGCACGTTCTAGAAAGATAAAGGAGACCAGTAGACTAGAGAGAGCAAAGAAAGGTGATAATAGGAAGGGATGAGGTCAGAAAAGTAGCAAGGGGCCAAAGTATGGGGTCTTTTGGGGCAGAGGAATGTCACGTGCTGACTTGTAGTTTAAATGGATCACTTGGGTCACAGCACTGAGCACACACTGTAGGGAACCAGGACAGAGTTGGGCGATAGAAAACCATTTCAAGAATCCAGGCAAGAGATAACAGTGGACAAGAATAGAATGATACCAGCGAAGGGGATGGGAAATGCTCAGATTCAGCATGTATTTTTAAAGTAAAGCCAATGGGATTTTCTGATGCATAAGAGGAGAAAATGATGACATCGATATTTTTGACTTGTTCCCAGACTTCACTACTGTACAATATATATATAGTACCCCCTAAATCTATTAAAATTTTAATAAAAGGAAAAAATGTTTTTGACTTGTATTATTAGAAATATAAAGTTGTCAGTTTTGACATTGGAAAGAACTGGAATGGGCAGGTTTGGTGGGGTATCAGGAGTTCCGTTTTGGATGTGTACACTTTAAGATGCCTGTTAGTTATCTACATAGAGATGTGCGGTGGCTGTCGCATACAGATCTGAGATCCAGGAAATAGATCTGGGCTGGAGACATAAGATTGGAAGTTGTCAGTGAATCGATAGTATTTACACCTAGCAGACTGCATGAGTTTACCAAGGGAGTGAGTCTCTAGGAAATAAAGAGGAGCCTCAAATGAGGCTGAGAAGGAGCCACTCATGAGAGAAAGAGGGAACCAGGTGGGTCTATGCAGAGAAGACTCTGCATGGGTGGACTCGGGTGTGATCACGTCTGTCACAGGCGGTATGGGGGCAGGAGTGGCAGATGTACAAGGTGAACGCCTGACTTCTGCACTTAGCAATGTGGTTGTCACTGATGATTTGACAGGGGGCTTGCATTGGAGCTGATCAGAGCTGTGATGGAAGCTATGATCCAATCTGTAAGATAGCATCGTAGGAGAAGCCCTAGAGACAGCAAACAAATAACTTTTGAGAAGTTTGCTGTAAAGAGAGCAGAAAAGGAAGCAAAAAGCAGTAGCTAGATGACTATGGGGGATTCGAGAGATGATATCTCTTTTTTATTTTTTGTAACTTTTTATTTTGAAATTGTAGATTCACAAGAAATTGCAAAAAAAATGTCCGAGGAGGTCACATGTACTCTAAACCCAATTTTCCCCAAAGATAACAACTTTCACAACTATAGCACAATATCACAACCAGGAAACGGACATTGGCACAATCCACAGAGGTTATGACAATTTCACCAGTGATCCATGCACACGTGTCAGCATAAGACAGTGTGTGTTCTACTTAATTTTACCACATGTGTAGTCTGTGTAACCACCAGCACAATCAAGATTCAGAACTCTTCATAACCACGTGTCTCCACATGGTCTTCATAACCACCTTGCGCCATCCCTTTAAAACATATTCTTCATCCCTGACCCTGGCAACCACTAATCTATTCTGCATCTCTATAATTTTATTATTATAATAATATTATATTAATGGGATTATATAATATGTAACCATTGAGGGCTGACTTTTTTGCACTCAATATAATTCCCTCGAGATTCGCCCAAACCATTGCATGTATCCCTAGTTCCATTTTACTTCTTAGTAGCAGTCCATGGTACAGATGTACCTGTTGAGGGATGTTGGAGCTGTTTCCAGTTTCTGGCTATTATGAATAAAGCTGCTATGAGCATTTGTGTACATGTTCTTATGTGAACATGAATTTCTGTTTCTCTGGATCAAATGTCCAAGAGTACAGTTGCTGGGTTCTATGTCAAATACATGCTAAGTTTTTATAAGATACTGCCACACTGCTTTCCAGAGTGGCTATACAATTTTACATTCTCACCAGCAGTGTGTGAGTGACCCGGGATGTCCACTGGCCAGCATTTTATGTTTTGTCTTTTTATTTTAGCCATACTGATGTGTGCATAGAGAGAGATTTCTTTTTTCAGATGAGAGTAATTGCAGGAAACGTCAAGAGGCTCCCTACACCTCTCATTTTTTTCTTAGGTAGCTTGAAGACTATTAAAAACCCAGACTATATTTTAAAATATTGAGCGGCTGTTGTGTCACATACATAGATGTGTATTGTGCTTTGCGGGTGTGAAGATAATCTTGATCCACAGAGATGAAGGGCAGAGAGGGGGCAGAAACTGTGCTACCTTCCTGCCCACCGTAAGAGTTGCGGCCAACACTCCTATTACAACAGAAGGTTAACAAGAGAAAAGCATACCAAATGTATTTAATCAAAGTTTTCTGTGACACGAGAGCCTTCAGAAAATGAAGACCCAAAGACTCAGGGAAAACTATCTATTTTAATGCTTAGGATTGTTGAAGGACAGACAGCCACATAGAAATGTCATTGGACAAAAAGGGAACGATCGAATGGTGATAGCCTGGGGGGAACTCAGCAAGGCCTGTCTGTCCAGCTTCTTCTTAGTCTCTCTGTGTGTCATTCCCTCCTCCTGGGTATAGGATACCACACCTTCTGGAATGAGGTTCTTAAGACAAGGTAGGCCATAGAATTTCTTTGTGGCCAGCTCCTACACAGAAAAGTGGGAGAAGGCTAGAGGAATATTTCTAGGGTTTATGGCTGGATTTGGGGGAGAGGAGATCCAATTTCTATGACCCATCTTGGGGAAGAGAAATTCTAGTTCTATGGCCTGCCTGTGGGAGAAAGAACGGAAGAAAGAAGGGCAGGAGAAGGCCAGAGAGAGACTTTGCTTCTGGGGCCCTATCAGTGTCCTTGAGTTCAAAGTACTTGGCACATCTGTGCTCGCTTCGGCAGCACATATACTACAATTGGAATGATACAGAGAAGATTAGCATGGCCCCTGTGCAAGGACGACACGCAAATTCGTGAAGTGTTCCATATTTTTACCACTGATAAAGGCCTAATAACAAGAATCTATCTAGAACTTAAAAGAATTAACAAGGAAAAAATCAAACAATCCCATCAAGAAATGGGCAACGGAAATGAACAGAAACTTCTCCAAAGAAGACAGAATAACAGCATGCAAACATATAAAAAAAAATGCTCATCATCTCTAATCATCAGAGAAATGCAAATCAAAACCACAATGAGATACCACCTAACCCCAGTGAGAATGGCCTATATCAAGAAATCCCAAAACAACAAATGCTGGCGAGGATGTGGAGAGATAGGAACTCTCTTACACTGCTGGTGGGACTGCAAATTAGTGCAACCTTTGTGGAAAAGAATTTGGAGATACCTCAAGCAGCTAGAAATAGAAATACCATTCGATCCAGCAATAGCATTGTTGGGAATCTACCCGAAAGAGCATAAGTCATTCTATTATAAAGACATCTGCACCGGAATGTTCATGGCAGCACAATTCACTATTGCACAGTCATGGAAACAACCCAAGTGC
>VBSM01003157.1:7014825-7026778 GCA_008086735.1 Cheirogaleus medius
ACCCTAACAATATTTGTACTCCCATTATATGATGAAATAAAAAGAAAAAAAAAAGTACTCGGCACATCAAAGTGCCATACTCTGGGCTGAGCCCCAACAGCAGCAAGCATGTGTTTGTCGCAGAACCCCCACCTCTGGCAACAGTGGTGGCCATAGCCAGTTGGCGCTGCTGTCTATGCCTCAGCCTGAAAGTCTCGATCATCTCAGCTGTACACATCTGGCCACTAAACCTGCTCAGCCTCTAGGGTGAAATTTATGGTAGTTAGCAGTAACCTAGGAGTTATAAATTTGCTTTCTTGTGTTTGTGTATCTATTGATTTGTTTGTCAGAGGGACAGAGAATATGTAATTTCAAAGTACCTGAAAGTTGATATAAGCTTACTGAACACTGCTTAGCCCAACATTAAACTTCATGACAAAAAAAAGAAAAAAAAATAACCTTGAAAAACAGAATGGGGAAATATATATATTTAAACATATAAATAATTATATTTTACATATCATATGTGTTTATATTATATTTTATATAGTTAAATATATATTTAAAATATACTGGTTCAAGATTTCCACATTTTTAAGACACAAAATACTTTTCACTTTCAGTCTGAAAATAATGTTTTCTCTAAGCCAAATTTGCTTATCGTAAAAAAATAATCAAAACGCAAAAGGCTGCAGAGAGCCTTGTACAATGAGGAGGAAATTGTCTCGTAATGGAGAAAGCCAGACCTTAGAACTGCCAATCACACGGAGGTTGCAATCTCTTGGGAACCGGAAGGAGCCCGTGTTGTGGTTGTTTTGCTCATTATGAGGCTAACTCTTGAAGCTCCTTGTAAGAACTTGACTGAACAGCTGTAGCTACTTCAGGTCATTTGAAGCACGTCAGCATGGGATGGGTGATCGTCAAGGAATTGTGACTCGCTGCCCCACACTCAAGTTGGCTTTAAAAGCCAACTTATCCCCTGGGACTTAGAGAGGAAGGAAGAGCAAGATAAAACAAAGCAAAACGAAGCAGGAGATAAACAGCCTGGTGTTCTGAAGACAGAGAGTGAACAGTTAAAAGACAGAAAGCTTTGGTGTGTGAAGATTTGTATTTTACATGCTATAAATTCCTGACTTATAACAGATCCTTTAAAACCAAAGAGTTTCCTGAGAGCCAGAATTGTTGCCCAAGTGCTGTCTTTCTTGCATGCAGTAACTGTATGTGATTATAGGTTTTTGATGTGCAGTTCTGCCCAGGAAGACTTTGGAGGAGTGAGGAACGTCTATAATCCATGTGGATAATCGTCATACTCACAGAGGGCTTTAGTGCGCATAAGTGCTTAGCGCTCAGAAAGTCACAAGCAGTTCCTCCTCCCTAGGAATTTACAACCACATGTACAAAAGTAATGGAGACTCATATGCAGAAAATTATCTGTGGGCAAACATTAAGTCATATAAGCGTAAAGACTAAGATATTTCCATGAAATGCTGGTCACGGGTGTGTATTTTAAGGGCATAGGCAAGAGTGAGTACAGAATTCTGGGTGGTGGTTGTTGCAGGTAGGGGAATACTAGCTTTTCTTAATTCAAAGAGAAGCTTATGGAAAAGTCAAGGTGTCAGGTGTAGGTAAGTGGACGAGGAGTTGTTTGAGGGCTACAAGATGAAGGAGATTCAGGCATCAGGGGCTACTTTATAAAACAAACAAGCAAACAAACAAGCAGGAATCACAGGACATGTGTCTTTGTTTAAGGAAAGCCCCTCCCTGTCCTGTGCATATCTGTATCCTGCACAGCAGGAGGAACAGTTTTCATTGAGCAGGGGCTAAGTAATTGTTATTAGCTTGATTGATAGGACTTTAAGGAAGCAGAGCGTAGCCTTTTCAAGCCAAGGTTAGAGAAAGTACTGCTGATGAGAATGATATCTGCACAGAAATGAAGAGTAAGATGCTGAGGAGAGGGGGAGATTTGGGAGCACTTTACTCTGAAGGCTGGAGTTCTTGGCACGTGTAATAGAATGGACCTGTCATGTTGTAGATAGAATTGAGAAGCCTGATATGATTCTCCTCTTTTAGGTTGCATGAGGCAGCAGGCAAAGTCAGGTAAGAAAGAAATTTGGCAGGAGGTAAGGAGGTGTGTCCTTGTTTTGATAGAGTTGGCAAATGCCTCCGAGTGATTTTAATAAGTGGCTTGATGCTGTTTTAAAAGTTGTGTGAACTTTTCTAGAAATAGTACTACGACGAGTTTACTTCAGTGATGATCTTGTTCTTTTGCACCTCATAGTTCCATTTCAGATTTGTAAATTAAGCATGGCAGGGCAATCTATGAGGTATGATTCTTATGGCAAAACTACTTGTTTTTAACATGGAGAAAAAATGATTCCAAATATTTGAAATATGTCTAAAGAAACTCCTTACTAGAGGAAAGTTATTAGCTGTAAATCTTAGTATAGTTCCAACAAAAGGCATAAAATAAACAGAATAAGTTTGAGCCTCGTATGACTTACATTAATTTTTCCATTTGTAGCACCACATTTGTACAACAAGTCTAATTTGTTGACAGTAAAACTCTAATACTTTGATAAATGATTTGCTAATCAGACTTATCTTTGTTCAAAAGGAATCAGAATTAACTGAAGCAGAAATACATGGTTTTAGATATTGATATTTTTCGGTTTATTTTCAGGTGCCATAGATTCAAAAATATTTTATTATGTTGTATGTGTGTGCATCATTTTAATTATCTTTTAAACTAGAAACAGAAATTAAACAGAAATTAAATCACCTAAGAAAACATTAGCTAGATTATGAGCCAGAATGATCTAAGATTTTAGCATGCGTAATAAAATTAAATTAGTTATCTCAGAGCTACTAAGAACTTACAAATGTGACCCTGAAATAGCTAAGTATAGCTATTTTTATAAATTCTTACAAACCAGAAAACTCCTCTTCCAAATATGTCAAGCTTAATTTTCTGCTCTGTGGAGCACAGCTAGTGAGGTAGCAAAGCCCGGTGACATTTTCCACAGTGTGAGTTGCCAACCACTCGAAGCCTGTGGCAGTGTTTGAATCTACAACAAACACACTAACAATTGGTTGAAGAAAGGCTTATGTAATTCTACCTTAATATTCCTTTCTGTGGTGCTTACATCACTGTCAGAGAATTATAAAGGCAGAATTCAGTGACTGCTAAGGTGGCATTTTCTTACAGTTATGAGCAAATACAAGATATGTCTATGCTTTCTGCAAATTACTTTAGTCAACCTCTCCATTCTTTGCTAAACTCCTAAAGAAATGGACCATATTTGTGTGTGCTCATTTTAGTGTGTGTTGGGACTCTGATTTTAGTGGTCATTATTTCTGCAGATGGCTTATATTAATTCCAAACTCTTCTGGAGAGTACTAATTAGTAAAATAATAACATGCCACTACCTGGGTTCTAATAATTCTTTGGTAATTAGATCAAATCTGCAATTGGAACAATTGATAATGGCAGCAGGAAGGAAAAAAATTCACTTTATTTATTGTATGAATAGCATAGAAAAGAAGTGAAAAGAAGACCTCTACAATATAATGGACAAAAGTATGTGTATGTTGGGAAATTCTATTAAAGTTCTTGGGGAGATATGATTACCCAAATAGTCCTCCTGCAGCAGTTCAGTGTTGTTCGTGGATCTGTAAATGACTTTCTTTGTACACACAGTAACACCTCAGTTACCAGCACTGTTGTTGAACAGAAGACTTATAAATAAGTATATTTTCTAGATAACTGGAACATATTTATTTTATTATTTTTTAAAGAAATGAATGTATAGCTATTTCCCAGGCGTCTTTTAATGAAGATGTTGATTATAATTTAACCCTTTTTGTCTTAAAGGTGTTACTTTTGGAACTAAAAAATGTGTATATGGATGTCTGACCACGTTCAAGACACTGTTTTATAGGCCACATAGGTGGTATAGAGACTAAGAGGGATCTTAAATGTCTCACATCTATTGGTTGAAACCAATGCCTGTGTGACTGGTACTCACGTTTCATGTGTTAATTATGGATTTAGTTACATCGTAATTCTCTATCTTCCCCAATAGAAGATAAAATGCTCAGGGAAAGGGACTGCATATCACTTACTTGTTTAACAGTGAGACTTCCAGGAAAAAATTCATGGCTGGCTGGCTACAGTTTAAGGGATTTCAAACTGACTAATGTCAGCAATTGGAGTAGATATAGATGGGAAATTCTAGAAATTTTACAATTTTTGAGGGAAAATGTGATGATATTTACTTTTATGTTAAGGAAAATTGAAATACATTGTTTGGCATTAGCACAATCATTTAGCTAGAGGCAGTTTGTTAGTGTAGGAAAATATAAGGTCTCATTTTTAATTTGTCTTTTTTCTTAAGAAATAATCAGGTTTGATGCATATATATTAAAAATATTTTCCTGTGATATCCCAGGATGCTAAACTTTATTGCATCAATAACTAATATTTACCTCCATTTTTTGAGAAGAAATAAACACATTGAACAGATGGAATAGTTAGCATTTGTAGCAAAACTCAACATAATATCTTTTCTCATCCTCCAAAGTGATAAACAGATATCCAGGCATACTTTTTCAGGAAAGGTGTTGAAGAATAAAAAGGTTTTTTTTCTTCTGATATTTTATGAAGAAATGCATTCTTAGAAGTTAATATTTAGTTTGACTTATATTCTTTGGAAAGCTCTGTCTGATAATGTATTAAATAGCATGTTTAAACTGTGAAAACTGACATACATCCAAGACATTTTTTCTCTTAATTTTCCAGTATTTAAAACCTACCTACAGTAAAGCACATGACTCTTCAGTGTACAGCTTGGTGAACATCACAGATTAATACACCTGGGAAATCCCCACGAATATAAAGATAAAGAATATTGTCATCTGCCCAAAGGCCTCCCTTGTCACTCCTCCTAATTAATATCCCCAGAAGTACTCACTATAATGAATTTTTCACCATAAATTAGTTGTTACCAGTTTTTGAATTTCATAGAAATGGAATGATATGCTATGTTTTCTCTTGATGTTTTCCTCAATATGCTCTCTGTGGGGTTGATCCATGTTGTATGTAATAATAGTGTGATCTTCGTGGCTGCAGAGCAGTCAGTTTTATAAATGTACCACAATTTTTTGTTTTCTTTGTTTTTATTCTCTTGTTTCTCCCCTTCTCCTCACCCCAGACCCGGGAACCCCCATTCTTCCCTCTATTACTACGAATCTGTGCCACAAACATCATTTTCTGGTTCCGGACCTGATCCAGGATCACATATTGCATTTACTTGTCATGTCTCTTTATTCTCCTTTGACTTGGGGACTTCCTTAGATTTTCTTACTCTTTCACAACCTTGACATTTTTGAAGGGTGCTGGCCAGTCGTTTTGGGAAATGTCCCTCAGTTTGGTTTGTCTGATGTTTCTTCATGGTTACATTCAGGCTATTCAGTTTCTGCATGAATACCCTGGAAGCTATGATTTACCTTCTCAGAGCTTCCTATCAGGAGGTACACGACGTCGTTGCATCTCATTCCTGGTGAGGTTAAGTTTGATCACTTGACGGAGTGGAATCCATCAGTTTTCTCCACTATACATTTACATTTTTCCTCTTGTAGTTAATAAGTGTCCTATGGGGAGATAGTTTGAGACTATGCTGATATCCTGTTTTCTCATATACCTTTTTCCCATGAAGTTTAGCCTCCATCAGTGATTCTTGCCTGTAAAACAGTTGTTACCTTGATGTTTGTGAGGTAGTAATTTCTCCATTTCCATCATTCTTTCTTTATTTATTAATTTGAATTCTAGTCTGAGGATGGGCTGTCTCGTCCTTCCTTATTCATTTAAATACTTGTTTGTAGTATGAATTCAGGATGTTTATTTTATTCCATGAGATAAACTTCATTGTTATTATTATTTAGTTTGTTGCTCACCTTATTCTAGAATTGGTCATTGGCAGCTCCTTCCAGTTGGCTCCTATGTCCTTTTGATGCGCCATCAAACTTTGAGCACATGCCTACTCTCTGGCACCGCACAATCTTGTAGCCTTATCTTGCTCCATTTCCTCATTTTGCTCATCTCCGCTCATCCCTGAAATCAGCCATGCTTCAAAGGATTTTTGGTTCTTTTTATTTGAGAAGGGTGTTTGGAAGACAAGATCTGAGTGCTAGGTGTGCTCATTGCCCTTTTGCCGTTGCTTCTAGGTCTTCTCTCAATTGGCAGAGCTAAGAAATATGTTTGTATATACACATGTGTGCACACATCTGTATCTATTTTATATCAGTGTATACACACACACACACACACACAATCCTGTGTCCAAACTGAAGCATCTGATTATAGATCAGCATCACAGGGTTCATTCTAGCCAAATCTCTTCCATGATTTGTGACTCCTCTTTTTAACATACAGAAACCTTACTGTCATTAGCATCGATATATTTCATTATTTTCTCAATTCTCACATACACATTAAAGTAGTTTCACAATTGCAATTTCATATCACTGTGGAAAACAAATCTTTATCTAGAGTACAGTATGTGTGTATAATGTTCCTGCCTTACCTTGGAGTACATAGACAAAATACTGTTTCCAAAAGTTCCTTAGGTTAGTTCTATTCCTTTCCATCTCCTTCAATGTGGTTGTATTTTTTATTTATAATTCAGTGTATGTGAAGACTATTAATTTCTGAATATTAATTTCATGTTCTCATGCTTTACTAAATTCTTTTATTGTTTGACATGGTATTGTTCCATAACAATATGTTATCATCTGTAAGTAGAGATAGTTTTACCTTTTCCTACCAATTCTAATACCAATTATTGATTGACTTTGTCTAATTGCATTTGCTAGTACTTTCAATAATGAATAATAATGGAGATGCTGGGCATCCTCCCCTCATTCCCGATCTGAGTCAAAAGGCTTCTACTGTTTTCTGATTAAGACACTAGTTTTAGGACTGAGGAATAAATATTTTTTTATGTTAAGAAAATGTGCATCACACTTATTTTCATGAGTGTTTTTACAATGAGTGAATGTTGAATTTCATTAAGGCTTTTCTGAATATATGCAAATAATCATATTGTGTATGTTATTAATAGATTGCCTAACATGAACCAACCTTGCATTTCTGTAATAAATATCACTTGGTCGTGTGCATTATTTTCTTAGAATGACATTGCTAACATTTCTTTTAGTACTTTTGTGTTGGTATTCATAGACAATGTTGGTCTATAGATTTATTTTCTTTAGAATAAAATTTTTTAGATTTAGGTATCAACATTATACTGGCTTAATAAACAAGAATAAGACATTTTCTTTCTCATTTCCAGTGTTTTGGGACAATTTATAGAGTATTAGGACTATTTGGTCTTATTGATGTTGACTATGATGCTATCTGGACCTGGTTGTTTTTTATAATGTTTATCCTTAATAATTTTCTCTGTTTTTGGTATGGAAATTGATCTCTTTAAACTTTCTGTCTCTAGTAGGGTGAATTTTGGTAGTATGTGTTTCCCTGGGAAATTATCCCTTTTATCTAGATTTTCAAACTTTTATGCATAGATGTGTATAAAATAGTCCCTTATAATTTGTATTTCAATTCACCTTTATTTTTCAGTATTTACTTTGTTCTGTCATTTCTTATTTTGTATAGTTTTGCCTTCTCTCTTTTTGTTCCTGGTCAAGGTTACTAATGGTTTGTTTACTTTGTTTTTTCAAAAAATTAAGGATATTGATTTATTAATAATTCCTGTTTTAGGATTCTCTAATAATTAATTTCTACTTTAATCTTTATTTCCTCCTATATGCATTTATTTAGCCAGAAATTTAATTTGTTTATATTATTAATCATTCTCTCATTTCTCTTGATGAAAGCATTTAATTGATGTACAGAAACAATGCAATCCTAGTATATCACAAAAATTTCTTTTTGTGGAAATTAACCAACTGATTCATTTAGAAAGAGGCCAGAAAATCAGACAGACATGGCTTAAGTCCCAACTCTACTGTTTTTTTGTTGTCTGACTTTACCAAATTCCTAATTACCTGATTTTCATTTTCCTTATTTGTAAACAGAAATGATAACATCTCATCTGAGGATTAAGTGAGATAATTTCTAAAAAGCATCAACCCAGTGTTTTACACTGTGTATTTCATAAATGGACCCTCTCTCTATCTTCCTGAGGGAAGGGATAAAATAATTATTCTTTATTGAGCACTGTTAAAAGCATTTTACTGGTTTTAACTTATTCTTTTCACAACCTTCTGCAGATGACGTGCATAGTTTGCCCAAAGGGCAGGGTAGGTGACTGAGCTCTGACATGAAGCTCGCCCATCTGACCCAGAATGCTTTTTTTTTTTTTAATTTTGTGATATCCATTTTTTTTTCTTTTAGAGACAAGATCTTCCTCTGTCCCTTGAGGAATCCTCCCAATTCAGCCTCCCAAGTAGCTGGAACTACAGGTGCCCAACACTGCACCTGGTTAATTTTATAATTAATTTTTTATAGAGATGGGTCTCTCTATGTTGCCTAGGCTGGTCCCAAACTCCTGGCCTAAAGTGATCCTTCTGCCTTGGCCTCCCAAAGTGCTGGTATTACAGGCATGAGCCGCTGCACCCAGCCAAAGCCTACACTCTTGATGACGAGGTTAGCCTGCCTCCAAACTGTTGGTTAAAAGATAAGGCTAAAGCTGCTATTCATGTTGTTTAACATGTACAAGTAATATTGAAAATGTAATGATGAAGCTCTGTTAACAGAGTTCCTGTCCTTCTTTTGTCCTCTTCTGTATTTCAGCACATTGTGAGTGGTGCTCCTGAGCCTGTTCAAGTGATTAACACTTAGACCTTTCCCTGGGACACTTCCTTGAAAGGACCAGTGTACATCCAATTTGCTTCAAAATAATCCCAGATTAGTGGAGTTGTTCCAAAGAAGACTACGCTTGTCCAACTGAGACTGGGTAAGTGTTTGAAAATATATTTACTGTTTGCAGATGATATGTGATGTCATGACTGTTTCTGAGATATTTCTGCCTTATAAATTGCAAAGCTATATTAACTGAGAAGACCCATGGTAGCAGGGGAATACTGTGCTATTACAAAAAGGCATCAGTACCTTAATTGAGATGTTTGTTATTAGCTAAGCACATGCTGATGTATTTGAAGATATTTTTATTACTCATGTAAAGTAGAGGGAGTTAACAATTAGTGCACATATAATTTCATGACAAGCATTCTTCTTTTGGAATATAACTGCAATACAGTTTTATGAAACCTATAATTGCTGCAATCTGTGTTGTTCCTACCACTATAAAATCAGTAACTGTATAATGAAGAGTCTATCTCCTTGAAATTGGTTATGATGAAAGTGTGCCTATTGTGATTATATGCAAATCCTTCCCTAACCGTGGGCTTCTCATACATGTACTGCTAGTGCATGTGTGTTTACTTCTGCATATCTTTTTCTCAAGCTTCAAGATTTTCTATTCCAATGTATTAATACTAAATTGCTAGTCACTCCAGTCGAGATCAATCATCACAACAGAGGACTGGTCTCAGAAAACAAAGTAAAGTTGAATCACATGGCAGGATAGGAATAATTACTGCAGGGAATCCTTGGGAAGATGAAGAAGATGAGCAATGTGATGAAGACTTTGCATCTCTTAGAAGTGCACTCCAGGGACTTCCAAGAAGACAGAAACTAAAGGATGAAAATAGGTGCTTGGGCTGTGATATGAACTTATGTTGGGTGGACAGGTATTGAGAAATACAGGTCATCCAAAGTCTTTCCTTCTCAAGCATAACAGTTAATCTACATCTCAAAGACCTGAGATTCTAGAGTGAGTCAGTACCTCTGAGACACAAATTAAAAAGATATTGAATATTTAGACAGAGGACTAGATCTCTGGAAATGCATATTCATCTACAATGTGTAACAGCTTTCAAAGAATTTTGTGGATGATGTAGGGAAGCGATACCCCAAAAGTTTCCTAGTGAGCAAGGCCTTGTAAAGGGAAACTGGGAAGATTGAAGGTGTGTAAATGCCCCTGGTCATAGCATGGTGGCTGAGAACATGGGCTCCGGGGACAGATTGGTTTCTCTGGTTTGAATCCTGACTCTGCCATCTTTTGGCCATGATTCCGGGGGTAGTTGTGAAGATTAAATGAGCTAATTTATCAAGAATGCTTAGTAATGGACCTGGCACACAGTAAGTGTTCAATAAATAGGTATTATATTAAATCATTATACAAATATTTATAAGGACTTTGTAGGCTCACCAGTGACCTTAATACTGTTTTCTCTGTGAGGACTTAAATTTGTCACCTGTAAATTTTCCTACTATATTGAATTTTCCTTAAATCATAGTTGGGAAGATGTTACTATATTTTTCAAGAACATATATATATGTGTGTGTGTGTGTGTGTGTATGTGTGTTTGGGTCTTAAATCTGGCATGTACTATATTCCTGGAGATCACTGATATTTTAATTTTTATCATCTCAAATCTACCACTTTCTAACATCATAATATTTGATAAATTACCTAACTTCTCAATCTTCTCATCTTTGAAATGGGAACAGGAGAATATCTATCAGAATTATTGTGAATATTAAATAATATAATTCATAGTGCATGACACAGAAGGACCCAACATATGTTAGCTACCACTAACACTATTACCACTCTTATCATTATAATTATTCCTCTTAAATATATTCTTCACTACCTTTGGTGCGATTGCTACTATTAGTCTTTAAATTGTGAAATTTGAAACAGAATGTTTTATACAATTTTAAATAAAATATTAATATATCCAAAATCTCAGGCTACTATTTAACTTTTGAAAACATAATTTATCATCATTTTGTACCCATGTAATACAGTATGTTTAGCTTAAGCATAGATCTCATGTCATGATGTTGCTAAATTATCTCCAAGGAAAACTGGTTTTAAAACTTCCCAGACCTGATCCTTTGCAGAGAAAATTTTACAACTTTGATGATTCTTAATATCAGAGTTAGGCTGCTTCACTCTTATTTATAACTTCATTTTTTTCCCTATTAATAACTTTAAACTGCTGACCCAACCTGTTGAACCCGTAAAATCATAAAAGAAATACTGAGGCATCAGGATACCACTCCTGTCTACTACCCACTCCATCTAACTTGTCTGACTTTGTATTTAGTCTTACGTCCATGATTCTGAACGCTTAGAACTTGATTCCATGATCCAACCTTCCTGTCCAACTCTGATTCAGACTGCATTCACCAGAGTACAATACAGGATTTGAAATTTTGGGGAAACCAAATATTCTGGCTTCATCTTTCATATTTAGATTTGATATTGATCATGCTAAGGTATTTACCAAGGTTTATAATAATGTTCTCTATGAATTCTTATAAACTATAAAATAAAAATTTTTTAAAATGTTCTCTTCATTTGATATTCTTCATTTTTAGGTTGATTTCCAATGTCTCTTAAAATAAATTAATAGTATGAGCAAGCAGGAATGAGAATGATATGTCAAATCTTTCAATATACATATAAAGATTTGTGGTATGTGTAGTATTAAACAATAAAAATAAATTTTTAATAGAGCTAATTTACCTTTTTATGTAACCTTGGCCTAAGCCAGATTCTTGACAAGAAAAATGTAATTAAATTGTTTCATTGAAGCATTTACAAGTAGGTACACCATATGGTCTTTCAGAGTGGGCAACGAAGTAGCATTAGACCATCTGAACAAAGTAAGAAACTGCTTTTATTGAAAAGAAAACAAAATTTTAAAACCATTCAGTCTTAGTAGTGTGAAATATTTCTTTTCCAATTTTTAAAATGTAAGATCTTTGGGAGTGTTTATCCAAACATTTAATGCATTTTTTAATTTATATTCTTTTTTTTTATTTTTATTTTTTTATTTTTTTTTAATTTCAGCATATTATGGGGGTACAAATATTACG
>VBSM01003157.1:7026878-7074926 GCA_008086735.1 Cheirogaleus medius
TTTTTGTTGCTGCTGTGATTGCCTTTGGGGTCTTCTTCATAAATTCTTTGCCCATAGTGTTTTATAGTTCAAAAATGTGAATAAAAAATCTAATATAAAAAAACTTCTTTGCCTACCATTAAAATGCAAGCAAAATCAAGCTTGGGAATTCTGTTTTAGGTGATCTCGGCGTTACTATTTCTAGAAATAATCCACTGCCAAATTGTGGGATCAGAAGGGACTTATCACTCTGGGACTATTGTGTATTGCCAAGTATTGAATCTTGTGTTTTTAATTTTATGGACTTGGGAAGTAGTATTTATTTAGTGCTCACCACATGCCAAGAATTTTATCTGTTCAGAAATTCTGGTGATGACCTTGTGAGGTAAGGCCAGCTATTTTTAAAATTTTTTTACTTGTGGATAAATTGTGATTCAAGGAATTAAGTAACTTGCTCAAAGTTACACCGCTAAGAAATTCAGAGAGAGAGAGAGAGAGAGAGAGAGAGAGAGATAGAGAGATAGATCTAAATCATATCAGTTTAATTTAAAGCTACCTTTCATCATTTTATCATGCTTTCTACTTCACTATTCTGTCGAAGACTCTTTGAGAAAAAAAATTTTTCCCAAGTAAGACAAAATATTAATAAATCCATCTTATGTTTGATGTCTAACAGAAATATGCAATGCCAAGTATATCAAATACCATTTAAAATTTTTTCTAGACCGGGTCCTATTTCTCGATTATCTATGAGGACTTTTTTTTGAAGGGCAGGAGTAGGATGGGGGTAGGTTTGTAAAAGGGGAAGGTATACAGAGAAACTTCAAATGTCTGAGTATACTTTCAGCGTATCCCAGGACAGTTTCTGGGAAGAAAAATTCTACTACTTCTCCAAAGTTCTGAAAGAAACTAAATATTTGGTTTTGATATTAGTGATTAATGAAAATTTAAGTTTCACTTAAATATCATATTCTTTCATTAGGTTAATACCTAGTCATTTTGAGTATTAATTACAATGTTCATTGATAGTCCAATTATCTTGTTTTATTAATTTGTTTAAGATATGTTGGGAAGGTTTCAGAGACAAATTTCTTAATACCTAAAATATTTTTTTATTTTCCAAAATGAATTAAAATAATTAGTACCTAGCCTATCTTCCTACTTAATCTTATTTCTACTTTGTAAGAAAACAAATACTTTTTCCCTTTTGCACATTTAAAAAATTTATTATATTTATATACATCTATTCTGAAAGTACATAGATAATAGCAGTAATTCATAAATCTTGGTATGAATTGAGAGGAAAGAATATGGAATTTCAGACAGGTTTGGAATTAACTATATTTGTGAAACATTTAAGGGTCTCTTAACTCAAGTAATATTAAAACTTAAATTGTTTAAACATTCTAAAGGCTCTTCTACAAGAGTCATTTTACATATAATCTCTTATTTAGTTTCACTTCTATAATATGATTTTATAAAGATTATAGCCTAGTGATTTTTTTTCTTATATTTTCTTTGTAAAAGTCAATATTATTTAGTAATATCAAAATGTTTAGTGCATTTTTGGGCAGTTTTATTCAAAGAGATCTTCTTGGGTATGTCAAATCTGATAGTAAAATTTCATGATGTTGAAGGAGTAGGGATGGTTATCAAGCAAAGACTAAAGTGAGTTCAAAAATATTTTCCACTTTTTTATGTTCACCATAAAACTAAATCTGTTTGCATGAGAGAAGGAGAGCTGGACTTGAGGGCCAGGGATCAAGTTGCTAACTATGATTTTAGGCAATTCACTTTCCTGCCCTCCTGAGCTGTAGAGTTCTTTGTTTTTGTTTTTCTTTAAAAAACAAAAACAAAAATGTCACTCAATTGTTGTGGCAATTAAACGAGATCATATTTATGGAAGTGCTTTTGAACTTTAAGGCCCTATAAAAACGGTACATGTGAAGGTTACCGCTGCTAGTGGTGGACAGCAGTTCCCCTTTATCTGCACTTTTGCTTTCTGAGGTGTCAGTTACCTGCGGTCAACCATGGTCTGAAAATATGAAATGGAAAGTTCCAGAAATAAACATTTCCTAAGTTTTAAATTGCATGCTGTTCTGAGTAGTGTGATGAAATCTTGCACTGCCTGCTCTGTCCTGCCTAGGGTGTGAATCAGGACAATTGTACACCGTATCCATGCTGTAGACGCTGCCTGCCCATGAGGCACTTAGTATTTATCTCGGTTATCAGATGGACTGTTGTGGTACCGTGGTGCTTGTGTTGAAGTAACCCTTATTTTACCTAACAGTACTTCACTAATAATAACTGAATTATTAGTTATTGTTGTTAATCTCTTACTGCACCTAATTTATGAATTTAACTTTATCACAGGTACACATGTACAGGAACAAAGCATAGTATATATAGGGTTCGGTGCTGCCCATGATTTCAGGCATCCATTGGGGGTCTTGGAACATATGCCCTGGTAGATAAGAGGGAGCTAATGTAACATGAAAACTTATGTTATAAGAGCGTTAAGGGTTTAAATGTAAAAGTCTTTAAAATCTTTCAATTTAAAGAATTGAAAAGTTAAGCATGTTTGGTAGACCAAATATTGTACTTACTGCTATTTCCTATGTCAAAGCAAAATGTATTCTTCCCTTACATATGCAAGAATTTGTGGTTTTTCCCATTAGCAGAATTTGCATATTCAGAGTAAATAAGCACTGATAGTCTTATTATATTTTTGTTAAACATTAAATCCATCTTGGATTATTGAGTCTTGAAGATTCAGAGTTCCTTCACATTGATTGGTGTCAGAGAATTTGTTTTCTTTTTTTTTTTATTTCAAAAGACATTCTATAATAAAGACATCTGCACTCAAATGTTTATGGTAGCACAATTCACTATTGCAAGGATGTGGAAACAACCCAAGTGCCCATCAATCCATGAGTGTCAGAGAATTTTAAGTAAGGAATAATAAAGAGTCTATAATTTCAGTGATTCTGATGAAGGATATTAAAATTATGTATATTTCATAATATAACTGGAAATTGGAGTGAGTTCATTATTATGTGTGAGCAAGACATACAGAGAATTGATATGAGCCATCAGTTTGCCTGTACGAACTATATTTCTTGATGCCAGCGGAAAGTTTTTGGGCATAGTTGAAAACTTGGTCCTGACTTAATATGGTAAATTGAAACAGCCAATAATTTATGGGAGTGGAATCAAAACCCAGTGTTGTCTGAGTCCAAAGTTAGTGCTCTTTAGCACTAAACTATACCTTCTTTGTATATATTCTAACAGAAATCAGTGATCTGCAGTGTGTTAAATGACTGTTTTGTCCCCATTAGTTGGACACGTAGTCTCAGTATTGTATAAATTATAAAGCATTTATAATAAATTGTTTTCAAGGAAAATTTTAATATATGAGCAAGTAAGATATGTTTGAAACTCTACTAATTTTAGATCATTTACATCTAATAAATTACCCTTTTAATGTCACAATCAGTGCCTTGGTGACCTATCAAGTGATTCATGGATGACTACATAAGGGAAATAGTTTATTTGCATTCTGGAATCTAAAATTATACTTCTCAATCTATGTATTAAGAAACAAGAAGCTCCTTGTTCTAAATTTATTAAATGTTTTATTCATTCAATTTCTGTCTTACTTGCCATCTTGCCATTAAAAGGATATATACTTATCAGTTTACCCTTTCATTGTGAACTCCTAGGAGAACTGTCTATGATTTATTCATCTTGGTATCCATGCTCCCAGCCACAGACCTGATGAATAATAGGCACTCAATAGATATTTAGGAAACGAATGATTGAAGGATAAATATAATCACAGACATGCTCAGGGTCATTTAACAAGCTAGTGTTATAATTGATAAAAAAAAGGCTTATTTTTTTATTTTCCATCTACTGATACATTGTATGCCTGATTTAGTCACTTAAGAAGTATTTACTGGACATGTACTATGTACTCAGAAAATTTTCTGGATGCTAGAGATATATTAATAAACGAAAATGACAAAAAATTCCTACCTTTATTGACCTAACATTCTAGCTGATAAAAATGCACCTGGCCGAACTTTTAAATCCTTTAAAAATAAAAACATGACTTTCCCCCCAAGAAATTATTTAGAATAATAATTTTTAAATGAACTGCCTTTACAATGGAAAGTAAATGTAAAGTTATACAAAATACTCAATGGTCTATGAATTGAGACTGATTGGAATTTTTTAATGGATGCTAAAAATAATGATAAAATTAGTTTCTACTCAACATCTAATATTATCTTAAGAAATTCAGCAGAGAGATAAAAAGTATGCTGTATGCTTCACTGCATAGTTTTCAACTCTGTTTTTAACTATGGTAGTGTTTCAGATACCACAAATACGTTTTTAAAAAACAAAACACAGAAGCAAAGGGAAATGTTGGGACAATAGAAAGAAAAATGACCACTGGCTAAAGATACGTAAAAGGAACACTGTAAAGCACAGGATCGAAATAGATTTTCATTTCAGCTATGAAAGTATGAAATAAAAAAATCTAAAATGGCTCCAACATAAGAAAGAGTAGCAGTTTGACTTAATCATTCCAGTACTTCCAGTAATGTTCTCAATGATGTTTGTAAGGAGATTGTCAGTTTATGTATGCATGTATTTATGTATTTTTTGGTTTGGATTGACTGATACTTTTCCTTTTTAATCAGGATTGACAATTAGCTCCTAACACACAACTCTCAAGAATGTTTGCATAATCTTTGTAGAATACTAGAGCTAAAACGTTTCTATATAAAATGTCATATATTTGTATATTATTCTTACAATCCTTTTTAAGGATATAAACTATAATGGTTTAAAAAATACAAAGATAGCCCATTCTTGGCCTCTCAGTTTGTCAATTAGCAAACTACTACTTTTGCTCTTTTTAGATACCGTGATGCTAACATGAATTAAATTGGATCTTATCCTCAGGGAGTTTTCACTCTAATAAGAGAGATAAATAATTCAGTAAGCCTCTACAACAACAAACTAGAACAATTTTGTTCATTTAAGCTCTTTTGTTTAGTACATGTCCATGTCCAGTGTTAATATAATACTAAAATGCAATAGAAAATAGAGTGGATATCAGACTTTGAATTAGCCATTGACCTTGCGCCTTACATGAGGTAAAATTAGATGTTATAGAATCATTTTGTCATAAGAACCAGGAGCTTTGGTAAGGGGGATTTGCTGGGGTGGCACATAGGGAATGTTCCATGTGGGTGTGTCATCAGAGCTCATCATTTGATCTATCAATTTGTGCCCTAAGTGACAATGGAAACGAACAAATAGTCTTATATTTCTAAATCATAAAAATGTCACAAATGATTCATGGCACATATTTAATATGCACATTTTAAATACCTGATGTGATAAATTGCTTATAGAATTTTTAATTCAAAGGCCTAATGCAGTGCACACTTTATCCTAACATCATAGCCTTTCAGTTCTGTGATGTTGCTGATTGCCTCCTTTAAGACACATTTAGCACCAAAAATTTTAGAATGTTTGATTCCTGAGGACTTAAAACAGGATGTGGGTAATTCACTTTTCTTTTTTTACATTCTCAGGTTTAGTGTATAAACTCTAATGCACAGAACTGGAGTTAGCCACATTGCATCCCTCCAAACAGTGCTGCCTTACAGAGGACTTCCCATTTCAGTCTCAATAGTTTGAATTTTCAACTAACTCATCAACCTAGCAATTCAAGCCCACCTAGAACAAGCTTAAGTGGTATGATGATCCTGCTTGCCTTTTTGAACTATTAAATTATTTAGTCAATAATTTTTATTACTTTTATTGTACAAAGCACTGAGTTAATTCCTGGGAACCTAAGGGTGATCCCTGTCCTTCCTCTGACGCAGTACACTGTGTGGTGGGAGGTAGAGGAGGGGGAGAGCAGCCTTATGCTTTGACACACTCTTGTCATCTACTCAAATGTTTCGGCTCATCCTTTGGGATGGCTTTGAAGCCAACTGAATAACCATCTATGTTTCTATTCTGGACATTCTCACCCATAAGAAATCTGCTCCTATTGGGATAACTGTTTACTGCCCAGGCACCCGTTTTTTGATTGTGATGAATTAACTGCTTACTGCGTTTTTGTGTCTTCCTGCAGCCATTTGGTCTATAATACATAAGGAGAGAGATTCTTGAACCAACAATTTGTTTCTAATAGTATTAGAGTTTCCATACATCTATTGTGTGAAATGATAAATTCACATTCAATTTTAACAGTTTTTCAAAGCTAAATGTGAACACTGCTGAGCTTTTTAAAATGTCTCATGGCTTTCTTCATTGTTCCTTTAATTTTTTTCCCAAGGACTTAAAGTACCACTAGGATGTATTGCTGCAGTCATATTTTCTATAATTTATATAAAGTCAAGCTAAAAGGAATATATCGCTTCTATTTAAAAGTATTCTTAAAATAAAATCTAGATGCAGACGGAGGCAGGTCTGAAAGTGAGGAACGGTATTAGTCGTTGTAGCCACTGTTGTTTTAAACCTTTTCCCACTTTGCCCTAAGGAGACAGGAAACCTCTGCTCTCTCTTGCATGTTGTATTCCTGTACAGTTGGTCCCTCAGCAGAGTTTGAGGTTCATCTGCATGACATGAGGCTGCTGAAGACACTTGGACCCATCCCAAACTCAGACTAGGACTTTTTGACAAACCCTTTTGAAAATTTAGGTCAAGAATCTCCCAGTCATCATTAGAGCTGTAAGATTCTAGTCTGCTATGGCAACAGGGAGATATTTCTATACAACAAAATCAGGTCAGGAAATCCATGCTAATTCACGGGTTTTATGTTGTCCAATCAAAAACTTGAATTATCCCATTTCTTTTGATCAGCTTGTATGTAAATGGCATTAAAGTATTGCTACAAGAATGTTAATTGATACTTACATTGTAACAGAGACTAAGATATGAAATGAACTGAAGTGGGTGTCCTTCATCTACCTCTTTATCCATCCATGTGTTCAGTAGAAATGTATTTTGAGTGCCTTTTATATGTGGGCGGCATTAATATGAGGATTCAAGGGAAATTCTTCTTGAGTTTTGCTTTTTTTAAAATTGAAAGATGTGGTTCAATATAAAAAAATGACCAGAAATTCTTTTCCTCTCTGTATTGATAGTGATGTTACAGATCTTCCTAACCAAAGGTGGGTTGCATTGGCCAATGGAACACTTACAAAAGTAATTTGAGTAGTCTTGAAACTTACTTGTACAGTGGCGCTTGCCCTCTGAATGTTTTTAGTACCCAGCATTCATGGGAGGAAGCGCATAGGCTAGCCTGCTAGATAAGGAAGAGCATGGGGCCCAATGACCAGCCAACTACCAGACCCAGGGTGAGGCCATCTGGGAAGAGTAACCCTTGGCTGACCCTCAAACTGACTTCAGATGCATGAGCTTACCCAGCTGAGATCAGCAGAACCCAACCAGACCAGACAAGCTGTGTAGCAGAGTCATAAGCTAAATAAATGATGGTCATATTCAGCCATTGGATTTGGGTTGGTTTATTAAATAGCACTGATAAACTCACATGGGGAATGCAAGTAAGGTACCTATAAAACAGTTACATAGGAAGGCAGGATAATATGTGGCTAAATATGACCACGCTTACATTACCAGCATTTGCTGACAGAGAAATTTTTATAAAGATGGGAGAAGCTGAGGAAGAAAAGTTTAGTTTTAAGCTCAATTTTTAAAAATAAATAGGATTGGGGTAAATATAAGTAAGCAGAAAGAACATTATAGGTGAAGAAGACATTAATTAATTTCAGCACAGCTGAGAGGCCAGAAGAAACAATGGAGCTTGAATGTAAAATCTCACTTTGCAGTCAATTTGGAGGAATAGATCAAGTGATACCATGTATCAAGTGATGTGAAGGATGGCAGAAACAAATGTGAAACATTCAAATGTCCCTGTCCTTTATTCGATTCTGCCTCTAGGTTTAAGTCTACATCAAAAGAATAGTTGAATTGTGTTGCCATATTTGGATGAGACCTAAGAAATGCATTTATGGAAATGCAAGTATTTCTTGTTTTCACTAAATTAATCTTTACTACCATTAAAATGGTGTTTTAACTTTAGTAAGTTTACAAGTTAGGAATCAGAAGTTTATTAAAAATAAACTTTGCTATTACTCTTTCCTTAGCTCTTCCAGCTCACAGTGCATGAAATATCATCCCTTTCTATTGAAATAATATATCTATAATTTTAGTTTTAGATAAATGACAAGACTGTGCCAAATTAAAGTTGTTGTAACTAATTACTAATCATGACGTGTCTAATCAAAATTGTTATAACATGTCTTGTTAACATTACGTGTATATGAACTAAAATTTCAATTAATATGCTTTTTATTGCCACTGGATTCACAATATCCTGGTTAACTCCTACTCTCCCTTCAGATAATAGTCAAAGAATCCATCCTTAGGAAAGATTTATTGACTTTTTTTTTTTTTTTTTTTTTTATTGAGATGAAGTCTCACTCTGTCACCTGGGCTAGAATACCGTCAGCCTAGCTCACAGCAACCTCAAACTCCTGGGCTCAAGCAATTCTCCTGCCTCAGCCTCCTGAGTAGCTGGGACTACAGGAGCATGCCACCACACCCAGCTAATTTTTCTACTTTTAGTAGAGACAGGGTCTCACTCTTGCTCAGGCTGGTCTCAAACTCCTGACCTGAAACAATCCTCCTGCCTTGGCCTCCCGGAGTGCTAGGATTACAGCCGTGAGTGACCGTGCCTGTCACCTCTGTCGATTTCAATTTTTAAATGGGTTTTCATAAAGCTGAGCTCACTTTCTTTATGGGACTTCTTTTAGTGCATATTCATGGAGTGATGTCGGTCTTCCCCATTGAATTGTAAGCTGCTTGAGAGCAAGGACCTAATATCTTTAAGCTTGCCATTTTATTCTCAGCATGGAGCTCAGTGTCTGGCATCTCATATGCACTGAACAAATATTTGTTGAAAGGTTGAATTAACAAAGAGATAGTACTTTTGCATGTTTGAGGTCTTAATTTAAATTCTAACAATGGAAAACACTGAGGTGAATCAAGGCAAAGGCAAACAGCAGAGACCCTAAATGGGAAAGAGTTTAATATAATTCAGAAACAGAAAAACCAGATGGAACCAAAGCATGGTGGTCCTCAAGGAGAGAGAGGCTTAGAGAGGAAGTCAGGCACCAATCAGACAGGGCCTTCTCCACCATGAGAAGGAGTTTGCATTTTGTTCTAAGTGCAATGGGAAGAGACTGGAGGGTCCAGGCAGGACCATACTGCCACCCTTGCTGCTATGCAGGAAATAGCATGGGGGAGGGCTGGAGTGGGAGCTAAGAGATAGGACAGGAGCTTTAGAATTGTGAAAATGTCGACCTCTTTTAGGTTCCTGCTGTGCATGTGGAGAAAAGTAAATAAGTTTTTGATATTTTCTGAAGAATCATTAGGATGCCTTTGGTGGATGAGAGAAAAGGGGAATGGAGATGTTTGCTGTATTTCTGTCCTGAGCCTCTGAGTGCCTGGTGTTCCATTCACTGACACACAGAGAGCCTGAGGTGGGAGGGGTGTGCAGTGGTGGAGGCGTGGAGAAAACACAGCTCTGAGACATGTTGAACCAAGACATTAAAAGCAATAATTACAGGGTTGCTTTTTGTTTTTGTTTTTGTTTTGCATTAAATGCCTATATTAGGAAAGAAGAAAGTATCAAATCAGTCTAAGCTTCTACCTAAAGAGAGTATATGGCAAGAAGAGAAGATTAAACCCAATGCAAGCAGAAAAAAGGAAATAATAAGTATGAATCAACTGACTGAAACAAAAAAAGGAAAATCATTAATAAATAAATAAAATGAAAAGATAGTTCTTGGAAAAGATTAATAAAATTAACAAATCTTTAGCCTGACTAGTCAGAAAACAAAGAGAGGAGAAACAAATTAATAATATCAGGAAAGTTGCAGAGTCTACAGAAACAAAAGGATAGTAAGAGAAGACATGAGCTTCTTTGAGCCGTTTTGGGTGGGGAACCTGCTGCTTGGAGGCTACATGTGGCCCTCCAGTTTCCCAAGTGCGGCTCCTTGACGGAATCCAAACTTCACAGGAAAATTCCTTTATTAAAAGGATTTGTTCCATAAAATTTGGATTCAGTCAAAAGGCCACACTCCAAGATCCAGAAGGCCACATGTGGCCCTAAGACTGCAGGTTGGTAAATATTGGAAAGTCTAATATCTATTAAGGATTTGAATCTATTGTTTAAAATCTCCCTACAAAGAAAATTCCAAACCCTTCATTGATGATTACTACCAAACACTTAGGTGAAAATCATTTCCAATAGTATAGGAGCCTTTCCGGAAAATAGAGGAAGAGGTGATACTCCCAACTGCATTTATGAGGTCAGCATTATTCTATTAATAAAACCAAAGACTAAGATGTTATAAGAAAACTAAAGACCAATGTCATTCACAACCACAAATTGTATTTCTCTACACTAAGAACAAACCGTTGGAAATCTAAAATTTAAAAACAATGAAATTTATAATAACATAAAAATATTGAACAGGAATAAATTTAACTCTATGTTCAGCCTCTTTAAACTGAACACTACAAAACGCAACTGAGAGGAATTTAAAAAGAACTGAAATGATGGAGAGATATTCCTTGTTTATAGATCAGAGGACTCAATAGTGTTAAGATAGTATTTTCAAAGTGATCTATAGTTTCGATGTAATCCTAATGAAAATCCTACAAAACATTTTAGTAGATTTAACAGTTGATTCTAAAATGTACATGAGACTGCAAAAAAAGAAAAAAAGGGAAGAGTCAAAACCATTTTTAAACAGAAAGAAAGTTGGAGAACTTACAATACTTGATATCAGTCCTCACTGTGCTACTACATTGGTCAAGACAGTGTGAAATTGAATTAAGAATACTTACATAGATCATTGGAAAAAAAAAATAGAAAATCCACCAATATGGCCAATTGGCTTTTGACAAAGAAACCAAGGTAATTCAATACAGAAATACTAGTTTTTTCAACAAATGATGCTGGAACAATTGAATATCCATATGGAGGAAAAATAAACCGAACCTCTCATCCTACACAAAAATTAATTCAAACTGGATTATAGACCTATAAACTATATATAGAGATATACATTATAAAATATAGAAGGAAAAAAGGAGAATATCTTGATGACTTTGGGCGAGGCAAAAAGCACAAGTCATCAAAGAAAAAAATGATAAATTAGACTGTTTAAAGTTAAAATATTTTCTTTTTATAATACATTGCTTAGAAAATTAAAAGACAAGCCACAGACTGGGAGAATATGGTTGTAGGGCATATATGATAAAAATGTTATATCCAGCATATATAAGAGCTCTTGTGACTTAAGACAACCTGATTTTTTTTTTAAAAAATGTGCATTTACTAAAAAATAGAAAGAAATTAATTGGTCAACTAAAAATATATAGAAAAAATTAGCTGGGCACTTCACCATAGACAATATAAGTACATAAATAAATGCTCAACATCAGTAGTAATTAGAGAAATGCAAATGAAAATCACAATGAGACACCACTTCATACCTACTGGGATGGCTAACATGAAAAAGACTGACAATAACAAATACTGGGGAGGATGCAAGGCAACTGGAAATGTCACATATTACTGGTAGAAATGCACAATGGCATAGTTTATTTTAAAGATAGTTTTGCAGTTTCTTATCAAGGAAAGCAAATACCATGTAGCCCAGTAACCTCACTACCAGGTATCTCTCCAAGAGAAATGACAAATAAGTCTACATAAAAATTTATATTCAAATGTTCTTGGAAGCTTTATTTATAACAGTCAAAAACTGAAAACACCCTTAAGTGTCCATTGACTGGTAAATAGGTAAGCAAATTGTGGAATATGGATACAAAGGAATGTGAATGATCATAAAAAGGAACAGATTATTGATTCACACAACATAGATGCATGTCAAAACCATTATACTAAGTGAAAAAAAGCAGTGGAGGGCAAATTTTTTCCCCTTAGATTCGTTGTCTGGAACCCTGTAAATTAGACTGACAAAACGCGGTTTAACAAGAGAAAAAAAAAGAAAAGAAATTTATTAACATGTGCACTGCCTATATACGTGTGAGTACTCACTGATGAGAAACTCAAGAGGTGGTTAGATTTGGGGGGCTAAATACCTAAGTTAGTATGGGAAAGGGAGAGGGGAGAAAGGGTACTTACTGGAAAAAAAAATCACTTTTGGAAAGATAAATGAGTCCTTAGGGAAATAGATGAGAGATATGATAGTTGCTCTCTGGTGGGGATTTATGACAATTGAGTTCTTTTGGGCAACTCTGCTTTTAGGCAGATAAGGGATTTCAGGAACTCAGATTCCTTCAGCTCGAAATAATTGTATGCCCATGTGACATATTTTGGGGTGGTATGTCCTGATCCCTATCAAAGCCAAACATAAAACATTGCATACTGTATGATTCCATTGATAGGAAATTCTAGAAAACACAAAACTATAATGACAGAAATAACAGTGGTTTTTTTTTTTTGAGACAGAGTCTCACTCTGTTGCCCCGGCTAGAGTGCCGTGGCATCAGCCTCGCTCACAGCAACCTCAAACTCCTGGGCTCAGGCGATCCTTCTGCCTCAGCCTCCCAAGTAGCTGGGACTACAGGCACGCGCCACCATGCCCGGCTAATTTTTTCTATATTTTAGTTGGCCAATTAATTTCTTTCTATTTTTTAGTAGAGATGGGGTCTCGCTCTTGCTCAGGCTGGTTTCGAACTCCTGAGCTCAAATGATCCACCCACCTCGGCCTCCCAGAGTGCTAGGATTACAGGCGTGAGCCACCAACAGTGGTTTTCAAGAGCTGGGAATGGGCTGAGAGCTTTGACTGCTAAGGGCCGCAAGGGAACTTTCTGGTGTACAAAATATATTCTATATCATAAGTATAAAAAATATTCTGTATCCTGAGTATACCCTTCATACGAGGGTATATTTTATAAATTAAGATGCATGTGTGCAATTGGTAAGTTATATTTTATGCTGCTTACATTTCAATGCAAATATAAGTTCATATAACTCATACAGAAAGATTTGACCTTCTACAAAGACCTTAAGCATTATCTAATACTATATTTCAATATTGAGTAATTTCTACTTCTATTAAAATTGATCAAAAAATTTAAAAGCTCTTGATTACTTGTAACTTCATTAAGTGGAAAATGTTGGGAAAATATATCATTCTTTAAATTGAAGTTTTTATTTTTTATTGGTACACAATAATTGAATGTATTTATGGGGAACAGGATACGATGTAATGTTTTGATATATGTATACATTGTATAATGATTAAATCAAACTAAATAATATGTCTGTCACCTCACATACTTATTTTTATGTGTGTGGTAAGAACACTTAAAATCTACTCTTTTAGCAATTTTGAAATAAACATTATTATCAACTATGGTCACCATGTTGTGCAGTAGATCTCAAAAACTTATTCTTCCTGTCTGACCAAAAATCTGTGCCCTTTGATCAACATCTCCTCATTCCTCCACCTCCCACAGCCCTGTCTTTGGTAACCACCATTCTACTTTCTACTTCTATAAATTCAACATTTTTAGATTCTGCATATAAGTAAGATCATGCAGTATTTGCCTTTGTGTGCCTGGATTATTTTGTTTAGCATAATGTCCTCAGGGTTCATCCATGTCATTGCAAATGACAGAATTTCTTTCCTTTATGGGGCTGAATAGTATTCCATTGTTTGTTTATGTACCACATATTCTTTATCCATTCATCTGTTGATGGACAATTAGGTTGATTCCTTATCTTGGCTATTGTGAATAGTGCTGCAAAGAACACAGGATTGCAGACATCTCTTCAGCATGCTGATTTCAATTCCTTTGACTATATACCCAGAAGAGGGATTGCTGCTAATTCTATTTTTAGTATTTGAAGGACCTCCATACTGTTTTCGAGAATAGCTGTACTAATTTACATTCCCTGCTGCAGTTTGCAAGGGTTCCTCTCCATATCCTTCCAACACCTATTTTTTGTCTTTTTGATAACAGCCATTTTGACAGGTGTAAGGCCATATCTCATTGTGGTTTTAATTTTTTTTTTATTTCAGCATATTATGGGAGTACAAATATTACGGTTATGTATATTGCCCATGCCCCCCTCACCCCTTGAGGCTGGTTTTAATTTTTGTTTACTTGATGCTAGTAATGATGAGTATTTTTTCATATATCTATTGGCCATATGTATGTCTTCTTTTGAGAATTGTCTCTTCAAGTACTTTGCACATTTTTTTTTTTTTTTTAGAGACAGGCTCTCACTCTGTCACCCAGGCTGGAGTATAGTGGCACTATCACAGCTCAATGCAGTTTTGAGTTCCTGGACTCAAGCAATCCTACCCCTTCAGCCTTCAGTAGCTAGGACTATAAGCATGTGCCACCACACCTGGGTATTTTTAATCAGAGTATTTCTTTTCTTGATATTGAGTTAAGTTCCATATGTATTTTGGATATTAACCCCTTATCACATGTATGGTTTGCAAATATTTTCCCCCAGTCTGTGGGTTGTTTCTTCACTCTGTTAGTTGTTTCCTGAGCTGTATAAAAGCTTTTAAGTTTGATGCAATTCCATTTGTCTATTATTGCTTTTGTTGCATGTGTTTTCTGGGAGTCATTTCCAAAAAAAAAATTGCCTAGACTAATGTCACGGAGCTTTTCCCCTATGTTTTCTTCTAGTAGTTTTATACCTTCAGGTATTAGGTTTAAGTCTTTAATACATTTTGAGTTGATTTTTGCTTATGATGTGAGATGAGGGTCTAATTTCATTTTTCTATATGTGAATATTTAGTTTTCCAAACATCATTTATTGAAGAGACTGTCCTTATTCATTGTGTATTCTTGGCACCTTGTTGAAAAGCAGTTGACTGTAAATGTGTGAGTTTATTTTGGGGCTCTCTATTCTGTTCCATTGGTCAGTGGGTCTGTTTTTATGCCAGTACCATATTGTTTTATATTATGATAGCTTTGTAATATATTTTAAAGATGTTCGATGCCTCTAGCTTTGTTCTTTTTGCTCAGGACAACATTGTATTTCATGCATAAAGAAAATATTTCTGAAAATTCTTTCAAGCTATACACTTAATTCACTGCATGATACCTAGAATCAAGGAATGTCCCAAGTTATAAAATATTAGTAAATTCTTATAATAGTTTCTAAATTCTTATTATCTTATTTTTTATTATTGAACTGAGTTGGTTTAGTATTTTTCCAAGATGGTTTGCTGTGAGTTTTCTAGGAGTGTTAAAGGCTATCTTCAGTGTCTTTGTGGATATTATGAAGTTTGGAAGTCATTAATGTCCTTATAGTCTGATTTTAAAGTGAGTGTGGTGTGGGGTAAGGACTGCTTTTAAGTTGGGAAGTTGCTAGAGATAAACTCTCCAGTACTGTGTGAAGCAGCTCTGCTGTTTTTCACTGTAGTTAAAGGATAACAAACTGCCCCCACCCCAGCCTTGAAGCTGCTGAGTAATTTTTCTGTAGTTACATTTCTTTGTGATGATTTAGTACTTTCAACTAAGAGTATAAATCCAGTAACTGTTAAAATGATAATGATGATATATCATGATACTTATAATTATTTAATTTTTATGGCTAATACAGATTGATCCTGTGTAAATCATTTCTACCAATTCATTTTATGTTGATATTAATCTCACATATTTATAAATATACAGTGAATTTTAAATGGTAACCATACTGAAAAACTCTCATCTCAATTCTGCATATTGAAAATGATGTTTTTGTTATTTGACTGCATAGTCCTCAAACTAAGAGATGGGAAAGGGAATTGATGATAGTAATTTTAAAAATACTTCTCTTTTATGAATGATGACAAAGCTAATAAGCATTTTTCACTTGTATTTACTGCTATTTACTCAAAAAATTTGTTCCATCCAGAAATTCTGGAATTAAAAGTGTTATAAAGGTTATTCTAATGTTAGCATCCAGATAAGCTTTATTAAATTTCATAATGCCCATGCAAGGGCAGCAATGGCCTTTGTAATTTTTCATTTCCTTTAAACATCTAAGAATCATAAGTTATCTTCTTTTTCAATCTTAGGAGTTTTCTTTTTTCGGGGGGGGGCGGTGTGTGTGTGTATAAAAATTGTAATTAGGGTTTCCACCACAGATGTTCTGAAAACTTGGAAAGGGCAACTTTAATTCATTATATATGAGGGCAAGAATGAATTAAAATCAGGGCTTTTGATTGTGTTTACAGGAGAGCAAAGGGGGGTGGGGGCGCAGGCATGTTGATTATACAGTTGCGTTTTTCACATTTCTCCTATTGCCTCCCACTCTGTTTCACTACTGCTTTGGCTAAGAGAATCAGAATGTACTGTGGGGGTGTGTTCAAGAGAACAAGAGAATTACAACTCTTGAGACAATGACAGAATATGTCATTTATTGAGCTATAATAAAAAATAAACATAATTAGCTCAAAAAAACTTTAAAAAGTAAGTCCCACTTACCTGTTCAGCCTAAATGCATCTAGCAAGATAAAGGGAGCTCATCAAACAGGCATCTTCTTCCATATTTGGAGTTGTTATGGTCACTTCCCTTAGCCCACTAGCTAAAATGACGCAAGCAGCTGTGAAAATAGTGGGAGGAAGAGAAACAGTGGAAATATGAGCAATTATACAGTATCTCACTCTGTCTCTCTCCTAATTACCGCCCTTCAAAGCATGCTGTGTGTAGGGGGAAGAGGACCTTTTACTGTGCTCCCATGATATTTTTGAAAGTGAGCCTATTGGAATTTAATTAGCACCTGATGATTAAGTTCTCACAGGAAAGATTTTTGTTTGGTTTCGTTTTGTTTTACAAGAAAGTTTTAATAGCAAAGACACAGTTGAAGGTAGAAGGGAGAGGAGACAAGTGATGGATCTAGTTCCCTCCGGAGTGGGAGGGCTGAGAGCTGAGAGGGAGTGGATGGATTGGCCTCAGAACAGAGGGGGAGGGGCAAACCTCTACACGGAGGAGTGAGAGATGCTGAAGTTTCCCCCAAGTATTGCCGTGTTCTATTTCCAAAATTCAAACGTTGTTTTCCTCGTTTGAAACATTCCATGACTATTGCCTTAAAGTATGTAAACAAAATGGGACTTAATGACACTAAGAGCCAATTGGTCTTATCTCTTACCAGTATTTTCTCATTCTCACTTTAATGCTGTCCCTTGAAATACCGAACTCTGAGTACACCAAATAGATGTGAGCCTTTTAAAGAATCTCTTCCTCCATGTGTTCCTGTCAATTTGTATCAGAATCTTCAGGACCCAGTTGAAATGTCTCCACCTTTCTCTAAAATTCTATGATAATCACCTCCAAGAGTTAAAATTAGTTTCTTCTCGTAGGATCCCCCTTCTTATTATTAATATGTCTCTAATGGAGCTTGTCTGATGTGCTAGTTTTATCAATTTGGCACCCAAAACCAGACTATGCACCACTTTGTCTTTTCGGTCCTCATGTTCTTAGCATGATTAGGCAACCACTGAAGGTTTAAATTAGAATATACAGAAGAAAATAATTTAAGACAGTATAATCATCATATAAAAAGCACAAAAAGCATGAAGGGCCATATAATATAATATAATATTACTGTTATTTAATGTCCAAGAGATAATATATTTATAACTATTTAAACTGTTACAACAGAGGTAATTGTTAGTAAAACAGGCAGATTATAGAAATTTTGTTTTAAAAAAACTCTTAAATACATCTTTTAGAATTAATTTGTAATCAAAAAATATAAATTGTATATATTTATGGCATACAACATGATGTTTTGATATATGTATACGTTGTGAAATGGCTAAATCAAGCTAATTAACATGTCCATTACCTCACACAGTTATCTTTTTTATGTAGTGAGGACACTTAAAATGTACTCTTAGCAATGTTCAAATATATAGGACATTGTTATAACTATAGTAACTATGTTGTACAATATATCTCTTGAACATATTCCTCCTATCAGAAAATTTGTGTCTTAAGATGAAAACATCTGCATTATCTTAATCAGAAGCCCTGAAAAGTGTTTTTGATATATAGTAATAAACATAAGACACATGAATACCTAAATCATAAAAAACTGTCTTCAGTAAAATGCCCTTAATAGACAGGTAAGTGCACGGAGATTTTTTTTTTAATTGAAACATGGTAGCCTGCACAGCACCCGACTCAGGCAGTGGGTGCAAAGGTAGTTTATTATGTGACCAAAGCGTTTGTACCCTCTCAATATTCAGAAATAAATATATATGTAAATAAAAAATAAGTAAATAAAATAGAAATATAGTAGCCTAAGACTCCCATTCTCAATGAACTTGCAAACAGAAAGGAAGATGTTTGGAAAATAAGTAAAGGGGACCTTGCTATTCCTGATTTTCTTTGCCTCAAGATAGAACTCCCATGTCTTCTCTAGAAAAGCCGTTGTGTGTATCCTATTGATACTTTCCCCCAATCTGTTACCTTATGCAAAGAGAGCAATTCCAAGCAATTCCACTTTTTGTAAGCAAAGACTCAGACTGAGAATTAGTTTGATGCATTGTTCTAGAGTCAGCTTGCTCTTGAATTGAGCTTTGCTTTTAATATCATGTTACAACTTTCAGATTTCCTACCATCTTTCAAGCAGTGCAGTTTCATGGTTCAATAGTTCACATCTTAATAATTCTTATTCTCCATAAAGATTTGTAAATTTTGCTGTGTCAAGCAACAGAAATGCACTAAATTTTCCTTCAAGTTATGAATGATGAAACTATTATATAAGAGGAATGCTTTAATGATACTGGAAATAAAAAGATTCCTGGGCAGTGTTTGAGCCATTTGCCATATCTGGATGTGATGGTATGTCTTTCTTTTTTAACATCACTTTCTCATAGTAGAGAAATATTTCTTTTAAAAAGATAACTTGTAGTTCTTTTTATCTATTTTCCTTGCTGTTCTATACATGCCCAACTGCAATAGCTGTTAAGGAATTATGCGTCAGCTCTCTGCCTTTCCTCCTCATCCCATATCTGTACTTGAGATTCGGGGGGAAATAATAGAGATGCTTAAATAGAAATAAAATCCCGGGGGGATAGGAAGTATACAGTTCACTTTTGGGAGCATGTTACCTTTCAGACTTTTTAATATCAGTGAATTCAGTGAAAGAATTATTCATGAAAGAGTGACCCAGAGCCTTGGAGAACATATTTCTTCCTCCAATCTTTTTACTCCTAACTTCAGGCACAGAAAATAGAGCAAGAAATAGACTCCTTTATTGTGACAGTGTGCAGGAAATCACATTGTACCTTAAAAATTATCACGGATCTAATTCTATGTCATGTTATGATTAGTCATGGCCTGTCAAATATTATTAGGGAAGAGCAAACACATTAGCAAGTCCAGCTCAGTGAGCAGAACATATCATTCAAAAAAGATGGTAACAGATGAAATATTATATAAGCAGGTGAGTGTGTCAATAACAAAGATCTGACAGGAAGGAATGAATGAGTGTCCCAACAGGTGGCAGAGCAGAGCAGTAAGGAATCTAAGGTCAACAGTATGACCGTGAACATGTGTGAAGAATGGGAATGAAGACAGAGCTCTATTTCCCCCTCACATATACTTTCAAACTTCACGTGGAAATATTTAAAACCTGGCCTCATTTCCAAACAGGCAGTTGACATCTCCACGGATGGTATCTCGTGCCCGAGGTGCCTCCAGCGTGCACTTAGCCAGTAGACCTAGGGGTAGGTCACGAGGAAAGGCTGGTAGGGTAGGGGAGAGGCTGTTGGTAGAAAATGACGATAAAACCCATGAATCCCTGAAAGAGGGAGACAACAAGTTGATGTCCCTGTCATAAATAAGCAGGGGCATTCAGCAGGGATATGGACATGGGGGAAAATCATGAATCTAGTAGCCAATTGTGGCACAAGGTCAGCAACAGGTCTTAAGAAAAGGTTGATCCTGAGAATTTAATCATAACTGGGGCACAGAGTGTTCAGGTCAAGGTTGTTAAATCCTTCCTGCACATAGTCAGGATGTGGCTGCAGCCCTGCAAAGAGGGAGTTTGCAGTGGCAGGAAACTGTACAGAGGCTGACAGTATTTACCAGTGGGCTCTGTCATTGTTGTCTTCTGTGCCTAGAGACCCCTCTGCTCATACCTGGTCCTCCGGGATACAAGGGGAACACAAGGGAAAATAGGAACATTTGTTGCAGTCACAGTGGGCAGAGAGAACTGCAGCTTTCTGGGATATTCCCGATCCTGTGTCAGCTCGAGTGGTGGTTTAAACAGGGCTGCTAACTATACCTGCGCCACCCTACCCCTGCCTGACTCCCATCTTCCCCATCAAGCCCTTAAAGGCACTTGACCACAGGACAGGGAGGAGAGATAGAAGCCACTTGTTTTCTGTATTGTACACTTGTGTGTTGTAACTAGAACTTGTGGTATTTTCATATCCAGTGCAGAGTGTATAAACAGTAAATAGTTCTCTATTATAATGCTCCTGCAAGATTGTTATTATTACTTTCAGAGTGCACGATGCTATGCAACACACAGATAGATAAGCATTAGCAGTCCACAGTTAATGAGAAACACTTAGATGAGAATATCAATGGGATGGATCCAGTTGGGCATAGGAAATATGCTTCCTCTGGCTTTCCTTTTAATCCATTGTATTCTCAACTAGCAGAAAAGCAATATAGAAAGCAATGGAAGATTTTTAAAAGTATTTTTTCTTGTGTTTACTCTTTCTGTGTTTATACCTTATGTTTTTCCTTGTGTTAAGTCAAGAACCTATGGTACAGTTATTGTTAACAGGTTTAGCAGTGATAGACTCCAATCATTCTATGAACTCTTCAGCCTATCTCATGGGAAATATCAGTTCAGCCATTCAGTCACTATTGACTGAGCACTTACTATGTGCCAAACATTGTGTTTCTTCACTCCTTCCTGCTTCAGAGTAAAAAAATTGCTATGAAATATAATGAAAATGCTAGAGACAAATAATCTGAATATTAATAAAGTGTATTTCAAAGATTTGTGTAATTTTATCAATTTTTCTTTAATATCTGGTACCTGGGCTGAATTAACTTTCATTAGTTTCAGTTTTCAAATCACTCTATTTTAAAATTAATTGACCTTCAGACTAATTTTAAAGGTATAATTGCAATGAATTTGGTAATTATAAGCATAATAAATAGCATTCAATGCATAATACCTGAAGGATTATAACTTTTTATTTGTCTACTTCTAGAAAGCATTAGAGGCAATTTACAGTCTTAAAATTCCTGTAAATCAATATAATTAGGGTGGTCAAAAGACATACCAAAAGCTAATTAACAGAAGAAAGAGAAAATTGCCATGTACTAGGGATGTTTGTTTGGTAAGTAAGCATTTAATTCATTGCAAAATGTATCGGTAGTAACATGTAGCCCGTATAGTCCATAGTATCAGAAGTATATATGGATAATAGGGACAACAACAATGATAAATTTATATCCCATTTGCCATATGCTAGATACTGTTATATAATTACCTTCTTACAACTCTGAGGCTCACTTTGCTGTTACTATCTCCGTTTGGCACATACAGAAATTGAGGTTAAGTAACTTGCCCAGCTAGTAAGGGGCACAGCTGGGAGGCCCCCCAAGCAGTTTGGCTCCAGGGTCTGTGCTCACAAACCCGTCCTCAAATTATTAAGTTAATGTCTATATTATGGATAATATTTTTAATATTATGGGTAATAAATTTAAATAATTCCAAAGATTCAATTTTGGGGAAAAATATAGATACTGTTCTTTAGATACATGTTTCTCATATTGTACCTCGATAAACCCAGGAGGAATAGCTATGTTTTAAATTATTGAAATTGGCACATTTTCTTTGTATCTGTAGCCTCTGGATATTTCATTTATCTCCTCTTGTCAACTGCCTCTCTACCTCTTTGGTTTTTTTTTCTACACTTTTCACCACAGCCCTATCCTGCATCCCACTAAAATAGCTGGCTACATTTTATGTCATAGTCACTTCTAAGGCTCTGTGTTCCGGGTGTCCTCGTTGATTCGTTAGAGGAATACTTACCGTGTGGCTCCTTTATCTAGGTACTGGGCTAGGTTCCAGGGAACCAGTGGACAATAAGACCAATGAAACTGGTTCTTACCTTTTTATGAAGCTTATATTTTAGAGGCAGAGACATGCTGTAAATCACTATTATATGAATCATTCTTTAATTACAATTATAGAAGTCCTATGAGATTGGAAAGCCGAGCTACTTTATATAGTAGGGGATTTGGAAAGGCTGCTTGGAGGAAGTAATATTTGAATGGAGGAATAAATAAGAACAACAAAAATTACAGATTTGCAATTTGGGAAGTGGTAAAGGTTCATGAAATCTTATTTAAGTTTTCAGAGCAGTTGCTTGGTTTATCCTTCCAGACGTCCTTTCTCAGGCCATGGCGCGTTATGAAGTAGTTATGTAGTGCCCTCCAGTCATAGCCTGGAGACTTTAGAATCTGCTTACCCAACTCTGAATCAATTTGCTGCCACTGCCAGTTGGCTCAGAATGTAGATAAAGCTCAGTCTTTGAAAAACCAGCTTCCAAATTTCCTTTCTAGATGCCAGTCCCTTGGCTTTGCCCCATTTTATACCTGCGTGAGGAAGAGAGTCTTTCGTCAGCTCCCAGAGATGCCTCTCTTCTCTCCACTCTTGTGGGACTTCAGGATTTGCAGTCAGAGGACTCTGACTCTGGCTTCTGAAACTATGATGCTTACCCTTGGCCCCATGATGACGGGGGACAGTTCTTCATCTGACCTCCACATGACATCCCCCCTGGAATGCGCTTAACTAAGAGACCTGTCTTTATCCATCCTAGAAGTCTTGTTGAGCACTGATCTGGGCAAGTTCTAGTCAATTCTTGTTAGTAATTTCTTTATACAGTGCCCCTGCAGCATTCTTCCTAGCCATTTTTAATGTCCTAACCTTTGGCGAAGGTCAACTTATTACTTATTCTTTTTCTATTTATTACAAGAGTACATGTCATTATTTCAGGAGCCTCTCCTTTTGTTCAATGGATGGCCTGGTGAATTTTTGTTTCTTATCTCAGAAATGTACTCCCCCTCTATAGCGCATGCCTGCCTCCCTCTTTGCTCAGAGAGCTGTTTCTCAATGGTACCAAGCAGGGCCACCCTATTTAGTAGGGACCACCCTATTTAATGTTACAACTTACCTCAACTTCCATTCACCAGCTCTCTATCCACCCAACCCAGATCTATTTCTTCTTTATTCCGTAGCACACATCATCTTCTAACCTACCATAAAAGTTACTTATCTAATGCGTTTATTATCTGTTTTCTGATATAAGCTTCATGAAGGTAAATGTTTTTCTATTTGTTTATTGATATATACCAAGCACCATGAACATGGATAGTAAGCAATAAACATTTGTTGGATGATTGAATACAACTTATAGAAAATAATACAAGCGTAATTTGTTAGTAGAGGAAAATACGGCTCATTTTCTAAAAGCCTTTAGAAGGCTAAAAAAGTGAAGTGAAGACATAATATCGAAGAGTAGAGCTTATAGTGAATTTATGTGTGCACATACAGGTACACGTGTTTGTGCCACTAACGCTAAGATATCACTGTAGCTAATAAATGATTTTTAATTTTTCCTAAACAAATTTTCCAAAGATGTTATATTTTAACAGCATTTAAATTTTAATAAAAATTAGAAATAAGAATCATCTATACATTGGCACTGAAATGATTATATCATAAAATTATTTAGTAAAAATGGTATCAAAAATAAAATATGTTAAAATAAAACTGAGAGTTAAATGTAATGCTAAAAATGCTACAATTGTGTTTAGTAGTTTTGTCAGAAATGTTGATTCAAGTCAATTTTTCAAAATTGAAGTAAAGATGCTCCTTGACTTATAATGGAATTACATCCTATAAACCCATGGCAAAGTTGAAAAATTCTAAGTGGAACCACCATAAATTGGGGACCATTTGTACTTCCTTATTTAGTATTGTATAATCTTTGTGTAGTATGGAGTAGTAAGGCCATGTTCAAATATTAGACCTGTGTATAAATCCTAGATGTCATGAGACACTGAATAAGTTCTAAAATAATTCTCAATTTTTTGTATGTAAATCATTTAGAACAGTGCCTGGCAAACTCTTATTACTGAGTTATCCTTTAGGAAAAAAAATTATTTTGTGAAACAGGGTCTTGCTCTGTTGCCTAGGCTAGAGTGCAGTGGTGTGATCATAGCTGACTGCAACCTCAAACTGCTGGGCTCGAGCAATCCTTCTGCCTCAGCCTCCTGAGTAGCTGTAACTATAGGTTCACGCCTGGCTAATTTTTTCTACTTTTTTGCAGAGAGGAGGTCTTGTTCTTGCTCAAGCTAGTCTTCAACTCCTGACCTCAAGCAATCCTCCTGCCTCAGCCTCCCAATGTGCTAGGAAAAAAATTATTAATGAAATTATTGGCAAGAGGAGCCTGTGTCTAGATTCAAATGTAGAATTAAGCACCAGTAATGCACTACTAAAAATGTTCAAGAAGAAAAAATTCTAAATGATACACTAATGGCCTATAATTATAGTGTTGGAATCAATATAGAAATCTCAAGAAGAAAATAAACAGAACTTGACTCTAATGTAGCCCCTAGACAATTCAAAAGGATTCGTTACAAAAAGATATTAAAAACCTAGTATTACTATTTCACAAATGTTGTTCACATATATTGTATTCTGTGCTATAGATAGAAACTGCAAAGGCATCCCTGGCCTTTTGGGCTTATTATCTAAGTAAAGCCGACATGAGTGAAACAACCACTGTAATTATCCCAGTGGGCACTCTAAAAAAGTGAGGCTGATGTGTAAATTAGGAGGTTTTATGAATTGGAGGGTAAAAAGATTTTGCCTTTGTCAAAGTTTAGCTGCATGCAGTAAAATGCTGAATAGTTCTGCTCAAGTTAGTATCCCGTACAACTGATGGCACATGAATCTTGCCCAGTGGGAGAACATGTCCTTATCAAATAAAATAGGATGGTCGGGCCTAAAGTATTGGAATTGCACATTGACTGATGCCTACGCTTCCTTTGTTTAATGTTGCAGAATTTTTTGAGTTGTGTTTCTCTTTAGACTTAGGCTTTAAAGGGAAAAATAAGTCAGCATTGTTTATATGCAAACATAGAGTAAATGTGCATTTAGTGGGCTAAGAAGAATTGAAAAGAATCAAACTCAACAGAGAGAAATACTAAGGTGTTCCGTTAGGCACCTAAGGTGTTCCATAAGGCATGTAAGCACTTGGAGAATTGCTTTGTTAGTGTAAAGATCTAGGACAGGGAGGATCTGTCTTATATTTGAGATTGCTTTGGAAAAGCACTGAAGCAAGAATGAATGAACCCTTTTGGTATATAGAATAATGTTCGCTTTATTTAAATGGGAAGGGACAGGGTGACATTTTTGTTGCCTTCACGTATCTTGTGTTCTTATCTACCGAGTGCATCATTATCTGCCAGGCAACTAAGCAGAGGATACAAAGAGAAACAAGAGGGTTCCTGCTCCTGAAGAACTCACAGCCTAGAGTAGGAAAGAGTGCATAAATTTGTATGCTATGGTAAGCACAGTGATAAAGATGTGTTTAAGTTATAAGGAAATCAGGGAAAAGGGGTATCTAATCTAACTGGAGGAGTGAGTGAGAGAAGAAGCCTTCTTGAAGAAGTGACAGATAAAGTCATTTTAAAGAATGAAGTGGGAAACTTCCTGGGCAAGATAGTAAGATTTTTGTAGATTTGTTAACGTTTTCAAAACACCTAGCTAACTATACACACATACATACACGCACACAATACTGTTAAAAAAAGGGCATACCTCTAACCCTTCTTAGGGAGAGGCAAAGTTATACAATGTATCCAAAATATAAACAAAAAAAATCTTTTGTCGGATGGAGGGCAGGCAGGAGGGGGGAGGAAGTGTAGTTACATAATGTGTGCCGTGCGCGCCACCTGGGGATTGGACTCGCTTGAAGCTCTGGCATGTGGGGGGGGGAGAGGTGGGGAGGGCAATGTATGTAACCCTAACAATGTTTGTACCCCCATTATATGATGAAATAAAGGGGAAAAAAAAACCGTACACTCACCAGAAAAAAAAAGGAGAGTAAAAACAAAAGAGAATGTGTAATCTAATGCAATTAAAAAAAAACAAAAACTGGCAGCCAGCCGAGGAAATGGGAAGTATCTTCTGAATGAGGTCTCTCATTTCCCGCAAGAATGATTCCTTTTTATTATTATTATTTCAAAATAACAAGGGGATACAAATGTTTTTATTACGTGGATAACTTGTATAGTGCTTAAGTCAGGGCTTTTAGTATGCCTGTCACCAGAATGGTGTTCCTTGTACCCCATGGGTATGAATAAACTTATGAATAAGTTTTTATCTCTCACTTCTCCCTCCTGTCCTCCCCCTTCCTGGTTTCCAATGTCCTTTACATCTCTTTGTGCCCGTATGTGCTCATCGCTTAGCTCCCACTTATTAATGAGAACATGTGTTGTTTTTCCATTCCTGAGATACTTCACTTGGGATAATGGTCTCCAGTTATATCCAAGTTGCTGCAAATGACATTATTTCATTCCCTTTTATGGCTGAGGAGTACCATAGTGTGTGTGTGTGTATATATATATATATATATATATACCGCATGTTCTTTATCCACTCGTGAATTGATGGGCACTTAGGTTGATTACATATCTTCGTAATTATGAATTGTGCTGCAATAAACATCTGAGTGCAGTTGTCTTTTTGATAAAAGACTTCTTTTCCTTTGGGTAGATACCCAGTAGTGGGATTGTTGGATCGAAAGGTAAGCCTACATTTATTTCTTTGAGGAATCTCCATACTGTTTTCCACAGAGGTTGTACTAATTTGCAGTCCCACCAACAATGTATAAGTGTTCCTTTCCCACTTCATCTACACCAGCATCTATTGTTATTTTGACTTTTTAATAATGACCATTCTGACAGGGGTAACGTGGTATTTCATTGTGGTTTTAATTTGCATTTCTTTGATAATTAGTGATGTTGAGTATTTTTTCTTTTCTTTTCTTTTCTTTTCTTTTCTTTTCTTTTCTTTTTTTTTGACCATTTGTCTATCTTCTTTTGAATAACTTCTGTCCCACAGGAATGATTCTAATCAGACCAAACCCTGGTATAAGTCTTCAGTGGAGTGTCTTATAGGTGAGGACAGAGCCCAGGTAGTCTAGCAAGGATGGCAAAATGCCTCAACTGAGGCTTTCCTATTTTTCTGGATACCTAATTAGAATGAAAATATGGATAGATCACAAAATATTTAGCTTTCAATGTTTAGCTTGGAGGGGAAAAATGATTTTATATATTGTTACCTATGTCTAAGAAACAAACCACTTACACGAAATCAGAGCAAAAACTCAGGCCCTCCTTCTCTAGACTTTGAGAAGAAACAGTGTAAAGAGAAAGAAGCTAAATATTATTTCATTTAACTTTCATTTTCAAAAGCCCTATGGAGTCTGAAAGTTCCCATTTTATACATAAGAAAACTGAGGTTCAGAAGTACTAAATAACTTGTTCTAGGTCATCAGAATAGGAAATTTCTGAAATGACATTTTGACTTCATTCCTAGAAATTCAAAGCTTTTTTTTTGTTGTTGTTACATATTGTGTTGTTTCCTTGGCTTTCGTAATTAAGGTATCTTTCCTTCACTGATCTTGAAGACATTGAGCAAAGGAAGAAAACATGCGTGGAATAAACAAATTGTTTCCTCTCCCTTTGCGTCTCAGTTCTGTGATCAGTGTTTTGGCGCAGGCAGAAGCTGACTTTTAGCATGAAGTGCTTAGTTTATCCTGACTCAACCTTCTGGAGTTGACCTACTCATCCCCCACCTCCCCGCTTGGGCCTTCCCAAATCCCATCAAATCTGCAAACTCAGAGCAAATTCTCCTGCACTCTCTTGCTTCCTAAACCTACCTCAGCATTTTAAAACTTTTCTCACCTGATTCACAAAATTCAGCACCGGCTTATATTTAGTATTATTTCTACGTGCACTATTTCCATTTCCCCAAGTGGTTTGAAGGCCTGTCGTGCATGATTGTGCCGTAACTTTCTCCTTTGGAGAAAGGAGATGCTGAGTGAAGTGTATATTCTCAATAGACACTGTTACCAGAAGTATACTGGTAACCAAGTCCTAAATGGTAAATGAAACCATGTGTGTCATCATATCCGGACTTCTTACATTTTAATTGATAACTGTACTGGTCTACAGTTTATCGAATGTTTCCATATATAGATTATTTTATTTTATTTTGCATCAAATGTATTTATATGACTTGACTGTTATAATGACTAGGAAGTGTTTACTTTGCAATTCGCTTGTTAATGAATGAAGCAATTACACCTGTTCTTCGGGCCTCTGGATCCTTAAAAGCCTTGGATTTCACACATCTTACTGTTTAGTAACTTACTTTAGCTTTGTTGGAGTTTTTAAAAGGTGAAGTTCATTTTATTTGGCAAAGGGTGGGATAGCAGTTCCTTTGCCTGAGGCTTTGTAGTTCTGTTAATTAGGTTTGCTGCCAGCTCTTCTCATAGAAATTGAAGTTGTCCTTTAGTGTTTTTCTTTTTTCTTTCCTATTTGAGGCTTAATCATAGATCTATTACTATTTGTACAAATTTAAACTTTTTAATTTGTGAATATAGCCTGATCTTACTTTATGATTCTTTGTTAGGCGAGTTTGAGGGTAATCCTTATGTTTTTATTGCTAATCTGATGGAGAAGTTTTATGATTTCTCTATACCTGAATAAAATTGAATATTTAAACTTATACATATGGTACAAAAATAGAGAATTCTTTCTATACTTCGGGTTTTCTAGTTAGATTTATCCTCCATAAAATTGAAAGTGTCACTAGTGATAGCTATTACAGCTTACAATATATGAATTATTTTAAAGAACAGCCGTTAGTTATAGTAGTTTTGATCACTATTTCATGTTTCTGGCACATTTATTAGCTACCCTTTATATGGCTCCAAATAAATTTATATCTATTAAGTACTTAGTAGAAATCGGTACAGTTATAGAGTCCCTCTGTGTGGCTGCGGCTCTGTGGTTGGCAAGCAGTTTTAGATCTGGAGCCAAGACAGCAGAGGGCAGTGGGTAGACTCCGAGCTCCAGGGCAGAGTCATCTTTGGGCCACACGACCTGGCTGCTTGACCATTTGTTAGACATGCAGGTTTCCTCAAATTACTGAGTCTTTATGTGATTCAGTTTTCTCAGGTGCACGAGTGAATAATAATAGTGCCTTGCTCATCAATTCGTGCTAAGGTTGAGACAGGACAACAGGTGTGTACAGTAGTACAGAGACTGGCATAAAGTAAACCTGCAAGTTCACCACCTGGTGGGCAGAGAGCTGGGGTGCAGAGTGCAGAGACCGTGGGCCCTGCAGCCTGGCTCTGCCATTTCCTACTTCTGCGACTGGGCACACCATTTCCCTCAGCCTTAGTTTTCTCCATCTGTTGAAAGAGATCATATTATACTGGAGGATTGTTATATATGCATGAGATAATGTATGTAAAGCATCTGGAGTATTGTGTGACATTTAGTAAGATATAAACAAATGGTGGCTCTGTGGGTGAAGAAATATTTGCCAAATGAATGTATTGATGCATTTCGAAGGTGAAACCAGAGATGCTATTGAGAGGCCCTTGCAGAACAGTCTTTGGTTGAGGTGACATGACAAAGGAGTAGGAGTTTGCCACCTGGCAATGGATATCCGAGTGGAAAGGACAAGAACCTTCTGGAATGTCTTAAATACATGTGTCTCTTCAGTCTACAACACCAGGACTCTCAATTATATTGGATTAAGTTTGTCTTTAGGGATGCATTCTTTCCAGGTAATTTGGATACAAACAGTGTCTCTATCCTAAAGCGTGTTAACATATTCCAAAAGGATTTCCCACAGAGACTCACTGGGTAAAATCTAAAATTTCCAAGGTATGACTTTGGGTGGATTTACTTATTAACACCAAACTTTCGATGGTTCTGTATTTGTGTTTCTTGTGACTCAATTATGAAGTCATCTTGTATGCCTTTTACAGTTCAAATGTTGAGAAGGAAAAACAAAATGAAACAAAACACAATGTCATTTGTTCTCCAAAGAATTTTTTTTAATTTTATTATTTACCTATAAGAACATAATTAGTCTGCTCCTCTGGAATAAACAAGGTTAGCAGATTAAATAAATTCTCGTGAAAATCACTCAAATTGCCTTTGGATAGATAACTCATATTCCAGGATTTAAGTTAACAAATGTAATTTGAAACATGCATGCAAATCTCCCAAGGAAGCTTTAGAAGAGAATGTCAGTCAGCTAAATCCTTAAAAGCAGGAGTCTAACTCCTCTACCCTTTGGGAAATCTATTACAAAATGTAATAAGTTATAATACCTTTTAAATTTAAATTTTATTTTTTTTCAAAGCTAAACAAGAAAATAGTTTAAAGCCTAATAGTTTTACAAGTCTTCTGTTTCCCACCCCTCTTCTCCTCGTACCTCTTCTCCCTCTCCTTTCCCTTCTTTCTTCTCTCTTTCCCTCTGCCTCTCTCCTTCCCCCCCTCTCTCCCTCCCTCTCTCTCTCTCTCTCTCTCTCACACACACACACACACATATATGTTTCAGTAATTGCTTCATTAATGAGACTAATATCATTATACTCAATAACTTCCCCCGAAATAAAACCTAAAATTCCTCTGACCAAAACAATAATTATATTACATTTCTTTGTACTTTCCTCTCAGTTTCCATGCACTATATTCTTTATTTCTCTTGTCATTTTATGGTTTTATTTTTGTTTTGTCTTAACATTGGAAGTGATAGGTAATATTGTGAAGTGATTTAAAACATGGACTTTGGAGTCAAAAAGACAAGAGATGGATACCTCAAATTACTAATTCTCTGATATTGGGAATGGTACTGAATCTTTCTGAGCATTACTGTACCATTTGTAAAAGTGGAATAATATTATGACAACAGTATTTCACTCAGAAAATTACCAAGAGGATCATGTGGGATATATGCACACCCAGATCATGAGTTTCGAATTCAGGGTCTGTACCTTTTTCTTATCCCCACCATGGAGCCTGGCACATGATAGGAACAGAAATATTTATTGAATTAATTTCATTATGAATTAATTTATTTAACAGTGTCAAGGCTGAGAGGAATAGGTGAGGAGAGTAATATACAATGTTAGGAAGACCTTTAAATAAATTATGTTAGCAAAGTTAAAATGGCTACACTTTAGTTAGTACTATTTTAAATACCAAGAGAGTAATTTTAGAATACATTACTTTAAAGAAGCTTCTGTGATGTTAATGGTGTATACACCTGCAACAGTGAAAAGAAATCATTAGCTAATTACATTTTTCCAAAAAATGTTCACAGAATTACCCAGCAATTGTTATTCAAGTGGGATTGAATTATGTGTAAGATGCTAACAACAGCAGACATCAATATGATTAATCACAAATAGATGTCTGTAAAATTATTTGAGCTATGATTTTTAATTATTGAGGATTTGTTTTTGTCCCAAGGGCAGGACACTGGAATCTGCATTTCTTTTATTTTAGTAACATATATATATAACATAAAATTTACTATTTTAACTATTTTTAAGTGTATAGCCCTGTGGTATTAAGTACATTCATCTTGTTCTGCAACCATCACCACCATCCATTTCCAGAACTTTCTGTCTTCCCCACCTGACATTCTGTATCCACTAAACACTAACTTCTCATGACACTCTTATGAACAACTTCTCAATTCTGCACAGTTTTAAGAATTCAAACTTTAAGATGTAAATATTAAGGTCAGCAACTGCTTATCACGAAAGTGAGTGAGGAAAATTTGCATTTTCAATTGGGAAATAGTTAATATTAATATATGTATAATTTTGCTTAGAAATAACACATGGGTTTTCTTTTTATCTTGATATTATCTTACACCATCTTCTCTTGAACACTTTTCAAAACCAAATGCTAACATTGACCAAGAATGGAATTAAAAAGAAGCTTATATTTTCAGACCAATATGGTATCCTAAGCCCATTTGCATTTCTCCCTCTCCTAATATACTTCAGAATAGACTCAACTAAAATAATAAGGACCATTTCTCTAGCAGGCACAGAAACCAGAGAGCATTGCTCTTCATATAACTGAAGTTCAGTAGGGTTCGAGCAGGAAATGAAGTGGTGTGCCACACCAGTGTCCATTCTCTGTGTGAATCCTGTTGGTAAGTCCAGCCATGTTGCATTCCTTCTCCTAACTTCACGTTGGCCAGTCTGGAGAAGAAATTGGAACTGTCAATGCAGTGGTGCTCTAGCTTCTCACATGGCACTGCTCTTCTTGGAGACCAACACCCTAGAGTCCTCACTGCTCCAAGAGAGGTTGCAAATAAAGACATGGGCAAAGCTTTATCACACAAATGAAAAAGAAAACTTGCTAATACAGATGATATTGCTTTTTCCTTTGAATGTTCTAAATGGATTTTACTGGTACATAGGAAAGCTGCTGATTATTTGAAATTACACATTTACTGATTTCTTATTAGTTTTAATAATTTTACATTGATTTTATCCTAAGGAATTGCTTAGACCACTCATTATGTAACTTTTTTGCAATAAATAGTTAAAAATATAAACCTTTGTGTATCAGAGAGGTTCATAAATTCTGGTGTGCATCAGAATTACTGGAATGGCTTATTAAAGCATAAATTGCTGAGCTCTAACTCCAGAGCGTCCGATTCAGTAGATCTGGGCTGAGGCCCAAGAGTTTGCTTCTTTAAGAAGTTCCCAGGTTATGCTAATGCTGCTGGTCCAAGAATCCACTTTGAGAACTTCTTGTGTTAATTTTGAAACTGGAAATGATCTCAGATCATAGTTGACCCTTGAACAACACGAGTCCACTTATACACAGAGTTTTTTCAATCAAACAGGGATCAAAAATGCAGTATTTGCAGGATGGGAAACCCACGTATATGGAGGGCCTGCTCTTAGTATATGTGGATTCTGTTAGGGCTCACTGTGGGACTTTGAGTATGCGTGGATTTGGGTATATGCTGGGGTCCTAGAAGCTATCCCCTGAATATAGCAAGGACTGACTGTACTCTGCTTGCAAACTAACAAGTTAACCTGGCACAGTTTTACACACATATACTAACAGAAGACACCAAAGCCCCGGGCAGAGACAAAGAGGCATATTACAGCAAAGCAGCAGTCAGAGAACTGTCTTCTCTCTGGTCTTTATTTCTAGGTCCCCAGCACCCCAGTCCCCACAGGGCAATGCTATAAGGGCCAGATGTTTACCTGAACTTGTAGTTGGTTTGCATCTTAGGAGAGGAACCCCAAATTAGAAGACTGTAAGCTTTCATTGTCTGCTGGGGCCTCTGCCTGCCCTCAGGAGAGGAAGAGAAGGGGGGAGAGAGAGATTGAGTATCCATTATATTGGAATCTAAGCAAATGTCATCTGGAGAACAGGAAGGAGAGAGCTTTGTCTTCAAATGTCTCCTATGCTCTCTACCTTAATGGAGACTCTCATCTCTAGCTTCTAAGACTATCTGTTATGCAAATGTCCTTGCAGTACCCTTTGCTCAGAAGACTCAGGACCATACAGAAATGTGAAAATAACCAGGATAATAAATAACCAGTGATAATTGTTTCCCAACAATGGGCATAGAGGATATGTTAACATGCCAGCTGTTTTAAATTTCTAATTAAATATATTTTTCATCTTCTCTTCATGAATAAATTTTAACAATGAAGTTTTGTTAATTTTCCCATGTGTATTTTATACTTTAATAGTTTTTTCCCATGGCGTGAAGCTTCTTAGGCACCATTAGGCACTGATGGATTTTCTCAGGTCCTGGTGTTGTGTGGGGGAAGGTGTGTGGTCTTCAGAGTCACTTGAACAGGAATCCATTGTTAGCAACTCACTTAAATCTCTCTGAGCCCCAGTTTCCTCGTTTGTAAAATTGGGACACCTTCTGTATACTATCATTGAAAATAAAAATAATATTTATCTAGTGTTTTTTGTGTAGCACCTACTACATAACAGGGGTTCAAAAACTGTAATTATAGTTATTATTTGGTGCACAAGAGTCATGAGTCCTCTGCTAATCCAAACTGACAAACAGACCTACTCCCTACTCAATTTAGGTGAAGTACCTGTCAAGCTCAAGTGCCATACCAGAAAAATAACTCTGGATGATGCACCACTTCTGGCAAAGTGCTAGTTGGTGATTAAAGATGTTGGATGTTTAAATCCAGGCATAGGAGAGCTGCTTGGTTAGATGCCACCTGCTCCACCATCAGTGCACAGGTGATGGGAAAAGACAGGAAAATATGATTTCCAGTGGGAATAGCCTGGCTTTGGGAATACAGTTCCAGAGGGTTATTTATTCTTTTGATGCTGAATTTGCCAACATGTAGAGGTAAAGAATTACTTTGGAACACAAAATGTTTCATCCAACAGAGAATGTAGACATTGCAGAGCTATTAATCAAGGTAGCCATGCTGAAAGTGGTTTTTAACTACAGGATTTAGGAGAAAAGGAAACTGAAATTAAACTATAAAATGATTCAAGATCGAAGGAGGATGAACTAACTGAATTACAGACTTTAGAAATTCAATAACTCTTTGAATGTATGTGGTCCAGTTTATCTGCTCCATTATTAGAATGTTTTTGAGACCAGCCTTCCTTTAATCTGCCTTGTCCTTCCCACCAATGTGGATCGACTTTGTCACTTCTCCACTACATTTATGTGTGTGTGTGTACATGCACATGCTTGGTTGTACACCAGCTTTGGGCTGTAAGAGTTATAAAAGTGAGTGACACAATCTGTCTTCAGGGAATTTACAGTTTATTAAATGGTAAAGGAAGGCAGTGCATATAATTATAATAAGACAAAGTCTAATAAAATCAAGACAAGGAGAGACTGGGCCATAACATGTGACTGTCTTCATAGAAGTTGGCTTGAATGTTGTATATTTGCTAAAAGCCCAGATTATGGAGTGAGAAGCACAGTTTTGACTCTTTCTCCTTATTAACATTGAGCCTATTATATTTCTTTATTTCTGTTTGCTTGTTGGTGCAATTGTGTAATACAGTGAGAATAGATGACTGGCTTATAGGAAGAACTCAATAAATATTGACTCTATTGACTCTCATTACTTTAATCATTCGTCTCTCTTTATATATAGTTAATAAGAGCTTTTCTTAGCAAGTATAGCTGGAGGCCTCTTAGAAAACCATAAGATATAGTAACTAACACTTATTGAGCATAAACTTGTGATTTAAGCACTCTGCTAAGTGCTTTACTTATCTTTATTTGATTTTATAAATAGTGCTAAGAGCTCGGTATTATTTTTATGCCCACTTTACAGATAATGAAACAGAAGATCAGGGAGTGTATGCATCTGATTTGCCTCAGGTTGCATGGCAAGTAAGTGGTAGAGCCAGAGGAAGTGGTACTAGCTCATTTGATATTACAGTTCTTTGACCTCCATTTATTTGTTTGTTTGTTTGTTTTACTCTTTTATCCTCACCCCTGCACCCTACTAGAAAAATCAGTCTTCTGGTTAATCTACTTATTCACTACCTCAACAAACATTTGAGATTCTAAGTGCCAAACTTTGTGCTCTGGGGGAATAAGGCATGATCCCTGCTCTGGAAACACAATTCAATGCAACTCAACAAATATTTATTGAGGCCAGTCTAAGAATCTGGCATTGGGACCACCATTAGTCTACCAAATAGCACAATGTGGCGTGGTAAGTGCTAGAATACAGGCAAACATGGACCCCTTTGGAACCACAGGGGCAGAACAAGTAAAGAAACTGCAGTATTTTGCATCTGCACCAGCTGTGTGCTGCACATTCCTATACTCAGCTCTGAACAATCGCTCTGAACTCTGAGCTCTGAACAATCGAAGACATGTGGTCTTCCCACTCCGCCCCGACTCTTACCCTGTGGAATCAGGGATGCTATAGGGGACATTGTGACATTTGAGTTATGTCTAGAAGAGTAAGTGGTATATGTTGGGGAAGGCATTTTTAGCTGGGTATACAACATAATAAATATGGTCAGTTCCGGGAAGAATGTATAGTTTTGCCTGATTAGAATATAGTGTATTTTCAGAAAAATGAATAGGAAGTGAGGTGAGGAAGTTGTTTAGAATCAACTGATAAAAAAGGCTTTGACTATCATGCCAAGGCGAATTCTTGATTTGCAAGTGAAAAATAAAGATTATGTCCCCAAAATGGAGGTTATGAGATTCATCAACTTTCTGCTCAAATTAAACCCTTGGGATTTATGACACACTGATTTGATTATAGTTTGAGATGGGAGAAAAATAGAATGCGGACAAAGAAATAAAAGACTACTAAGTTTAAAAGACAAATTTTTTGGCATATAGGAAAGTCTCCTAAACATGGATTAAATTAATGAAATGAGGTAGAATTACATTATTTTAGAGGGACCTATCTTGTTCTTAAAAGCTTGAGTTCTCTCTTTGGCATAGGGTAGGGTGGAGATGTAGAAGGAAGGTAGAGAGAGGAAGGGAGTGGTTGGGAATTGGGCTGCAGAAAAGCATTGAAATACTACATTATGCATGACAGTTGTTAATACTTTAAATGCTATAAAGATTTTTCTGAGCCAAAGCTTTTTGTCATAAAGATATTGCTTTTGTATTAGGAAAACACATATAAACATAACCTCTTTAACAAATGTCAAATGGCCTTGTACACATCTGAATAAAAATGAGACTTAATGACATATAGTCTCAAGAACCTGGTATCCTGTGACCTAATTGTTTTGTCTTTGCATACTGAAATCTCCAAGAGGATGTTCTGCTTTTAAATGATTCATTATTGTTTTGAAGTATAATTTGATCTGATTTTGCAAAAAGCAATATTTTTATTTTGATCACTGTGGCTATGATCTCTATTAATAAATATCATTGAATTTATCACAGACTAGATATTATCTGTCCCTTCTCTGAGAAATGAGGAAATTTGTTTCAGAGCCAAAGTTGACCAACCACTGAGTCTACCAGACAGTTTTCAGAGGTAATGTTTCAGGTAGTCTTTTCTCTGTTCCAGAATGGCATATGTGTAAGCATCAATCCTCACATTCTTCATCATGGGAACCACACCCTACCTTTGCTCATTTGCTTCTATTATCTTGGTCTATGCAGAGGAAACAGAAATTTCTGTGGTAGTTTCCAGCTACTAGAATCATAATTACCTTTGCCCTTAAACACCTTGAACCTTAAAGGATTCCATATCTTTTTTCTTGGGTTCTTTGGAATATTATGTATAATGTAAACACAGCTTTATCTTAATGGGTAAGTAAAAGTCCACTTTGAAAGCTAAAGGAAATCTGTAAGTGGACTACACTGGGTCTTCTGAGCTCACTGTGTTGTGGGCAGTCCCCAGGAAGACTGGGACAGGGACCTTGGATATCAATCCATCAGGTATTGATCTTGCATTCAGCAACAGTCTCTTCCACCCATCTTACCTCATTCCTCACCAACTTTCTTCCTGTTTCTCCCTTCTGTGAGGAGGGCCTCTTCTACAAGGGGTTTGAGGCTCTTTTACACGGTGTTTGGTTCCATCTCACTAGCTTTGTAACCTGTTTATTTCCCAGTGGGGAGAAAAGACTACCCTTGAAATTCTACCTGGCCTAATTTTTACTTCCAAGAAAATGTCATATACAAGTGTGTGTGTGTGTGTGTATTTAACCAACAAGACCCATTCCTGAAAATACAATAATTTAAAACATGTAGGGAAGAATTTGTTTCAAAGACATAATCAAAGAGCAGTATGGTAATAGATAATTTGATTCTGATTTTTTCAAATAATAAGTTAGTAAAGTGTATAATGGAATGGGTGAATATAAATCATAAAATATTATAAGAGATTATCTGACAGCATAGAAAATGCTCATAATGTTACTACATTAAAAAGCATGCTAAAATGCAGTCTAGTGCTCTTATTTTTAAATATGTGTATGTATATATATTCAAGCATCAAAAGAAACTTTGGTACCTGTGGCAATCACTGAACATTTTGATAATGGGTGATTATATTGGCTTTTTGCTTTTATTTCTGTTTTCCAAAAACAACTACATTTTACATATATTACTAAATTTAAAAATAAAACAAACAGTGAGAAAGCTGAATAGTTTCTATAAACAGGATCAACTTTTTGTCACTCTGGACTGTTTCTGTGGTTGCTAACTCACTTAATTAAGGCAATTCCATTTTACTTATGCTATTTAACTCTGAACAACTGAGTTCGTTAATGGCAGAAAGCAATTCTTATGTATTGCCCAAGTTTGGGACAGCTTTAATAAAATAGATTTCCTTTCTAATTTTATTTTTATGCAATATAAGCTTTTTTGATTTTGTAGCACTCTTCCTTCAAGATCAATGCTTTTCTCACATTTATAATTACCAACTTTCATTAAATTTATCAGTATGTGTAGGACTGGTACCTCATTAGACCATATGATTCCTCTGCCAGCTGAGATTTTAACAATAAACCTAAGGTAAACTAATAGTGAGACATAAAGTATTACATAGCATCATATTTCTCATGGTACCTGCAACCGTACCTACTTTATTGTCATAACTGAGACCTATTGGTGTCATTAAATATGTGTGTACATACATATGAAATAATCCCAAATTTATTTTTTAAGGGACTGCCATATATACATACACACATATATGGCCTATCTGGTAACAACTAGAATTTAGAAAGCTAGTTTTCACTCGGCCTTCTGGTTATGAAAACAGTATACTGAAGTGGATATTTAATTAAGTGAATATTTAATAGTCTCTTATGGTAAAGACCACATCTATATACATAACACCAAGCAGGAAGACTCATGGCCACTCAGGCTTACCCCTCCCTGGACAAAACCAGAGAAATGCCAGCAGCTCTGTACTTACACGTACAAAGACTTTCTCCTTCCTTTCTAATGAATCTTGACATCTACTCAGTCTGTATTTCAATTTCCATTTGTATTATTTGCCTGAACTGGGCCGAGAGCAGGAGGCCCAGATGTCATCACCAATGCCATCACACATAATATAAATATTCCAATTGGAGCCCTTGTATTTTCAACATCTAACATGTTGGGCTAACAGAAAATATTTGTTTTAAAATGAAACTTATATTTCTCCCCTTACTATGCTTTTGATTTTTAAAAAGATTGATAATATAATACAACTGCATTTCCGTTTCTATTGTCAAATGTCCATTTCCTTCTTAACAGAAATAAGAAATATCAAAACATCCTGACCATTCCCTGCGGGACAATTTGTGTCAGGGTTGTTCATCACAGATTGAAAGAGTTAATAAGATAGACCACTTGTAGGTTTTGTTTTTTAATTTTTATATTTTTTAGAAAATTTTCATTTTTCCCTCCTCTTTCAATACTCATTATTTGATATTAAAACAAAATATTATAAACTGTTACCCTAAAAATATGGACGATCATTTTCTGACAGCTTAAGCATATAGACTTCTCTTTGTTTCACTTTTATTAGATTTTAATTGGTAATTTACATCTTCACCCTTGGGAAACTCAAATATATTCCTTAGACTGGCTGTCTTTAGTGAATTGTAAGAGATGGTTCAAGACAGACTGAAATTCGCCCCTGCAGTGACCATGCACCTTCTTCTATCTGTGCACGTAGAGAACCTGCCTTTCCACTTGGATCCAGGTTGTATTTCATCTCCATGTAAATGTGCTCAGCTATTGTCTCTAGCCAACCAAAAAAGAAGGGCAGATGGTTAGATTTTACAGATTAACTCAATTAAAGTTAAAGTTTTATATAATGTTCATTTCTCTATTTTATACCCATATTCTTTAACTTGCATCTACAGAATATTCTCACTTGAGTAGTGTTTAATAATGTAAGTATTTCTCCTGATACTGTGTTTCTCTATTGATTTTGGAAAGTGCGTACACAGTATCTAGCATCTAAATACTAACCAAAAAAAGTATTTTTTGCAAGATTTGAAATGGTCGCATTCTTCTTCCTGGTGACAAGAACAGAGACTGTAAGTACCTAACTGCAGTTTAAGCCACTGTGTTTGAAAAGCCTGGCTTTGCAGTGGGAATGTAATTTAACAATCTACCAGATATAGTAGGGCTTCTTTAAAATAACTTCTGGCTTTATTTCATTTTTACATAGAATGTTATAAAAGAGCAATCTAAGAAGGATAGAGTATGTTTCAAAAGATAAAGAGTCTCAAAGATAAAAATTAAAAGGAGACAGAAAAATTATCTTAATACATGGATGTTGTGATTGGGTGCATAAATTATTTATATTATTTTGTGTACAGAGCTCTTATAATTATGCAAAAGCCAGGTTGCAAAATAAGTACAGTTGTTCATAAGTGCAGAGTGACTAAGAGGTGTTTAAATTAGTAATTCCAGGATAAATGTATTACCACCTAAAAGAACTTCAAAATTAGGTTTACTCATTTCCTCTTCTTGGTTTATAATTGAAATTTATTTTCAAATTATTTTTCCTGAGGGGAAAAAAATCAGTTTCATTATTTTTAAAATCTGTTGAAGGCAGTACCCCCACCCCACCCTCTACCTCCACTGATAATCTCCATACTGTAAAGAACTTTGTAACAGTTGTGGGGATCAAATTTGGGCCCCTAGGTGTTCACATGGATGTCAGGCAGAATCAACATTATCATAGAATTTATGGAAAAATTTGTGATTTTTACCATGTTTCAGCAGCACTGTCATCATATTTTATTGTCCTGATTTCAAATAGCTCCTGTCATTTGGACATTAGAAGACTGCCAGACATATAATAATCTCTGGCCACACGAGCTTTTTCAATGTGTCACCCACTTTTCCTTACTTGTTGCTGATTATTGCTGCATACATAGGTAGAGAATTGTTCACCCTTTGCAGGATATTGTCATAAGCCTGTGATGCCCCCCTAGATAAACACACAAAAAGAGCAATTGCAAGTAAGGAAAACCTGCCCCATCTTCATTCAGCCAGTCCTTCACTGCTTCCCGTAGAGTGTGCAACTTGCCCTCAGAAGGTTCTGAAATGGGTCAGAATAGGGCAATATTTTAGTTATCTCCAAGAACCCTTCATACCGCAGGCTGAAAGTTCATCTGTTATTCCATTTTCCATTTGGCATTTGCCCAGACACTTCATGCAGTAGAGTAAGACACGAGAAGGTTTGCAGTGAGCACCGCAGGAGAGAACACAGGTCAAATATCCAGCCGCTACATGAAACTCCCCAAATCAGATGAGGGACCTCCATCCAGCATGATTATATCCCCCCCACCAAAGAAATTGAGGTTAAAAATGAAACCTGCTATACCAATCAAATTCCAGTAACACCAAAGGCTGGAATTCTTGCCTCTCAATTTCTTTTTGTGCTTAGCCTGAGGCAGATGATGAACCGTGCAGGAAGTGGACTGATTTTAATCTGGCTTCTAGTGTGCTGTACGTTGAAATGGTTATAAACCTCAGACATTCATATCTCTCTCTCTCTCTCTCTCTCTCCCCCCCCCCCACCTCTCTCTCATATTTTTTTTTCCTCAAGAGCCGTGGAACACATGAAAACATTGCAGAGCCAGGCCCACCCACAGAATTTCAAAAACACAAGCAAATCCTCAGGGCCTAGAGCAGTTATCTCGGGCAAATTCATATATGCTTGTGTTGATACTTAACATTAGCTGGATCTGCCCTCGGATATCAGTCATGGACCAGAGTAGAGCTTTGGGGTCATTTGGAGGAAGGAACATCTAACCACCATGAAGGAAAAGCTAAAATACTCTCTCTTCTGGCCTTTGCAGGGCACTCATCAGTCATTTCCAAGTTCCTGAAGTCTATTACTTGTTAATTGAAACTCCTTTGGGAGAATTTTCCCATTAAAAGATTAATTGTGACACTGTTCCTGCCATATCCTTAGAGCAAATCCCCCAGGCACAGAGCTACTTTCTCATCGAGTGGAAATTGAACCTCACCTGCCTTATTGCAAACTTTAGCATTTGTCACGTTGCCACCCTTATTCTCCTGGTTGGATTCAGGTCCCTTCTTTGCCTTCACGTGAAGTTGCACATGCCTATACAATGTTCACTCTGTTCCCAGTAGCCCAAGGCCAAGTCTGTGTTGTAACAGCTCCACTGCCTTGCTAGCAGGATGCCCTCTCTTGTAACAGGCATCTCTTCCTGGCCTTGAATTTGTCCTGCCCTTGAGTCTGAAGGGGACAGACTCCCAGATGCCCATGTGGTTTGCTCCCTCATTTTCTATTAAAAAGCCATTTCTTTACTAACCACTGTATTTCAGTCTTAACCCCAATGCTCTATATTCTTTCCTGTTTGTGTTTTTCTTTTAAGATCCTCCCTAACAGAATTATTTCACTTGTGTGTCTTGCGTATTTTCCTTTACCTTCCTGAGAATGTAATCTCTGGAAAGACAGAGGTTTCTGCCTGGTTTGTCCCTTCTGTATCCTTAGCATCATGACTGGTGCCTGGCTCTCACTAAATATTTCCGGAATGAGTGACTGAGCCATCAGTCCCCAAATCCTGCTCCTCGCCCTGTGTTTTCCTCAACCCAGCAAGACCCCCTGACATGTTTAGTTCTGTGGGAAATGACTGCTGTGCTTTTCTTGCCCTGAAATTCTGGAGGCCTGAGGACCTGTGTGTGTGTGTGGCGGGGGTGGAGGGGGTGTGGGAGGTAGGCTTTCTCCTGGGCCCCTTAGCTTTGGTGTCATTCTCAGGTGTCTGACCTGAGTCACGTGTTGACGCTTTTCACCGCTTGTGCCCTGAGAGACCCCAGACCTTGTCTTCCTTCAGCTTTGAATATTCCAGGCTGTGAGGACTAGTCCTTTTTGCCATATTTTACTTGTAGCGAAGGATCAACCTCTGACATTCTGTTTCCTTTCAAACGGGCTCGGCTGGGGTTTCTATGCCCAGTTTTTCTTGTTTATTTGTTTGATTTTATTACCTGCTGCTACTTCAGCGCCTCTCTCCTCTGCCACACGATGCTGTTTTGCTCACAGTCATTTCTCTAGCCTTCCTTTTTGGCTTCCGAATCCTGAAATTGCTTTTGTCAGCATTTTTGTCCAGACTCAGTCCTTAGAAGGAGTCCCTCAGGAAGAGATACAAAGTTGTTGTACTCTGAGTTTGCCAAAGCGTCACTTTGTTTTTCAAATAAATTTGGTCCAGGTTCTTCTCTTTGGGTGAGGAAATTTTACCATCTGTCCAGGCTACTTGAAAAGTCCCCAGGATGTACATAGTTCTTTTTCTCTTAAAAATCTGTCTGAACTCTCCTGTACGTTCCTAAATATTCTTCTCAGGTAATCTCTCTTTTCCCTTTACTCTATCAATATCTTGTTTTCTTTTCAATTCCCTTTTCTACCCCTGTTCTCACTTTAGACTTTTGTTTTTAACTAGTCCATTTCTCTTTGAGTCTCATTTTGAGATTCTAGGTGGAAAGATATATTTAGGTGTTAGAATCTTCAGTTTCTCTCTTAGTTTTGAATTTGTAGTAATTACACTGAACTTTCTTGGTGTGTACTTACATAGAAAACATTGATAAGATTTCCCTTCATCCTTCTTTGTTTTTTATCAGCTAGTTGTCACACCTGTGGGTCTGGGTCCCTTGTATCCAAATGATGATCTGGACTTACAGTGAGAACAGTCAGAATCACCTGAGACCCATGTGGCCATCACTCCAAAGTGAGTGAATGAAACCTGCTGTACCAATGAAGGCCCATGGATCTGAACCCACCTCCTTCATTGTACCCAGTTGAAAGCAGAGCAAGGCAGTTGATCAGGTGTCAGACTTAAGTGCCTAGTGATTTATGGATGAAAAACTTAAGAGTACCAGCTTCAACATCACATGCAATAATTCTGCTACTTCCATAAGTCAAAGCCCACAGTGGTGCCTATGAGACTTACACCTTCTAACACAAGAAACCACATTATTTTCTCCTATAACTTCATTAACACTACAATTTAGCCTTCATGGTACTTAAATTCAAGATCTTCTTGTTCATAAACCTTTGGTGAAATCATGTATTTTATCTTTTATTTTTTTGTAGAGATGGGTCTCACTTTGTTGCCCAGGCTGGTCTTGAACTCCTGGCCTGAAGCCATCCTCCCACCTCAGCCTCCCAAAGTGCTGGGGCTACAGGCACTGGCCGATAGTATGTTTTATGTAGTAACCAATTCCTCTTCCCACTATTACTTGTCATTTCTTCTGTGTCTTCTGTTTCCCACCCCTACTGCCACCAGCATTCGGCTGGTATTTACTTACTTACTGGGCCTGTTTACCTCTGAGAAGAGCTGACATTTATACCTCTGCTGCTGAAGGGCCTCTCCCTAGTTGGATGGCCACACTTGATCTTTAATTGGAAATCACTTCTGGTCACTGGTTCTGAATCCCACCCATATGTTCTGTTGTGTGTTTCGTTTGGTGAAAGAATCATCTGTGTTTGTTTCCACATTGAAGCCCTTGTCTTTTATTTAATCTTGTTGGCCTGTCAGGACTGAGTCTCTGTTTTCTTGGATCAGACAAAAGCATATTTATTCACCAGTTTGGATATGGTTATATGCTGTTTGAAGTTAAAGTTATAAACATTTTTATTAAAAATAGTGCTTTTCTATTTACTTGTAACCTTCACTAAATAAAACAGTTTATGCAAGTACATGGATGACTTCTTACCAGTTATATCTTCATTATCATGTTTAGTATTTTCAAAAGATTCTTTATCCCACATGGCTTGATCTGCTTAAAACTTAACTCTACAAAGTATGGATGAGGAAGCCTTTCGTACTCTGTAGTTTAAAGTAGCACACAAGGTTTCTTGAAGAAAAGGGTGTATAGAGTGAAATGTAATGGAATTGTCTTCACCAGAGTTGGCAGTCCCTGTCAGTTATTGCTTTTATTTTTATATATATTTTGCAAGACATTTTACCTATGGATGGTAACTGGTATATTTTGGTGTTACTGCTGGTTCAGGAATCCAAAATAAATCAAGCTCTTCTGCTACATCATATCTCTTGAAATATTTACAGACACAATATCTCACTAACTCTCCATGTTACTTAATAAACATCCTCACTTTATTTATCTTCGTATTGCAAGCTTTCAAAAGCATTTCCTTTATTCTGAAAGCACTTTAACTCATAAATGTTCCTTTTGAAAAGTGACCCTCAGAAATCAGCATTCTCCATCAGATAGGGTCTGATTTGCACAGAGTACAATGAGGTTGTTACTTTCTTTGTTATGTTCACTGCTTCAGTGCTGCAGCCTAACATTTTATTAGCTTCTTTTGACAGCCATGCACACAATAGACCAACACTGAGCCTGTAATCCATTTCCTATAGCTTGTCCCATTCGTTCTGTCATCTTGCCCATGAGACAATGTCCAAACAACTGTTCCCCATCCCACGTGGCTGAAGTTGACACTTTGAACAGACTGATTACTATTTTTCAAACTAAATATTATACAATGACATATCTGAGACAAAACAATCCAGACAGTTTATTATATTGTCTTCGAATTTATGACATATATCCTGGAATTATTTGCCATGATCATATCCATATTTTTAAAAATTGAACTTTAAGTCAGGCATGCTGCCATGTCAGAGCTGGCAACGTACGTGTGCTCTTTTCTATCAATACTAGCCCCCAGTTATGTGATTAGAGAAAAGGTTGCTTCTATTTTTCATGTGTATAAATTTAGCAATTGTCAACAGATATAAAGATTTGTTAATGCTTCCGTGGCTAACTCTTCTTTTCAGATCCAAAGCATTTTATTATTTACCGAAATGTTGTCAATGCTGAGCAGATATCAGATGTAGTACTTTACTTGAGTTGGAATGAAAATTGATGAGTTTACTTAAGATTAACTTAAGGCTTTACACGTACCATTTTCATTTCATAACGGACTTATTTATTGGAGTATATGTTATTATCAGGTACCTACCTGTATCAGCTCTTATTTTCAAATCATTTTGTCTTACCATCATAAAAATCTATCATTTTCACTCATTTGATAAAAACATTATCATAGATATTTATAGCAATTGAGAATGCTGATCATATGGATTATTAATAAAAAAGTTTTAGATGTGATATATGTGTGTATATACATACACATATACACATGTATATATGTGTGTGTGTGTGTGCGTGTATATATATATATACACATCTCTCATTTTCTTTATCCACTCATCAGTTGGGGGCACTTCAGTTGGTTCCATGTCTTTGCAATTGTGAATTGTGCTGCAATAGACATAAAAGTGCATGTCCTTTTTATAAAATTACTTCTTTTCCTTTGGTTAGATACCCAGTAATGAGATAGCTGGATCGAATGGTAAGGCTAATTTAGTTCTTTGAGAAATTGTCATACTGTTTTCCATAGAGGTTTTACTAATTTATAGTCCCAGCAATAGTGTATCAGAGTTCCCTTTTCACTGCATCTGTTTCAACATCTATTGTGTTTTGACTTTTTAATAGAGGCCATTCTGACAGGGTTAAGATAGTATCTCTTTGTGATTTTAATTTGCATTTCCCTAATGATGAGTGATGTTGAGCATTTTTTCATATGTTTTTGGCCATTTGACTATTTTCTTTTGAAAAATGTCTGTTTGTGTCATTTGCCCACTTTTTAATGGATTTATTTGTTTTTCTCTTACTGAATTGTTTGAGTTCATTATAGATTCTGGATATTAGTCCTTTGTCAGATGCATAGTTTGTGAATATTTTCTCTCATTCTGTAGGTTGTCTATTTACTCTGTTGATTATTCTTTCACTGTGCAGTAGCTTTTTAGTTTAAGTCTTATTTATTTGTTAATATTTTTGTTTTTGTTGCAGTTTCTTTTGGGGTCTTACTCATAAATTCTTTGCCTAGGCCAATGTCCAGAAGAGATTATCCTACATTTTCTTCTAGAACTTTTATCGTTTCAGTCTTACATTTCTTTAATCCCTCTTGAGTTAGTTTGTACATATGGTGAGAGATAGGAATCCAGTTTCATTCTTTTGCATGTGGCTGTCCTATTTTCTCAACACCATTTATTGAAAAGGGTGTCCTTTCCCCAGTATATGTTTTTGTCTGCTTTGTCAAAGATCAGTTGGTTGTTGGTATCTGACTTTATTTTGGGGTTCTCTGTTCTGTACCATTGGTGTCTACTTTTATACCAAAACATGCTGTTTTGATTACTATAGCCATGTAGTATAATTTGAAGTCAGGTAATGTGAAGCTTCCAGATTTGTTCTTTTTGTTTAGAATTGCATTGGATACTAGGGCTCTTTTTAGGTTCCACATGAATTTGAGAATTGTTTTCTCTAATTCTGTGAAAAAAAATGACATAAGTATTTTGATAGGCAGCGTATTGAATTTGTACATTGCTTTGGGCAATATGGTTATTTTCACAATATTGATCTTTCCAATCCATGAGCATGGGATGTTTTTCCATTTATTTCTGTCATCTGTGATTTCTTTCATCAGTGTTTTGTAGTTCCCCTTATAGAAATCTTTAATCTCATAAACATTTGGGTGCAGATGTCTTTAAAATAGAATGTCTTATGCTCTTTTGGGTAGATGCCTAATAGTGCTATTGCTGGACCGAATGGTGTTTCTATTTTTAGCTCTTTGAGGTATCTTCAAATTCTTTTCCACAAAGGTTGCACTAATTTGCAGTCCCACCAGCAGTGTAAGAGTGTTCCTGTCTCTCCACATCCTCGCCAGCATTTGTTGTTTTGGGATTTCTTGATACAGGCCATCTCACTGGGGTTAGGTGGTAAATCATTGTGATTTTGATTTGCATTCTCTAATGATTAGAGATGTTGAGTATTTTTTTATATGTTTGCAGGCCATTAT
>VBSM01003157.1:7075026-7205776 GCA_008086735.1 Cheirogaleus medius
TGAGTTCTAGATAGATTCTTGTTATCAGACCTTTATTGGAAGTATAGAGAGCAAATATTTTCTCCCATTCTGTAGTTGTCTATTTGCTCTACTGATAGTTTCCTTGGCTGTGCAGAAGCTTTTTAATTTGATCAGATCCCATTAGTTTATTTTTGTTGCTGTGTTGATTGCTTTGGGGGTCTTCTTCAAGAATTATTTGCCTAGGCCAATATCTGAAAGGGTTTTCCCAACATCTTCGTCTAGGATTTTTAAGGTTTCGTGCCTTAGGTTTAAGTCTGTTATCCATCTTGAGTGGATTTTTGTGAGAGGTGAGAGGTAGGGATCCTGATTCATTCTTCTGCACGTAGCTATCCAGTTTTCCCAGCACCATTTATTATAAGGACATGGAAACAACCCAAGTGCCTATCAATTCATGAGTGGATTATTAAAATTTGGTATATGTTCACAATGGAATATTATTGAGTTCTAAGAAACGACAGCGAGCTAGCACCGCTTATGCTATCCTGGATTAAACTTAAGCCCATTATCCAAAGTGAGGTGACACAAGATCAGAAAAATGGGCTCCACATGTACACACCATCAAATTGGTACTGACTGATTAACACTGTGGTTCTCAAATGGTGGTAGTGTTCACTAGGGATTTGGGCGTTGGGGGGGATAGATCCACATCTTAGGGATGTGTTGAGCATTGTGGAGGGGAAGGGCATACATCTAACCCTTCCTAGGCAAAGATATAAAATGTAACCAAAATGTTAAAAAAAAGATTTTCAATTTTTGATCTATCAGTCTTTTTTATGTAGGCATTTAGCACTATACATTTCCCTCTTAGCCCTGCTTTTATTGTATCCCAGATTTTTGGTACTCATGACAATTATCATTTATTAAAAAAAATTTTTTAATTTCCATCTTAATTTCATCATTGACCCAAAGATCATTCAGAAACAGTTTGTTTAATATCCATGCATTTGTACAGTTTTGAGACTCTGTCTTCAAGTTGATTTCTGGTTTTATTCCAATGTGATCTAAGAACATACTTGATATGATATGGATTTTTAAAAATTCACTGAGACTTGTTTTGTGGGCTATCATATGGTCTATTCTGGAAAATGTTTCATGTGCCGATGAGAAGAGCTATATTCTGCCAATTTTGGATTAGAATGTTCTGTTGGGTCTATTTGTTCTACAGACCACTTTAGGAGAAAAATAGCAAATTATTTAGTGTTCTCTGAATAATATTTACACGGTTAAACACATTTAAATCATTGTAGTTGAGGATACAGGCACTCAAGTGTTTGTTGAGCTATCAGGAGATCAGATTAATTAGTTTTACATACACTTGTATCTGGATTTTATCCACCATGCACTTCTGCACCAGGACCACGATTCAACCAACATTTTATTTTTTAAAGCCCACATAGTCTTTCCCAAAGATAAAGGCTCTTTGTTACCTTACTTTCAATACTCACAGTGTCTTAAAATCATTGTAAAATCACATTTTGGTTTATCTAAAATGTCCAAGGCAAGAGATATTGGGTAAATAAAAATTAGTAGATGTCAGTGCCATTTTCTTCTTAATCTAATGTTAAAAAAATAAAACTTTACAGATGTTTAAGGATTTCCATTTTATAACACAGTTTCATGTATGTTACTAAGTGAAGAAGCGTTATTATCCCTATTTCATAGAAGAAGAAACACAGAAAATTTAAGTGACCTACAGAGTTTACATAGATAGCTGTTAAGGACTGAAGACCGGGTCTGCCCCTTCTTCCTCTACTTATTCTGCACGTCACCATTGCCCACATAACCTTTGCCTTTGCAGATGGCTGCTTCCCGAGGATTCTAGCTTGTTTGAGCCAGCAAGTAGACACACTGTACTAGTGTTTACAAAAGCATTCAAGGTTAGGGCATCCTTTTTTTGTTTGTTTTCAGGGGAAGAGATAGTTAAAGGATTTTCTTGTTGTTCGCTTAAGAGGACTATAATAATCTTTTAACTTATCATTCCAAGAATAGAAGTATTATATCAATGCAAAATTAACCCTCATAATTCTCTTGTGTACATATTTAACTCATGTAACATATTTTAAAAAGTATAGATTTATAATGAAAATATTGCTACCAAATACAAAACAGCAACAAAAGGAGTAATAAAAAGTCAAAGTTAAGGGCCTTTTTCTCTCCTAAATCAATTTGAACATGTCTAGAAGAAAAAAAAGGCTCTTACCACTTAGCAAAGCAGGTCCCCTAAGTAAAAGACTATTCAACATTAGGTTTATATGATAAGAATATAGGAAAAGTCTTTTAAAGAGGGAGCAGATATTTTAATTCCAAGAGATGAAACTCCATGAAGAATAGATATTAATGCCAATATTACTGATAGTGTAGCAAATAAAAATTCAGACAGCCAAAATACAAGTGAGAGTAAGAGACAGCTTTGTGCTACTCTTGTTGAGTCCTATCACAATAGCATCCCTGAAAGCTATTTGGGTTACAGTAATGTGGGATAACAATCCACCAAAAATAATTAGCACTCAATAACCCAAAAAAGATAGTTACAACAAGTACAAATTCAAAATGGTTTTTATACAAAAGATTTAAGTTTCTCTTTAAAATACAAAAAATATTCTATGCTTCATACACCAATCTAGTAGACATCCTTCATGGAACACATGACGTATATCTTCCCCCACATAAGACCCACAAACTATTCTTACTTTTAGGATGGATTACTTTCTTTCAGAAAACCTTGGTTCAAAGTAACCATGCCATCCTAAAATCATGAGAATAGGAATTACAGTAAAACAGAGTACACTGCCTTACACACAGACGCTCATACACATACTTTCTATTTGTGAAATTGGATTGTAAGTAAAAATTCAAGAATTCTGTAGGGAAATTTTAAATTAAATAAAATTGTGCAATTACATGAATTTATTAAGGCTTTTTCTGATAGACGAAGCTTGCAACATTATTGGATCATGAGGGCATCCATTGTGCATAGTCCTCAATTGGAGCATACCTGTTTCTCACAGTCCTCTATTTCATCTAAGTACACAGGAAGGTGATCAAATACCATTATACTTGAAGGAAAAAACCGCCTTCTGTTTTGGTGATAAGATTTTGTTTCAACTTTTTCTCCTTTTTAAAAATCAGCATGAGCTAAGTTACTATGAAAATTTATTTATGAGTTAGAAACTATAATCATTAAAGTCTAACAAGCAACTGAAATACATAATGAGACTGGAACCAATATTTATGTATATTTAACAAATAATTTAAGATACACATTCTTTTAAATATTTTAGGTGCCTTGCTGTTTCTATTTATGCATATATGTATACACATACAGCCAGATACACCAAAAATTATATTTATTTTTTTAGTTTCACTTAAAGATGTCACACAGAAGTCGAGTGCAGTGGTGTGCACTTGAAGGCTGAGGCAGGAGGATGACTTGAGCTCAGGAGTTCGAGATCAGCCTGGGCAACACCAAGAGACCCTGTCTCAAAAAAATTTTTTTTAAATAAAATTAAAATAAAGATGAAAACAGAATTTGAAGTGCCAGATATCCATTACCTGAGTTTCTCTGACCTTATAAATATAAAATAGAATTAGAAAATTACCTGTTGGTAGAATCATACTGTAAGACATTGTACTTTTACCATGAAATACTCCTACGAGAAAATACAATCGTTTAATTTGTTTTAACCTCTGTCCTTAAGCAGAAATTCTGAAAAGGTCCCAAATAATCAAAAGAGCTCATTATAATTCTCCACACTGTAGCCAAAGTCGTCTCACCATAACATAATTATGATCATAATTAGAGAGATGCAGCAGCAGGTTGAAATTTTAAATAGGATTTCAATACATGTATACCTGTTTGAGAAGGTAACATTTGAGCAAAGGCTTAAAAGAAATGAGCTAATTTGCCATGTGGCTCTCTAAGAAAAGAGCATTCCTGGGAGAGTGAACACCCAGTGAAAAGATGGGAGACCTCTTGGGACAGCAAATTGGCTCCGTGTGGCTGGAGTGAAGTTGTCAGAGACATAATGCAGACCAGATACCTTAATGGAAATAATGAAAAGTATAAGGTTTAAAATGCATTTGACACTGGCTCATTACTAGTAACCATAATTTACAATACTGATTATAATGTGCCAGCAGATAGATATATGATTATTATGTATTTCCAGATTAATTCACCAATTGCCCAAATTAGAAGTAAGTCCCATTTCCAACAAATTCTTTGGAAGATTGTATTTTTAATTTTATAAGTATTATTTAGTGGCATAATACCAATTTTTTCATCTTGAATGGGGTCTAATTTTTCTTGGAAAACTCATGGTCAAGAACTGGTTTGTCTCCCACTATAGCATATTAAGTTCAGTTGAATATGACTTATGTGAGTACTTAAATGATTTAGTGTGTTCACTTATGACAAAATGAACATCATTTCTACTCATTACCCACTGAGAGCTCTATGTTTAAATACTCAATTGTAGTTGAGGTTTCCTTAATCATAGCTATCAGAATTATGATACTACTGAATTGCAGCAAGTACCAGGTTCTGGAATGATTTAAATGAAGGGTACCTGCTTCAGTTGGTTGTCTATAACCACCTGTATTTTACATTTGAGTAAACACAGCCTGATTATAATGCCAAAAGTCTCAAATGCACATCACATCCCAGTGAAGAATTGATTATAAATTACTTGTGTTTTAACTTAGAACAAAAAATACCAAGTAAATTCTTGACTATCCAAAGTGACAGGAATATGGAACATTTTCCAAGGTAGACTATATGTCAGGTCATAAAGTATACCAGAATAACTTTAAAAGAATAGAAATTATACAAAGCATGTTCTCTGACCACAATAATACTCCAACAAATTAGGATGCAGTTGGACTCTTATCTGCATCATATATAAAAATTAACTTGAACTAAATCAAAGACCTAAATGTACAAGCTAAAACTAAAAAAATCTTAGAAGAAAACAGAGGTAAATCTTCATGACATTGGACTTGACAAAGGATTCTTAGATATGACACCAAAAATAATAACAACCAAAATATTGTACTTTAACCAAAATTTAAAATGTTTGTGCTTCAATGGACTTTATGAATTAAGTGAAAAGACAACCCACAAAATGGGAGAAAATATTTGCAAATCATATATCTGATAAGGGACTTGTATCCAGACTATATAAAGAACTCTTACAACTCAATAATTAAAAAAACTATCCAATTAAAAACTGGGGAAAGAATTTCTTCAAAGAAGGTGTACAAATGGCCAATTAGCACGTGAGATGTTTGACCTTATTAGCATTCAGGGAAATGCAAATCAAAACCACAATGAGATACTTCCCACAAAGTAGGATGCTAGGTAAATAGCAAGTCAATATGAACAAGTGTTAGTGAGGATGTGGAGAAATCTAAACTCTCATGAACTACTAATGGGAATGTAAAATGCTGTAGCTGCTTTGGAAAATAATCTGGCAGTTCCTCAAATGATTAAACATAAAGTTACAATATTACCCAGGATCTCCAATCCTATAAATATACCCAAGAGAAATGAAAATGTATGTCCACACAGAAACTTGAACACTTATGTTTATAGCAGCATTATTCAAATAGCCAAAAAAGTATAAATATCCCAGTGTCCACTGACTGATGAAAGGCTGAACAACTGTGATATCTCCATTCATTGGAATATAATTTGGCTGTAAGAAGGAATGACATACTGATACATGCCATAAGTGAGCCTTGAAAACATTATGGTAACTGAAAGAAGCAAGTCATGAAAGACAACGTATTATGTGATTCCATTCATAGGAAATGTCCAGAGTAGAGAAATGTATAGAAACAGAAAGTACATTAATGATTGTTAGGGGTGGGAGATGGTAGACAACCTTTCCCTGCATAGTAATGACCAATCTAGGAAAATAGAAACTATTTATTGGTAGCTTCATATTTATTTAAAATTGCAAAATACAGACTTTATGATCAGACTTCCATGTGATTTTATTATCTCCAAAGGATTTCTTTTTCTAGTAAATAAAAACCACCACAAGCTATAAAAACAACATGCAGAGCATGATTGTAATGCTGTGCTTTGGAACATGTCAGGTAATGTCTGGTGGTGCTGGGTGAAGTGTGTGAGGGATTTCTTGGTTCAGCCAAGACCAGGAAAACCAAAAGCAAGCACCAAGAGGAGACCCGCAGATGCCAGGGAGGCAGGAGGGGGCCAGCGGGGTGGAAGGATGGTTTACAAGATCAGACTATTTCCCAACATGGTGTAAGGCTAGCAAATGACTGGCTTCTTTCTCCACTCTCAAATTTGTTAGAATGGAAAGTTTTTGTTTCAGTGCTGTATTGAATAGTTTCCTGGAGTCTAAAATAACAAATTACATCAAAGTGGAGGGCTTAAAGCAACAGAAATTTATTGTCTTACAGTTTTAGAGGCTAGAGGTTCAAAATGAAGGTATTGACAGGACCATCTGCTCTCTGAGTGCTCTTGGAGAAAATCCTTCCTTCACTCTTCCTAGCTTCTGCAGGTGCCTGCAATCCTCACTGTCCGCTCCCTGGCTCGTGGCTGCCACGTCTGCCTCTGTCTTCACACGGCCTTCTTCTCTGTGTGTATCTCTGGGTGTCCTCCCCTCTTCTTGTAAGGACATGTGTCATTGAATTTAGGGACCACCCCAAACCAGTGTAACCTCATCATAACTAATGACATCTGCAAAAAATGCATTTCCAAATAAGGTCATATTCACAGGTATCAAGGGTCAGGACTTGAGCGTATATTTGGGGGCATACAATTCAGTCTACAACAGACACTTTCCTGGAGAAGAGTTAGAGCAACAGGAAATACTTTTGTATATATTGAATCTGTCTCTTTTGCTTTTTACCTCATTTGGTGTTGCAAAGAGCACCAGCTTGGTCAACAAAGTCTGATCCCATGATGGCCTGCTGATGGCAGAAGAGTAGCCTTGAATTAATCATCTGGGGACCAAGGGACTGAGGGAGATTGTTATTTGAAAACTTTAACATTTTTAGGTATTTTGTAGCTGAAATGGCATGACATGGCATGTAATGACGTTAGATAGACCACATACAGCCCGTGGGTGCTATATTCTCTGTGTGGATTTTACAAGGAGTTTTACCACAGGGATACTATTTAGTGAGGGCACATGTTCATCTCATATTACATATGTATTCCATACATAAAAATCCCTCCTGGCTTTAACCTAAGGAACATGAAAAGTTAAAAAAGAAAAAAGCTAAAATCACACCACACCTGATACTGTGACTTTTTGATGACTTCTTCTTACATATCTTATATATACATATTTATAGGTGAGAGTTTTTCAGAAGACTTTCACTGACAGAGGTAGACAAAGAGTTATGCAGCTCTAAGAAATGAGATAAATATATATTTCTTCAATAATATGTAATACTGTCAATACAATTTAATACTATTAATACTATTCTACCTTAATATTAATAAGCTTCATAAAGTTGGAATACACTCTGCACAGATCATGAACACCAAATGTGAAAACCTGAACATACTCATGGAAGAAAAAAGTGGATAACGAATTGAAAGGGAAAAATTGATCTTAGTATTCATGTGCTTTCTTTTGTAGAAGCATTCCAGTGTTCTCAGCATAGGCTTAACGAGTATGAATTGTATGTGTCATTGAAGGTATTGATTTAATAAACATGATTACCTGTTTTCTCAAGCTTTTAGGTCTTCCCAAGTTATATGATGTCATTTCAGCATAATTGATTTTGACATCATTAGATTAGAAACAAGAAGGGCAAAAGCAAAGGGAAATAGTTGTGTGAGATCAGACAGTTAAAAACGTTAATGATTTAGATTGACAGGTGATAAGAATCGCTACCTCCAGAAACTTTCAGAACTCTGATGCCATTTAATAGAGGTACCCGAATATCACAAAGACAAGATAATACAATGACAGATGTCTACAGTGAGAATATTGAACCATCAAGAAAAGATTATATTTAGTGTGTTTCTTCAAAGTACAGACTTATGTAATATTTATTAGAAAAATTTCCAGCAAAGTTGGTTAAATATTTAATATTCACCATTAATAGGCTAAATTTCTATTATCTGGAGAATTCCTTCATTTATAATAAATAACTTTTCTCAAGGATGTCAGACAATGATGTGATGATGTTTCTCTAAAGTTGCCTTATTTCCTGTCCATTCATATATGTAAACTTATGTGGTATTTTAAAGGGCAAGATGTTGTAATTAGAGGTTTTCAATGACTGTTGCACATTAGAAATACCTGGGGACCTGTAAAACTATTGGTCCCTCTGCCTCATCCCAGACCAATTAAATCAGGATCTTGAGGGATTGTGTCTGGAGTTGGGTTCTTTATAAAACCTCCCGAATGACTCTAATGTGCAAGAAGCTTGGAGAAATCTGTTCCAAATAAAAACATTCCCGTACCCCAAGAATCTCAGACCACTTTCTAGGTCAAGAATGCTGCCGGTTTATAGATGGGATTTTGAGTCAGCTGGCTTCTGTGCCTTCTAGAACATGAGTCAGGAGAAACAGTTGCCTCCAAAATCTTTCTGTGTGTAAGCTTTAGAAAATAATCCACAAGGATGTTACTTGTATCTTATGTTACTTCATAAATGTTAGAGTGATAGAATCAAACAACAACAGGACATGTGAATAAGGAATATTATTCACCATTAAAACTATTCAAGGTATTAGTCAACATCTGCGAACAGAATCTCAGACATGCCCACACAAAATGCATGACTGTGGTTCTACAGAAAAGTGTTCTCAAAAATCTACTTTTGGAAAGTAAACTTAAGAAAAAGCATCTGATTACTGAATTAAAATTGAACCTGCTAGTAATATCCATAGAACACTTGTCAGAGGTTTTAGAAGCTTAATTTAGGGGGAAGAAGAGGGAAGGGAGAGTTACAAGTTTCCATTTTTCAAATATAATAAATAATCTAAAAGATATTTATTTTAATATAAAGGAAATATATGATTTCCTTTCTGTGGTATATGTTTTCTAAATGACTTTCATTTTTAATAAAGTCTCCTCTTCAGAAAAATATATTCTAAATATTAAAAATTATTAGTTCCATAAAACCACCAACATGGAATATTTTGGGGCAGTATTAATTTATCACTAAATTAATTATTCTCATGAAAAATTATTTACTCAAGTTTTAAATTAACAGATCATCTTTCCTACACCAAATATTTCATTTTCCTCCAAAATGGTGCCATTCGGGATACTGGGATAAATATTGACACAATGAGTTGGAAGGAGAAACTTTGCAGGGTCACTCCAGCAAAACAGCAAAGTGAGGCTTAGCTTTGCATTTTACTCTAAATAGGCCACAGTGCCAAGAGGATGAAATGAAATAAAGCCATTGCAAAACAGTCTACCTGACAGGTGCCACATGTGAATGAACTTGCCCCGTAGTATTGATAATAATGATACAATGCAGTGGTGTGTCCCATCTACAAAGGGATTTTCCCAGAGAGTAAGAGAGATCTGGTTCCTTAGTGAGAGAAACTTTGACCATTTTCTCAAAAACTAAATTTTAAAACAGAGCTTCTGAACAATTAAAATTGTACTACTGTAAAAGTGAATGATCCTATCCTGAATAGCATGAATTTGTGTTTTAATCATTTGCATACTAAAGTGCAACCAACTGCAGTAGGGAAGGCATTTCTAAAATGGAGCTAGAAAGAAGACTTTACAAACATAATTCAAAACAGAGAGAAGTTCAGGACAAAATTTATGTCAGAAGTCAAGAATTTTTCCACCTAATACTCATGGTTAGACCTAGCATTTTTCTAGATAAATGTATGCATTTGTAGAATGTCTACAATGTTCAATTATAAGAATTATCATTGGCCATTTTTACTTTATAGTTGTAACATTAATTATAGACTATTTCAATGTCCCTTTCAAATGGCGTTTTTTTTCCTGAGTGAAAATAAAATAATATTAGAATATGAACAGTGCTGTGATTGTTTTCCAAAAGAAACGTTTTGTTGACTCTACTTTCAGGGAGTCAAGGTTATGGTAAGTATCATTTGAAAATTAAATAGACATGTGGAAAAGTCAAGCTGGTATTTGTTTGATACACTTACTATGATATCTTACTGCAATTTGGCATAAATTCAACAAATAGCAATGGATTTATTGATCTTTTAAAAGGGATCTCCTGGTATTATAACACAGTTAATATTCACTAGAACTACACTGATTTATCAATTTTTAATAATCCATCAATCTGACATATATGTTTTTGGCATTACTTAAAAAACTTGTTCAAATTATCTCCGAATAACTGCTTATCACTAAGCAAGAAAGAGTTGCCCATAGCGCAGTACTGAATGAAAGCACTCTTTAAAAATCATTATTATTTATATCATCGGTCTTATTCATCATTGATTTTCTCTGTAATGTATTATTTCTTAGAACTGGCACTGGAACAACCTAAAAATCTATTAAAGACATTGATTTTAATTCACTGATTTTTGTATGTTTTCAGACTAGTAGCAGACATGTGAAACCTATTATCTTTAAAATAAGGATATGTATTTTTGGAGCATTTTAAGTTCAATAATTATTCCTTCTCAAAATTGCTTTTATATTTAATATTTCAAAAATTTTTATAGAAACTGAACAACTGTCATATTTTCATGCAAATTATGTAAATGAAATGGTAGTCAGAGGATATTAGGATAGCTCTAACTCACAATCTCTACTACTAAGGTACTATGAGAAGAGAAGAGAGGAGAGAGAAATTATAGTCAGTGTGGCAAGTGTGCACTCAATCATTATCCTAATACCTACTTCAGTATCAAATAAGCATTTACTCCTGTCTGTCTACATTCATATCTCCCTTTCTCCTGCATTCAATATTTTTTTCTTCCCTGGTATACTTTCTATTTAACCATGCTATACAATAAAACTATCCAAAAATACTGTGTTTATCCCTTTTTAACAGTTCCAAAAATAGCAGTCAAATAGAGACTTTCATATGCTAATAATTGCAAGAATATAGAAGCTATCAAAATCAAGTGAATTGTACTTGTTTCTGCCCCCTTAACTCTTATGAAGGTCAATTTCGGCCTCTCTAAGAAAAGCTTGTGTAACAGTTTTAATTGGGCAGAGATGACACGGATGCTGTCTGTGGTTGTCGTTGTCCTGTTGGAAGCCTAGCAAACGCCTGTGGTGGCCAGGCTCCAAGAGGGCCTCTGCTGACCCCCGTTTCCTGGTATCCACACCTTTGAGTTGTCCTGTCTCAAACTTTAGTAATTACATATGACCGACAGAATACAGCAGAAGTGATAGTATGTCTCTTCCAGGATTAGGTTGTGGAAAACACTGCACCATCTGTTTTGGTGACTCTCTGTCACTGTTGTGGATCACTCACTCTCAGGGACATCAGCAGCGCTGTTGCAAGTGGCCCAGTGAAGACACCTATGTGGAGAGGCAGTGGAGCCACCTGCCAGCTGCCATATGAGTGTGTTTAGAAGCCCCAGCCCGCCGGCAGAGGATGCAGCCCCAGCGGACAGCTTGGCTGCAGCCTTCTGAGCAATCCGGAGCTGGAACCCCGCTGCTAACCTACTCCCAGATTCCCAAACCTCAAATCGTGTGAGATAACAAATGTGTGTTGTTTTATACTGCTAAGTTTGGAAGTAATTTGTTATGCAGCTATAAATAAGTAATATACCATCTGACAGGAATACTTCCTTGGGGTACAAGATGGGATTTTATGATTACCAACATATCTTCCAATTCTAGTGTTACTAAAAAAAGAGAAGGAAAGAAACAGAGGTGAGGAGAAGCTTCTCATTAATCGTTATAAGCAGACAATGTAGCTATAGAGTTTAAACAAAGTAATTCTGTAGGTGAAAACATATTTCTGCCAGGGAAAGATAAATAGCAAGTAATCTTTATAGTTTCCCACTGGTAGCCTATCTGTCTCTGCCTCAAATTAGAAGTTCTAAAGATTAGGAGCACAAGAAGGCAGGTAGCACATAGCATTAATCATAGGATTAAGGCAATAGTTGCCTGAAATATCAGGTTCATAAGATATGTATACATAAATATACATATATATATATTTACCTACATTACAGTGATAGAAACAAATATTGATCTTATATCTCACTAGGATAGTTGTGTTTATAAGAAGCTATCATCATTAAAGGTCCCAAACCAATATATAAACCCAAGAAAAAGTCAGGCAAAAGGAAGTGAAGAGGAGAGTAGATGCAAAAAGGGCAGGTAAGAGCTGTTAACCAATCCAGATGTCAGTGAGTGGGTGAGCACATTAGTGAACTCAGCACCTGAGATGAGTGTGTGACTATCACACTGGCCAAGAATGCAAGAATTTATATGAAGATGACTCTTGGGGTATTTTTGTTTGTTTGTTTATGTTACCTCATCAGTTAATAAAAGTTATACACCTTGCCTACATGCTGCTTTCAGAAGTCTTCATTTAAAAAAAAAACTCATAGAGGGCTTGTTTGCATAGAATGCAGTTGATTCTTGATCAACGTTGTCATAAGACATGGATGTATGTAATCTTCCGAAATTCACCCAAATATCATTGAGCTTTTAGTTTTGACTTTCCAGCAAATGGTGCACCTGGAGAAATCCCTGCCATCTGCCACCTTTGGACAGCAGTTTGCTGGAAGTGTGAACAAGCAGTGGAAATATTTATTTTTAGTTTATTGTTCTTCTCTAGCCTACTAATGGAAACACCCACGAGCAGTGAAATAAAGAAAAAGTCAACAGACAGAGAAAGAAGCCAAGGACATGTACAGTAAGCCCTGAAGAGCCCCGTGCTCTATGCTGACCATTCAACTAGGGAGGCCTTTAGAAAGGAGTTAGTGCACTAGGAATCCTCCAGTTCTTAAGATGAGCATTTATGCCCTGATTGCCATTATGTTGATTTTCTATGCTCTCTAGTTCGGTATCATTGTTTTCTTTATCATCCAAGCAAGCAATTAGGAGATTCTATTCATGCTCTATCTGTGGCAAATTCAAAGGTACATTCTTTCCCAAGTTGAGGACTATTTGTTCTATAGCTAGGTGGAGTGTAGAGTTACTTACAGAGGGGCTGCAAGGAGGAGTGATTGGCTTATGGGGTAATTTTATTCAATATAATTGATTTTGAAAAATCGGCTAAAAGAAAATAACTCCCTGGTCAAATTGATTTCTCATTTGTTCTACAAATTTCAGATTCCATTAAATCACTGAGATTAATAAGCACATTATAAGAAGCTAAATGTCATCGGAGAATTCCACATACTGAACAATTTAGTGTTAATTATATTAATCTGATTAAAACTTACCAGAAATCTATCATTCTTTAAGAGAAAGAATTTTGACTGACGCACAGAGAAAAGGAATGGGAGTCTGATTTAGGTGGGTATTTTTTGCATATACAGAACAGCATTGGAAAACAAGTGAAAGAAATTCAAAGGTGAGATTGAAAGATTCCGATCTTTCTGCCTTCTTTGTGCCTTGACGGCATTTGGTGCACCTGGAGAAAACCCTGCCATCTGCTCCCTTTGGGCAGCTTCGAGTTTGCCTCTGCTGGAAGTCAGCTTCCAGAATCAGTTTGGAAGAACCTGTTTCCTTAATTCAGCTGGCCTATTTAATCTAGATTTAACAGATTAGCCTGTATTTCCCTGTGTAATTCCCATCCTTCCCTTCTAAAAGTGAAAGTAGTGAGTGCTACTGGGATTTGGCTCGAGGCAAGGATTCTGAGAAGCCAGGTGGCAGACCACCTGGGAGGAAGTCCAGACTGGGGAAGCAGGAGAGAGGCAGAAGGAGAGTGTAGAGCTGGAGGAAAATGCAGGTGGAGAATGAATCTTATGAACCAGTTATTGATGCAAAGGCAGTAATGTAGCCTCTGATAGAGAGCTCAAGGACCGAGAGCAAGTCTTATACAACACAGAGAACAGTGACCTTGGGTTCCTTGCTGATGGAGCTCATGATTCAAGACAGAGCATTTGGGCTACCAGTTAATTTTTAGGATTTTTTAAAAAACTTTTTTGTTTGTTTGTTTGGTTGATTGGATTTTTGTGTTTTAAAGTGGGCCACTGCCCAAGTATGAAAGTTTAATCTCCTGAGATCAAGGCTTTTGAAATCATTCAACCCATGAATTGATTCGGTGAAATTTGTAATGTCAGGGACTGAATCCTGCCACCTATGGTTTCAGAGTTCCAAGTTCAAGAAACACAGAGACTCAGAGTTCTCCACCCTACGAGCATGGGCCCTGGCCCTTCTCTGCCCTGCCATCTCCTATACGACCCTCTTCCCTTCATCCAGTGCCTTAGCCAGTGGCTTGGAGGGACAAGCTGGGGTATATAACTTCATACTTGGAAAAGAAAGGATCTTCTTGTCTAATTTCAGGAACTAGCACCTCTAAGACAGAATGATCTGCCTGCCGGTATATACTCTCCAAAACAGACTTTCCCTCCTCAGTAAGGTTCGTCTCCAAAATGGCAACTTTGGAAACTTGCGAGCTGGCTTAGTCTTTTGTGAGAACAGCATTAAGCTCAGGCAGGGAATACCTTGGCTTACAGATTTTAGGCATTCACAGCTTTTAAACAGTCATAGTCTTTCTTTATGGTGCTGATGACATTTTTTGAAAAGGTAAAATATTCTGGACATTGAAGCGAGTCATTAGTTGTCTGCTCTTTCCATCGCTCCACCATTTCCACAATCAGACCCCAAATTTTAATTAAAATGATCCTACCTGTCTCCCATTCTCCCCACTCACTTCCACCCTGAAATAATATACCAAGAATAGCCAAAAACTACACGCATGCTATGCTGTAACAATGCAGAGTTAGCACTATTGGCGAGAGGGCTGTGAGTGGTGGAGATGCCCTTTGAAGATCTAAAGTATCTCTTTTCTCTCCCATCTACTCAATTCTGTGAGTTTTGTCCTTCATAAAAGGCCCTTTGCTTTTCTCAGCGAAGTGCAGAACCGGCTGCCTAGAAACACTTCCTCTCCTTCCCCTCCACTGGGCTGGGTGTGCAAACCGTATAGAATACGACAGCCTGTGGGCACTTGCATGGGATTGCGTGGCAGGGACCGGGTCAGCCCCATCAGTTTTTCTGTTTCCTCAGCAACATCAGCTCTCCCCTGGAGTCTGTGGCTCCAACAATCCCCATGGGCTCCAGACCCCCACCAAAGCTTCTTGGCTTCTCTGACTCTTCTTTCTTCTTTGGTTTGCTCTCCAATCCCTGATTTCAGAATCAGAATCAGCTCTGCGCTTTCATCCTCCAGCATTTATTTATTTTCGTTGTTCTTAAGTGTGAGCACTGTTTGATGATAATGCAAGGGTACTGCAAGTGTCCAGTGTCTTCTCTTCAGTAATTTCTGATAATAGGACCCACTTAGACAGATAAACACACTACATGCTTGCGTGTACATACATACACAGGGACTGCCTAGAAATTGCTTTTACTTCCTTAGTTAAGGAAATTAGATAGAAGTGAAGTACAAGCTTACGTTTTTGCTGTTTGTGTTCTGGTTGTGTCCTGCTACTCTGAAGCAAACACTTCTTTTGAATAGCTTTAGTTTTAATTAAGTGTAGAACTACACATCTACGGATATGTCATTTGAAGGTGCAAAAGGATCTCCCTCACCTTTGATAAGGGGAGAAGTAGCAGAGACTATAGAATCCATAGGGATCTTAGAAAGTATCTAATGATCTAATACAGCCTCCCCATCTTTAAATCATTTTTATATAATACTCCCGGCACTTTCAGTGATGATGAACAAATTCCTTTACCAAGAATTCCATGCCATCTTTAAGTAGATCTAGTTATTAGAAAGTTGTTCCATTATTGAGATGAGTTTCTATTCACCTGTTCTTTTTTTCTGGGATTAGCTAGCTCACTGTGCTTCACTACTTGGCACTTAGTAGGAGTTCAGTATACATTTGTGACAGATGAAGCTCATTTACCTTTTAACATGATGGACATTCAGCCAGTTAAGTAAAAGTCCATTTAGAGCCACCAGCAGTTAGAATTTCTTCTTACCAGTTTACCTGCTACAGGAGACACAGTGGTACTCAGATCATTTTAATTATGTGCTACGAAATATGCACATGATCTTACAAGATTGCAGAGGAGAGGCTTTGGATGGGGCAGAAGGGTAGAACAGAGAGGAAGGGGTCACAGAATGTTTCCTGGAGCAGATAAGTTTGAACTGAGTCTTAAAAATGAGGGGAAGTTATCCCATGAAGAAGGAAAGCAGAGGTGCAAGGGCACTTTAAAAAGAGGAACAGTAGCAAAATAGCATGGAGACATGGTAGTGTGTGTCCAGAAAATATAAGGAGTTCCATAGCAAAGAAGTTAAAGTGGCGAGCAGAGGTGGGGCTGGAGCATGGTGAAGCCAGGTCATGGGAGGCTGTGAGTAGTGTGTGTAGTCACTTCATATTCGTGGGAGTTGGGGACCAAAGGAGGCACAGGGTCCCACCTGGGCAGCTATCCTGTTTTCCTTAGTTCTTTTCAGGCTAAGCAGCTACTCCCTTTCTTTCTCACCCTCTCTGATGTATTTCCAGTGCTGTACTCACCATGGGCTTACTCTGCCTTTTAGATACCAGTGTACCACTTGAAGTGAGGACCCAACAATTGAACTGAATATTCTAGATGTTTCCTGACAGAATCAGGGCATGAAAAGATTTGTGTTTCTCCTCTGCACACTCTAATTCCATTAACACAACCTTTCTGCGTTAACTTTTTGGTAAGCTATGCCACACTGTTGATTTGGGTCTATAGCCAATTAAAATGCTAAATCCTTTTGAGATGACCTACTTTGTAGTTAAGATTTTCCAATCCTTTCTGGATTTTTAAAATTTTATTTAACCTATGTCCATTTCTTTGCATTATACCGCTTCACCCAGTTCACCATGTCTTGTTATTACTTCCTGATGAGATCATTGGAATGCAGATTTTGTCTCTAGTGTGATCCCCAATTTAGCTTTTGCCATTTACCCAGTTAATAAGCATGCTTGTATCTTGGGGCAAAGCATCATAGCTATGTTTGTTCCTAAGAATTTGAGGCTTTGTAAAAGGCATGAGAAAGTTTCTCATTCACCTTTCCCATATATAATATTTATCTAGAAATATGAATATTAGGTAACAAAAGCAATTTAGCCATATACAATAGACATTTATATTTAATACATCTTCTGTTAAAGTAAATTAAAATAGGGATTAGGCTTGAAGAATCCCCGAGTAAAGATTAGCCCTCATAAGTGACCTTAATCTTTCTTGATTTGCAAACAAATGAAGCCTAAGGAGCTATTTCATGTAAATGCCTATATTAAAGAAAAATTAAGCATAAGGCTAACCAATCAGAAGTTACCAACTCACTTATACAGCTAGGACTTTTCCAGCAGGACAATAAGGTAACAGTATAACTGTAACCAATCAAATGTTTTCTTAGCTTTACTTCTGTGTTCATCATACAGAAAAGCCTTCCCTTTGCATTCCCTCAGTGAAGTCCCCAAACCACTTCCAGTCTGGAGCTACCCAATTACTGAATCACTGTTTGCACAAATAAACTCTTTAAATTTTTATTTAAAACTAATGCACAATTAGTGAATCACTGTTCACACAAATAAACTCTTTAAAATTTTATTTATCTTTTAACACTGCATAAACTGAAACCACATGCTCTAAAGAAGATAATGTTAGTTTATTTTGCTTTCTTTTCAGGCAAAGGTAGAGACATTATTAAATATTTAACCACAAAATAAATGTTCATTGTATTCAACTTATACAATCCTGAAATTATATATATTAGTTCCTTGATTTTTCAAGATCATTTACCTTTTATTATATAAAAGTGTTTTCATTTTCAGATCAGTTCTGGTCCTTGGTATTTATAGACTGGAATCTGTAGAAAGTAACAGAGAATTGAATGTATAACACAGAATAGTAAAAGATAGCAATAGGCCTAACATAGAAAGATTTTCTGATGGATGGACAGTAGATATTGTGTCTTTGGGAATATCTATTTTACTAATTGGCTTGTCTGTTCTCTGTACGTCTCATGACAAAGGTTGACTGCTTACATTATTTTTTTTTATATGATTTCTGTAATTTATGTTTGCTATCAAAACACATTAACTATGCTACTGAATATTAGGTGTTACACTGTGTAATGACATATAGGTCAAATATTCAACCCCATAAATCTCAAGGGTCTATTTGGATTTCTTAGGAATTTGGTGTATCTCTAGAGATCACATTCCTCCTCTTTCAGAGTGGTACAGCCCCAGAAACTAAACCTTCCCACTACAACTACTGAATATGTAATTTCAGTAAAAATTTTCAGATCAAAATCTTCTTCTGTCTACCATTTACTATGGAGAAAGTTGACTGATTGAATTAATGAATAATTTATCTGTGCCTTTCTTCTGTATCTCAAAGTATCCAATTTGTGCATGATTTAGGCATAAGTCTAATTCACTGTCTTCTAAATGACTTTTTGAAGAGATATTCCAAGTGAAAACAGCAAAGGATTATATCTTGGAGTTTGTTCCATGTTCCATACCCAGGTGCTCTAGTCTCCTCTCACTGATAAGTCTGGTGCTCTTTTCTTCTCTCCTTTTATTTCCACCTCTGCCTTTTCTAGTTCCGATCTTACCCTTTGTGGCAGCGGTTTTTGCCTTCTACCCTCTGGAAGGTGAATGTTTTTGCTAGGCGCCCTTGAATCCATTTTTGTACCAGACATTGTCTGAAACAAAAATCATTGTTGCCCTGCACATATGTACAACTAATATATTCAAATCTAGATGCTTTAGTGACTAATAAAATACAAAATCATGTAAAAGCATTGCAGAATTTGCTTGGCAGTATTCCTAACTAGATCTACAAGATACACGTTTCATGGGATTTGCACTAGGAGTTTAGAAAGATGAGGGGATAGAGGGAGCCGCTGGGCTCCTATTGTTCCTAATACCAGGAGATTTAAGATCCTGCAGGGTTTCTCTTCATGACCATAGACAAAGAAAGAACAAAGTCTCAGAAGCTCAGTGCTCCTCCTCCTCCACACTTTTATTTTCTTCTTTTTGGTGATCATTTTTATTAATATTTGGGTAAATGCACTAGGATAAGAAGAGATCCTGCTATAATGAATGATAATCAGTTAAGAAGTTATTGAAATAGAATCAATTAAATTTTATTAATTTTATCCAACTCACAATATAATTTACTTGCAATGTATACTATTTTAACACTCTCTATATTTTCACTTTTCCCACTTAACTTTTGGTATTTCTATTTCCCTCCCCCCCTCTGGATAGGAAAACATTCTGAATGTATTATGCCTGATTTTCTTCAAACATTATGTTTTCCACATATGTAAACATGATGCCTGATAAATCTCACTGGCTATGGGGGAAATGGAATATAAAACAGAATGTGACTTCAAATCAAAATATCTTGTCCTTCAAAAATGGAAACTTTAGAAAGGGGAGTTTTTCAAGGGGTAGTCTTGACTATTATATTGAAAACAGGAGTCCTCATTTGGTCTCAACATATACTTGGCTCTCCTGGGGAACCTTCTCATGGTTAACTCCTACCCTTGAATTTTGGGTGATAACAGCCATTGGATGAGGCACATGCTTGTCCGGGCAAAAAACACAAACAAAAAACACATGCTTTTTGCTGTCAGAATTTGACATGGGTTTTTGTTTCTTTTTAATGTATGTATAACTCCTGTTATAATCCACAACAATTGCTTAATAAGGAAATAGAAAATGAAGTGGCCAAAAGAGCTTTGGGTCTTCAACCAGGATTTATAAAAATTCTGGGAGATAGCTCACTGAGGGGTATAAATGATATAATGCATAAATTTCTTTGATAAATAAAGTTTTAAAGTAAATTTTTGTTACAATTCTAACATTACAACAATATCATTATTTAACCATAACTATTTAGCCAGATGCTGCCAAATAAGGTAGGATATACATTAATGTATATTATAAACCCCAAATTATAGATTTAATAACTTTACCAGTTGACTTCAAGCTCTCTTTTCCATTTGGGCTAGAAGACTTAGCTGAGTACTCTCCTCCATCCCCTAAAGCAGAGGGCAGGCCGTCTTACCACATTTGTGCTTTAGGCATTCTACCTGCCATTTGGACATTTTGCTCAATATTGCTCTCATTTCCTTGTTATAGAGCACCACAGTTTTCTGCTTACCCTGGCAGTTCAGTATCTTAAACTTTAAAGGAATTATTACTGTTTTTAAAGTGTAAACATACCTAAGCCCCTTACTCTGTTTTCTGTAGGCTTCTTGTTCCCTTTCCACTGAGAATGAATATGCACATTGACATTAGCGTCCAAGGCAGTGTGTCACCCTGCTCCTTGTCTCAGCCAGAATCAATGCCGGAGTCACATGGTATGAGCATGACCCAGCATTTGCATTCCTGTTCCTCCCTTACAGCTGTCTTCACCCTTCCTCTTGGTAATGTGACATTTCCTGTATCCTTGGGCAGTCAAGGAAGCCTGGTATTAAAGAGCAAGAATAGTCCAACTGTCTTTACATTATAGCACATTCTACTTCTCAAGGGGGACACATTTTAGATGATTTATACGGTGTGACTACTGAAAGTTCTCTCAGGAGACAGTAAAAGCTAGAATATTAGTATAATCTGAGAAAACATTCATAAAACAGGAAAATGAAAATGCCAGTTAATTTTGATGTATGTGTGAATCCGTATACACACGCACATGTATACATATGTTTTTCCCCCTAAGGACTCTAAATTGAGTAAGAAATCTAAGTTGAGTAAGCCAGAGTAAATTTTACAAAACACAGTGGATTAAATAAATTCTGTTTAAGTAGGAGAATTTACGTATAGAAGTATGATTTTTATTACATAGCATTGCTTTTGATCCATTGTTGCCGCAGGCCTGGCCAGAAGAGCAGGGCGTCAAATGATTTGCTTGTATTATCGTAATGCAGAGAGTCAGTGGTTCATCTTGGATTAGCGTCTACATCCTTATTTTTTGCCTTGAGTTGGTAGAGCTCTCTGTTCTCCCTCTAGTCTTTGTTCTCACACATACATATTGAAATAAATGTATTGGATAGGGTGGTAAAATCTGACCTTTCATTCTACTGCTAAAGAAACTAAGAATTGTTAATACTAAATTTTATTAGAGTTAAATGACACTTTCTAGATAAAATGTCTCTAGTATTTTATGTTAAAGATGGTTGCCTTTGAATTTTTTTTATTTTGCAAAAGTTAAAAAGCATTAAGCTTATATTTAGTTTATTTTGAGAAAAGCTTAATTCATAACTCTTCACTAGAGGGTTAAGTAGTAACATCTCTTAGCTTTGGTTTTAGACCCAAAGCATGTGGAGGTGATGTATAAGAAACAGCCCAGACTTCAGGATAGATCCAACTGTGAGGAAAGATCACAGGTTACTTTGGTTGTATTCTTTTTTCCATGCTCAAAGTTGGCACATTAGTGAATAGGGAACACAGTTTTACTAAGGACTACAGTTGAAACAGGAAATATATATATATATATATATATATACACACATATATGTAAAGTCAGTTTGAAAGTCTGAACAAAAGGTGAGGAAAAAATGCAATTTCCTTGGGGAGATGATGGAGAGGCAATATTGTGTTGAATAAAGACATGAAGTAAGAGCTTGGAAATCTGCAGTTTAGGACTAATGAAAACAAGTTTTCATATTCATTTGTCAGCCTCTGCTTCCCAAATAGATTCAGTAAATCATGGCAGAGGCTATCGAAAGGATAGATGAACTTGGAACTGTACTCTCCTCCATAATGCATCAAGTCTAAAGCCCTGTGCAGGGGTTTTAATCTGGCATGCCTGAAACTAATCCCGGCCTTACCTCACGCACTGCCCCAGCACTGGTCTGTGCTTTGGCCACGTTGATTTCCTCACTGGTCAATCATGCTAATTCTGGGCCTTCCTTCGTGGTTTCTCCCTTTCCGCCTCTTCGAGGCTCAGCATGTCCTCCTGGATTACGTTCCACTGGACTTCGTTCTGTTCCACACAGCACCTTACTGCAGACTGTCTTAATTCATGTTTTTGTGTGTCAATATTTCCTCTGCAAGGGTCACGTCTTCTTCATTTGTGTTTTCACAGCTATCAAAGAACCAAGCACACTGCAAAACATTTCTTGATTCAGTGTGTTTCTCTGAGAACTAGGAAGTGGAGTCAGACGGGAAGAAAATGTTTTCACTTTAATCTTTTTTCCAATTTTCATAAACTGGGACAGAATGACGTGTATATATTTATGTATAAAGGTCGTTGCTTTCTTGCTTCTTGACCTCAGAATATGATCTCAGTATCTGTCCTCTGGATAATATAAAACAACATGATTGAAAGCATTATTTTGGATTTTGGACGGTGCTCCCAAATACAGGACACGTTTACTGGAGATAAGAAGATGTCTTGGATAAGTCCTGATTGAGTGTGATAAAAGCTAGGCATTAGCCCTGACTTAGTTGCCAACAGCTGGGTACCTCAGAATGAACATCCTAAGCTATCAATTTTCTCCTAATGAGCGGGGTGACTATGAGCATGGTGTTTACCTTCTATGGGTATGAATGTCCCTACCTTCAAGGTAGTTTGGACCAGTTGATCTATCTTGAATCAACCTTTCAGCTTCAAAATTTCAGTTTCCATTTAACTGTTAATAACTAGGGCCATCAACAGAAATGCCTCTTTATACAAAATAGGGCACCTCTGTATCATGGTTCTTGGAGAATGCAATCACCTCTAGGAATCAGGATTCCAAATCTGAGGTTGTGAAAAGAAGGCACCTCCTAGGAAACATTTGTCACAGATGAGCCTTGCTCTCCTATCAACAATCCCTGCCTTACATAGCACAAATATAAGTGGGAAAATAAATACGTGTTGATCTTTGAACTTATTGTAAGTCATGGGGAATCTAGAGGGGGTGGAAACAAGGGGAGGGAGGACAAAATATGAGATGTGTTCTACCAACCACTTATTTTTGTCTTCTAGGAAGCATGAACATTTAAGAAAGGGAATGGGGGTGAGAGGGGCTGACACAGAAGTGGTAGACAGGCCTCCAAACCTGAGAGCCAAAGCAAGTAGAAACAACATGCAGAGTACAAATATAAATAGAGGGAATGATTGGAATTTAGTTGAATTCCAAAAGAATTTAGTCTTTAGCAAAAATCTACCAGGGATTGGGTCGGTATTTATGTTTATTCTGTTCCAAAACAATATTTTGAAACTATTTGGAGCTATAGTCTCTAAAACCTTGGAAATAAGGGTAGTGTCTTTTAGTATAATGATAATAGTTCTAAGAAATATCTCTGTTGTGTTTGCTATGTTCCAATGTTCCGGAATATCATTTTCCTTTTCTCACTGAAACTTATCTTTTAGGCAGATCATAATCTCACTGCTCACCGTTTTGTAAGTCGTCATAGTATCGAATACAGCATCCTACAAAATGTTAGTTAGGGCTGGGTGATTGATTGGCCACAAAGTCCTACCGCATAATGCATTAATGTATGTCTTAGGATTTGTTTCCTTTATGTGGCATTATGGAGGGAATGAAGGATCCTTTGCTGTTTCCCCAGAAGCAGAGCAGGTTGGCGAGTGTGCTGATACACAACTATACACAGCTCCTACTGCAGCCGTCGCCTGCATTTATCCTCTCCCAGGGATTTCAAATGCCAGCCGCCCGGCACTGGCGCTGTTGATAAAAATCTTTAACTGCTGGGGTACTTTGAATCTGAAGATCAATCTCTAAGTGGCTGGAAAGCATTCAGCTTCAAAAATTCTTGAAAGTAAGAAAAATATGACTTTGTTTAAGAAAAAGGCAGCCCATGATTAGTGGCCCAGCCATTGTGATATGTGAATTGGATTCTGATGTTCAGCTCTGTGGCGATAAATAACTCTGACATCTGGGGCAATGTTCTCTTGTCTCATCATCAGCAAATGTTTTATCTCCACTGGCCGCATTTGAATTCTGCAAAAACTATTATTCTTGGAATTGAAGGTAAACCTAACTGTTTTGTTTTGTTTTGAATATCTGGCTTCCATTTCATAGCTATCAGTTTAAAGGGAAAGTGCAAATATTTTATAAGCCCACTGCTGTAAGAGAGTTATGAGCATTCTTTTGTGTGAAACAAAGAAGTCTAAAACATAATGCTACATGGAAATATTGCCTATTTCTATTTCTTTTTTCTTTTCTGACTCTCTTCAATGTCAGGGTGCACAAACTTTATTTGAGTTTATACAATGAAGCCATTGCCAACCTCAAATTCAAATACGTTTCTCAGTTCCCCCATCAAAATAAAAGATGTTTTATTTAATTTCAGAAAAATGTGCTACCCAAATTGTTTGTATGTCAGTTTCCTGTTTATAGTAGTCTAAATGAACAGATACCGTTTGCACATTCACAATCTCAGAATGATAAAAATAAGGCAAAACAGAAATAAGAGACTAGCACAGAATACCATCTTCCCTAGTCCAAGGAGAAGCAAGTTCTGCTAACTTTTAGACTGAAGCCATCTTCTGTGAAGGTGTTACTTCTCTGGTTACACAAGCCACCAGGCAGACTCCCTAAAGGGCCCTCATGATTTGAGATGACTCAGCGCAACTCCATTTGAGGCCTCACTCTTTTTGGTTGCAGGTGCCTGGACACTTATTAAGCTGTTTGGTCCAGAATTCTCTTGACTCCCTTCCAGAGCTCACAGAGAACCAGAGTGGTGCCTGGAACAGAGCAAATGCCCAATCCCTGTGTGTCACCTCCCACCCCCCACAACACTGCCAAAAATAAATGTGAGTGATTGGAAAGAAGAGCCATGGAAATGATGAATGGGTTAGAAATAAGCAATGTTCAAGTTATTTGTCCTAGAGACACATAAGCTGAATGCTGTACCAATATTCCTTTTCCTACGGAAGTAGCTGCAACCATGCCTGATTCTTTCCTAAGGCTCAGCACAGACTTTAGACAAGCTCAGCTTCCATCAGTTTTTAAGATTGGCTTCTGTGTATGATTTTATTTGCACAAGAGGTTGTGAGTTTACCAAATATTTTAAAATCCTATTTTATTTTACAAAGAAAAAAAGTATGTGACAAACAAATGTACTGTATTTTCACTGGATTTTAAAAGAGGGAAAGTTGTCACGGATGTCTGCTTACTCATCTGTCAAATGAGACGTTGGATTCTTAGTCTTTTTCAGCTCAAAACAAATTCTGTTACTTTACAAGGAGACGGTAGTAAGTGGATTGTTTCTGACATTGGTTACTAGAGACAGACACTGGAGGAGAATTTAGGACCCCCGTGGTCCAGCCCCTCTTGACCACAGCTGACCTTCTCTGGACCTAGCGCTTCCATCTGTAAAGTCAAGGTCTTGGATTAAATGAGCTCTGACAGACCTTCCAGCTTTAAAAGTTATATAATCCCATGCCTGGAAAACTTTCTTAAGAGAAAAGCAATTTATAGGATTTATGTCTATGAGGATTTTAAGGAGGAAGATAAACATCCAACTCTCTTTCTCCCTCAAATGCATGTTAGTGTATTTTTCTGGACGCTGGGAGGATATAAAGACCCTTTCCCTTGTGCGTTTCTGGAAGGTATTCAGTGCTCTAACACTCCAGTTTAACTCTGTTTCCAAGGGCATTATAGACTTTGCTTGTGTAAATTCTCCTTGTGTTTTTGCAATCTCTTTCAAAGAGTTTTGTTATTTTTTTTTCTGTGTGTGTGTGTTTTTGGGTTTTTTGGTGTTGAATGTATTCATATAGTCGCTGACTCAAGTTACATGGTTATATTCTTCCTACATTCATACTTTACAGTTTTTAGGGGTTTTTTTCTCCCCTTAAACATCTTGTCATTCTGTTTTTAAATAAATTATTTAAGCAATTAAGTGTTTTTTGAAAAAAAAATTTGTTTTAGAGTCCAGCTCTACACATTAAAGTCTACTGAATAGAAGGAAAATATTAATATTTTTACTCCACTTCACAGTGAGAAGTTACATAGAACAAGTACCAAGACTCACATTTTCTCTCATTTGAAGTCAAATTTTTTTTGTAAAAATCCTGCTTAAAAATGAGGCAAGAAGCCAGGCATGGTGGCTCACGCCTGTAATCCTAGCACTCCGGAAGGCTAAAGCAGGAGGATCACTTGAGGTGAGAAGTTTAAGATCAGCCTGAGCAAGAGTGAGACTCTGTCTCTACTAAAAATAGAAAAATCAGCCAGGTGTGGTGGTGCACACCTGTAGTCCCAGCTACTTGGGAGGCTGAGATAGGAGGATCACTTGAGCCCAGGAATATGATATTGTAGTGCTATGACGCCACTGCACTCTAGCCTGGGCAACAGAGCAAGATCCTATCTCCAAAAAATAAAAATAAAAAATAAAAGAATGAGGCAGGAGAAAGTGTAATGCCATTAAATGTGAACATTACTAGAACAAATGTTCCTGAGTTGAAAATAAAAATTAGCCCCTCAGTAATTTAATGAAACATAAAGCATAAAACAGTAGCAAAATAATCTTTAATGGTAATCTTCAAAACTGTTGGCATCAGGACTTTCTCAGGTACAGAGAAACAGTGTGACACGGCAGCTGCTGAGATTATTTTTTGTTCCTGCTAACTGCTCAAGGAGGTGACAGCCTAATAGCAAAAGTGAGCTCACCACAAATTATAAATGCCAAGGTTAACGTAGTGATAACTTCTCCCCCTATATTTTGCCGTCTTTGATAACAAGGTCTTCCATTTCATCTAAGAGTTAACTTCTTTTTTGAAACTGCTTTTGTGGGCCCAGGGCACAGAAAATATCTTGGAGTAGAAGGGAAAAAGAGCAGTTTCCCCCAGACATCTGCCGGCACTGCCATGCCATGCCTCCAACCAAGTTCCAGCATCTGCTAGACTGTGTGTGATTTGCTTCGTGGAGTCTCATCCCTTTGTTCTTTAAAGAGGCACAGAGAGGTGAAGTTACCTGCCCAAAGACTATCAGATATAACTGTGGGCAGTGGAGCAAAAGGACAGAGGCAGAAGAGTTTATAGACGGTATATGGATATGGGGAGACTGAAACTTGAGAAACAACTGCCCGAATCCACCCTCACTGAATGACTACTGTACCTGCTTCGAGTGCAAGTGTTGCCTGACCCCTGTGGGAAAGCATGTCTAATACACGCAGCCAATATCCACTTGTCAGTTTTCTTTGCCAGAACATTCGAACAAGTCAGACCATTAACCTGATGGGCTCCTTAGTACTCCCAACTAGCCAGGTGCACTGTCGCTTTTTTCACATCTAGTCTCTTTTCCTTGCCTTACAAAATGGAATTCTGTTCATCATCAATTCATTCATTCATTCAAGAAATCTGCATTGAGCTCTGTGCTGTGTGCCCAGCAGTGTTCTGTGCGTTGGGAAACACAGTTTGGCCTCATTCAGTTCACATTCTGGAGTGAGTATACAGCAATGACCAAAAGAGGGTACATGATATGGTGACGAGTATGATGGAGAGAGATGCCACAGGGAAGGGTGGGGATTTCACTAGGGGAGCAAAGGTACAGGCTCACTGAGCAGGGCACAATTGCCTAGAGGTGGAAAGTAGATGAGCAGGTGCCCTACATGGATATCCAGGTGTCCCAGACAGAGACAGCGTACATGGGCCGCGGCAGGAGGGTGCCTGGCCAATGGGCACTGACGTGGCAGGGATGAGGGACAGGGCTGAGGCCACAGGGGTATCAGCGCCGTGCAGGGACTTGGCTTCCACTTGGCTTTACTGTGAGGAACAAAGGAAGCCACTTGGTAGCTTTTAAGAAAGGAGTCACAGTGACGTGACTGACTTCTTTAACAGGATCACTGCTGTTGTGTTGAGAATAGACTGAAAGGGAGAGATTAGAAGGTCATTTTTAAGCTGGAGAAGTGTAATAGACATCCAGGGGGAGATGGCCAGGGGGCCGCCTGGTAGATGTGCCAGGTCCAGGTGAGCTGTCTCTTGTCCACATTCGTGGTATGTCAACGTGTCTAAATGTCTCCCCTCGCCCCCCTGCATAATTAAACACATTCAGCAGTCTCTGTAAGAAAATGTTGTAACAGGCAGTTAATTAAAGTAGAGAGCCATTTGTGAGCCTGATTTGCTGGAAAATAATAAAGAAGAAAAGCAAGCTTTACTTCAGGATAAAATAAATCCTTAACGGAGTGAAATCTTCAAGAATGTTGCAGACTCCAAGGAGTAAATATCCTGAAGGAACAGAAAATATGGTTAGGGCTCCTGTGTTTTGTTCTTCATTTCACGGTGAAGGTCATTGTTAATTGTTTCCTTTGAGCTTTAAAGTCAACATTGATGCTCCTTTCCTCTTTTTTTTTGTTTCTGCTAAGCTAATTAAAGACAAGCTTTTGGAGAGGCAGCAAGGGCTTGCAGCTCAAGCCCCTGCACAAAGGGCCAGGGAACGCCAGTGCCAAGTCTAACTCTGCCATTTGAGGGTGACGTTGACCAAAACCACTGAAATTTTTTTCATCTCTCCATCCCCAGTTGCCATGTTAACATCCCCAAAATTAAAATGGTTTTGCTTTGTCACTGGCATATTGAATTTTAGATCTCAGTATATTTCGAGTTCTCAGATAATGGAGATCTGATGATAAAATAGAAACAAGAGTGAAAAGCCAACGTTAGATCCCAAGAGCTAGCATTTAGTGACCTTGGAAAAGACATTTAATCCTTTTGACTGCACTATGTTAATCTCTCAAACCCTTGCTGTGAAAAACATATGGGGTAATATTTCTAAGGATATTTTTCACAGTGAAGATGCATAGAAATAAGGCAGTATATTGTAGCTGGTGCAACCATGAACGCCAAGGCCAGACCTGTGGGTTCAAATTCTGGTTCTATTCCTTACTAAATAGGTGAAGTTGCGCAAATTACTTAACTTCTGTGTGATTCAGTTTCCTCATCTGAAAAAATAGGAATAAGAGTATAATGTCTAGTTTATCAGGTGGCTCTGAAGATTCAATGACTTAATACATGAAAAATGCTTATATCATTGCAAAACACATAAATGCACTCAGTAATGATTTATGATAAATGTTACTACTAGTAGTACTACTATTGCTACTATTTTCCTCCTCCTCCTTCTCCTCCTCTTCTCTTCTTTCTCCTTCTTATCCTCCTCCTCCTGCTACTATTGCTACTATTCCAACCCAGCTGAAATTCTAAACATAACTAAAGCCTCTTAGAGACTAGCAGAATTCTAAGACATTATCTTGGAATAAGACAAGAGAGCATATCTCATGCAGCGCCACAACTTTGGAACAAGATATTATGATGAAGGAATTGGTTGGCATCTTATTCTCTCTATCTGTCTCTCCTCTCTTTTTCTGAAAAGAGAGGTAAAGGCAAAATGAGTTAACAAATGTCATGACGAATTGAAAAGAAACTAACAACGAACTTGAATGATTCTAAGACAACTTTTGTTGTCTTTGTCACTCATTTTTTGTCCTGTGATAAACTAACAGAGCCTTGTTTTCTGCTCTCAGTAATTACCCTTGAGACTGAAATCCTAATAAACAAGAAAGAGATGTGGCAGGCAGGTGGTAGGCGACACAGGAAGCACCCTGTCCTTTCAGCCTGGCTTTGACGCTGTGCTCTGTCAGGGCCAGCGCTGGCTGGGGCAGGATGGCTGACTGCACAGGAATGAGAAGCTGGGACCGGTTTGCTCTTGGCTGAGTCCCCAGTACCCCAGCAGTTAGAGTTAGAAGGTAGGATAATGTCCTAGATTGATGCTTAGCAGTTCATTGATGTAAATGCTCCTAAGCTCACAGTGCTTAGGAGACATGGCCCACTCTAAAACATACAGATTTTTTAAAAAAGCAACAACTACTCCAAAACAGAACACTGATAATGGAGATCATCTATGTCAGTAACATAAAACAGGTGTAGAATAGTTTGAAACAACGGGTATAGAATATTTATTTTAAATTAAGTATATATGTTATGGAGTTAGCTGCGTGCATACAAACACCAATGATACAATTAGTGTGTACTTTCCTATCATCTGTTTTCATTGCATCCAAAACTGTTACACATGAATGCTTTGTCCTAGAAACTCTAAATGAAATTTGTTTGGCCCTCTTGAAATAACACCTGCCATGGCTTTTTTATTTTCTTCTTCTTCTTTTTTAAATCTAGGAGTGAAAAAAATGATTTAGAACATTTCCTTAGCATCTGTGTTAAGAACTTCATAAAACTTAATTATGTTTTATTGTATTTTATAATTCTATCATGCTGCTCATGCTGGAGATTATCAGATATATATCCCCAGGATAGGACCAAGGTATGCACACGCGCACACACACACACACACACACTTCAATAATAAACACACAAACTCTTCAATAATAATAAAAAACATACAGGGAGGGTTTCTTTCTCATCAGCAAGTGGTGCTAAAATATTGCAGGTTTTCAATCGTAAGATTTGAATATGTATTTAAGGTATTTGGTTATTGTGAAAAGGTTCCCCTATTCCATGAGAATGACTTGAAGTGGAGCTCTGCACAGGAAAAACGGATGAATTGGAGCCCTGCCCCCAAGCTCTTGGCTTTCTTTTCAGCAGGTAGGTGTGCTCATGTTAGGTGAATAAAAGAGCATGTTTGCATTTCATTGATATAAATGCTCTCAACCTCTCTAGAAATAGCAGCAAAATCAAATCTTACTTAAAAAGGAAGCCTAATGCTTCTTGGCAAAGTGATACCGCCCAAGTGGATTCTGATGATACATCATTATTTCCTGCTCTAAGGTCAATGAATTGCTCTGGGACTCTGTGTTATCTCTGTGCTGCTGTAGTCTGGAACTTGCTGTTCATTTTAAAATCTAGGCCTATTGCTTATAAAAAAGAATAGCTTTGCTAGGATTAATACTTTTGAGAGATTGGAATGTTTGTTTTATTGCATAAAGAAAAAAAAAAGCAATAAAGCTAAAACAGCAAGCTTTGCTTTTTTTCCGAAACCCCTTACTTCACTAAAGAAATGTGCTAGAAAATCTCTTTGTAGCATAAGCTCCCAGAACAGTACCTATGTCTTTTGTAGATTTGATGTCACCATTGTAACGCATCACAATATATGTTTTCATAATGCTGATGGAAGAAAGGGTGGGCATAATGTGTGAAGCATCAGAAACAATTAATATGGAACTCTTTGGACTTTATAGAATTAATTGTCATAGTAATACCCCTTATGAATTGAATGTCATGTGTCCAGCACTTTCCTAAGCACATGTAAAAGCTTACACAATTTGAATATTGGAGCAATGTTCTGAGCAATTGCAATAGTAGCTATAATAGTAGTAGAACACGGCTATTGTAATTACTAGGTTGAATGATATGAAATTGCTAATATTAGATCCTTCTTAACCTATAAAATGTTAATTTCATATGATTTAACCTTACTATGTTTATAACAAGAATAAGAAAGAACTGTTTATCGAATTCTACAAACTGTTAAAAAAATGTGTTACTAGATGCTGCATTATAAGAAAAGTTCTTCCAATATGGTATGCCGTCCCAATGTACTTGGCTAAGAGCCACTTTGTTACATTGGATGACAGCAGATATCACTGAGATGCATATACTTTGGATTTATGACATGCTATATCACTTGTGAACTAAAAGCAATTTCATCCTATATCCTTTAGAATCTTCATATCCTTGTGGTGTTGATGGTGATAAGATCATTCCTGTTTTATGGTTAAGAAAATGAAATACAGATCACATAACTGATCCATAATCACTTAAATATTTTGGCTTGGAAGAGGGACAACCTTTAATATAGAATCAACTAAGAATAACCAATGGTATTTACTTTATTTTCAGTGCTGTCAATAATGTGGTGACTCATATTTCCAATTACTATGTCACATCTAAAGCAGTATTTTTTCCGAAATATGCACCACATGAGTTGCTTGCTATAAAGGTAAATAAGTAAATTGTGTAGCTTAGATAGTTTTTTATTTTCTCTTCAAGAGTGAATTTAATATTTTCCGGTACTGACAAAAATCTAGGAAACATCTCAAAGAGTCTAGAAAATAAAGGATGTTATTTAATGTGTAATTTTTGTTAAATGAAAAACCAGAGATGTTTGTTAAATTCTTAAGAATTGCTATACTAATCTGATCAAAGTGTAGTTGTCCTAAGTATCTTCCCTTCCTACATAAGACTTGGAGGGAGAGGATGAACTTTGTTACTTTAGATTTCCTATTGATACTCTTACTCGTGAAAATAGAGTCCTAATAGAATGGACTACATATTAGATAAGTGATATTTTTGAAGTACTTAAGATAGTATGATTATATAGGAGAAAGTCTGAGTTCTTAAGATATGCATGCTGACATTTAGCGGTAAGGTAGCATGATGTCCCCAACTTAACTTCAAATGTTACAGGAAAAAAGATAGCAAGAATGAGCAAAATAGTAATTGATGAAGTTAGATGGTGGGACACAGGTGTTCACTGTATTATTATTAATTTTTCTGAAGGTCTGAACCATCTGAAAATATAAATGTTGGGAGAAAATATCCCAAAATACAGATATATTAATTTTTAAAGACCATTTGGATATTACTTACCTTTTAGCCACAGCGTCGGGTAACCCATCTAGGTAAAAAAGATAAGTGGGTTTCATTTTTTCCAAAAATCAAAACTACACAGCTGGCTGAAATATCCTACTTTTCTTATTTTAAAAATAGTGAACATTTCTGGTGCCAAGGGGGAAATCCCAAAATGATAATATTCATCATCAAAGTAAATGGTCTTAGAAATAAATATGGTGGACATGGGCATGTCATGGAATATCACATTGCTGTGACATTGTTTTGTTTTGTATTCAAATTTGCTTGTGTTATCAAAGGTTTGATATTGAAATCTCTGACATAAGTACTATAAAGTTACCTTGAATTAGCTCTTGATATGATAAGTGCATTGATGAAGAATATCTCCTCCCGTGGAGATGAGTTCTCTTCTCACAATGCCCGAGAAATATGGAGCCTTAGAAAGATCTAGCAATAAGTACATGGAAGCAAAACTAAGGACAAGACTGTCCTCAGATTATGCTCATCAATTTTCAGTCAACCTCTACCTACTTTAGAGATGATAACAATGCTACTTTATCATTTTGTCACTGTTATGTAAGCAGCACTTGGCATATGCCAGGCACTCGATTATACACAGGCACTTCCTATAAGGAAGGAACTATTATCATATCCATTTTACAGATGGGAAAATTAAAACTTAGGAATATTTTAAGTAAAATGTTTCAGGAAACAGTATTTTTAAGCATCCAAGGATGCTGGGATTCCCCACTTAAATATTACAGTGCAGTGCACAAGCCTAGCAAAACGTTGCCCAATGGCAGCTTTATCAACAAAATTAGCTCTGGGCTTGGGGCGGCTGGGAGGGCCGTTGTGTCAGCCATGCAATCTCGCCTTTCTCTCTGGCCCATCCTCCCCACGCTGGCGTGAGCCGCAGCACAGGACCGCTGGTGGGTGCATTGCTCCTGGCATCTCTGGTCTTGGCCGTGTGTACCATGTGCGTGATTGCAGGAGCGCCAGCTCTCGAGTTCCTCGTGCAGCTGCCTGCACCTCTCTCCCCTTTCTTCCTCCCTGGTGTCCTAATGTGTCTGAAAAGAATTTTGGAATGAGCATAATAGCATGATCCCTTTGCTCTGCTACTTTGCAGAGGAAACCATGACTCTTTTTTGAAGTAGAAAGTTTTTCCTAGGTTTGTATTTCCAAGACCAGATTTACCCCAAGTCCTCCTTAATGCCTGGCTGCTTGTGTTCTCCTTCACTCCAGGTCTGTGTGCCAGAATTCTGGGCATACATTCTAGCACCCACTGGAGCAGTCAGCTGTGAGAGCTGGTTGTGTCCTTGAAAAGGTGATCCAGGAGCAGAGTTAATTCCAGTGGATTAAGAAAAACAGAATGCATAAAATATTTTAAGATGAATCTGGATAAAGTCACACGGAGAATACTCTTTTAGCCTCTAAAAAAGATTAAGGAAGAAGCTATAATATTCTAAAACAAAGAAACGGAGTGTATTTTATTGTTATGGAAGGATATGTTCTATGAAAATCAGAATCATACAATACGAGGTCCAAGTAGCAGATACGTCTGGTGCCCGATGGTTTCCAAGAAGGAAGCCAAATAATGTATCATTTTTCTACATAATGGCAGGTGGCCATCCTAGATTAGTAACTATAAGAGATAGCTTGATTTCACCATTCCACGATGTAGACATATTTCAAAACAATATGTGGTACGTGATAAATATATACATTTTTTATTTGTCAATTGAAAAAATAAATTGAAAGATGTTTAGAAAAAATAACTAACTATAAGGGAGAAAATCCCAGGATAGCATCATTGGCCAGTCAATACGATATTCTTTTTTTTTTCTTTTATTTCATTATATTATGGGGGTACAGATATTGTTAGGGTTACTCTTAACAGAAGTGTTGCCTGAGTTTCTTTCCAAAATGTTCAGGAACAAAGCAAGGTGTAACAATCTAATGGCATTCCACAAAACCAATTTTTTAAAAGTAAAGGGCAGAATGAGACTCTGTACTTTTTACTGGTAGTACCCCATATTTTACAGTGCTGTTGGATTTTGCATTTCTGTATGTTTCAGGTTGTTGGTAAATTATTTCCTTTTCCTTGTTAATCCTAACAATCCATTTCTTTGTAAGTCCTATGCAATTAATTTCTATATTTATACTAATGTTTCATATGAAACCATTCTTTCTAAGAGTTGTGTTCTAAGCTGACACATGTATTTTCGTACTTATTTTATCTATGGATTTACAGTGAGATTTCACCATCATAACTAATGGGAAATGAAAGGCAATCTATGAAAATTCACAGACCAGTTCACTTACCAATGCTGTAAACAAAGTGTGGTTTCCAGATAGTAGCATCAGCATCACCAGTGAACTCATTGGAAATGCAAATTTGGAGGCCTAATCCCAGACCTACTGAATCAAGCATTCTGGGGGTGGGCCTCAGCAATCAGCATTTTTAGAACCACAGGGTACCAGAATCTCCTGGAAGACTTGCTCAATCACACATTACTGAGTCTCATCCCCAGAAATCCTAACAGAAACCACCAGTATCAGGGCACGTTTTGTACAGCAATGAAAGATGTGATCCACGCCCTGGTAACTTATTGCTTTGGCTTTTAATAGAGTTGCTCAAGTTAACCAATAAAAGAGATGAAAAGGCCATTGTTTTTTTAAATCTTCATTAGTTCTCAGCATCTCCGTAAAAATGGGGAGTAGGGTGATAGAGAGTGATAGACCCATTAATGCTGAGATCAAAGGGCACGTGCATCCTGTGTTCATTTGTTATTCATCATCATTTAGCCAAAATGAAATTGTGTAAGTTCATATGACTGTGTGGAAATCACATGGAACTCACAGAAGCCATCAATTCTTGATCTTTTCAACAGCATACCTTGAAAGAGATTTGAAGCTTTGGCCAATTTCTAATAAAATACTTTCCAAATTTCAATGCTCTCAGCAACTCAGTTCACATCAGAAAAGATAAAAGTTATTTCTGTGGATCATAACTGGAAGTAGCCAGGAGGCTCTGATTATGTGAGTCATGTTAAGGCACTGACAATTTTATTCTATTTGTTTCATTTTTATATTTATCCATATATAGGAACAGAAAACTATTGCATAACTTAATTTCATTTTTTTCTGTAAGTTTTAAATTTGGTCTTATGTAAGTTCTACTTTTCATCAGAAAATCTGATTTCAAGACATTATTATTAGTTTGATATTAATTTTCTAGGAACTTCATTAAGAGGATTACTTTCTTAGGATCCTACCTCATTTATTTTTCAGTTCTCAAATTTTTGTACAATAATACTTTTACTTTTTAACATTTTTTTCTCTAGTAGTATATTTGGTAAATAAAGCTAAGGCATCATGGGGCTCATTCTCACTGATAAATTATACCAACTAGATTTTGATGCATAATTACTGATGTGATAAAATATATCATCAGGCTATAAGGAAAAACTACACATAAGAAAAAACTATCCTTTTTTAATTTAAAAATACATATAAATATTGTGGAAACTACATAACCAGTAATCCTTGGGATTTCTTTCCCTATTAAAAACAATTGGAATCTGATAACTAGTTTGCATTTCAGCAAAGGACTATTTGGTTAATTGAGAATTTCTAACACAACAAGTAATTTACAAGATAAAAGAAATGTCTCTTTGGAGGGCAAACTTGACATGCTTGAAGGACTAAGAAGATAAAAGAAGAGATTTAAATAAACAAACAGAGCATGGAAAAAGAGGATAAAAGATATGGGAAGGAATTGATATTAAGTAGGTCCTAATGGATTCAGTGTGGCTTTGCAGAACCACATCCAGAGTGAAAAATACCCTCTTGAAATCAGACCAATTTAGATGACCCGCACTGAGAAAAGTGATAATCTCACTTTTTAAACCTTCTAATTAAATATTATTTTAGACTCTATTACTGAAAATATCCATGAACATGCAAATAACCAAGGAGGCTTCTACAGTTTGATTTTAAATTGAAGATGCTTTGCTGAGCATCTCATTTGAGGAAATGAGTGTTGCTATGCTACAATTGTTGGTTGTGGCTCCCAAGGCCACTCACCCTGATTATCACTTAAATGTGGGCTAAGTTTTATAATGTGACACTATTTTTTAAAGCAGCAAGTCAGTTTTGGTACTACTTCGATAAGAAAAGAAGAAATGGATTTTTTAATAGATTTGTTTGCTTCAAGAACTTTTTAAGACTATACCAAAAAACTACAGACTAAAAACTGATAATTCTCATTAAGTAAAATTGTTCATCCAATACTTTATTTTTATTTATTTATTTTGATTTTTTTTTTTTGAGACAGAGTCTGGCTTTGTTGCCCAGGCTAGAGTGCCATGGCATCAGCCTAGCTCATAGCAACCTCAAACTCCTGGGCTCAAGCAATCCTTCTGCCTCAGCCTCCCAAGTGGCTAGGACTACAGGCATGGGCCACTATGCCCGGCTAATTTTTTCTATATATATTTTTAGTTGTTTGGCTAATTTCTTTCTATTTTTAGTAGAGACGGGGTCTCACTCTTGCTCAGGCTGGTCTTGAACTCCTGACTTTGAGCAATCCGCCCACCTTGGCATCCCAGAGTGCTAGGATTACAGGCATGAGCCACTGTACCCAGCCTCATCCAATACTTTAATGGTCCAAAATTTCTAAACACAGGATTTTCTTTTTTCTTCAGCTCCTTGGTTTAAAAGAACTAAACTCCATTACATAAATGATGAAACATTTATCTGATAAACTGATTGTTAAAATGATGTCAACAATTTATTTAGAATGTTGAGGGTAGATCAAAATACAACCCTTCATACATCTCATACTTGATGACATTGTAAAATACAAATGCGACAGATTCTCTCAGTTGCTATTTTGGTAACTTCTTCCTGGCAGCTATATGAATTAATCCTTGCAATCAGAGCTGCTGTGCAGTACAGACTATGATGTCAACAGCACCCTTCAAAGTTGTACAGTACACGACCCTGCCAACATCACAGAGTGGCCTGCTTTGCCTGCTGCCTACTCGGCGATAAAGTCTGTAGCAGGTTAACTGAGCTACAGTCCTCAAATTTTTATGCTCATGAAAATTGCATTTTACAAGGGAAAGTTTTTACAATCAATAATCATTCCTGCTTTCTACTCCTTAAGAAATGGTAATTCAGTAATTTGGGGTAGGAAGAGGTATTTGAGAAATTTGCCTTATTGAAAAGGAACTGCAAGTAATTTGGATAGAGCTGGTCCATGGATTACTCTTGGAGAGATCTTTGCCTAAAGGATACCCATTTTCAATAATCTAAAGGAAATCTGAAAGCAGCTGCCATTGCCAGCTCATTTGCTTCCAGTAGCTTAAAAGGGTAGTTACATATTTTGATTAGAATTAATAGTGCTACTATTCACATATAATTCCTCATTATCTTGTATCATCATTTTCTTATTTACTGAATAAAACCTCTGAATAAGTAGTTACTGAATAAGTTTTCTGAAAGAAGTTTACCAAAAATGGACAGTGAAAAAATGGGGTATTATTTTTTGAAACTTCTATTGTGTATTTACATAGTTAAAAATTCCAACACTGAGAAGTTTTTTCTGCTTCTATTTAATTAAAAGAAAACACAGTTCATCAAAACATTGTCAAGAAGTTGTCAAATTTACTTAAATTAAAAAGCTAGATTTATTCTTTTGTATGACCTAAATAACTTCAGATGTCAGTCTTTTTTATTCTACCTAACAAGGGCATAAATCTGACCTTGGCTTTTCAATAGAATAGTCTGGAATGGCTAATTTAGATTTGGGTCATAATTTATGGAGGGTCTTCTAAGAATTGTCACAGATATGTGATTTGACTCACAATACTTTGAATAAGGTTGTATTCTCTTTTACAAATGATGAAACAAACTGAGAGGAAGTCTACTTTGTACAACAGAGATATACGTTGAGCATCCCAGATCCAAAGATATTTAAGCAATAATATGATGCTCAGAGTAAATGCTCATTGGAGCATTTTGGATTTTAGATTTTTGGATTTGGGATGCTCAACCACTATGCTATACCTGAAATACCACTTTAAATGGCATATGGCATTTACAGATTGTTTTTGTAGGTATGAGAGTCAAAGGAATTTTTCATCTTGCATGTATGATAATATTGCAGCATAATATTTTATTATAGCTTTACAACTCATAATAACTCATTGGCACTAGTCATGATCAGTGATATGAAATAATTACAAAGTGATTCATGTTAACATAACTTAGTTTAAGTTTAATAATTCATGCTGTCACTAGAGCCATTTGTACATATTGAAATATTGAATTTCCTCTACTCATAACTCAGGCAACAATTGCTTCCTTTTTTTTCTTCCTAAATAGCATCTAGGCAGCAGTCCCCAACATTTTGGTACCAGGGACTGGTTTCGTAGAAGACAATTTTTCCACGGATGGGGGATGATTTCAGGATGATTCAAGACCATTACATTTATTTGGCATTCAAACCTCTCTGTTAATGATAATGTTAACGATGTGCTAGCATCACTGCCTCAGCTCCACCTGAGGTCATCAGGCATTAGATTCTCATAAGGAATGTGCAACCTAGATCCCTCGCATGTGCAGTTTACGGAGGGTCCGCGCTCTTATGAGCATCTGATGCCACCCTGATCTGACAGGGGGTGGAGCTTATGCAGTGATGCAAGTGATGGGAGTGGCTGTAAATGCAGATTAAACTTTCCTCCCTCACCCCGTGCTCACCTCCTGCTGTGCAGCCTGGTTTCCAACAGCCTGGTTTCCAACAGCCTGGTTTCCAACAGCCTATCCATGGCCTGGGGGTTGGAGACCACAGTATTAGGGTCTCTTGCTGCAAACAGAAACTAACTCTGGGTGACATAAACAAATTAGGAATTTGTTAGAAGGATCTTAGGGAAACTAACAAGTATGAAGAGAAGACTGTGGAGTTGGTCTCAGAAAAGGCAGGAGTCTGGACACTCCAGAGCTCTTGATGGCAGCCAGCGTGGCTGAAGCACCCAAGTGCCCCCCTCCTTCAGAATCAGGGCATTAGCTCTAACCATTCCTTCTGTCTTTGGTTTTTTTCACTCAATTCAAATTCCTACCAGAAGGAGGCCCCAGGGACTCCTTTAGCTTCCAGGATTTATGATCTCACCAAGATTGTACCTACTATAGGACAGGAAATTCCCCCAGAAGAACTAGGTGTACTGTTGAGAAGGGGAATGAATATTAGCTGGCAACCAACAATGAATGCAAATTGAAAGTGTTTCTAGTGCAGGATCTGCAAGTCTATCCTGTCCTTCAGATTGCAAATAGGGAAGGACCAAAGCCTAAAATAGCTTGATAATTAATTGGTGAGCTCAGGATTAGTAACAGAAAACCACTCACAGCATTTCTGTCTTTAGGCCTTTTTCTGTCCTAACACTGAGCCACTCAGTAACTTTAGACAGTGTTCTCTGAGAAGTGTAGTGGGGATAGCATCATCTTGACTAATCCCACAGTGTTCCGTGGTGGCGTGAATACACCTGAACTAGGAAGAGCAGGTGGGCGTGGTTTATCTATTTAGTTCTCAAGGATAGGAGAACTGTTTATGTGTTGTTCTTTCCCGCTGAATTGTGCCCCAAAGCACATCTCCTTGAACTGCTTAATAAACGTTTGCTAAATAAAAATGAGGGAATAAGAATACAGGACCTACATGCAGTTTGTTATTTAATATTCTAGAGACTGGTAGGGCCATAAGTCTTACATGTTTTTAAATCCACTAGAAAGACAGCTGTGTGGATAGTATTATTTTCTTTTATGTAGCAGAAGCCACCTCTTCTAAGATGAGTATCAATGGAAGTAGCTCAACATGGGAAACAAACAACATTGCATCGAAGTGTTAAGATAATTCATTTAATGGAGGAGTGGGGAGAAAGCTAATGTAGATTTATAAAACTTAACACTTGTGAGCTATGAAGTGTCACCTGGGAATCAGGAGTCACTTTTGACTGACCCTGAAGATCCCAGCTCCGTGTACAGCTGTGGCACAGGAGCCAGCGAATTCCTGAGCGTCACAGGAAGCGCTTCGGAAGCACAGGTGACACTACGCAGCCTGCTTGCACCGTGCCACGCTTCAGCGGCACAGATATTAGTGCAGCTCGCACACCAGGCCTCCAAGAGATATCACGGATTTGACAAAAATCCAGTGAAGGGAACATTAAATGACTGAAGGAATTATGGCGCTTCTGATAATATTTATAATAATTCTCTCCAACACTGCTTTAGTCCTTACTGTGTGCCAGGCCACACAAGAGCGCCTTTTTGTATAGTTACCGATTGATTCCTCACAATATCCTGAGGCAGGTAATATTATTTTATCCTCATTTTACAGATAAGGTTACCAAGGAGCAGAGACTTTAAATGACTTGCCCAAATCAGTCAACTAATAAGTGGCTGAGGCAAGATTTGAACCCAGGCATTCTCATCCTAAAGTCCATGCATGGGACCTCCAGGGACACTGGACAGGGAAAGTCACCTGTTCTCTTATGGAAAGATGGAGAAAAAAAAATTATTGAATTTATGAAATGGTAAACCATGCTGGTACTGAAAATAGGTTGTATTTTCAGAAGAATGAGATTAAGTATTAATTTAGGCAATGCAGGCAAAACCAACCAAACAAAATTTTTTATTTAGCACATTATTCCAAATAGAGTAAAATACTAGCAGGGTCAAAAAAGGCTTAGGTAACTTCATGGATTATGGCTCCATAAGCAGAATCGCTATTTTACAGACAGATGTGAGCAATTCTCACATAGTTCCCATGATGTCACCCCTGGCCCCAGTCACCCCCTCACATTTGGGGAGAGGGAAGTGCCCCTGTCTTGGCACCTGTTTTCGTCTTTTCCTGTAAAGGATGCTTTTCAGGGTGACAGTGTCCTGGTTACCCTTACAGCCCCGCAGAACGTCTACCTCGTGTCAGTATGCCCTTAGACCTTACCCACACAACTCCATGTCTGGAATTTTTAACTGGCAGTAAGCCATTCTTATATTAATCCTCTCTTTTATTCTTATTGTCCCACTTCTTTTAAACATTTAACGGAGGCCTCTAGTCACTCAGATTCTTATTTTTCCGAATACTCAGTCTCTCCAGGATAATATCACCTCCCACCTAGGTAGTATTTTCAGCAGCACCCTTAATTCCTTTCCTCGTAGTCATGAGACTCAACATGTCCTGATCTCACCTGTAAATTTAACCCGTCTGTTTCTGCTTCTAGACAGCTGGAGAGCTTCTAACAAAATACGGTTCCTAATATTTGACAAGGATTTATTAAAAATAATATGATAAACGAGTCAATAAATATAAGAGAAAAGAGAACATTTTTCCTAATTGGCTGTCACACATTTATGATTTCCGACTTCGGACAGTTCTTTAATACCCATCAGAAAGGTGTCATTATTAGTACAACCCCTTACCACGGGGTGAATGATAAACTGATGCTGGAGCCACATCCTGGGACAACTTAACCTTTCTAAGCCTCAACTTCTGATCTCTAAATGGGGATAACGATAGTATCCACCTTCTAGGGAAATTTCTTTTTCCTTTTTTTCTCCTTCTTATGCTTCTCCAGTTTTCTATATTGAATATCCGCAATTTTGGAATTTTTAACATAAAAGATGTTTTTAAAATCCAATTTAATACATAGTTAATGGGCGTCCGCTGTGTGGCGGCCGCCGTGAGGCACAAGATGAATGTGTCATTCTCTTTAATTTCAAGGAGCGCTTCATCAAGTGGCAGAAGAGTGTGTGCTTCCAATGAGCTGGAAAACAGGTTTGAGTAGGATAAGTGTTTAGGGAGACAAAAACGTTCTGGTTGAGCTCAAAAAAAGGGACAACCCTGACCTGGCCACCAGTCAGGAAACTTCACAAATGAGGTAAAAATGGCTCTGAAATTTTCTTTTTCATCCCATACCAAAGAAAGGAAAGGAAAGGAGAGGGGAGGGGAGGAGAAAGAAATGAAAGATAAAAAGGAGAAAGGAAGGAAAGTTTAAAAAATAGATTCCAGTGTCTACCTGCACGTGCCTTTTTTTTACATGCTTTTCTGTTACTACTTTTTTTTTTTTTTTTGAGACAGGGTCTCTCTCTGTCACCTTGGCTAGAGTGTAGTGGTATCATCGTAGCTCACTGCAACCTCAAACACTGGGTTCAAGTGATCCTCGTGCCTCAGCCTCCCAATTAGCTGGGACTATACACATGTGCCACCATGCCAGGTTAATTTTTCTGTTTTTTTGTAGAGTAGGGGTCTTGCTCTTGCTCTGGCTGGTCTTGAATTCTCAGTCTCAAGCAATCTTCCTGCCTTGGCCTTCCAAAATGCTAGGATTACAGGCATAAGCCACTGCTCTTGGCCTGTTACTTCTTTTAAACTCTTCTTTTAGATTTATTTTTATGGATAAGTAAAAGAGGAGACAAAGAATGTCAATGTCTACCCAAATTGCCATGAGTAGAAATGAGTGTAGTGAGAGTTGATGCTAACGCTTGTCGTGAGTTGACATATTAAATAGTAATGTCGTTACTACAATTATCAGAGTAGCTTTAAATTTGTTCACCTATCATTCTTCTAAAAGAATATGTATTTGCTAAAATATGATTCAAAGAAGTGCTACTATTTTGATAATTTAAAGAACAAAGGACTGTTCTGTAAAATATTTTCCATTTGATATATTCTTTCTATCAAAGTTAAAAATCTGAAGAAATCTTTCAAAGTAAATTATTGTTCTCCAAAAGGAGGGAGAAAGAGTTTATGATTTTAAAATTAAATTGCCTGGGTGAATAACCAAGAACAAACTGGAAACTTACAGTACTTGAACCATGCTGTGTTATCACAAGTTTTGCTTGGTTACTGTCAAAGGGAAATAGAAATTAAATTTAAACAGAGCTTATTAAGAATTGTTAGTCTGAAGAGCACTTCATCAGCTTTAAAGTATATATAAGTGTCATGGCTAATTAAAATTGAATTTTAGTGCCACTAATATAATTTTCAATCTTAAAAATCTGCTATCTGGGAACCTCTCCAGTACTTTGTCAAGATGTTCTTGGTACCATTATTAGTATTCATTAGAGACCATTGTATTTAATGTCTATTTGACCTTTCCTCCAAGAAACTAAAAACAGCAAAATAAGAAACTTTACATGTCTTGTATTTGGAGGACAGTTTTTTGGTGCAATTTTTGGTAAATACTTAGAATTTTTCTCAAAGTTAGTCAAGGGTAAAATTTAAGATTTTTAGTTATTGAAATCATTCTTCTCAGAAGATTTTATAAAATTTTGATGTAGTACAGTTATGACAAGAGGAAAATATAATTTATCTGGATTATGTTTGCTTATAGTAAAATAAATATAGGAATGAATAAGTAGTGATAGGCTATGCATAGTCAAAATGAAGTTGAAATACCCAGATCTCCTGTGATTTTACATGTTTTCTATGCAGTCCTCCATCTCCATCAAAAAGTATCTTTTATCTGCAGTTAAAACTAATTGATCACTGTGGGGGTTTTAACATCTGTACACAAATTCCTTGTTAATACTCCCTCTAGAGGTCGAGTTTAATTCCCGTCCCTTTGAGTGTTGGCTGGGCTTAATGACTTGCTTCTAACAAATAAAGTATGGAGTGGGGAAAAACAGTAACTTTACAATAGAGAGAGAGACCCAGCATACAACGTCTTAACTAGGCTAGGCTTAACAATAACAGTGATAACTCATGTTGCTATCACATACCCTTTGATATTATGGGATAAGAAAGTCACTTCACTTCCCCCAAACCTACAACTCTAGTCTATTTGTGAGAAAAATAACAAGCAGTCCCAAACTGAGGGACATTCTACCAAATTTCTGACCAATATGCTTCAAAATTTTCAAGGTCATGAAAGACAAGGGAAGACAAGGGACTGCCACAGATTGGAAGAGACTAAGGAGACATAACAACAAAATGCAATGTGTTTTTCTGGCATAGATCAGGACTAGAGATAGAGCATTAGTGAGAAAACTGGGGAAATCCAAGAAAAAATCTATAGTTTAGGTCATAGCATTATACCAGCAGTTCTTAGTTTTTGATCATTGGTTATGGTTATTTAGGATATTAACATCAGGGGGAGGTGGGTGAATGGTGTAGAAAAGTCTCTGTACTAATTTTTTGACTTTTTGTAAATCTAAAATTATTTCAAAATAATCATTTTAAAAATAACGAACTCATGTGCATTCATGATTCACCTAATTAGTTACTCTGGTAGCTGAGCTTCAAGGTGGGTGCCTATAATTTTACCTTCTGTATTCCCACTCTTGTGGGATTCCCTTCAGAGGGAATCAGAGATGACCTGTGTACAAGACTACAGCAGAAGCGAGGGCTTGTGGCTTCTGAGGCTAGGTCATAAAAGGTGCTGTGGCTTTCACCTTGGTTACTTGGGCTGCTTGTTCTGGAGGAAGCAAGCCTCCATGCTGTGAGGTTCCTCCTGCAGCCCTGAGGAAAGCCACATGTGGTGAGAAACTAATGCCTCCCGCCACCAGCCAGCACCAACTTACTAGCATGTTGAGCCACCGTGGAAATAGATTTTTCAGTCCCAGTTAGGCCTCCATATGACCATAACCCCAGTCAACATCTGACTGTAATCCCACAAAAGACCCTGCACCAGAAACACTCAACTGATAATTATTGATGTTTTACACTACTAAGCTTTAGGTGATTCCTTATGCACCAATAGATAATTAACACAGCTACTTAAATTATAATATATAAACTCTTCAAATGCTAATCTGACCAAGGAAATGATGTTATCTGTTATAAGCAATTCTGTACCTGTTTAATGTTACTTAGAATATTTTAGGACTTCCATGGATGAGATGATCAACAGTAAAATTTGCTATAATTTAAGTCAATGCTTAATGAAATAGGTGCTTATGTTGAAAATAAGAAGAAGAGTAAGCCAAAATCCACCAAACTGAAGGATGGTTAAATTGAATTCGAAATATTCATGTTTCTTATCTTTTCTCCTACTTGAAACTACTACTATTTCTGCCACATTACTATGAAGGAGATGAATTTTAATTTGTTGAAGAATCCAAACATTCCTAAAGCTGAGACTCAAGATCAACTGGAGAGCCAACATCTAAGGAAAACTCACACTGTTTTCATACAGTGCCATTTTTTTGTTGACTATTTTGAAATTTATCTGCTGTTATATTTTCAATTAACTGTATCAGACATTTATTCTTGACCACGGATTGAATTATATTCTAGAAGTCCATAAACTGGAGATTGCAAAATTTCTTACATTTGTTATGTTGGAACTTTGTTTCCCTTTTCTTAATATGTGATTTTTAAAGTTGGTAGTAAATTCAAGCTCTTGCATTTCTTTCTGCAAAATTACCTTTTACATTAAAATAACCTTGTCTTATAAATTTTCTTGCACTCTTATAATCTTTATATCGTCATTCATAAAATGACACATGTGTTAGATCAACCAACAGACCCTTTCAAGATGGTGTTTGTTGCAGAAAGATCATTATTGAGAAAACAATCCTAATCATTTAAAATTTCTCATAATTTTTCTCTTCTGTGTGCACTGACCTGTTGATTAATGGGTCTTTCCAGTGTAAATAAGAATAACTTTAGCCACATTTAAATTTAAGTTGAACGTCTTTCCAATATGATTTTAAAAAAACATTTAAGGGCCTATCAATAGAATAAGAGATCACATAATTTTTTTTGCTGTAAATAAGGTTGTATTTTGTGAATAGCAACATCTGTTTCTGTTTTGGATGGCAGGAATTCTTGGAGCAGTTTATAGGTCTACTCCCCAGTTTTATCTCTTCGTAAAATTAACAGCCTTCTAAGTGTAACTAAAGGAATCCTTGATTTAATAATACCTTCTTCTAAAATTTCAAGCTAACCTCTTAGTAAACTCCAAATAATTATGAAATACTAAATATTTCATGTATTTATGTCTACATGAATTAAAGAAATATACATTGATACATATTATTCTTAATGATAATGGACACAGTGGGCTAGTTGGGGATTGCACAGTGACCAAGTTGCCACATATGTGTATTCACAGTGTTTTATAGCCTATTCCCTACTAACTTATGTTTCTTATAGACATTGAATGTTCACTTCTTGTCTATTAATGTTCTTTCTTCTCAATTAGATATATTAGTTTTGATTCAAACACTTTCTGTGTCATTCATGGTCTTAACAGAAAATAGGATGCACTCAGATGGTTTAAATGAAGAAACTTTTTAATGAAGACTCTATTTACAGAGGGTTGGTAGGACTCAGGGTACACATATAATAGAAGATGTGAACAGACCCAGCAAATAGCAATGGCAGGAATAAGTTAATTTCTTTAAAAACTAAGAAAAAAGAAGATGTGCCTAGAGGGGCCTGGAGCCCTAAAAGAGAGATCACCCAGTGGGAGTGGTGGTCTTTATAAGATCTAATTACTTCTTGGTACTTTGGCCAAAGTAATAAAGGTGCAAGGAGGAAATACCCCAATCTCTTTCTTGTCTTACCTGCTAATCTCTTGCTCTCCTGGAGAGGCTTCCCACAGGCAAAATCCAATCAGAAGCCAGCTAGCTTGGCAATATGCCCAATAGATCAGCCACCCAAGCCTCCAGAGCAATGCAAAGAGCATAAAAGAGGGATTTTGGAAATGGGGATAATGGAGAATAAACACCATGCCTTCACGAGAAAACGATGTAGTGGTAGCACGTATTCTGTCTTTGTAAGTCATATCTTAAATGTACTTAAATGTAAGAAAGTATTTATAGGTGTTTGACATTTCATTCAAATATTAATATAAACTGAATAATCATAACATTACTGAATATTATATTTGATTCTTCTCAAGAGATATTTCTGACAATAAATAAGCAGTAAAAAACTACCTGATAAGTAATCTTGAAATTAATTTGTATTAATTTTGATCAAGTAGTGAAACAAACCCTGGTGGATGGCCTGTTCAGGACCATGGACAGATTCCATGGCATTGCCTTTTATAATAGTTTTCAGTAGTATGTTACAGTCAATCCCTTTTTTTCTGGCTAGAATTTCCCAAATTGTATTTAAATGATTGATGCTGTTATCTGACTGGTTATATAAAGAGATATAATGAGATTACAGCTAAGAGTTTAGTTATAAAGATTAGACCCTTTAATGTAGATATTATTCTTCATGTGGCTGGCTATATGTGTATCTGCCACAAGGATCCACTAGGACTACTTCTCTGTTCTCTGTACAGGCTGGGAAGGATGATATTTCATGTTATATAACTGACACTAACACAGCTTCAAGAAAATTTTCATTTCTGGCAGGGAAATATAAGCATTTAGACTAGCTTTCAGAATTATAATAATGCTTTTACATATCTAGTGACCTTTGTAATGTCAACTATTGTTACATAATGTTGAGATTTATTAAAATCATTATAAATGATGAAATTCCACATGACTTCACTAACCACATTTTCCCAACCTTGTCAACTAAGTCATTTCCTTTAAAACAAAAACGATTCTACTATGTTTTTTTTGCACTTAGCACATCTTGTTCAGATGTCAAAAGCATTCACTAATACCTCATTGTGCTATAGAAAAGGATGCAACTATTTTGATACAGAACCATAGACTAAGCCACCAAGCTATAAAGTTTCAAAATATGGATTGGTTCTTGGAAAACATCTTCAATTCAAGAAGTATAAGTAACAGTAACCTAGGCCAGTCTTACTCTCTAATGCATTATAAATTTTACTCCTGCATTCACATGTTTCAAACTCAACTGGTGATAAGAAAATGCATTTTTATATTTTTATTAAATATTAATTAAAGAGAAAGTAATGTTTATAAAAACATCTGTATGGTATAAAGAATAATGATGCACTAAATACCTGTGTTGCACACACACAGTTTAAAAACAAAACGGTAACAAAATCTTTAATGTATTTGTATCATTCCTTTCATTAATATTTCATCTTATTTATGGTCACTCCAATCTCAAATTATGTCCTCTCATTTTCTTTCTAATTTTAATTTCCCCCAATTAGACACAATTATGATTTTATTCAGCAATTCTTTATACAGATTTATCCACATATTAGTGACTTTTCTGTCCCTTGTTATTCTTGCATCTCAGCCTTTCATCTAGTTTCATTTCCTTCTGTCTAAAGCATATCGTTTGGAATTCCCTATTGAGAGGATCCACTGGGGGGGAAAAATATATATATATATATATATATATATATAAAGTCCTTGATTCTGTTTCATTCTTGCAAGATATTTTCACTGAGTATACTATTTTAAGTTGATAGTATTTTCTTGTAGCTTCTTAAATATATTATTACACCAACTTCTGGCTTCCATTCTTGTTGCTGAACAATCAGCTGTCTAACTATAGTCAATCATCTGAAAACAAGGGTTAAGCATTATGTTTTGGGCATACTGAATATGATGTGCCCTTAAGGTATTTAATTGGAGACATAAGGTAGGCAATTTGATATAGGTGTCAGAAACTCAGAAGTTTGGGCTGAAGATATAAGTTTGAACATCATCCAAGTAAAGGAAGAAAATAAAATCATGAATTGGATTAAATTGTCTAAGAAGAGAATATATAATGAGAAGAGATGAAGTTTTAGGAGAAAATCTTGAGAAACTATAGCATTTAAAGGTCATGGAAATGGGGAATGAAAAGACTGAGGGGAAGCAACAAGGTATTAAGGGGAAATCAGAAATATTCTGTGTTCACAAACTGCAAGATAATCTTTAAAAGAGATTGTTTCAAAAAGGAGGTAATAATCAACTTTTTGAAATGCCCCATTTCAAAATAGCGAGGTCAACTGAAACAGTACTGAAAAATAGCTACTTAACTGTACTGAGTGGATATTAATATGTAGAAGCGAAGAGAAAACCCTGAAGTCAGATTTAAGTGTGTTGAGGCGTAATGGCTGGAGAGAGGGGTGGAGGCAAAAAGCCATGTACTAGTCAATATAGACTAAAGTATAAGGCAATAAAAAACAGCTTTAATATTTCAGCAGGCACACTATCACAAAGGTTGATTTTATGCACAAACAACCATCCACTGTGGATTGCATCAGCTCTGTTGATGTCCTGCATCATCCAGGAAGAGGATGAAGCAGCAACTATTATCTGGGACATTGTTGGTCTTATGGTGGAAGAAAAAAAGAAAGAGTAGGAGAATACAAGTACTCTACAAGTTTCTTTCTAGAAGTGGCACACATCACTTTTGCATATATTTCATGGGCTAAATTCACATGGCCAAACCTGATGTCAACGAGGCAGCTGTGGAGAGGGACTATTTTAGTTAAATATATAATCTGTCATATGTATAGAGAGCTCTTTCGATTACTTTCATTGTAAATGAGGAGAATGGTAGATGAGAAACCACATTAAGTTAAGAGAATTTTTTAAAAGGAGATAATTGATGATGTTTAATTATAATGAGCAAAGGCTCTAATTGTAAGAAAATTATTGCATATATGGGGAAAAGGGGATGGTTGCTATTTTGAGGTTTTTAAGGAATAGGATTCAAGTTACAGTCATGCATTGCTTAACTGTGGGGACAAATTCTGAGAAATGCATTGCTAAGCAATTTTGTTGTTAGCAAACATCATAGAGTGTACTTACACAAACCTAGAAGGTATAGCCTACTACACACCTAGGCTAACTGGTATACCTGTTGCTCCTATGCTAAAAACCTGTACATATTACTGTACTGAATACTGCAAGCAATTATAACACAGTGGTATTTGTGTATTTAAACATAACTAAATACAGAAAAGGCACAGTAAAAATATGATATTATAATCTTATTGGAGCACTGTAGTATATGCAGTCTGTTGTTGACCTAAATGTTATTACACAGCACATGACAGGCTCTGGCCCTAAATAGGGAGCATTTCACCCCCACTAGTGAAATAAAAGTTAAAGAAGAAAAAAGGGTAAGAGTTCACCAATATAGATTTGTAGGTTTGTTAAAGGGTACTGTATGGAATTTCCATATGTATAACTTCTCCTTGCTCTGTGAAGTAGATCACAAGAAATCTACTATGACAATAGAGAACATTAAGAAAGGCATCAAAAGTTAAGAAAAGTGGAAAAGTTTTGAAATAATCACTGTGGGGATGTGTAGAGAGAGTGGAAAAGAAAAATATAGTCAAATTGCTAAATAGTCCTGAGGGCAAGTTTGATGTTGCTGATTATAAATTTACAGTGTCACCATCTGCCCTCTTCTGATTTCTCCAGCTGTGTTTGCTCAAATGTAGGCAAAATAAAGCAGTTGAGTTGCACTCATGCACAATTGGGATTTTGCCAGATGGAACTGAAGAAATGAGAGGAACAAAAGATACTAAGTTTTTGACAAGATTTTTGATGAAATTATAAGTCATGGAATCTAAGCTTGAAAAAGAAGGAAATAAATAAAGAGCCAATGTGATAGGGTGAAGGTAAAGCAGACCACAGATTTTGATGGGGGAAATGTGGGAGAAGTTGAACACAGAAGCTCAAAAGAGAGGAGATACAGATAGTGAGTCATTTTAGTGTTATCACTTTGGGATTTGAAGAAGTTTACAGTGATGACAAGTTTTGGAATATGACTATAGAGTGGAAGTGGGTGGATTAGTTAGCTGAGAAGTTGGAGAGCTTATCCACTGTGTGCTTTAGACATCTATTGTCATAGCAGGAAAGAGAAACTTATGCAAGTGCCAACAGCTCTGATGAATAAACAGTGATCTGGTCATCTGTAGCTGCTAGTGACAAGGAGGGAGAAATGGCAGCCCACCAAAATAACATGACACTCCATCATGTTAGGGAAGTAGGCCTTCCCATCCCCAGCCCCCAAAAGGTAGGGGGAATAATGGTAGATAGAAAACGGATAAATCTAGTCTTCATAAAAATTACTTGACAAAATCCAACACCCATCTATGATAAAAACTATAAGCAAACTAGGAATAGAGGGAACTTCCTCAAATTTATGAAGAACATACACAAATATCCTGTCTCTAACACCATAATGAGAAACTAGATACTTTCTGGCTAAGATCGGGAACAAAGCAAGGATGTTTCTTCTCACCTCCCCTATTCTACATTTTACCAGATCTCCTAGCTAATGCAATAAGACAAGAGAGAGAGAGAGAGAGAAAGAGAGAGAGAGAGAGAGAGAGAGAGAGAGGATATATAAATAGGGAAAGAAGAAATAAAACTGTCTTTATTCATAGATGACATATTTGTCTATATAAAAAAATCCCAAAGAATGGACAAAAACACTACTGGAACTAATAAGCTCTTATACCAAGGTTACAGAATACGAAGTTGATATAAAAAAGTCAATTGTATTCCTATATAATAGCAATGAACACGCCGAATTTGAAACTAAAAACACAAAAGCATTTGCATTAGCACCCAAAAAGTTTGGAATATTTAGTTATTTCTTTTAAAAAATGTACAGGATCTATATGAGAAAATTTAAAAAACTCTAAGAAAACACATCAAAGATCTAAATAAATAGAAAGATATTCTATGTCCATGGATAAGAGTCAATATTGTTAAGATGTCACTTTTTTCCCAATTTGATGGATAGATTCACCGCAATCCTAATAAAATCCCAGCAAGTTATATTATGGATATCTACAAACCAATTCTAAAGTTAATATGAAAAGGCAATAGACCCAGAATAGCCAATACAGTACTGAAGTAAAACAGTCAGAAGACTAATGACTGGCACTACCCAGCTTCAAGACTTAGTACAAGTACAAAGATCATTCACCATGATCAAAGGGGATTTATCCCTGGGATTCAAGTATGATTCAACATACACAAATCAATCAATGTGATATGCCATAGTAACAGAATGAAAGACAAAAACTGTCTGAGCATATCAATAAATGAAGAAAAAAGCATTTTACAAAATTCAACATACTTTCATGATAAAAATAACTGACAAATTAGTCATAGAGGGAATGTACCTCAATCAATAAAGGCTATATGTGAAGAACCCACAACTAATATCATACTCAATGGTGAAAAGTTGAAAACCTTTGTGTTTGAGATCAGGAACCAGAAAAGAGTTACCCTGGGGGCAGAGCAGATGGCTGAATAGAAACCTCCAGCCATCGTCCCTCCACACAAACACCAGATTCAACAACTATCCATGCAAACAAGCACCTTCAGAAGGACCAAAAATCAGGCGAGTGATCGTACTATCTGGTTTTAACATTATATCAAGAAAAGAGGCACTGAAGAGGGCAGAAAAGACTACCTTACATGGCCTATGCCACCCCTTCCCTGTCCCCCAGCTGTGCCATGCCAGTGCACCCAGTGGAGAGAGAATCTGTGTGCCCAGGGGAGGGAGGGTGAGTGATTGTGGGACTTTGTATTGGAACTCAGGACTGCTCTGGCACAGGGGAACACAACACAAAGAAAAATTCAGCAAGTGCGCCCAGAGGGAGCATTTAGAGCAGCCTGGCCAGAGGGAAATCCTCTGTCCTAAAACCCAAGTTATGGCTCTCCCCACAACTGGCTGACAAAAAGCAGCCTTGGGCTGGACTAAATTCTTAAGGCAGTTGGGCCACAGAGGCTGCAGTCCTTGGGCAATTCCTATGGCTGTTCTGGCATGGATCCAGTGGACTTGGAGTGCACATGACCCAGTGAGACACCAGCTCCAGTGGTCAAGCTAGTGCCTGTGTCACTCCTCCTCCAACTCTGGGCAGTGCGGCTCAGGGAGAGTCTTATTCCACTTGGGGAAAGGAAAGGGAAGAGTTCAGAGGACTTTGTTTTTTAACTTTGTTACCAGCTCAGCCACAGTAAAAATAAAGTACCAAGCAGACTCTTGAAGACCCTGAGCCCAGGCCTTAGTTCCTGGAGGACATTTCTGGACACACCCTGGGCCAGAAGGAAATATGCTGCCCTGAAGGAAAGGACCTCGTCCTGCCATCTGCTGACTAAAGAGCCCTTGGGCTTTGAATAAACGTCAGAGGTAGCCAGACAACAGTCACCGTGGACTATGGATGAGACTGGGTTGGCTTCAGGTGTGACCTTGTGCTGGTGACCATGAGGGAGTGTCCACATCACTCCTCCCCCAACTCCAGCATCTCAGCACAGAGTGAGAGAAGAGAGTGAGAGACTTTGCCTTGTAATCAATAGACTTCTCCCATGACTTACCTGAGTCTACCAAGGCAGTATCACCAGAAATCTGCAAGACTCACAGCATTACTGGACTTGGGGCGCCCCCAGTGCTGATAGGGCTGCCGTGATCAAAGACTTAGATCACAATGCTCAATTCCCCTTGAATGCCTGGAAAATCTTCTCAAGAAGGATGGGTTCACACAAACCCAGACTGTGAAGAACAAAATAAATACCTAATTCTTCAATGCCCAGACATTGACGAACATCCATGAGCATCAAGAATAGCCAAGAAAACATGACCTTACCAAATGAACTAAATAAGGTACCAGTGACCAATGTTGGAGTGATGGAAATACCACTGCACTCTAGCTCAGCAAATAGAGCGAGACTCTGTCAAAAAAAAAAAAAAAAAAGGGAGGGGGGAGGGAGAGAGGGAATCCTGTCATTTGCAACAACGTGGATGAGCCTGGAGGAGATTATGCTAAGTGAAATAGCCAGGCACAGAGATATGAATACTACCTGATCTCACATATGGATCTTAAAAAGTTGATCTCATAGAAGTAGAAGGTAGATGGTTACCAGAGGCTGTGGTTGGGGATGAATGGGAAAAGGGAGATGTTGATCAAAAGGTACGCAGTTTCAGTTAAATAGAAGGAATAAGCTGTAGTGATCTATCGCACAGAATGATGATTGTAATCAATAATAAAGTATTATACACTTCAAAATTGCCAAAAAGAGTAGATTTTAAATGTTTTCACCACAAAAAATGATAAGTATGTGAGATGATATATTTGTTAAATAGCCTGATTTAACCATCCTACATTATAAATATGTATAAGAACATCACATTTTATCCTATAAACATGCACAATTATTATTTGTCAACTAAAAATTTTTGTAAAGACTTACTGCAAGCAAAAGTAATTAAGACAATATGGTATTGGGGAAAGAATATAAAAATACATCAATGGAATAGAATAGAGAGCCAAAAATAGAACCACACAAATGTTGCCAATTGATCTTTGACAAAGGAGAAAAGGCAATTCAATGGAAACAGATAGCCTTTTCAACAAATGGTGCTTGAACAATTGGAAATCCGTGTGCAAAAAAAGGAAGAATTTGGACAGATTTTACACCTTTCACAAAAATTTAATAAAAATGGATCACGGACACAAAGATTGCAAAACTATGAAACTTTGGAAGATAATATAAAAGAAAAAATATTGGTGACCTTGGTTTCAGTGATGAATTTTTAGATATAATACCAAAAATCACAATCCATGAAAGAAAAAAAATTCATGTTGGACTTTATTAAAATTAAAAACTTCTGCTCTGCAAAAGACACATTTAAGAGAATGAAAAGACAAGCCACAGATAAGAATAAAATATTGGCAAAACAAATTTGATAAAGCACTTGTATCCAAAAAGAGCTCTTAAAACTTAACAGTAAGAAAAAAGCCAACCAAATTAAGAAATAGGAAATAGGTCTGAACAGACGCCACACCTAAAATGATATACAGATGGCAAGTAAGCATATGAAAAGATGGTCAATATCATATGTCATTAGGGAATGGCAAATTAAAACAAGATGCCATGACACACCTATTATAATGGCTAAAATCCAAAACATGGATGATACCAAATGCTAGTGAGGATGCAGAGAAATAGGAACTCTCATTCATTGCTGTGGAAATGCAAAACAGTACAGCTACTTTGGAAGACAGTTTGGCAGTCTCTTACAAAATATAACCATATGTTCCAGCAATTACATTCCTAGGTATTTATCTAATTTAGTTGAAAACTTATCTCCACACAATAACCTGCATCTCAATATCTATAATCAGCTTTATTCCTATTTGCCAAATCTTAGAAACAACCAAGATGTCCTTCAATGGGTGAATGGTTAAACAAATTGCGGTACAATAATATAGCGGAGTATTATTCAGTGTTTAAAAAAATGAACAGTCAAGCCATAAAAAGACATGGAGGGACCCCATATCATATTGCCAAGTGAAAGAAACCAGTCGGGAAAGGCTACATACTACATATTTCCAAGTATGTGACATTGTGGAAAAGGTGAAAATACAGAGGGTAAAAAGATCAGTGGTTGCCAGGAGTTCAGGAAGAGGGAGAGAGGGATGAATAGATGAAACACACGATATTTAGAGCAGTGAGACTATCCAATGTGATACTGTAATGATGGATACATAACATTATGCCTTTGTCAAAACCCATGGAACTGTACAACACAAAGAATAAGCCCTAATGCAAATTATGGACTTTAGTTAATAATAATGTATTAATATCAGATTATCAATCGTAAAAAATGTACCCCAATCATGCAAGATGCTAATAATAGAGGAAACTGGGGGAGTGGTAGTGAGGGGGCTCATGAGAGCTCTGTACTTTCTGCTCAGTTTTTATGTAAACCTAAAACTTCTCTAAAAACAAAGTCTATACATTTAAAAAATTCAATCTTAATCCAATCTCCTTCACTCTAATTCTATAGGTGTATAAGATGTTATTTACTCTGGGTAACTATTTTGTAGTCATCTCAAAAATGAAATCCTACAAAGATAGATACAAGGTAAAATCTACAGACTCAGCCATTGTTATTAATATATTAAGCTAGGATATATTCATCTATTCTTAATAAAACGATGTGAATGTGTCTATACATGTGTTTGTGTATGTCATGTCCATGTTTTTCCTAAGCATTCAAAATGTTATTTAAAAAGTTTGACTATTAGCACGAATAAAAGGTAAACAGGCAGAAAATTAAAGAGTGTGACATTTAAAATCAGTTGGCAGGAAGCAGTGACTTTAAAGGATACAATATATTTGTGTGTTCTAAAATTGCTTCGGGTTCATCCCCTTTTGGTCGAAGTCCCTGATGTAACCATTGACCTTGTTCCAGTGAATTCCCAATCTCCTTCTTCCTTCCCAAATCTGTCCCTGCTACTGCTTTTGGCAGGAGAAAAGGACCACCCACATTAGGAGGAGATGCACTGCCAGAGATGTGATGTTTTACCTTTGCCATGAAAACTGCATTAGCGCTTGTTTTAAAAACACACCATGCCATTACTTGAGTGTTAATAATCTGCCAATTTCTTTGGCACACAAAGGCTGCCCCAAATTAGTGCTGATGCTCTTCACTTTTGGCCAGTAAATGAGCTCATCTGCTTTAATGAAAGGGGAAAAAATGTCCCTCTTACTCGCCACATAGAACTGGAAATACTGACTGCGGTATCAGAGGATTGTTGCTGTCCTTCCAAGAGTACTCACTTTTAAGGTTCATTTGGTAGATCAATTCAATACAAACACAGCATCGAGGCTGGCAGAAACCTGGATCATATGAGATATACTGTTCAGAGAATGAGACTCCGCTTGTCCCCTTGGTTATCTGTCAATATGTTCACTCTTTCTTGTGCAAATCATGAAAATAGTGTAAAGCCTGTCTTTAAATATTGACATTGATAATTGATAGCAACATAAATGCTACATAAAATAGCATTTTGTCATACATAGCTTTTATTTTAAGATATTTTGTGGTGAGATCTCCCAGTTGATGCTCCTCTAGATAACTTCTTTATGTTTTCACATTGAAGTATTTTTTAAATTATCAAGGGAGCTATTTAAATTTATGCAATAAAATAATTTATGCATATGGCATCATTTCAAAGTATTTTAGAGTAGTTTGTCACTTTCTTGTCTATTAGGTATATAAGATGTTGATAGGACAAAACTATCTTGCATCTTATGAAAAGGGAAACTGGTGCAAAATAAAATGAGACGAAGTGAGAATAACAAGAACACATTTGATATTACAATAAAATAAATCTCAGCTTCCCTGAGAGATTAACTTGAACTTTTCGTTTTTCTCTTTCCTTATCAATTTATAGTAAGGGTAAAATGCCATTCTCATTTTATTGCATATTTTATTATCACAGGAAAGACACACTGTATCAAGAATTGTATTAAAATCCTAATAATTAAGAAAAAAAATTCTAGTGTTTATTTGGATGTTTTCTTCTTTGGGGTTCTTTCCCTAAATGAACCAGATAATTAATCATGTTCTCCAGAGGGGAAAATTGGCCTGATTAGACCACGGCCAAAATGCAATTCACTGCTAAGGTTAATTAATTTCAGTCTCTTGGCTAGATTAATAACTAATGTATCTATATAGTGGTCAACATTTATGAGATTGCTATTTGCAATTATATTAGAGAAGGTGAACTATTTTAGTATTGGTTTTCATGTCTAAGAGATAGAAAGGTATATAGGGCTTTTCTGTACTCATTGCAAACTGTCAATCAATGCTGAGATTTTTCACAGATTACCTTGGGTTAGAAATGTACACGTGCACTCTGCCTCTACCCCACCACCAACAGGGTGGGTTCTTTGTGGGCAGGGACCTTTTGTGATTTACCACTATGTCCTCTGTGTGCCTAGTACAATCCCCAGAATAGACAGACCTTCAGTAAACCTTGTTAAATGAACAGGAAAAATGGGCTACTCTCTGAATGAAATCAGAGGAATGAAATCAGAGTCACACATATGAGGTCTTTTACCAAATACTTTCCCCAAATAAAAAACTCTACCTCCTTAAATTGTACCTGTATGCCCTGATCTATTAATATCTGTAACCCAGGGCTTGGGTTCTCGTCTTCACCTGACTCATCATCTGGTCATCAGTTTCTCTCACTTTCTTTTGAGTCCCTGATGTTTCCCTCTCTACTGTCTCTTTCTCGTAATGTTTAAACATTTCTGTCTTCAAACAAACAAAATTCAAAGCCTTTTTTTGACCTTTGATCCAAACTCAGAGTTTTTCATAGTCTACAAAGTTGGGCCCCTTGGAAGCATTGTCTTCATAGTATGTCTCCATCTTCTCACCTTCTGTAGCAAGGACTCCTCAATCCAGGGCACTCTGGCCTCCACTGAAACTTCTTGGGCCAAGGCCCCAGAGGACCCTTTGGTGCCAAATCAAAAAGTCTTCCTAACTGGGCTCTGAATCACCGGATGCCCTCAGCCAGGTCCTCGTTCCTTCCTTTCTTTTCTTTTCTTTTCTTTTCTTTTCTTTTCTTTTCTTTTTTCTTTTTTTATTTTTGAGACAGAGTGTCACCCTGGGTAGAGTGCAGTGGTGTCATCATAGCTCACTGCAGCCTCAAACTCCTGGACTCAAGTGATTCTCCTGCCTCAGCCTCCCAGAGTGCTAGGATTACAGGTGTGAGCCACCACACCTGGCCCAGGTCTTCTTTCTTTACCTTTGGCTTCTGGGACTTTAACACCACCTATAACATTTATTTTCCTCCTGCTTGTCTGGCTGTTTTCCAACCTTCATTACAGGCTTGTCACTACTTAAATCTTGGGAGTCAGAGACTCATTCTTGCCTAAGTCTTGTAACTCTCAGAAAACTTTCCCTGGGATGGTGGTGGGGGTGGGAGTGGTTTCTCTATTGTCCTCCATACCTGTTGAACACTGTTAGTGCTTATGTCTCTATACCTCCCACTTAAATATCTCCCCTGGTCTTCAAGGGGAGCCATTTCCACTAGGATTTCCCCCTGACATTTCCGGTATAAAATGTCCAAATTTTATCTCATCATTCCCCCCAAATTAACCTGCTATTCTTCCAGGTGCCATCGCCTACCCAGAGGCCCAAATTAAAGTTTGGAAATAACCGTTCCCTCATTCCCTGTCAATCCAGTGGGTTTGACACTGTCTAGTGCATCTACTCTCTGTTCTTCCTATGGCGGATGCTGGTCAGGGGCCCGCCTGGCATCAGTTCTTGCCCGAACTACTGCAGTGCCCTCCAGTTGGCTCCCTCAAATCATTCCCACGCTAATCTAAATGCAAAGCTGATCATATCATTTTGCTCCTCTAAGTCCTTCAGTGATCCTCCATTGCCCTCTGGGAAGGATGAAATCCTTTAGTGTTGACATTCATGTTTTGGCTTCTATTTCCTCTTCCTAATCTGCTTCAAGGAAGGGCAGAGACTGTATCTCATTAATCTTTATACCCTCAAAAATCTAACTCAGTGCTTTGTACTTAATTAATACCCAAAACATGCTTTTGCTCAATACATAAGCAAACAGATGAAAAGTGTTACCATTATGCTTTAATATATGAGAAAGTACCTTATAAAATAATATGAATATAATTTATAGATTTCTTGTAAATTTGTAGATGATAGATTCTCTCACTTATGATAGATATTATATATTGCTCATGTTAATAGTGCTGATTCATTAGGCCTTCCTAAAAAACTTTTTGGATGATTAAAGTTGATAAATTATATTAAATGTGATTTCAGTGATAGGGTATTTTATAATGATTAAAAATTGATAATCCATATATGATATATATTGATTCTTAATTAACCAGAATATTTGTATCATGAATGATATTATTAAAAGCATATAGCACCAATTAGGCTATTTAATTTTCATAAAGGACTTATGATGTGGTATAATTATCATCCCTACTTTGAAGAACTAAATCACCTTATAACCTCTGGCATTTCCAGATTAATGACAGAATCTTTAAGTATGGGAATTATTAACAGAGATGATATGGTTTAAGAAATCAATAGCTCTGGTGGTACCTGTGGTCCAGCGGGACTCATCTCGAAGCCATCGTATTTGATGACATTTAAGTTCAGCGTCCCTTGCTCCTCCTGTCAGTGCTATGCATTAGGCACCAACTTGCCTGCCTGCCTTCCTGTCACAGAGTTAAGTCATGTACAATTCAACCTGTGTAGATTCTAATACTGTAGGGAAAACATACTCCTATTGGGAATTCCTGCTTTTGCAAAAAATAAACACAGGAAAGAAACAGTATATACAACGTGTGATAAATTAGGACATTTTCAAAAATGCGTACAATACACAGATGTGTTTATATTTTTAAAGGGACTTTTTTGGGCTGCTAAAAACGTGGAAATATGCTTGCATCTCTCCTTCTTCATTGGGTGAGTGAGCTGAGAAAGAATGCTCAACAAAGGAGAAGGGAGAAGGAGTAAGGCTAAAGTCTAATTCAGGAAAGCCTCATTACTACAGTGACCTACGTTGATATTACAAGACTCACACCCTGTCACTCGCCTGTACTGATGCAGTCATTTTACTTAGTGATGTACTCTTTATCCTTTTCTCCGGAGACGAAAGGCAAATCCTGACCGTTGTTTCTCTGCAGAAGCATATTGAGTGATTGCTGATATTTCTGGGTACCATGCAGGGAATGGTGACTTACCACAAAATCTTTTGAATAGAATCTATGCACACACGTACTGGCTCTGTTAAGGACTGTCTAGGATATTCCACTGCGGCAACACTTAAAGGCCAGAAGTCTCACTGGCCTTCAGTGGGGCGTCAACTCGTATCACCCTCTGTCATTTCAAAAGATTAGGTCTAATGCCTCCTAGATTTAAACTAGAGAACCCACTAAAAAGGATAAACAAATCTTTCTTGATAACCCTTTCTAACATTTACTAATGAAAAGAGTTAATGCATATCTAGCCTAAGTCAATAACACTATAATGTTGGTCCATCATTTTTCTCCTGCACTTAGGAGTTAGGAAGAACATCTGTTTATCATTCTTTACAATCTGCTCATGATTAATGCTATTAATAACTCACCCCTCAGCACAAAACACCCTGCCATCTGTAGAGGCATTGTCATCCCAGGTCCAGAAATCTGTGAGGTTCTGTTGGTTTGCTGTGATCTCAGTTCATTGAACAAAGTTGTTGTAGTTTGCAGTGTGGTCCCATCTCATCCTTGAGCTTCAGTTCTCAGGTTGAAAGAACTACCTTTCTTTCTACCTTTAAGTTTAAGAGTTTCTTTAAGAGTTTCTACCTTTAACTTCAAAAATGTTGTATTATAAGTAGATTAGGCTACATTGTCCTCTTTGAATTTTGTTCTTCCAACTTCTAGTTAATTCTTGGGCTTCTTTAGAATTAATCTGTGATCCTTGACCTCAAGGCCAGGACACTGGAGTTACAGTCCTAGCTCTGCCAGTAATGACCTGCACAGTGCCACCTGGCCTCTCCTGGGGTCAGTTTCCTTTGGTGTAAGTGAAAGAGTTGAACTAGAGGACAGGTACTCTTTGCACATGAGGATTGCATGAAGAGCTTTAAATAGATTCTTAGGTCCCACCCAGATGTGGTGGATTAGAGCCTTCTGGGATTGAAATCAGGAATCTTACTTCTAAATTTTGGTTTTTATGTAGCTGTTGTTTTTCTGGGAGACACTAAGGAGGATAAATTTCATGTCTGCTCTAGCTCTACAATTTCTGTTCTCTGAAAGGCTAGTGTCCACTTCCCCTGCAAAAGTTTCCATTTTCTTGGCTCATTTTCCTGAGTAGTGTCATGTATGTAGTAAATATTGAGCCAATCAGGGCAGTAAGAATCATGTTAAAAAGTCTGTTCCACTTGAATCATCATTCCTTTTCCCCAACCAGCACTTAAGTGGCATTAATGAGAACTCTTGAGTCCAATTCCAATTTTCTAATCTGTACGATCCCACCTCAACAGAAAGATACCTAAGTCACTCTCTGAGCTGACTACGTTTCCACCTTCATCCCCCATCACTCTCTGCTTTGAACTTGATGCTTCTGATTATTACCATATAGTCATTCTTCCATTCATTCATTCTTCAGATACTACTCAAAACCTTTTCATTACCATGAACTTGATAGAGAAGTGAATTTGATGGTGAACCTAACTGAAATGGTGCCAGACTTCAGGGAGCTAACAGGCCAGCATGAAAGGACATGAAGCATGCCATGGGAACACATGGGAGGAGCAATTAACTCATTCTGGATGCTTAGGGAAAGTTTCCAAGGAAGTGATTTTTAAGCCCAAACTGAACTGCCGAAGAGAATTTAATTAAGCGAGATGCAGGCGTGTTCATGTCCCATGCAAAACCATGTGTGATGGCTCAGGGAGAGAAGTTCTAACGAAGTAGAGCTGAAGTCATTCTGCAATGCATGAAGGAGTAGGTAAGAGGCCAGGAAGTATAGATATTGAATATTTCATGTCTTTCCTTTTCCTAGAAATTATCCCTGTCTGCCCTCTCCGCTGGGCACTAAGTCCTCTCATAACCCCCTGGTGTCAGCATCAGTAATGCACTGACTACATTATACTGACCTCCTGTGTATGTACCTTTCTTCCCCCTGCTACTAACCTGTGAGCTCTTTGAAGGCAAAGACTGTCTTATTCTTTGGATCTTGAACCTCTAACACAGTGCAGTACATATGGTAAGCACACAACATTTCTTTAAACTGAGCTGAACTAACACCTGCCTCTGTCCCATTTTGCATCCTTCTCCACCCTAGCCTTAGTCACTGCAGCGTCTTCTTGCTTGTTCACCTTGACCCTGAACCTGTCCTCCCACACTCCATTCTTCACCCATACCCAAAACAAGTTCTCTAAAAAACCAAGCTGAACATGTTTTTTTCTGGTTTAAACCCTTTAGAGAGTAGAGGACGAGACGTTTTCCATGTGGATGTGGCTTTTGTCCATTTGGAATTTCCTTTCTGTATCTAGCTTTTACGTACTTTTTATATTGATTATCATATTTTCCACAGCAAGTAAAAGAATACGTTTCCTCAAACTGCCTTAAACAGCGAGAAAATTACCATCTCACAAGCAAAAGTGCCGAGGTAGAAAAGTCTGCAGGCACAGAGAAGCAGGGCTCCAGGGTGATTTTCTTGTAAAGGTGTTGGCTCAGTCCTTCTCGGTGTCCTGCTTTATTCTCAAGCTGGTTGTGTCAAACTCTAACTTGAGAATGTGCAGAAGAGAAACAGGGGCTTCAGCTCTTCTTGTGGCTTTCTTAATAACAAGGTGATTTTCCTCTAAAACCCACAGCAGACTTACTCTCATGTTCATCATCCAAGAATGAGAACAGCCAACAAGTTGCCATGATTCGTGTGGCTTAATCAGGGTGAACCTGCTGGTCTGAGGCTGGAGTCAGCTTATCCGAGCCATGATGGGGAGAGTCAGACATGGCAATGGGGTTAGGGTTCCACTGGAAACCAGCCAGGGCAGTTGCTGCTGGGCAGGCAGCCAAGGATGAGAATTGCCCTCAACGCTTTCCTGATCCAGCCCACACCAGTCCCTTCCCCAGGAATAAAAGCTGTCACTGCCCAAATATCCCAGGCACTATCTAGAAGATTCCCCCTACTTCCTTCCCTCTTGTACTTGCTAACTCCAAGCTTCTTATATATCCGGTCTCTACTAAGAAGTCACTTCTTACAGAAACTTTCCCTGGTCCTCTAAGTGGCACAATAGCAGCCTCAGTTTATCCTGTCATATCACATCTCAAGATATACGTTACTTTCCTGTTTACCTGTCATTTCTGCTATGCTTTAGCTTCCAAGAAGGCAGGAACTGTGTCTTTCTTATGTTTCATTATATTTACTCCACCTAACATAGACCTGGCACCAATATGCCAATATGTCCAATAAATTTTTGTAAAATGAATAAACCTTTATAAATTATAGTTAAATTTCAAACACATATTAAGTACTGTAGTATCCTGTTTCATAATGTATTTGTTTATACACATGCTTGTTCCCAAAAAAGGATTTACATTTGATGTAATATAACCATCATACATATATTTAAATATGAGGCATGCGATCTTCTTAAATTTCACTAAATTAAAACAGGGGCGTGTACACCTCAATGGTTTGATAACTATATCAGTTTTGATTACTCAAGTAATTGAAGTAATGAGTTGAAAGACTTATTAAAAAGCATATTTTGAAACACTAATCAAGGTAGGTGTGCTTATCAGATATGTTAAGGATTGTAAAAGCAGTCACTGACTTACTCACACAAAACTCGCTATCATCCTTTAAGTGAAAATGGTATTTCTCTTTATGACCCGCTAGTCTTAGTTTGCCTATTTGGGCCCCTTTTTATGGCTCTTGTTCACTCCTCCTGGCAGCTCTCAGGCTGCCTGTGTGATTCAGCACAGCCCTAACCCTACTCCCCACCTCTCCAGCACCACAGCGAGGCGAGCCTGGGTCCTTGGCCTTCTGCTCCAGGGAGATGTGAGGGCAGCCATATTCTCAGCGCTGAATCTCACCCTCAGCACCCCTCTGTTGACTCTTAACCCCTCTCTCTTTTCTCTCTGATGGAGGGAGCAGCTACCCCCACCACCTGAGAACAGTTACTGTTGTTTACTTCTCTTCCCTCTACTTGACAACTTAATTACTGCTGACAGTTGTGGTCACGTGGGAGCTCTCACCCCCTTTCTGCAAGTAGTGAGATCTCTGCCTGTTGGAGCTGCCATTTTGGCTCCACCTGAGGGCACCTCTGGATTGTTGGCTGTTCCCACAGTTCTCACTCATTCTCTTTCTCTCTCTCTTTCTGCCTCTCTCCTTCTCTTTCTCTCATCTCTCTCTCTCTCTCTCTCTCTCTCTTTCTCTCTGCCTCCATCTTGCTCTTGGTGAAAGAGAGAGCATCTTGATTATTTGGGGTTTAAAGGTGGTGAAAATTAAAATCTATTTCTTAGCTCAAGAACCATTTAACAATCTTTTCATGTTGCAAAACCCCCAAGCTACAGCCAGGCTCTCCCCATCCTCATTGTTCCATTCATCCCGAATTCCAATAACATATGTTACTAGCATAATGGAAATAGACTAAAATGAGCTCCCAACTCCACCAATGGTAAGACTGCAGTGTTAAATTATTCAAGTCATTCAGCTTTGCATTGATTCAAAAAGTGTTTTAACATGTGTAAAAGAAAAACAGATCATGATTCCATATGCTAGCTTCTATTATTTCATGCAAATTTATGATATTTCAAGTATATTGTACATCAAATTTGCTTTTATGAGCTGGCCTGGAAACTTAATTAAAATTTGTAATATTTTTTCTATGGAAATTTTGTTCTATGTTCCAAATACAATTTACAAGTGAACTTCCAAAACACAGCCTGCTCATAAGTTGGGGACAACCTGTACAGGAAATCATAATGGCAGAGATTTTGTGTTTTCTTTCCTCTTTGATTGTTGTATCAAGAATAAATAGAACAATTTTCATTTTAAAATTTAATTGTGTAGAAATTTTCCCTGTGCACCTGAACTTTCACTGAAAGTGAAAAATATTTTACAGGTGAGGATCCTCAGGGTTGGGTAAGATTTTAGATTAGAACTGAAATGGAAGCCTGACACTATGATGTCAAAAAAGTAGCAGGTTCATTCCTTCAAACAGGGTATATGATTTCTGGTAGATCACTCACAATTTGAGGCATTCAATCTACTCCATACACATAAATGATTTTTAAAAATAGAGGAGAAAAACAAGCTTAAAAGACAGAGCTAGGATTCAAACCAAGATGAATATATTCCTGGCAGAAACACAAATCTGGGATTTAGGTCCAAAAAAACAGGCAATAGTGGATGGCAGTTCAGCTCTTTGGGGGTTAAAAGGACTAAAAATGGTCCATGTGGAAGAGGGGATAGATCCAGAGTCAAGCTCTATGTGTGGCCTCTCACAAGGCTGGAGAACCTGCTCCCAACCAATCCCAGAAGTCATGATTTATATGGAGCCATGTGAATTGGGAGCCATGCTGAGCCACACTGTGCTTGGTGACTGTCTCAACTGGAAAATTCTTTTGAAGACTTTAGGATTGAAGTGAGATGCTTTCTCCTCCACGATCTGCATTCTTGCCTCCTTCCTCTACCCTAGTGCTAATCCACCACCTGCACTTGGATCCAATCTACACCCTTATGAGACCTCATCAGTGGCCCTTTCTCTTCTGTGTCTTCAACTTTTTGGTCTTTACTGTCTGTTTTACATGAATATTTAAACATATTCAATTGACCCTCATCCTAAAGAAATTCTGTGTCTCCCTCTATCATTCTTCAGTTGTACTGCATGCCTTCTGTGACTTTCTTTTTTGCAAATCAGCAAATAAATAGGGATGACTTCCTGTGAAATAAGCAAGAAATTGATGGAACAAATGAAGGTAGCAGTGAATTTGGAGTTGGAGCATACCTCTGTTTTCTTTTTTTTATTTCAGCATATTACGGGGTTACAAATGTTTAGGATACATATATTGCCTTTGCCCCACCCATCAGAGCTTCAAGCCTATCTATCCTCCAGACAGCGTGCACTGCACCCATTAGGTGTGAATGTACCCATCCCCCCCACCTGCCTCACACCCAGTGAATGTTACTTCTGTATGTGCACATAAGTGTTGATCAATTAATACCAATTTGATGGTAAGTACATGTGGTGCGTGTTTTTCCATTCTTGGGATACTTCACTTAATGGGCTCCAGCACTCTATCCAGGATAATACAATAGGTGCTAGATCACCATTGTTTTTTGTGGCTGAGTAGAACTCCATGGAATACATAAACAACATTTTATTAATCAACTCATGTATCGATGGGCACTTGGGTTGTTTCCACATCTTTGCAATTGTGAATTGTGCTGCTATAAATATTTGAGTGCAGATGTCTTTATTATGGAATGACTTTTTTTCTTTGGGTAGATGCCCAATAATGGGATTGCTGGATCAAATGGTAGTTCTACTTGTAGCTCTTTGAGGTATCTCCATATTACTTTCCATAGAGGTTGTACTAGTTTGCAGTCCCACCAGCAGTGTAGGAGTGTTCCTATCTCTCCACATCCATGCCAACATTTATTGTTTCAGAACTTTTTGATAACAGTCATGCTCACTGGAGATAAGTGATATCTCATGGTGGTTTTGATTTGCATTTCCCTGATGATTAGAGATGTTGAGCAGTTTTTTATATGTTTGTTGGCCATTAGTCTGTCTTCTTTTGAAAAGTTTCTATTCATGTCCTTTGCCCACTTTGTAATGGGGTTGTTTGATTTTTTCTTGCTGATTTTCCTGAGTTCTAAATAGATGCTAGTTATCAGCCCTTTATCGGATATGTAGTATGCAAATATTTTCTCTCATTCTGTAGGTTGTCTGTTTGCTCTTGTGATAGTTTCCTTGGCTGTGCAGAAGCGTTTTAATTTGATCAGATCCCATTTATTTATTTTTGTTGTTGCTGTGATTCTCTTTGGGGTCTTCTTCATAAATTCTTTGCCTAGGCCAATGTCTATAAGAGTTTCCAACATTTTCTTCAAGAATTCTTATAGTGTCATGCCTTAGGTTTCAGTCTGTTAGCCACCGTGAGTTGATTTTTGTGACAGGTGAGAGGTGCACATCCTGTTTCAGTCTTCTACATGTGGCTATCCAATTTTCTGTTTTCTTTGTAAAGTAGGAGATGTGGTGAATAGTGAAGAATAAAGAGGATGGGAAAGAGAAGTGAAGGGGCATGGAGAAGGAAGAAGTATAATACTAAAGCCTTTAACTGTGGTGCAAAAAGAATTCCCTTATGTGATCTCAGGTAGACACTTGCATACTGATGTGGGGCCTCTCCAGGCTAATGCGTATTAAAGACTGGAAGCCACAGTTCCTTTCCTGTGACCCGAGAAGCCCCTTACTCTGTGTGGGCATCACCAATCCTCAGAAGAAACTACAGTGACATCAGGCAGCGGCAGCCACTTCTTGGTACCCTCAGCTGGCATAATTCCTTTGCACTGCTGGTTTGCAGGTTTGGTGGTAAAATGAAGTGAGAAAACCTACACCGAGACTAAGTCATCATTTTGCCAACTTGAACCTCAACTCTCCTTTCTCGTTTAACCTAGTTTGAAAGCTTTGGGTGTTGCATGGAAACTTAGAATGCTTGTTTTGGGCCGTTGAGAAAGGAAACTGACTGTAAAGGGGAAAACGACCAGAAATTACTCTTGAGACCTATTGACTCAAACCTCCTCCTTAAGTCCCTGAGTCCCAGACACCTCAAACTCAACAGGTAAAAAAATAAACTAATCTCCTCTCTCCAGCCCACTATAATTTCCTCTAGTGGCTTCTAGTGAAGATGTTACCGTCCACTCAGTCATCTACGCTAGAAACTTAGCACAGCCCTCTTGAGTCTACACCTTGAAATCCTCTGAAATAGCAACTTTCTCCACCTCCCCGCGGCTACAGTTACAGTTGAGCTGCTAAATAATTTCCTTCGTACTGGCCCCCTGCAGTCCCACTCACCTGTATGCCAGTTTTTCACATATGTGAGTTACCTTTTTAATCAGCCACAGCTTTCATCAAGTCAGCTTCTTGCTCTATAATTAGCAGCTGATGTGGCTTCCACTTATTTAAAGCAGCGCCGTCCACTAGTACTGTGAGTGACGACGGGAGTGGCCTGTGTCCATGCTGTCCAGTGTGGCAGCTACACGCCCCACGTGGCTCTTGAGCCCTTGAAATGTGGCCAGTGCCCCCGAGGAATGGAATTTTGGTTTGTATTTATTTTTCATTGAAATTTAAATAGCCACCGATAGTGATATCGGACGGTGAAGGTGTAAAGGGTAAAATCCAAAATCTTTTGCTGGTGTGTGAGATCCTCCGCAGGCCAACGACAGCTTCCTGGTCTCCCCGGTCCTGCCCCATCCCCTCGACGCTGTGTGCTGTGCCCTCACACAGCTCCGTGTCTCTTCGGAATTCCACGAGGGCCTCTTGTTGTGACCTGCTCTGTACGTGTGTCAGTTTTTGTGTGTTTTTGTCTAATACTTTCTTTCTCTTCTTAACCTCATGAGAACATTTACAGATCCCGTAAGGCCATGCTCAGATATGGCTTCTGAAAAGCCTTCTTTTACCTCCTCAGGCATCTGGCAACATCCTTTACAGGCTTCCGAAAACAACTTCTATCTTCTCTAATAAAAGCACTGAATATACTGCCTGGAAATTATTTCTTTATCTATTATCTTCAATCTCCTGTTTTCCCCTTAAGCAGTTAGAAAGAAGATTTCAAAATTATTACATATGATAGACAACTAATATGTTGGGGAGAAAAAAGTCAACCTAAATATCAAATGAATTACAAAAGAAAACAAGGAAAAATAAATGGGAAGATGCTCAGCACAGTTATCACTGCATACTCCAAGGCATAGTCTTTTGAGGGAACTTAAGGGAAGGAGTTGACTTTGACCTTCAAAGAACAGCCAACACTTTCCTTTACAATTCTAAACTGAATTATTTTACCTCTTACTTCATCTGTATTTCAAATGTGTTCCCATTTGATGTCAAATCTCTTAAAACTAATTAAGTAATAGATTTTCTATTGAGTATATCATATACTTTTCAAGGTTAAGCAAGAATAAAACACTTTGCCTGGATTTTCCATTGTAAAATTGATGGTAGAGAGGGAGGATGTTTTTAAAGAGATGCACTGCAATAGGAAAAAAACAGTCCTGCCAGTTGAAACTGTGAGACACAGCCAGCCTTATTAATGTTTTATAATCATTGTAAAAAATCAAGTGAATTAATGATATTTTGAAATTTCCTGGGAAAACGACTTCCTGCTCATTGAATAATCTTGGCACGATGCCCACCTTTTGAGCTTACTGGAGGGTGAAAAGAATAGCATCCTTCTTGTCCTGATTTTATGGAATGCAAAGCAATCTGCTATGTTTTTGAGGATGCTATTATTACCATTTTTAAAAAGAAAGAGTCTGCTCCTTAGCACTTATTCAAACTATTCTAGTTTCATTGACACTATTATGTGCAGACAGTTGAAAGAATTACGGCCATTAAGCAGAGTTAAATATTATAGAAAATGAATGCATAATGACTGGGTTTCTGTTACTTCCTATTTTTATTATGAAGAGTTTTATAGTCAACCGGATTTAAAATTATGGACCATGTGTTATTTGACAGTCAAATCTAGAAATGGTGGTAAATCCTAAGCCTGTTGTTTTCGTGCAGATGCTATCAGGAAAGAATTTTGAGAAAGAGCTGAAGTGTTAACACAGCTGCCTCCTCTTCTGCATCCTTTCTGACCTCTTCAGGCTGAGTGGGAAGCTGCTCTTCTGCCTCTCAAAGCACCCTGGGTCCCACACGTTTGTCAGTGAACGTACCTGGTTATTTTGTAATTAGATGTGAACGTTTCTGCATCCCACTGACCTGTGAACTTCTGGGGGCCAAGTACCACGCTCTGTTAGTCATCAGTGTGCCCCTCAGAGCCTAGCACTTTGCTGTGACCTAGCTAGACACTCAGGGAATGTTTCAGGCAGGGAGAAAAGGAAGAAGGGGAGTTATTTTCTGGGCCTTACGGAATAATGATCATATTCTCATTAAATTTTATGAGACCTAAAAACCTAAAAGCTCCTAAATTTTAAGAGACCCAAAAGCTTTAAAGTGCGTCAAAGTGGAAGCCCAAATAAAAGCTCATGGCATAACAAATTTATGTTTTTTAAAAGATTGATTGATAACTGCTTCTACATTAAAGATCTGAAAAATGGAACTAGATTCTACCCATTCCTAAAGTATTTCCTCATGACAAATGTGGGTCCTTGAAAAATATTTAATCGATGTTTCAAGGATACGTTGTTGCAACTAGGGAGTATTTTATACTATGTGTTTTAAAATAATATGCTTATATAAAGATAGTTTAATAGAGTGCTTTAAAGACCAATTCAGGGAGAAAATTTGCCTGTGTTCAATTGTACCTCTTAGAATATAACATGATTTAAATTATCATTTTCCTATCAAATAATATTTGTTTATCATACTATATTTATGTTACAATAATAGCTGCCATGTAAAATGTGCAAACAGATGTGTCTCTTCCCTGCCAGTGTTGCTCTGTCCTTTGTATGTTTTATGGATATATGAAATGCCACATTCCACGACCTTCTCAGCTAGAGGTCATAATATAACTCAATTATGTTCATCTATTTCAAGAAATTCAATTATGTTCATCTATTTCCAGCATGACACAACTGTCTAAATTATCTTGCTCCACGTCTGATATGCTAGTTATGTTAATTTAGAGAATTCTAGTCTGATTTGGTGAATTTACATTTGGGGTTTTGGAATGGATAGCCACAAAAATCACCATTGATTTTTTAATTGCTAATTTTAGAAATTAAAAGACTCTATTTGAGAAAGTGTTGTCTAATTTTGCATCTGGCAAAAGTCAACTGTCATGTGCAACCATTGTGTATTCAGTAAACTTGGGCACAGTGCCCTGAGACCAGTGACTGTCCTTACTAGTCTCTCTTCTACTCTCCCATACCAGATTATTTTTTCTTCCAGCACCCACCATAATGTTCATACAAGTTTCTTTTTTTATACATCTCAAGGCCTGATCATCTTAAAATCGAACTTTGTTTTGCAAAGTTCTATTCTGTAATATCTTACTTAGTGTGTTTGGTTTACTAAGTAAAAGAATGAGATAAAACTTTCTGGTCAGAAATGGTAAAATCTTACTGCAGAAACACTCCTATCTTCCTTCCGTGATATAGAAGTAAAATTCTAAAATGTTGTGAATTTTGTTAAGCACTTGCAAAGCCATATAGACTGAAAAAATTACGAGTGAATATTTGCTAACATCAGTGTGTTGTTGCAGTCTTTACACTTCATTATCATCAAGTACAAAATTTGTACTTTTTTTTTCTTTTACATGTTTATAAATGTTTTCTGAAATATTCCTGGCTTGCCATAACATGTTAATCTTATCACTGTTGGTTTTAACTAGATTTTATTTTTCTACTGGATGTGGTCTATCTTTCTAATCATATTTTACTCAAAGTCCAGTAGAGGAATTGAGCAAAGCACATTCTTTTGATTACAAAGCTATGAAGATAATAATGATGTCTAGGACTTCTATGTTTCCTAAATTCTCTACTTCTATAGTATTCTGTAGTAAATTCTTTAAGTCAGATAAACAGAAATGCAGTTAACAAGATGTAACACCACTGTAGGGATATGACCAAATACTTGCCTTACATGTGGAAATTAAGGGCAAGACTGGCCCTAGATTCAACATATACTAAAATGAGGCAATAATGATTTACCTGTGATATACTGGAGGCATTTGTCTTACAATAAGAAGTACAATAATGCTTAGTATCACCATAATTATTTAATATTGTTTTGAAAGTTCTGGCCAATGCAATAAGAAAAATAGATGGAGGTAGAGGTATAAATACTAGAAAGAACTATAACATTCCTCTTTTTTATTTCTTTTTATGTCAGTAGATTTAGGGTGTACATGTGCTATTTGTTATGTAGATGAATTGTATAGTGCTTAAGTTAGGGCTTTTAGTGCACCCATCAGCAGAATAATGTCTTATACATTGTACCTGATGGGCAGACTTTTTTATCCCTCACCCTCTTACCACCCTCCCTTCTTCTTAGTTTTCAATGTCCATTAACCACTATATGACCATATATATCCATTGTTTACTTCACATTTATAAAGGAGAACATACGTATTCAGTTTTCCATTACTGAGGTATTTTATTTAGGATATGGTCTCCAATTCCATCCAAATTGCTGAAAAAGACATTATTTCATTCCTTTTTATGGTTCACTAATACTCTATGGTGTGTATGTGTGTGTATATATACATATATATACATTTTTTTATCCACTCCTCCATTGATGGGCACTTAGGTTGATTCCATATCTTTGAAAGTGTGAAATGTGCTGCGATAAACATCCCAGTGCAGGTGTATTTTTTATAAAATGACTTCTTTTCCTCTTGGTAGATACCCAGTAGTGGAATTGCTGGATCGAATGGTAGGTCTACTATTAGTACTTTGATGAATCTCAATACTGTTTTCCACAGAGATTGTATTACTTTATATTCCCACTGACAACATTCCCTTTTCACCATATCTGCACCAACAACTAATATTTTATGACTTTTTAATAAGGACTGTTCTGACAGGGGTAAGGTAGTATTTCATTATAATTTTAATTTGCATTTCCCTAATGATTAGTGATATTGAACATTTTTCATATGTTTATTGGACATTTGTATATATTCTCTTGAAAATATCTATTGATGTTTTTGCCCACTTTGATGGAGTTATTTGTTTTTTTCTTTCTGATTTGCTTGAGTTCTTTGCAGATGCTGGGTATTACTCTTCATCAAATATATAGTTTGCAAATATTTTCTCCAATTTTGTAGCTTGTCTATTTACTCTATTGATTATTTTCACTGCTGTGCTAAAAATTTTAGTTTAAGTATGACCCTTTTATTTATTTTTATTGTTGCTATATTTGTTTTTGGTGTCTTAGTCATAAATTCTTTGCCTAGGTCAATGTCCAGAAGAATTTTTCCTAGATTTTCTTCTAGAATTTTTGTGATTTTAAGTCTTACATTTAAGTCTTTAATCCATTTTGAGTTAATCTTTGTATATGATAAGAAATAGAGATCCAATGCCATTCTTCTGCATGTAGCTATCCAGTTCAGCATCACTTCTTGATAGGGAGTCCTTCTCCCAGTATATGTTTTTGCTTGCTTTGTTGAAAATCAGTTGGCCATAGCTATATGGCTTTATTTCTAGTTTCTCTATTTTGTTCCATTGGTCTTTGTGTCTACATTTATATGAGTTTCATGCTGTTTCAGTTACTATATCCTTGCAATATAATTTGAAGTCAGGTAATGTGATGCCTCCAAATTTGTTCTTTTTGCTTAGGATTGCTATGGCTGTTTGGGCTCTCTTTTGGTTCCATATGAAGTTTAGGTATGTTTTTTCTAGATCGTTGAAGAAAAGGTCTTGATATTGTGATGGGAATTGCATTCAATCTGTACACGTTGGGCAGTATGGATATTTTAATAACGTTGATTCTTCTAATTTATGAGCAAGGGATGTTTCTTTGTTTGTGTCGTCTGTAATTTCTTTCATCAGTTTTTTGTAGTTCTTCTTGTAGAGATCTTTTTCCTCTTTGGTTAAGTATGCTCCTAGGTATTTTATTTTCTTTGCAGCTATTATAATGGAGATTGAGTTCTTGATTTGACTATCAGCTTGACTGTTATTAATATATAGAAATTCTTCTGAATTGCATACATTAATTTTGTAGCCTGCGACTTTATTAAATTCATTTATCATTTGTAGGAGTTTTTTGGTGGAAGTTTATGGTTTTGTAGATATAAGATCGTATCATCAGCAAACAAGGATAGTTTGAACACTTGTTTCTCAATTTGGATGCTCCTTATTTCTTTCTTTTGCTTGATTTCTCTGACTAAGACTTCTATGTTGTATGGAAGTGGTGACAGTGGGCATCTTTGTCTTGTTCCCATTCATAGGGGGAATGCTTTCAACTTTTCCATATTTAGTATGATGTTGGCTATGGGTTCATCATGTATAGCTTTTATTATTTTGAGTTATGTTTCTTCTACATCTAGTTTGTTGAGGGTTTTTATCATGAAGGGGTGCTGGATTTTATCAAGTGCTTTTTGTGCATCTATTAAGATGATTATATGATTTTTTTTATTTCAGGAAAATATGAGAGTACAAACATTTCAGTTACATTTTATATCTTTGCATCTCCCTAGCAAGGGTTAGAGGTATGCCCCTCCCCTCCACAATGCTCACTGCATCCCTCAGTTGTGAGTCTACCCCCCATCCCTCTAATCCCTGGAGAACACCACCACCATTTGAGCACCATGGTGTTTATCAGTCAGTACCAATTTGATGGTGAGTACCTGTGGAGCCCATTCTTCCGATCTTGTGTTACCTCACTTCGGTATAATTCTCTTCATATGGTGAATCACATTGATTGATTTCCATATGTTGAACCATCCTTACATTCCTAGAATGAAACCTATTTGATGTGCTGGTGGATTTGGTTTGCTTGTATTTTCTTGAAGATTTTTGCATCTAGGTTCATGAGGGATATTGGTCTATAGTTTTCCTTTTTTGTTGTGTCCTTTCCTCATTTTAGTATCAGGGTGATGCTGGCTTTGTAGAATGAGTTAGGGAGGATTCCTTTCTTCTCCATGGTAAGGAACAGTTTCTGGAGGATGGGTATAAGTTCTTCTTTGTAGGTCTGGTAGAATTCTGCTATGAGTCTGTTTGTTCCAGGACCTTTTTGTTGTCCTTGGGAGAATTTTTATTATTGTTTCAATCTCACTGCTTGTTATTGGTCTGTTCATGATTTCTATTTCTTAGTGATTCAAGCTTGGGAGGTGTGTATTTCCAAAAATTTATCTATTTTTTCTAGATTTTGTAGCTTGTGTGTGTGGAAGTTTTCATAGTAGTCACAGATGATATTTTGTATTTCTGTGGTATCAGTTGTCATATCTCCTTTTTCATTTCTGATTGAGCTTATTTGAGTCCTTTCTTTTCTACTTCTGGGTAATCTTGCTATTGATCTATCATTCTTGTTTATCTTTTCAAAGAACCAACTTGTCGTTTCATTGATCCTTTGTGGTGGTGTTTTGGTTTCAGTTTTGTTTAGTTCTGCTCTAATCTTTGTTGTTTTGTTTCTTCTGCTGGCTTTAGATTTGGTTCCTTTTCTAGTTCCTTGAGATGTGACATTAGATTGCTAATTTGTGATCTTCCTGTCTTTTTGGTGTAGGCATTTAAGGTTTTGAACTTTCCTTTTAACTCTGCTTTTGTTGTATCTAAGAGATTCTGGAAGCTTGCATCATCTTTGTCATTAAATTCAAAAAAAATTTTATTTTCATCTTGACTTCATCATTGATCCAAGGATCTTTCAGCAGCGGGTTGTTTAATTTCTACGTATTTGTGTGGTTTTGAGACTTCCTCTTGGAAATGATTTCTAGTTTTATTTCACTGTGGTCTAAGAAGATATAAAGTATGATTTAGAATTTTCTATATTTACTGAGACTTGTTTTATGCCCTAACATATGATCTTCTTTGTAATTTTCCCATGTGATGATGAGAAGAATGTATATTTAGCAGTTGCTGGGTAGAAGGTTCTAGAAATGTCTGTTAGATCCATTCATTCTACAGTCCTGTTTAAGTCTCATGTTTCTTTTTTGAATCTATCCAGTTCTGTCGGTGGAGTGTTGAAGTTCCTGGCCATTATGATGTTGCTAATCACTTCTCGGTCTTTTGGCTAAAATAAATTATATTGTGATGTTGCTATTTATTTCCTTGCTTAAATCTAGTAAAATTTATTTTATGAATCTGGGAGCTTCTGTGTTAGGTGAACATATATTTAGGATTGTTATATCTTTTTCGTGAATTGCTCCCTTTATCATTATATAATGACCTTCTTTGTCTTTTTTTTTTTACCGTTGATAATTTGAAGTCTATTTTATCTGATATGAAATAGCTACTCTTGGTTGCTCTTGGTTTCCATTTGTGTGGAATATTTTTTCCACCCTTTACCTTGAGAATCTTTGTGAGTTAAATGATTTTCTAGAGACACCATATATTTTGGTTGTGTTGTTTTATTCATTCGGCCCATCTATATCTTTTAAGTGGAACATTAAGTCCACTAATATTCAGTGTACATGTTGATATGTGTGATACTGTTCTGTTCATTGTATTGATTGCTACCTAGTTGTTTTGTTTTCTCCCTTGTGTTACTGTTTTGTATGAGCTATCAGTTTAACTTTCAAGTGTTTTTACACTGGTGTATTGGTCTGTTCCGTGTATAGAGTATTTTTAAGCATATCTAATAGGGAAGATCTAGTAGTGACAAATTATCTAAGTGTTTGCTTATCTGGGAAAGACTTTATTTCTCTTTCATTTATGCAACTCAGTTTTGCAGGATATAAAATTCTTGTCTGGCAGTTATACTGTTTAAGGAGACAAAAAAATGGGACCCTAGTCTCTTCTGGCTTGTAAGATTTCTGTTGAGAAGTCTGCTATTAGTCTGATGGGGTTTCCTTTGTAAGTTACTTGATGATTTTGTCTCACAACTCATATAATTTTCTCTTTCACTTAGACTTTCACCAGACTGATAACTGTGTGCCTTGGTGATGTTATATTTGCCGTGAATCTTCCAGGTGTTCAATGGCCTTCTTGTATCTGGATGTCTAAATCTCTAACAGTACCTAGGAAGTTTTCCTCAATTATTCTTTTTGCTTTTTCTTCTTCTTCCTCAGGGTTACCCGTGATTATTATATGTGTTTATATTACATAGTCCCATGTTTCTTGGAGAAATTGTTCATTTTTCTTGATCCTTTTTTCTACATTTTTGACTGTCTAAGTTAATTCAAAAGCCTTGTCTTCAGGCTCCAAATTTTTTTCTTCTGAATGGTCTAGCCTATTGTTCCAACTTTCTACTTTATTTTGAAATTCCCCAAATCACTCTTTCATTTCCAGAAGTTCTGTTATATTTTTTCTTATGCTGTCTTTCTCTTTAGTAAATTTTTCACTCATGTCCTAATTTTGGGGTGGGGGGGAGTTTCTTTGTGCTGGTTTTCAATTTTCTCATCAGTCCCATTGATCTTACTTGCCATTCATATTCTGAATTCCGTATCTGACATTTCAGCAACTTTCTTTTGGCTGAAGTCCATTGATGGAGAGCTGTTGTGATCCTTTGGGTATGTCAAGACAACCTGTTTTTTAATGTTGGCAAAGTTCTCATGTTGGTTCCTTCTCATCTGGAACTTCTTCTCTCAGCTCAAATCAGGTGGCTTTGAGGTATGCCTGTTCATCCTTGCTGGGACCTCTGTTGCTTGATGAAGAAAGGGAGAGGTCCCTGAATGATATGCTTGAGTCCTACTCCATAAGATTAACAAAGCAGTCGAGAGGCAGATGCACTATGAGCCTTTAACACTGCTGCTCTCTGAATCTCACCGTTCCCCTGTAGTTGTCACAGGGCTGCTGCTGCAGGGCTGGATTGCAGTGGGGCAGGCCCACAGCAGAGAAGGCCCATGATGGAGCAGTTCACCCAGGTCTGACAGTGGCAGCTGCACTGATATTCTCCCCACCCAGATCCATATGTGGATTGCTTCCCAGGTGGCAGCAATAGTGGCTGCACTGCCCAGATAGTGGGCAGCAGGTGGTGAGGGTGGTGGGTGTGTGTTCCTTCTGGGTCTTGTGGAAGGCGTTGCTGAGTGGGGCCACCCAGGCTATAGCAATAGACAGGAGTCCACAGGCACCTGTTCTGGCCAGGTTCTCTGGTGGCAGTGGGGATGTGTGACACTCATCCACAGGGCATGTGAGAGCACCTGACCTCCCCATTCCCTTCCAGACCCAGCAGGGGTGAGGAGGAGGCAGCAGCTATGGATCTGACTCCTGGGTAGATGCAGAGCTCTGGGCCTAGGACCTCAAAATGACATCAGCCACAGAGCCCAGCATTCAGAAGCCAGCTTGCCTCCTCTCTGGATCAACACCACTGCACAGCCTCCAGTCAGGTCTCTTCAGTCCAGAGGCCTGCTGCAGAGGTGGGGCCCTCCCTCAGGCCTGGTTACAATGTCCACGGGGGAAGTGTGGAGCCCCTGGGTTCTCTCCTCTTTCCCTTCCCCAAGTGTGAGCGTCTTCCCCAGGGACCTCTCATTCTGCTGAGCCGGAGATCACACTTCCCTTTCTTTCAAGCTGGGCGCCACCTCTCCCCTCTCTGTGAATTCCTAATGCTTTTTCTTAGATAATCATTGGTAATCTAAGGTGAGTATCTGTTTGCTACTTTTGATCCTCTCCATGAGAGAAGCATTGTATAGGCTGCTTCTAGTCTGCCATTTTGGCCCTTCTTGCTAAATACATCAATCTTTGTAAGTAATGCTATATATCTTATAAATCAAAAAGAATCAACCAAAACAAAATAATTAATAAATTTTTGGTAACTTGTCTACATGAAAGATACTCAATAATCAATTGTAATTTTGCAAACATTCTTTTAGAAGATAAAATGCAAAAAACAATGTATTTATAGTGGCAAAATTATATAAACTACTGCATAATCATTTTAATAAGAATTACATATAACCCATGTGAATAAACTAAAATAAGGAGGCATATTTCTGAAATAGGATGGTACATATTACAGATATTTTAAATCTCTATGATTTGACAGATTTATTGCAATCCTAATACAAATTTCAAAGATACCTTCTAAAACCATAACAAAATATTTCTTAATTTTATCAGAAATGTTGAGGAGGAAATATAAACATACAAAAATGAGTAAGGAGTTCACAAGCAAAGTGAATATGTAAGATATTTGCACAATAATAAAGTCATGTGTTTTTACCTTGAGAATAGACAGATGGATTAGTTAACCAAGAAACAGACCCTGGTATACCTAGAAATTTAATGTATTATTAGAATCATTATCAATCTCTGAGGAAAATACCTATTATCAAATCAACTTAAACCTTTATCTTATTGATTATAGTAAAATCCTTAAGAATTAAAAAGTTAATTTTTTTAAAAGAACATTTGAAGGCTGGTCTGATGGTGGTGGGTTATCAGAATTTATTAACATTAGTGTTACTGAAGTCATATAACCCTCCCCATTGCTAAATGTGACTGGCTAGAAACAAAAAAAAGCATTTGAAGAAAGCTCGATTTAATATTTATCAGCTCTCTGGTAAAGAAAAAAGCTCTTTAGCTTTAAAATTATACAGTCAAATGTAGATATATTTAATATAAAAATTCTTTCAATTTCTCAATATCAAAAATATTCATATAAAAATGTCATACAACAGAACACTGCATGATATGTTTATTATGCAATAAGATTATAACAATTGAGTGAGAAACTGAAGTAACTGAATATATCAATGGGTATAAACATAGGCAGATAATTCATAAAAGAGGAACCATGATTATTAAGAAAATATATGGGAAGTTATTTAATCTTATAATTAATCAAAGACATGCAAGTTAGGTTTAATTTCTCATCTGTTAAGAAAGGCCAAAAATAAAGGTAAAGCTAATTATCATCACTAAAGTACCATATAAATAGAATCTGTATGGTTATAAATGGTATATAAATAACTATAATAGTATATTTGTTCTACAAAAGCTATAAAAAATATATACCCATTGATAACATAAATCTTATTTCTTAACCTCTGCCTAGAGAAATATTTCAAAATATACAAATCTTATATTACAGCTTTATATTGCCAAATATTGGAAACAGTAGTGAAAATCACATGCATCATAAAATACAGTACATACATTTAAGAGATTATTATGCAGCCATTAAAGATGGTAGTTACCAAAGGCTGGATACTACTCAGAAAGTACTTGTGATCCAATTGTAGCTAAATAGACACAAAATACAAAGTTTCATATACATAGAATAACAGTGCAACATATGGTTATGAAAAAGGCTGCAAGGAACTACATCTATAATATTAATAGCTATGTTTGAGTGATAAGATTCCGATTTTATACTTTAACAATGAAAGATATATTGAAATGTAGGATCTTTTGAAGAATAGAGTTATTTATCTAAGTAGGCAAACTATGCTATTCAATCTCCTCTAAAGCTCTTGGGGAAATGTTTTCAACCACAATGAGACCTTTACATCCTTTTTATAACACTGGGACTCCCAACATTTTAAGGAAGGAAACTACCTCTGAGAATTAAGCAAATTACCTCGCTTACCCACCATCTCTTCCAGTCTTAAATCTAATCCACCAAAATTGTTTTCCAAAAATGGCTGAATTCCTATATGCAAATCCAGAAGTCAGAGATTCTCCATGTATATATGGTGGTTATTTTAAGGCAATGGTTAAATGGGAGAATATTTTTCCCCAGTTCACACATGCCAGATGATATTTACACAGATGACACACTCCCATTGGCATGACCAGGATTATTCACAATTACCTTAGTTCATCGGTTGTAAAATGCACAGTGTGTACCACTGAGTTGGAATGCAGAATTGTTTATAATTAAATGATGACATGCCATTGATTGTAAGCAGCATTATAATTGCATAGATGTTGAAATGTTTTAAAAATACATATTAAAATTAACAAAAGATTAACATAATATGCTTGCAATCACTCTTCCTTTACCCTACACAGGAGAGGATGTCTGAATGCAAGCAAGAAGAGACAAAGATGTTTACCACCAGAATGTGTTCTTGTCCTGCTGGAGACCCAACCTCTCTCCAGGGCAGAAGGTCTGGGCAGGATTATCAGTGCTTCTATCTTCCCTTCCTGAGCAACTTGCCCATAGCCTCAGGCTGATTTTCCACTGTTTTCCAATTTCACACTCACAAATGCTCCAATCATCATTCATTGCCAATGAAAAGTAGGGTAAGTGAGGAGTAGGGCCCCTCCTCTGGAACAAGGAACAAATTGCTTCCAGCTGCAATTCCCCTTGGGGTGATGAGCTCCTGGCTGAGCCTCCGCCCACCTCCCACTGCAATGCCTACTTTTCCTTTGAACCACAGGAGCTTGTGGTGTTTGCAAGTACTTGCACTCCAATGCAAGTAAATGAGAATGGATAATATCAAATCCATCTTAATTAATTTTAAATATATCCTTGGAAAACTTCATGTAACAAATCATTTGATATACACCTACACCGGAGTTTGAGAAGAAAGGTCACTTGTAGCTTGAGGCCAAATACCGTAATTCTCTCGTCCTTATTCTTGTCAAACTTCTGGCAAATTAGGCCATGTTAAAGATATAATTTTTAAAACTGAATAATTAGAATCTTTTACAACAATATGATAACTTGAGAGTCTAGCAATTCACTGACATTCCTGGCCAACTGGTTCATCCTATTAAGTTTGATGGATTTCATTTTGTAGGTTAGAAATTTTTATATTATCAATGACAATCCTAATCTGTTTTTAAAGGATTAGAAAGGACGACATCTGTCTGATGCATTATTTCAATATGTGTTATTCAAATATATTCTCTATTGATTTCTTCTATTGTTTAGTGGTCACATTACAGTACTTAAATGAAGAAAAAGAAATATACATTGTCATGGACTTTGGGGACAGAGGTCATTGATTTCATTGATAAAACCCTTATTTGAGACCCTCTTGCGATCTCGCTTCTTCCCCAGGTCTGGAGTATATCTCAAATAGGCCATGACCCTCTCTTAGGAATCCAAGAACAGGTTACAACATCTTTCTCTGCAAAGCTTCAGCTTCCTGTGTACAGTATTGTGGCAACTATAAGGGCCTTGGGGAGTAAGTGCTGGCTCCCCATTATTTTCATTCACTAATTTCTCCCTACTCAATCTCTGATATTCAAGGGGTTTCAGCTGACACCTGAATGTAAATGATTCCCAAATGTTTGCATCTTAACTTCTTTTATTAGAAATCCCAGTCCTAGATATTCTGTGGGCAGCTTGAACTCTGCATGTCTAGAGTGGACCCAACATGCCCCACCACACCTGTCCCTGCTCTATTTTGTATCTCATTAAAACATTACTATCTTTGCAGTAGTTCTAGGCTTTTATTTGGCATTTCTTTAACTCTGTTCTCTCCCTTTGCCCTAGATTTAATTAATTCTCAAATCTTATCAATCTGATCATGCTCTGCCTCTTCCCACTGCCACCAGCATTATCTTCCTCAAACACAGGCTTGGTCAGACTTTCCTGGCTCTGCCAGACACTCACATCGATACTCCATTGTCCACCATTCTAGACCCTCCATATTTTGAAATCCACCTATTTATGGAAACTTCCATCCTATGTATCCTCCCCAGGACCCTGTAATCTGATTTACCAACAGTGCCTCCTTCTCCAACACGGCCTTTATATTTCCTGTCTCTGTGCCTTTTCCATATTTGGATAGTTCTTCCATTTGGAAAGTCTTGCTCTGGAAGTGTTGCTGCTTTTTTCTTTTGTTTTCTTCCTAATTTTCACTTAATATTTATTTATTTGTGCCTCTCTCCTCTTTGTAGAAGGTTTTAAGATGTCTCAAAAAATGCATGTAAATATAATACTGTGTAATTACATAAAATAGAAGTGATGTGAAAATTGAACCAGATGTAGACACATAACAAAAAACCAGAAATAAGGTTAAGGTTTTTAAAAGCATGACAATAGTTTCCATGTGCCTGACAAGGCAGCTGCATCGTTGGGATTGCCCTCACCTTCCCCTGTGCTCCCACTGGATTTTATTTGCTCCTCTATCAGCTCTCGACACATCCTGCTGTGGACATAGTAATAGGTCTTTCTATCCAGTTAGTCAGTAAACGTGTTGGAAGTGGACGTTCAGCCACATTCACATTTGTATTGCTGACAGTGCTGAGTAGACACTTGGTCATGTAGTAAACATGTAGCATTTTTATAAATGAATAATATGTGAACACTGTGTGACACTTTGCAAATAAAGTCCACATGACAATCAACATTTTTGTTTATGTTTTTTCAAGTTGGGAGCAGAGAACTTTCATTTCCTTCCCTGAATATAGCATTCATGGAAGCATTGCCTGTAACCAGACAAGATCAGTTTCCTTCCTTATATTCACTATGTAGCATTTCTTCATGGCCCATTTTTAGTTTGTAGTAATTTATACAGTAGTACAACACCTTGCTGTTTTTGTTCTTTACTGTAACATCTATGAGAACGGACGCCCTGCCTGTCCCTTTTCACGATGACAACCAAGTGCCTAGCCAGACTTTTGACACTCTGCAGTATTCAGTACAATATTGAATGAAGCACCAGATGGCGGTCCCACATGGATTTTCGTTCACCTCCCTCTTCTTAGCCACACTGTCGCCTCCCGGCACGTGTACACAGCTGCAGCATCCACAAGCGCGAGAGCTGAGTGACAAACTGACAATCACAAAAACAAAGACACATCAGACTGGATTTTCTGTTCCCTGATTTTCTTACCCATAAGGTTTATCTTCCTGTCTGCAAACCCCTTCATCTTTGACTATGTCATCTGCTAGAGAGAACACAGTCTTTCTTAAAAGAGCAATCTTCTTTGAAAACAATATCATCTGATATTCTGATGACTATTTAAAAAAGTCTTTATGGGTAGCATGCAAATTTCTACTCTTTCATCATTTTTAAAATAAAGACAGTGGGGACTGACTAGAAGTAGGCAACAAAGTACATAATACAGCTGGAGCATACTCAACTCGTGCCTATCTGCAGGTTTAGGAGTTTTTAAAGATGCATATTGTTTCCTCAAATGGATTGATTTTTCACAAGGTTGTTGTTCATGAGGTAAAAAGGAATTTTTACAGTCTCTTAACTACTGTCTCATGAGCCTCGTATGGGAATTGCTCCATTTGAATGTCTTCAAGTGCACATAGATAAAACTTTCTAGAATTCATGTGCAGATAAAACTCTCTAGTGTTCTAAACTATACTCCTGCATCTCTAAAACAGTAATCATTAGTGATGGCAATTTTAAATATTTTGGGATTTGGAGATTTTCTTTTTTCTTTTTCTTCCAGTGATCTTAGTGAGTTACAAAGTTGCAGATAGACAACAAGACAGGTTTTGAGATATATTGCATAGCAGGGTGACTATAGTTAATAATAATGTATGTTTCAAAATGAGAGAATAAATTCCAAATGTCTTACCATAAAAAATGAGAGGTAAGGGAGGTGATGTATATGTTAATTCACTTGATTTAGTCATTCCACATTGTATACATATATCAAAACATCATGTTGTACCTCATTTGATTTATGATTTGTCAATCAAAAATAATATTCCTTTAAAAGTCAAATACCCCTATAAACCCTATTAAATAATAGAAGATATCTATCCTAAAATTTCAAAGCCAGTATATAACTTTGAATTTTATTAAATAAGAAGGCAGAATTGCAAATTAAAATAACTACATAGTTAGAGTTTTTTCATTGCCAGAATTTGGCTCTAAATAATTTATAAATCTAGAAAATATGAAGTAAAGCACTAGGCTATGTTCTAAAATCAAACATACACACATATACATATGTAAATATATTTAGAGATATACACATACTGACACACATATCTATGGAAATATACATATAAAATTATTAGTAGGAAGTCTTTATTGGTATTGATTATAAACAGTTTCAAAATTGATTTGACCTTAAATTTACTAATCAAATTTGGTAAGATTTTTTATGTGTAGGAAAGGTGATTATTGAAGAATATATATATCTTATTCCTTTTATCTTGATATTTTTCACCAATAGCAAAAAATATTTCAAAATTTCAGCTTCAGTTTCAATCTTTTAAAAATGGGCCATAAAAAATCTTTAAAAAACACATGCTGAAAATTAATTTCTTCATCTATGTTATTCTGTTAAACTTCCAGATTTTCACATTAGCTTATGGATCTGAGTCATTTGAAATCTTTTTTATTGCTGAAGGTGTTATTGAGTTCACCCGGACTTTGAAAATATACTCAAAACAAAAAAGGCAAAGTGCCAATGTAAAAGAGAAAATACAAAACTCTACCATTTAGCTTTGTTTCTCTTGACTTCCCTTCTCAAATTTATTTGGTATTTCATTTATGTAACCAACATTTATAAAACACTAACAGAAGTCATATTTTCTTCCAAATATCATAAGAAACATACCTATTTTTAAAATTCTATGAGATATAGTTGTTGCTATAATCAAATCTTTATAAACCAAAAACTATAAAGCTGTTTCATTTTGTTGTTAAATTGGTCTTGTCATAGATTCCAGGATGGAAATTGATGTCAGTCCAGTATTTGACTCTTTTCCCTCCAAAGCTTGATTTTGGACAGTTTCTCTGAGTTGTGATGTTGGCTCAACTTTACACTACTACAAAGTTTCTCTAAGCCTTTATATTAACATCTGGATGGTACAAATTGCAAAAGCATCATGAATTGTTAACTTTACTTAACTGACGATTTCATTTTGACCTAGTTTCAATAAGTTTTGCATAATTTGGAAAATATAAGGGAAATATTAAAAAATGAGATCAAATATGGACCCTAGCCAGAGGTGGCCATGCCTGAGTACTGCAATCCCAGCCAGGCGTGCATCAAGCTCTGCAGCGTGCTCCAAGGAAGCTGTCAGAGCAAAGAACTTGGAGACTGAGTCCTTACCAAAGCTCATGGAGTACCCCAATGTGTTTGATAGCACTGACTTCGTCTTCCTTTCAGTGGCTGATTCCTCAATGCAAGCAGAATCCTGCACAGATAACAAACAGAAATTTGAAGTGAACATCCATAGAGAAGATACAAAAATCTACTGTATTCTGTAGTTTTACATCATGCTTCAAGGTTAAGCGGGTTAACATGTCCTCCTGGAATTTGGATTATCAGTGCCTTGCTTCAATGAGAAGTTGATTCCTGTCTTCACCTCTCTTCTCACATCAACAGTTTCTGTCAACTCGTCATCCAAAACATATCCTAAATTCCTCCCAAGCTTATAAAGCTCATGATCCGGCATCTTCCTGCAGCGTTAACCTCATCTCTCATCTGCAGCAACCAACTGGCCTCATTTAAATCCATTGTCCCACCTTAGGGAACGCTCTTTCCTGGGCCTGGAATTTGCTCCTCCAGATCTTCACTTGGTTGCTTCTTGTTGGCTTCAACGTTATTCCCTATCTGGAGCGCACAGTATTGTTATACAGTCACAGAAATGGAAAAGATCAAAAGATTACATTTACAAAGTCTGTTACAATTGTGTCCCATCTGGCAGCCTGCCTTCAGGAGCAGTTTAGAGAGGGAAGTTCAAATTAGTTGGGGTTGCAGGGTAAGCATGTTCCAATGACAGCTTCTGCTTCTAAGATTAAATTAAATTGATTCCAGTACCACTTCTAAGAGCTCTAGATTCTTTGGGGAAAAGAACAAGTTACAGTAGTTATGAAATGACATGTTTATGATATTCCCATTCTTTCTTTGCAAGGTGCACTGGGACAAGCCATGACTGTTCTATCATAAGGTCACTCTGCGTTCTTTTACTCAGTCAATTGGTTCATCGGGCACTTTAGAGCAGAACAGAAATTCAAACGAGTGGGTTTTATTTTTTAAATGTTTTTCTTAGTATAATGGGAGAGGCATTCAGAGAAATAGAATCCTCCTCCCTTACTCTTGGGAAGTTTTATAAATAAGAGCTTTTTTATTTAAAAAAAAATGGGGGGAAACGTCATGCCTCAGACCAACTGTGCTGTTGAAGTCTCTTTCTCCATTTAGTTAATTGTTATCTAATTTGATTACTCCTTCCCCTCTGTCAGCTGTTTACCATGAATGAGTCTTTGTGTTGTTTCTCATTTCTCTTGGTGGTAATTTAGTCATTCAAGAAATATTTACTGAACATGTATGTGCTGGGCCCTGTGCTAGGTTTGGGGGATAGATACAAGATTTTTGTGCCCATGGAGCACATGTTCCGTTAGAAAAGATGAGCAGCAAATCTGTAATTATGCAGATCATTGGGTCATTGCAGCTGCACAAGTGCTGGAGAGGAAAGAGCATATACTGAGACCGAAAGATGTCTCCTAACCTACACCATGGAGGCTCAGAATGTGCCTCGCGAAGGAAGTTACATTGAGGCTGAGCCCTAAAGAATAAGAGACAGTTAGCCACAGAGGAGGGAAGAAAAGAGTGAACTGTATGCTTAGAACCTTCGGAGGATTTTAAGCACAAATGCGACATGATCAGATTGTGTTTAAGTGAGATCAGTAAAGCTATTCCACAGAGAATGAATTATTTAATAGAAAGGAGGAAAAACGAAAACAGAGAGAATAGCTAGGACACGATTAACGTCCATGAAAGAGACAATGGTAGCTTAGATAAGGTAAGGTTATTGGAGATGGAGAGAGTAGATATATTTTTGAGTTATAATTAAATTTATGTAAGTACTACATGGGGACTTGCAGAATTCTAATTAATAATGTATCTGTGGTTTTCACCATTTATTACTTAGGCTTTATTTAAAGTAAAATATATGTAAAGACTTCTTTGGTATGAATTATTAAGTTAAAAGAACATTTAGAAATATGCTTGGTTTATCAGATCTTATTGAGTAATCAAAAAATTCATGAAGCAATCATGAAAGGCATAGAAATAAAATAAATGTAAAACTGAAGGAAAAATGTCCTTTTCATCTGTTTTTATGGCAAGCATATTTTCATGTGCTAAATGTAGTAAAACAATTGTTTAAAGGAAAAAATAATTTTCAAGTATAGTCCATAAAGAAAAAAAATAAAATTTGTAACTTTTGGGAAGAGGGTTTATATGAAGTAGATTCTTCCTAAATACTTTCTCTTCCTAAATTAAGGGATTAATAAAAAGACTCCTTTAAGCCATTCATTTCTTACTTAATGTATTTCACATAAGATAATTATACTTGGAAATATTTCATATGAAAATAACTTTTCAAATAAACTTTTTTTACTCTAGGAATAACTGAATATTATTTCTGGAAAATGGTTTAAAACTTTACTTGTGTTTTAAAGTGAATGAAACTACAGTCCTTAGAACGTATGTGGACGGAAAATTAACTGCTATTTCTTCATAGTTCCAAATCTGGACACAAGGATTCATTGAAAAATCATAATAGATTAAGTAAGCAATAACATTAACTTTTTAAGATACACACTGTCTTTTAGAGCAGTTATAGATTTGCAGAAAAGTTATGTAGAAAGTATAAAGTTCCCTTATAACCCCCTTTCTTCTGCATACAGTTTCTCCTATTATTAGCATCTTGCATTAGTGTGGTAAGTTTGTTACAATTGATGAGCCACTGTTGATACATTAAATATTAACTAAAGTTTATATCTACATCAGGGTTCACTCTTTGTGTTATATACCCTGTGGGTTTTCACAAATGTATACTGTCATGTATCCACCATTACATTATAATACAGAAAAGTTTCACTGCCCTAAAACTTCCTTGTATTTCAACTGTTGTTTCTCCCTCTTCACCTTCTGAACCTCTGGCAACAACTGATTAATTTATTGTCTCTATAGTTTTTCCTTTTCCAGAATATGCTATAGTTGGAATTATAGAGTATGTAGTTTTTTTTGTTTTTTCTTTTTTTAAATTTTTTTTTCCTTTTATTTCATCATATAATGGGGGTACAAATATTGTTAGGGTTACATACATTGCCCCCCCACCCCTCCCCCCCCACATGCCAGAACTTCAAGTGAGTCCAATCCCCAGGTGGCGCGCACGGCTCACATTATGTAACTCTACAGAGTATGTAGTTTTTTAAGACTGTCTTCTTTTACTAGAAAATATGTATTTAAAACCCCTCCATGTCTTTTTAATAGTTTGATAGCTAATTTTTTTCACTTTGCTGAATAATATCCCATTGCCTGAATGTACTACAGTTTTTCCATTCACCTACTAAAGAACATCTTGGTTGCTTACAGCTTTGAAAATTATGAAAATTATAAAGCTGCTCAACATTCATGAGCAGGTTTTTGTGTAGGCATAAGTTTTCAACTCATTTAAGTAAATACCCAAGCATGTGATTGCCTATGTTAACCTTTGTAAGAAACTTCTAGACTGTCTTCCAGAGTGGCTGTACCATTTTGTATTCCCACCACCAATACATGAGAGTTCCTGTTGCTTGTAGGGTCTCTATCTAGATCCATATTTTCATATGTGAAGGTACAGTTTTTCCAGCACCATTTGTTGAAAAGTCTATTCTTTCTGCATTGAATTCCCTTCGCTCCCTTTTCAAAAATCAGTTGTCTATATTTGTGTGGGTCAATTTCTGGTCTCTATATTCTGTCATAATGATCTATTTGTCTAATCCTTCATGAATACCACGCAATCTTGATCACTACAGTTTCATAGTTAAGTTTTAAAGTTAGATAGTGTCAGTCTTCTACCTTTGTGCTTCGTCAATATTGTGCTGGCCATACTAGGTTTTTTTGCCTTTCCATATAAACTTTAGAATCAGTTTGTTGATATTTATAAAATAATTTGCTGGGATTTTGATTGAGATTGCATCGAATCTATTGATCAATTTGGGGAAAATTGACATCTCAGTAATGTTAAGTCCTCCTTAATATACCTTCAGTTCTTTAGATATTCTTTGATTTCTCCCATCAGAGTTTTGTAGTTTAAATGCTGACTTCTTAGAGGACCTGTTACACAAGTTAAAATTTCTCAACCTAAATATGATATAGATTTATTAAGACTTTTACTTTAAAACTATCACTGTTCTTATATAATATTCTTCACCAATCAAAGCAAAAACAAAAGAAAAAGTGGTAGCATCTGGGGAGATTTTAGTGAAATAAAAATAAAAATCACATTGCTAACAATGGTAATTACCAAGAAAAAAAAGTTTTAATGATTTCTATATTTAAAATACGTAGACATTGGTGACAAACAGGCCCTAGATGCAAAGCATTCAATGTATGGAGATGACTTTCATACAAATTGCAATTTTTACTTCTGGTGGTATTCCTGGATATTTACAACATTCATTACCCAACAAATTAGAAAAGAACCTTAAGAAAAAGTAATCGTTTATAATTTTTGAGCATCTTTACAGTGAAACAGATGAACTTTAATATGATTAAATATGAAATAATAAAAACTTTAATGACAATGTCATTCAAAAATAATATCTCCACTGAAGAAATCCAGTGATTAAAAAAAGTCAACCAGATAAATTTGTTTGATTTAATTTAATCTCTCAATGAGATAGCTTATGTGAATGAGTCCAGTTATAAAATATTGCCTAATATAGTTGATTTTCAATAAATATTTGAAATTGAATAAATGGGTGGATTTTAAAATTAATAAATTAACAATTAAATAGGGATAAAGGTAGAGTAATGACAGAGTTTTAAGGTGAAACCAATTAGCACACAAAAATAAGGACACAAAAATATATAACAAATTTTTTAAATCTTTGAAATTTTATCAATCAAAACAAGGAAGGAAAAATAAGATGGCAGTGTCTTTTGATATAAATTTTAGTTATAAAATTTATTGTTAAATAATGCCATTATATTGCTGGTTTGATAAGAAAAAATGATTTAAAGTAATTATTTAACAAGCAAGATTAATCTCTTTAGTCAAATTTTTACTAAGATAACTTTATATAGAAGTAGCCCAAACATCACAGCAACAATACAAAAAAAAAAGATCATACCTTGCCTTTTATTGAACTGAGTTAATGTATTTGTATTTATACATACAAAATATTAGTGTTCTAAGACTTAAAAAGGAGGATTTATCTGAAAAAGTTTTAGTTCTTACCACTTTAGCATCTGAAATCTCTGTGTAAAATATTCAGTATGATCCTTTAAAGAGAAAACTAAAACTTTAAATACAAATACATTTTTAGATCCATATCATGAAGCATTTAAAGGAACATTCACGCAGGCCTTATGTATATTCACTAAATATTAAGATAAATAGTATTTAGGAAGGGGGCCAAGATGGTGGAATGGAAGCAGCCTTCACAAGTCATTTTCTAGGAGAAGATTGAAAACTTCAAATAGATGCCCATGTACAGATGGACCCTCTTGGAGAGAGCACTGCAGATCATCTGAGAACTGATGAGGGACACTCAGAGTGAAGGAGATGGGGACAGGGAGTTCCACTCACCAAGATCAGAAGGTACCTGGGGGATATCCCTACATGAGGGGAAGAGATAAAGGAGAGAACTCAGGGCCCTGGGCTCCACACAGACACTTGAGTTGTGAGAGGCCCCACCAACACCACTACCTTGGGCCTCCGTGCTGATCAGGGAACTGTCTGGAGACTGTATAGTGAAGTTGCATTGGAGCAGAGACTCAGAAGGGCCTTGCTGGTTTCTGCTTCCCAGGTTGCCTTCGCTGATGCCACTCTGAGCTCTCAGGTTTGCAGATACTGGTCTACACAGGGATTGGTTTCATTGCAGCTGCCCCAACATCACCTCTTGCCAGGCTGGGGAGGGAACAGGGAGAATCAGACACACTTGCACACCCATGACTAGGAGCCAGGCACCCCCTTAAGAAGGAACTTGAGTGGAGCTCAAGGGATCCCACATTATTAGTCTTGGTGGGACCTGCATGGGGAAAGTACCCCTACCATCTAGCAGTCCAGTTCCCCAACTGGTGGAACAAGCTTCCCAACCCATGCACTGACGCCCACCCTCACAAATTCAGGCATCCAGCTGAGGTTGACACCCCCACATCTGCACACCAACTAGCAGGACACTGGAGGTCCTATGTGCCTATGAAAGGAACAAGCCCCCTGACCCTTTGTGCCACATGCAGAGGTCCTACACCCCCACAGAACCAAGCTCCATGCAGGGGGCCACACCCCCCAGCTTGACATGCTGACGGATGGGCCATGTCCTCAAAGCACCGCACAATGCCACACCTGCAGTCTAACCATCCACCATGGACACATGAGTCACATGCTGCCCCCTGCCATATAGCACCACTACACCTAGACCTGGATGGAGTGCATGCCCACAGCCCTAACATCTGCAGCCTAGATAGCTTCACAAAACAGCCTACCATCATGAGGAGACCCAAGCAGATTAATCCTCTACAACACTCACCTTGGTGGAGAGGGACTCACCCAGTCCCCTGACCGACCTTCCAGCAGTGGCCTAAGAATCTATCATTCCACACGAAGATCCTCCAGCACTGCCCCAGGTCCCACAAACTGCCTAGGCACAGACCAAGATCCTATGATACACCTATGAACCTACCAAGGTCTCACAACGCACCCAGGTGCTAGCCAAGGTCATACCATGCATCTCTGTGGAAAGGGGCTTGAGCAGGCCCTTGCCTGAGCTTCCAACAGTGACCTGGGGATAAATACACCAATCCAAATGAATATTCCCCAGCATCAGCTTGGACTGCAAAGCCACAGAGGATCAAGAAGACATAGAAGAACAGCTGTGTTACAGATTCTCACAGCATCTGCCCCTCTCCTGCTGGGTCTATACTCTGGAGTAGGACGCATTATCTGGGAACCTCTCCTCCTTCTCACAAAGTAGGAGAGTTACCAGCAAAGGAGAACAGGTACATTGCAAATTCTATCAGCCCTGAACTGAAAGGAGAAGTTTCAGATAAGAAGAAACCAGCAAAAAAAAAAAAAAAAAAAATTCTGGCAACATGAAAAAACAAGCTAGTTCAATACCCCCAAAGGATTACTATAGATCCACAGCAATGGACTCCAATCAAAAGGAAACTGTCAAAATGTCAGAAATGGAATTCAGAATATGGGTGGCAAATAAGATGAATGGAATTGAAGAGAAAGTTGAAAATTAACACAAAGAAGCCAAAAAAAAAAAAAGTTTCATGACATGATTGAAAAAATAAAAACTCACTAAAGACACAGGCAACATGGGAAGGATATAACAAAACTAGAAGTGAAATCCTCATTTAGGCAATTACAAAATACAGCAAAAAGCTGCAACAACAGGCTAAATTTAGCAATGGAAGCAATCTCAGAGCTCAAAGACAAGGCTTTTTGAACTAAACCACTCAGTCAAAAATGTAGAGAAAAGAATAAATAAGAATGAGCAATCACTCAGACAAATATAGGACTGTGTGAAATGAGCCAACATATAAATTATAAGTATCCTGGAGGGAGAAGAATAAAAAGCAAGAAGCATGGAAAACCTATTTGAGGGAATTATTGAGGAGAACATCTTTGGTATCGCCAGAGATTCAGGTATCCAGATACAAGATGGTAATTGAACACCAGGAAGATTCATAGTAAATAAGACATCCCCAAGACACATAGTCACCAACCTGTCTGAAGTCAAAATGAAGTAGAAAATTCTACCATCTGCAAGACAAAAGCAATGCCTAACATAAAAAGGAAAACCCATCAGGCTAACAGCAGACTTCTTAGTGGAGATCTTATAAGCCAGAGGGATTGGGGCCCCATTTTTAATCTTCTTAAACAGGACAACCACCAACCAAGAATTTTGTAACCTACAAAACTAAGTTTCATAAATGATGGAGAAATAAAGATTTTTCCAGACAAGCAAACACTAAGAGAATTTGTGACTACTAGACCTGCCTGACGGGATATGCTCAAAATGCATTATATGTGCAACAGAACAATGGATACTCACTGGTGTAAAAACAAAAGTTATAGCCCACAGCTCTTATAATACAATAGCACAAGAAGGAAAACAAAAGAATAAGGTAACATTCAACAGGATGAACTGAACAGGATCCCACATATCAATGCTAACACTCAATATGAACAGTCTGAATGCCCCACTCAAAAGACATAAACTAGCCGAATGGATGAAAAACACAAGCCAAGTACTTGCTGTCTCCAAGAAACACATCTAATCCACAAGGACTCACACAGACTCAAGGTTAAGGGATAGAAAGTATTATTCCACACTAATGGAAATCAATGGCGAGCAGGTGTAGCCACTCCCATATCAGATAAAATAGACTTTAAATCAACAATGGTAAAAAGTAAAACAAAGATGATCCTTATATAATGGTGAAAGGAACAATTCAATAAGAAGATGCAACAAACTTAAATATGTATGCACCTTACACAGGAGCTCCCAGTTTCATAAAGCAAATACTTCTACATCTAGGCAAAGAAATAACCAGTAGCATTTTAATTGCCAGGGATTTCAATACTACCTGACAGAACTGCATAGATTGTCAAAGCAGAAAATGAATAAAGAAACACTAGACTTAAACGGGACTCTAGAACAGTGGACCTAACAGACATTTAGGGAATATTCTACCTGAAAAGTACTAAATACACATTTTTCTCATTAGCACATGTGAAATTTTCCTGCATTAGTCATATCTTAGACCACAAAACAAGTCTCAGCAAATTCAAAAATACTGAAATCATACCATCTATCTTCTCAAACCACAGTGGAAAAAAACTAGCAATCAATTCCAAGAGAAACACACAAAACTACACAAAGTCATGGAAATTGAACAGCCTGTAGCAGAATGATCCTTGGGTGAATAATGAAATCAAGAAGGAAATCAAAAGATTCCTCTAAATTAATTAAAAAGGAGACACAAGTTTTCAAAATATACAGGGTACAGCAAAAGCAGTCCTAAAGGGAAAATTCATAGCCTTAAATGCCTACATCAAAAATAGAGAAAGATCACAGATTTACAACTTAATGTCACATCTCAGAGAAGTAGGAAAAGAAGAATAGACCAAACCCAAAGCCAGCAGCAGAAAAGAAATAACAAAACTCAGAGCAGAGCTAAACTAAATGGAAACCAGAAAATCAAAACAAAGAATCAATGAAACAAAAAGTTGGTTCTTTGAAAAATTAAACAAAATTGATAGACTACTAACCAGATTAACCAGAAGTAGAAGGGAACGGACTCAAATAACCTCAATCAGAAATGAAAAATGAGACATTACAACTGATACCACAGAAATACAAAATGTCATTCACAAATACTATGAAAATCTCTCCATAAACAGACTGGAAAATTGAGAAGAAATGGATGAATTCCTGGAAGCACACAATCTCTCAAGCCTTAAGCAGGAGAAATAGAATTCCTGAACAGACCAGTAAAGAGCAGCAGGATGGAAGAATTCATTAAAAAAATCCCAACAAACAAAAGCCCCAGAAAAGACATTAACAGCCCAATTCTACCACACCTACAAAGAACTGGTATCTATCCTACGGAAACTATTCCATAATATCAAGGAGGGAATCCTTCCTAACTCATTCTTTGAATCCAGTATCACCCTGTTACCAAAGCTAGAAAAGGACACAAGAAAAAAGAAAACTACAGGCCAGTGTCCCTTATGAACATAGATACAAAAATCCTCAACAAAATACTAGCAAACCAAATTCAACAGCACATGAAAAAGATAATTAAACATGATTAAGGGGTTTTCATCCCAGAGATGCAAAGATGGTTTAACATATGCAGATCAATAAACATGATTCACCACATAAACAGAAACAAAAACAAAGACTATATGGTCATCTCAATAGATACAGAAAAAGCATTCAGTAAAATCCAGCACCCTTTCATGATAAAAACCCTCAACAAACTAGGCATAGGAGGAATATACCTCAAAATTATAAAAGCCATAGACAACAAACCCACAACCAACATCAAATTAAAGGGAGAAAAATTTAAAGCATTCCCCCTAAGAATCGGAACAACATAAAGGTGCCCACCGTCACCACTTCCATTCAACATAGTACTGAAAGTCTTAGCCAGAACAATTAGACAAGAGAAAGGAATAAAGGACACCCAAATTGGGAAAGAGGAGGTCAAATTATCCCTGTTTGCTAAACATATGAACTTGTATCTAGATAACTTTAAAGACTCTACCAAAAGACTTCTGGGATTGATAAATAACTTCAACAAAGTCTCAGGTTACAAAATCAATTTACACAGATTAGTAGCATTTCTATATAACAGTCAAGCTGGGAGTCAAATCAATTATTACCATTCACAATAGATACAAAGAAAATAAAATATCTAGGAATATACTTAAGCAAGGAGTTGAAAAATCTGTACAAGGAGAACTACGAAACACTGATGAAAGAAATTGCAGATGACACAAATGAAAAAATATCCCTTGCTCGTGAATTAGTAGAATCAACATTGTTAAAATGTACATACTTCCCAAGGTGATTTACAGGTTCAACACAATTCCCATTATAATATCAACATCATACTTCACAGATCTAGAAAAAATAATCCTGAGCTTCACTTGGAACCAAAAAAGTACCCAAATATTCAAAGTAATCTTAAGCAAAAAGAGCAAAACTGGAGACATCACATTATTAAACTTCAAATTATACTACAAAGGTATAGTAACCAAAACAGCACTGTACTGGTATAAAAGTAGAGATATGGCCCAATGGAACAGAACAGAGAACCCAGAAATAAAACCATCTACCTATAAGCAACTGATCTTTGACAAAGCATACAACATACAATGGGGAAATGAAGTTCTATTCAATAAATGGTCCTGGGAAAACTGGAAAGCTACATGCAGAAGAATGAAATAGAACCCCTGTCTCTCACCATATACAAAAAATGAATTCAAGATGGATGAAAAACTTAAATATAAGACATTAAACCATAAAAATCTTCGAAGAAAAAGTAGGAAAAACTCTTATAGACATAAGCCTAGACAAAGAATTTATACAACAACAAATACAGCAGCAACAAAAATGAATAAATGAGACTTTATTAAATTTAAAAGCTTCTGCACAACAAAGGAATTAATCATTAAATAGACAACCTACAGAATGGGAGATAATATTCACAAACTATACATCCAATGAAGGGCTAAAATCCAAAATCTACAAAGAACTCAAACAAATCAACAAGAATAAAACAAACTCCGTTAAAAAGTGGGCAAAAAACATAAACAGAAGTTTTTCAAAGAAGATAGACAAATGGCAGAAAAAGTATGAAAAAATGTTCAACATTGCTAATAACCAGGGAAATGCAAATTACAACCTCACAATGAGATACCACCTCATCCCAATCAGAATCGTCATTATTAAAAAGTCAAAAAACAATAGTTGCTGATGTGGATTCAGAGAGAAAGGAATGCTTATACACTGTTGGTGGGATTGCAAATTTGTACAAATTCTATAGAAAATAGTATGCAGATTTCCCAAAGAAATAAATGTAGACTTGCCATCCGATCCAGCAATCCCACAGTTGGGTATCTACCCATAGGAAATGAAATCATTTTATCATAAGACCCTTGCACTCAAATGTTTCTTGCAGCACAATTCACAATTGCAAAGACAGATAATCATCCTAAGTGCCCATCAATTCATGAGTGGATAGAGAAAATGTGGTGTATACGCACACATATACACATATACACCATGGAGTAATACTCAGCCATAAAAAGGAGTGAAATACTGTCTTTTGCAGCAACTTGAATAGAACTAGAGACCATTATCCTAAGCGAAGTATCTCAAGAATGGAAAACGAAGCACCATATGTTCTCACTAATAAGTGGGAGTTAAACAATGGGTACACATGGGCACAAAGTGATATAAAGGACACGAGAAACCAAGAAAGGGGGAGGGTGAGTGGGGAGGTGTGGGATAAAAACTTACCCATTGGTAATGAACACTGTTCTGGTTATGGGCACACCAAAAGCCCTGACTTAAGCATTATACAGGATATCCGTGTAACAAAAACACTTATACCCCCTTATTAATATTTTGAAATTACAAAATAGTATTTAACATACATTGTCCAGAGCCTTTGAGAAAAAGATGACTAGGAAAGTACACAGTCTAGGGGGAACAGGAAGATGTGCAGAGAGCATTAAGATCAACTGTGCAAGTGATCTAAGAGAACATCAAAGGAGCCAGGAATGGCTGGGAGAAGAGAAGAATCTCTGACTGACAGTGCCAGACACTGGGCATGTGCAATTCAGGCCTCAAAATATAAGTGGCTTTTCCAGGGTACTTGGAAAACATTCCTCCACTAAAGCTGTGTATGCAGTAGCTTGCATAAGTATCGTGGGATCCCAGAACTATAGTTCTGTACAGCAAAATAGGAAGATTCCACTTTTAACAAAAAGAAAAGGATGTTGATTACCATTTTATTTTCAAAAAAGAAAAGGCAGAGGGCTGTTGGCTTTTTATCCAAATAGTAGGATTCTGGGTGGTGTGCTTTACTGCCTCTATAGGTTTATTGGTACTCAGAAACACCACTGCTGAATGAGATCAGGATGCATGTTTGTGAGGATTATGTACAATCCAAATTTATTGAGTAGATTTATAATAATGACCCAATCTTTACACTGAGAGATTTATCTTCTCCGGATAGGCTAAAATTCTTGTCTACCAAAACCCAATGGGAGAATCCCTGACTGTAGAAAAAGTGTATTTTAATCCAGCTTTAGCCAGTGAAGCCCTAGTTATCCGATCTACCAACAAAGTGATCTTTGTCTCCACGTTAATAAATGTAAATAATTATTCTACCATTTAGTAATGTTAGGATGGCTGTGGCTTTTCTTCCCCGAGGGTTTTGGTTCCAGTGCCTAATGCAGCTCTATAAACTGTGCAGAAGCAAATTTAGGTCATGATCAATACAAGCAATTAAAAAGCCTTCACAAAATGGCTAAGCCTTTGAATTAGTTATTGAATGCATTATTTTAGACTAAACGTGGGAAAGGGAAAGGTTACTTTTTCTCTTAAAGTTTCTCCGTAATTATTTCAAACATTTACAGATCTTTCTTCTTTTCGCCTTACAGATTTGCTTTGCGTAAACTAGTTCTATTAGTCTAAAAATAGACTCCTCGTAGAATATTATTATCTTTTCTGCGTGGGCATTATGCACATTCTGTACCGTCACTCTCTGCAACAAGAGGAGAAAATACCCTTAGGTCTCTTTTTTTACTGTGAAAGCTTTCTGGAAAAACAAAATGAAAAGACTGCTTAGACCATATTTGATGTGAAGAAAAGCACAGTTTTCAGATCTTAGTAGTAGACTAAGAGGCAGAATTAATTTATAGGTATGACTAATGCTTAGTCTTGTTAAAGAAGTGATTGTGCATTAAACTGAGTTAAGATTATTCGATGTCTTGCAAGGCAACCTACATGGCACTTATTTCTTCTTGGCTTCTAGCGGGAAGGTTGAAATCCATGAAACTTCCCTTTCTGAAGGAAAGAGGATGTAGACCACCCTAAAGTACCTACATAATTTTAAAAGATTAGAAATTTACAAAGGTAAAGGAATAAAGTGAAAAGTTCAGAAAAGTGAAATGATAGTGTAAATGGTACTGGAGACATTTGTCAATAATTTGCTTTGCCTTTAAGTAATTTTTTTCCCAAATACCTACATTTGATGAACATATATATTTAGGAATAATAGACAAGAAAATTTTCTCTTTGATCTGCCTAATATCAGCCTATCTGTGAAATCATGATGTATCCCTCTTCTTTCTAAATATTTATTTTCTCAGCCTCTCACATTAAATTAATTGTCATGCTATTTTGTGCTAGAATTAAGCTTGTCTATTTAAAAAACTCAATTAGGGAAAATCATTTGCTTGGTAGACATCAAGTTATGCACAAAAAGGACTAATCGTTTTCAGCATGACTTGTGTATTCGACTTTCTTGCATATTCAGGATGCCAAGAATTTGATGTAATGTATTTTATTTCTAAAGGGGTTTTTTGTTTGTATGTTTTTTTCTTTTGTTTTCTTATAGTCTATCTTGGCAGCTCACGTTCTTTGTAACCATCAGTCACTGGCCTATCTGTGAAATAATAGAGATGTGTTTATAATTGCTATTTTACGAAGCCCAACTATCATCATTTTTATCTGAAATATCTTCCCTGTCCACAGTCTTCTCTGAACATTGTTCTCTTCCTCTATGCCTTTATGGGGTGAATTCAATGTTATTAACCATTGATAGACAACAGCTTCCTAAGGGCAGCACATTTTTCTTTCCCTCTATTCTACCTGTCAATGGTTCCGTATTTATAAAAACAGAATCATAACCCGAAGATCCTTTATAAGCAGTGATACACTGGTCAAGTTTAATAACCAGTGTAGGGGAAAAAAATAATTTTTTCTTCACCTCTCTTAAGATCTTACTTGGAGTGTAGCCCTGTAACAAAGGACAGTTAACAAGAGAAAAACAGAGGCTTCTTAACATGTATGTTTCATATGTACATGAGACATAATCAGAGAATGAGTAGTTCTCAAAGAAATAGCTTTGAATTCCAGCCTATATGGCATCTTCAACAAAGAACAGTAAATTTTTAGAGAAGTGATAAGACAAGGAAAATAGCTTTGCATCTCTAGGAACAGCAATGTGAAGGAAGGCAAATAACTGGCAGATAAATCTTGTTAACGTAGATTCCTCTAGTACCATGTCCAAGCCCAAAGGGTCTGAAATTGTCTTCAGTGGTTAACCTTTTTAGAGATCTTCTGTCCATGTAAATTTATGTCCCACTTTTAGGCAAACAGAGGGAGGGCAAAGAGCTTTCCTGAATCTGCTTCTTCTTAATTGCTTTCAGCTCAACAAGCCTTTTGTCAGCAAGGCATGTTTGGGGGTGGCATATTCTCCCATACCAGCTTTCAGGAAAAGACTGATATTATTTGCCAATTTTTGTAGTGTGTACACTTTCTCCATGGCCAACTTCAAGCTACCAGCAAATCTCCACAGACTCCTGCTTTGGAAAGAGAGGAATGATCTCTCCAGCCAGGCCCCTGCACAGCTCCGTAAAACAGGCCTGAGCAAGAGGTTTTGTGAATCCCTTCTTAATCTTCTCTTTAACTGGCTGCACATAGTGCTACAGATTGGAAAATACGTGTTGCCACTGGTGTTTCTTTTTTATTTTGTTTTATTTTATTGTTTTTGTAGTAAAGCAAAGCAGTGGGAGTGAAGAAGGAACAAAGAAATCTGTAACTGGTTGTGATCAATTAGTTGTAAACACCACTGCACTCAGACCAGCCTGGTATTTCTTCTAACGGATGAAAAGAACCCCTGTATTATATAGTAGTTCTGCCACTGCTTTATCAATAAGAGCTCCTCTAATTTCTTTCCTTGGAGCAAACAGAACATAATCTACCCAAATTGTCAGCTATAGATGTGTTTGTTTATAAGAACAACACATGAATACAGCCCATGTAAGAGGTCAGAGTGCCAAAATACCAGACACTAAAGAAAATCCAAAGAGACTTAACAAAGGAGCAATAAAGGAAGTAGAGTTTGATTTTTGTTTAGATATAATAGTGGATATTGCAAAATGGTTCTTTGAAATTCTTTAAGATGTTCAGATAGAGGAGCTCTAAGTTTTGTTATGAATAAAGGTATTTCCAACCAAGATAATAGTGCTTTTCTCACTGATGGATGTATATTCTTATGTCACAGGTGGCCCTTGCTACATCTTCTCCTTTATACTACCATAGTATATTTTTCAACCACCTGTGAAATTAAAAAATTCGCCCTGTAGCAGTTGGATTCAGTCTTATCAAAAACTGTTTAAATGCATCTCTAGTGGCATTTCAATGATAATTAAAAGCAGGATTCCAAAGGTTTAGGAGTGAAACATAGTTTCAGTTACTACTTAACTCATCCAGTGTAACTCTGCCAAGGTATGAGTTCATCACATGAAATAACAGGAGTCTAATTCTTTCTATGATCCTTAATTTTATCATTTCATTTATGAATAACCCAGGTGAGAAGATGGATGTGATAAATGAGTCTCTGTTATTTAAAAGAAAGGTGAAAAATCCTAGACACAAACTATTTTATTGTCAGGTCAGATAGTCAAGGAAATGTGAGGCATTGTTGTCTAGCTTGAGCACTACAGGAGTATTATTTCATTTTTACTCAAACCCATCAATGTCTCCTGTCCATTAGAAGTCCTTGGTACTGGAACTGCTGAGCTGCCTCCTGACTTCTTTCTAGACCTTGCTAGACACCTTGGTAACTGTCATCTTCTGAAAGCAGATCTCTGAACATTTGACTCCCCCAGTAACTCTTTGCTGAAGGCTAGTTCCTTTATTAGTTCTTCCCAGTTGGAAGTGCTTTCTCCCATCTCTGAACATCTCTTTATACTATGTTAAAAATGTTAAAACCTTCACCATCTACAATATATTTGTGTGAGAGACAGAACACAAATAGCAAGGCAAAGTGGTAAAATGTTAATACTAGGTGAATCTGGGTAAAACATATGTGTATATTGTTTGTATTAGTCTTCCAATTTTTATATTTATTTTTAAATAAGTAGTTTAAAAAAAAACCTTCAGTATCTGATCCCAAACTATCAAACCCAATCATAATTCTCCTATAGGTGCCATTTGCTCTAATTACAACAGGTGATTCGGATATTATTGGCTTTGGATTAAGCCTTGCAAAGTCTGCGCTTCCTGATAGAGCAACATAGAGGAAAAAGTCAAATGTGTGGAAAATTGGGGCAGGTGATCAACTCTCCTAGTTTGCCTGGGACTGGGGGGGTTTTCCTGACATAGGACTAAAAGTAATAAAGTCCAATAGTAAAGTCCCAGGAAAACTGGGGTGATTTGGTCACACTACTTTGTGAGAGATTCTAAATAGATGAGCATAGCTGAAGCCAAGAGCTGGTGTCCGTGGCACTAGGGAATAATTCCAAATGAGAACACTTCACTTTCATTCTGTGGGCAGTGGGAAACCAGACAAGCCCCTTCAACTGCAATTGGGGAGCGTTGTGCTATAAGAAGTTTAAGTATCAAAACAGAAAAAAAGTTGAGCCTCAGTTTTCTGATACACAACATCAATATAATATTACATCATTTATGGTATTATTATAAAAATTAATGAGATAAGTGTATAAAAGATAACAGTATCTGACCATTATTACCAATGATGTTTCAAAACTTTTCAGAGCAAAAAATTCATCTTCCAACATTTTTTTTCTTTTTTGATACAAAGCATTATGTTTTGAACATATAGGACACTCAAGTATTGTTTAAGAATAAAATAATGGCATTATATAGGGCGGTGACATTGGAATGAAAACAAAAGATTTTCTTTAAGGACAAATAAGTGAGATTTAATGGCTAGGTGTGTATTGGCTGAGGCTCCTGGGGGAAGAATTCAAAATGCCTGAAGTTTTGATTCTAGGATTCATGTACTAAAAGGAGGAGACAGAGCTTTCATTTCTTTTTCATTTTATTAAAGATAAAATTATAAAGCCACTAAAGCCACATAGGGTAAGTGTGATGCTTTTAGAGGCTGAAACTGCAGCCTTCATCTCAGAGTCTAGGCTAACGTATTGGTCATACCAGCTATGTGACCTTGAATAAATTACCCATGCCTCAATTTCCTCATCTCTCACAGAATGATAATACAGTAGTACTTCCTATGATTAATGTAAAGCATTTACTGCAGTACTCAAGCACTAAATCAATGAGAACAATAACAAAAGTAGTCACAACTATTTTAATGTTAAAAGGAAATTATCTGAAGTGAGGAATTTTAACCTAGGCAGAAACTGGCTCTGTCTATTTTATTGAATGGTGAGCAGTCTGCCTGTGAGCATTACTAGAGCCATTCCTTTTGACAGCTGTTCCAGTCGCTGGTGTCATTTAACAGAATGCAGCACATTCTCAGATGATTCCTGTGAACAACGATGACTTTCACTTATCACATGCTGACATTTTTATGTTCCATAATCCCCATCAGTTTGAAGGTTAAAAAAATAACAGACTTATCTAATAAATAAAAAACTTGTTTCTTTATCTTAAGCTTAAAGGACAGAGTTGCATTTCAGTTCATGTTTTGTTGTCCTACAAAGGAGCTACCTTTACACAAATCACTCTTAACAGGTAAATATTTTATAGTTTTAGGATAGGAATCATGTTTCTAGCATACTGTGATTTTCATAGTGCATGCAAAATTTTCCTTGCAATGAGTAGTTTATTATAGGTAAGAATGCTATGAATAAAGTTCTGTTTCAACATAATCTACCATCATGTAAGTGATCTTTTCATATTTTAGTTTAGACCTTTCTATATTGAGTAGTTAACAATTATATGTTCACAAGTACTCTAAAAAGTAATATCTTTCATCTCAGGTGGACACCCAAAAAATTTAAAAAATAGAAAAAAGTAATATGAAAATACATTTTCTTTGCTACATATGTACTATTTATTATTTAAGTTACATGAGATTTATCAAGCTCTATACATTTTAAGATTCTTGGAAAAATTCTTGGAATTTTTTCATAATATAAAATATGATTATAAAAACTATTTATAGATAGTTGATATAAAATAACACCTTCTAAACTTTGGTAAGTGTCAGTAACTAATTTGTCAAGGAAATGGTTACGAAAAAATATTTATTTGACCATTTACTAAACAGTCACTTAATAAGCACCTAATTCTATTAATATTTCTGAGGTACCATCTAGATACGATGGGACACACAAAGATAAATAAGATTTAGCTTCTGACCTTACGATTATTCCTATTAGAAACTAAGCAAAGTAAGCAAAAAAATATCATAAAACAGATTGTGATTGTTCTAAAACATGTTTTAGAATCAAGGTAGGCAGAGATCAAAAAAATATAAAGCCAGGTGTGGTGGCACACACTTAAAGTCTCAGCTACTCAGGAGGCTGTGGTAGGAGGATTGCTTGAGTTCAGGAGTTCAAGTCCAGCCTAGACAACATAATAAGACCTGGTCTCATGCTCTCTCTCTCTCTCTCTCTCTCTCTATATATATATATATATATGTATATGAATAATAAAAGACTTTATGTAGAAGGTGCATGGGGACTAGGTTTTCCACGATTAATAGAATTTCTATAGGTAGAGATAAGAAAGAGAAACAAGACTCCATAGTGGTATAATCTGAATTTCAGAAGTAGATAATACTTCAATGGGATTCAATAATGATTTGAATGGAAGCAGTGCAGATTTGAATAGACAGAGTAGGATTTCAATGGAATAGGAATGGACTAGGATTTGAATGGAAGTGGTAAGGAGATATGTCTGGAAAGTAAAAAATAAAAGAACTAGAATCTCTAACAAAAGAGTTGGAACCAATCATGTAGCCAGTAAATAGCCAAGGAAGTGTGTGTGTGTGTGTGCGTGTGTGTACACACATGTACATGTATGTGTTCAAACAAAGGTAAGGCACATGCGTTAGTCAAGTGTTCATCCCGAAAATAGTCACTCTAAGTATTGTGAGAACAAAGTGTTTCATGTGGGAATTAGACCCTGCACAGTTATGGGAGAAGGTGGGAAAGGGAAGATTTCCTAGAGTCATGTTAGAAGATCAGAGAAATAGTCACTACCTTGACCATCTTAGGGCAAAGTCTGCAGGGAACACGGGGCCAAGCACACTGTGTCACTGACACGCAACCATTAAGGAGGAGCTGTGGGGAGATGAATGCCACTCCTGGGCAAGCTGCTGTCCCGGGGTAGCACCTGTCGCTGAGGGTCTGCATCCAGCTGTGAGCCTGGGGCCCATGTTGGGACCAACAGGCAGGAAGACGAGCTGGGCAGGCACATAGATCATGAGAGCAAGGACAAGCTAGACCCTGCCAGGCACTTCTGCATCTTTATTTCACCATGACTCACCATGATAACGTTCTGAGAATAATGGCATCTGCTCTAATACCTTCCACATCTCACATCATTTCCTCCTTTGGCCAAACTAACTCAGAACAATGGCAGAAGAGGGAATTCTTGCAAAAGTAGTTCCTAGACTTGGCCAAGTTAGCATAATATGACAAAGAGCATGACCAACGCTGTGCGTCAGGAGTCTTAACGTCAGTGATGTATAGGCTGCAAGTGGAGCAGGGGTGGGGGAGGGAAAGGAGACTGCTGCAGTGTTGCAAGAGATTATAATAAGGATCCACATGAGGGTTCCTGGAACGGGGTAGATGAGGGAGACTGAGGGGTAAGAGTTAGCTCTGGGCCTTTGAACTTATATGACATGATGGTGTTGGTCCACTAAAAATGTACGCCTCATGGATGGCTGCTACTCAGAAATAAACGTGGTTTTCAATGTGTGGAGACGCTGCATTACTAGTAAAGAGGTATGTACAGTAAATGTCTGCAAATGAGGGCTGGAAAACTGGAGACAGAGATTTGGGGGTCATTCATTTAGAAATGATGGTTGGAGTCAGTATTGATTTAGAACATGCAGTAAGAAAGGGAAGTCAGGTAGTACAAGTTCTGACCTAGATAAAGGGACTGGTGAAATTAAACAGTGTGTTCAGGGAATCTCAGGGCAGTTGTTAGCCCTTGACACAAGGACTAGAATTGTGCAGACAGGAAGCCCCTTCTTGGAGGAAAGGTTGGCCTCTGGGCTGGAGTAGGGTGTGGTTAGGATTCAGGTAATAAAGAGTGCTGTGTTTGGGACATACACTCAGCCACCTAAGATTTAATCCTTGGAAGCACTGATCAAGTACCTGGTGGACCCAAAGAAAACTGGAGATGAGGGTGGAGGTTGGGTGAATCCTGGGTTTAAGCGAATAACTTATTTGAACTTTCAGTGTGGGAGGTGGGGGAGAGGGAGGACAGGTAGAGGTAGGAGTGCAGAAAGTAAAGTGGGATTTATAAAGTACTGATACAGGTTGTTCCTCTGTGGATAAAGGAACTGGAGCCATCCTGGGAGCCAGGTAGAAACCAGGAGAGGATCCAGTCGGTGCAGTAATGGGGCAAAGGAGGGAAAGGACCACATATTTGAAATTGCTTCTTTGTTAGAGAAAGAGTTCTCAGCAGCCATTGTTTACTTCATTGCCTTCTTTTTCACCAGAAAGTGTCCCTGGGTCAAGGCCTGGCTGGATCGATACAGACATTTCTCTTCCTCCTCTTGATGGAGACCTTGCAGTCTTTGGTTATGCTGGGCTGCAGTGTCCTGCTTCACAAGTGAGTAGCAAAGTCCAAAACTTTGGTACTCCTGCTCTGAATTTTAATAAATAGAACTCAGGTTTATTAATTTTTAAATAAAAAACATGGAAAATGAGTTGATTAAAATAATAAATGTCTGCAATGGTTGAATATCAGCCCACTTTCTATGCTTAATCAACCATATGCCTAATGACCCTGAGGAGAGAGGCATTCTATGGCCGCATCACCTCTACTGCTCACGAAGGACTTGACTCACTTCTCTGCCTTCAGTGTCAAGTTCAGAAGTCTACCCTTGACTCATTGTAATCATATAGGCTTCTAGAGAAACCAGCATACTGTATTAAAGAAAGTCTATATACCTAGCAAAATTCTGAGTTTGGGGCTCCGTTGAAAACCTTGAATTCTACATGGGTCAAGCTAATGTGATGGTGCAATGCATCCAAGTATAGGCTCTTTCCAGCTGATGTTCTTCCACCCTCAGGCTTCTTGCATCCCTCAGGATGACACAGTCACCAAAATTCAAGGATGAGCTGGTGTTCACAGAAGTTGTTGTTTCCAAGACTTAGACGCTATTATGGACGGCTACTTTGGCCTTTGATTCACAAGAGAAAGGATCAGACTCTCCTCCCACTCTGGAAATATCCAGTGATCAAGTTCTTACATGAGATATGCCCAACATACATGCAAGTGTTCAGCTCACAGGCTGGCAAAATCTAATTCTACAGATTTTTATTTTAATGGAATTTTAAAGTATTCATTTTAGTAAATATGTTTTATTTTAAATCTTCATTTCTTCCTCAAGTGCTAATGAAGTGGATTCATAACTTCAGTAAAATTTCCTCTCAAAGATCCTTTCAAAAAATTGTGAAAAACCTTTTAGCTTAGCGAAATAAATAATTAAAGAAAAGATTGTTCTGTAACATTGCAAGAACATAACAGTTTGGATGAGAACAGCCTAGGAAGTTTTAGCTTCAAGCACTTGGTCTTGAGTGTTGCAATCAAAGTGTCTTTCACCCTGCACCAGAGCACTTACAGGTGCTACGGAATAGTATCATTTAACACATTCACGCTCACAGTTTCTTTTGTTAAAAAATGTCATATCTGACTTTAACATGGATTATGCTTTTTTCCAAGAATATTTCTTCTAATTTTTCTGTGGTGAAGCAGCTGTGGTTGCTATGCCATCAGCTCTGTTGCTATGGGGGATGCCTTGGGTGCTTGCCAGACAGTGATTGGTTATTTCAGCACCCTTATGTTCAGCAGTTGACATTTTTCTATGTTGAATCATGCTATTTTATTTTAATTTGATGGGTAGACTCAATAATGTTGATCAGCTTTGGAAGAACTGAAATTAGATATAAAGGAATCCCACCATTTCTCTCCTTAGAAAACTTATTAAGAATTCAAGTGGTATGTATAGGAAACACGCACATATACACGCACATGCAAGGCTAAATGGTGCTATATTTAGAAACTTGCCTGTGTACAAGACATGTGATTTTAAGTCATGAGATTCAGAGAAATAAAAAGGGATGAACATTGGCATTTATGCAATTATCCTGCACAGAGAAATTATTTCAAATTGGAGGTGACCACATCCTGTCAACTTCCGTGACAGCTGTCAACATTAACACAATAACTTCTATTTGGGGCCCATTTTCCATAAATGCAGTTTTTTGCCTTGCTGTACTTTTAAAGCAACATCAAGATGTTTGTGTCTGGGCCAAAGGGTCTGTACCATTGGATCAACTTTCTAAGGGGCTGTCTTTGAGTCTGTTACATGATGATGTTAATTGAGTGTTTCAGACAATTTTCAACCCAAAATCTGAAACTCTTTGAAAAGAAAAAAAAATAACCTCATTATCATAATGATTGTCTTCCATCTGATCTTCTTTATCTCAAGTGCCAGAATAAAAAACCTTTGGAAAACAAGACCCAGGAGCTGCTGTACCCTGGTTGCTTAGTCACTAGTCTGTATCAACAGGACAAGACACAAGTTTGTAATCTTTTCAAATACACACTCAGAAGTGGGTTTGTGAAAGGAATATAAGTTAAGTTAGCTTAATCCTGGGGAATCAAGATTTTACTACTGGGAAGCACATAATGACCATATTTTGTAATTTTTTTTCCTATGGCATTTGTACTCTGAGAACACTGGAAGCTAGGTTTATGAGCAAATTTGACATTTCGATAATAAAATTTATTTTAGAAAATAACTTTGAATCATTTCCTGAAAGCATTTATTCTCAACTGCTGAGTGGGTTTTTCATCTCAATAATTCCCTTCCTAAAAATACTCTCTGTCTTTAACAATTAAAGAGACATGTATGTATTTGGGTTGCAGAAAACACAATTTAACATTAATTTTAAGGAATTATTTATACAGGACTTTTCAGACTAGTGACATGTACATAGATATATAGATACAGATATTGTATTCTTGAATAAAAAGTGAGTTCTTTTTCTTCTAAATTGAAAATTATAACTGTGAAGGATTTCAAAACATGAATAATTCCCATCACATCTTCAAGTCATCATGGTAAATATATACACATATATATATATGAGTACATATACTCATACTCATGCAAATTTAAGCCTTAAAATTGTGGCATGTTGAAAAGCAGAGCTCAGCAAAGTTACAAGAACAGAAAAATGTATATGTGGTTCTCAAGGTCAGTCTTCTCTCCTACTTCCATATACCCCACCACCAAAGCAAGCAGACAAATAAATGTAAAGCCTGAATGAACACTAGTGTCCTTTTTCAAATATTTGCAAAATAATTTGAATTATTCCTTTTTGTGGAAAACATTTGTCAGGGCAGGAAGCAATCGTATTCTTATTTAAATAAGCTTATTTTTATTTAAATCTTAGATTAAATTAAGCTAAATAGTGTCACTCATCTTCCCCTACTCACATTTGCTTCTTTTCCGATAGTCTGTTCAACTGATATCTAATGTACGGAGCCAGATGTCCTGAGGTCATTCATGAGCCACTATATCTCTTGTATCTCACCTCTAATGATCAGGTTCTGTTAAAGTCCCTTAGATCTCTTTGCCATTCATTCCCCATGGCCACAGCATTATTTCAATTCCTACCTGATTTCGGCTTAGACCATACCAATGGCTTCCATCTGGTCTCTCTCTCCATTCTCCTTTCCAGGGATGTTTCTAAAACACAAATCTGGCTGGCCTGCTTAGTTATCATCCTCATTGGGATATCTGTTATAGCAGACATTTTATACACATAACATGTCCAAACCTAACACTGCAACTTCCCTAACACCACAAACTTTTTCAATCCCAGTCTTCTCCATCAAAGTAAATGGAACTCCATTAATCCCCTCTCTAAGGCTAAAACCTTGGGGTCTTTCTCAACTTCTCTCTTTCATGTCCAACCTTCGATAAAAGAGCAAGTCCTATTGGCTTTGCCTTGAAAATATGTGTAGAATCTTACCATTTCTTCCCACTTGCTCTGCTACCAGCCCACTCTAAACCATCATCACCTGGTGCCCAGACTTTTTCAGTCAGCACTACCAGTCCGTCTCCACCCCTGCCTCACTGCATTACCTTATTTGATTCTGACAAGCAGCTGACTATAAGGTAGAGTGAGTGGATTGCTTCCACATTTTTCAACAAGGACCCTGAGACTCTTAGAGTTTGACTATGAGTGATGGAGCTAGGACTTGACTCAGGCTCTGTTTCCTGAGTTCATGCTTTCTTCACCTAAGACAGCTGCGTCTCATAAAGGGTTAAGTGACTGGTTCACAATGACACACTATAAAGAAGAGGAACACAGACTGCAACTATACTCAGCGCTCTTCCCATCCAAGTATTGCATAATTTATATAAGTAAACATTGAAGGTGCATTTATTTTGACTAATAACACTTGGAAATGAAAATACTCCTGCAACTTTAGCAAACTGAGCTTTAGTTAATTCTACAGGGAAATATTAAACTTTCCTGTGATAGCTGAAATCAAGGCATTGAGGGAACTGGAACTTTTTAAGTAGGTTTATAACAAATACTATGTGTTAATGATAACAACTGCAACAAGAGTAGACACTTTTAATTTGCCATATATATTTTATGAGCTTATCTTCCTTTAGGATAAATTGTATATGGACATTCATTCTATAAGATTCAACATAATTTATTGTTCTGGTCATAAAGGGTGGTACAAGTTATGTTCTTTTCACACCTAAATTTTTAAAAAGTTATTATCCACACTAGGGAAATGCAAATAAAGAGAACCACAACGAGGTACCACTTCACATCCATTAGTTTGGTTTATATATACATGTGTGTACATATATAGATATTTATATATACATATGTGTATAGATAGATACATACACACATTAAAAAACAGAATATAATAAGTATTGACAAAAATGTGGAGAAATTGGCACTCTTATGCATTTCTGGTGAGAATTTAAAAGGTGTACCCACTTTGGAAAACAGTATGGTGGTTCTTCAAAAAGTTACACATAAAATTACCATATGATCCAAAAATTCCACTCTAGATATATACCTCCAAAAAATGAAAGCAGGGACTCAAACAGATACTTGTATACTAATGTTTACAGCAGCACTAATTCACAATAGCCAAAAGGTGGAAACGATCCATGCATCCATGAAAAGATGAATGGATGAACAAAATATGGCATATCCATACAAAGCAACATTATCTAGCCTTTAAAAAGAATGAAATTCTGATAGATGCTAAAATGTGGATGAACCTCAAAGACATTATTCTAAGTGAAATAAACCAGTCACAAGAGGAAAAATACTGTGTTTCTACTTATATGAGTTTCCTAGAATAGGCAAATTCATAGAGAAAAAAAGTAGAATAGTGGTTACCAGTCACTGGGGAAGGGCAGAATGTGAGATTATGGTTTAATGGGTACAAGTTTTAGTTTGGGTTCATGAAAAAATTCTGGAAATGGATTGTGGTAATGGTTGTACAACATTGTGAATGTACTTAGTGACAGTGGATTGTATACTGAAAAAATGATTAAAATGTTAAATTTAATGTATATTTTATCACAATGAAAATTTATTATCCAGGAAAGAAATTGAAATTCAAATCACAGATATAAAGTGACTAAGATAAGTTAGTATATACTATATTAGAAATATAAATTGCTGTTTTTGTTTTACCTTTCATTAATATTATAATTTTCATTTGAACCTTAACTTTTAAAAGCTAAGCTTATTTTTTAATTGAAAATCTTATTGAGATCATTGTAAATTCACATGTGGTTGAAGTTGATTTATCAATTTTTCAATAGTGTGTGTTTTGTGTCAAGTGTAAAAACTCTTTGTTTAGGCCTAGATCCTGAAGATTTTTTTTTCCTGAAAATTTTATAGTTTTACATTCTGTATTTGATTTCATGACCCACTGTGAGTTCAATTTTGCATAAGATGTGAGATTTAGGTTGAAGTTCATATTTGTGCCTGTAGATGTCCAGTTGCTTCAACACCCTGTGTTGAAAGAGTATCCCTTGCTCCACTGAAATGCATTTGCACCATTGTTAAAAGCCAGTTGAGCATATTTTTGTGGATCAATTTCTGGGTTTGGGTTTTTTTTCCATAGAATTAAGTGTCTATTCCTCCACCTATACCACACTGTCTTGACTACTACAGCTATATGCTAAGCCTTACCATGAGTAGATTTATTTCTCTTTCTGTTCTTCATTGTCAAGATTATTTCAGCTATTCTAGGGCCTGTTTCTTTCCTTATAAATTTTTTAAAAAGCTCTTCTATGTCTACATAAGTCCTTGCCAAGATTTTGATAGGAATTGCATTAAGCCTATAGATTAACTTGGGAAGAATTGACATCTTTACTGTATTGAGTATTAACAATCCATGAATGCGCTTTGTCTTTCCATTTATTTAACTCTTCTGTGATTTCTTCATCAATATTTTGTAATTTTCAACATATAGGTTTTAGAGGTACTTTTTGGTTTACCTAAGTACTTCATTTTCCTTGCAGCCATTTTAAATAACACTGTGTTTTTGTTTTCTCCTGTTCATTGCTAACATATAGAAATGTGACTGATCTTTTTGTGTTGATCTTGATTCCATGCTTTCAATTCTTTGGGGTATATATGAGCGGAATTGCTGGATCATATGATAACTCTGTGTTTAATTTTTTCATGAATCACCATATTGTTGTCCGCAGCAGCTGCCCCATGTTACATTCTCACCAGCAATGCCAAAGTGTTCCAATATCTCCACATCATTCCCAACACTTGTAATTTTCTGTGGTTTTTTTCTAAGTAACAGCCAATCTACATGGGTATGAAGTGGTAATTCATTGTGATTTTGATTTCCATTTCCCTACTATTTAGTGACATTGAGGGTCTTTTCGTGTGCTATTGACCATTGTATATAGTCTTTGGCGTAATGTCTATTCAAAGTCCTTTATGCAATTTTTAATTGGATTTTGTTGTTTTTTAAGTTGTAGGAGTTCATTCTATATTCTGGATATTAATCCCTTATCAGATATATGTTTGTAAATAATTTCTCTATAATAATTTTGATTATATCTCTTTGTATAGTTTTTATAGTAGTTGCTCTGGATATTTCAACATACATTACTGGACTTATCACAGTCTACTGGTACCAATATTTTACCCCCTTAAGTAAAATATGGAAACCTCATTCCCATTCAGTTTCTTTTACCTTCCCTATTTTTAGATACTGTTGCTTTGAGTATCAATTGCATTTTAACATTTGTTTCAATCATCAAATATGATCTATGAAACTCATAAGTAAAAGAGTTATATATAAACATATTTCTGCTCTTTCCCTGTTCCTTCTTTCCTTATGCTCCAGATATTATGTCCTGTTTCAAGTTTTCTTATTATACCTTCTTGAATCTGTAGATGTGTGTATTTCACCAAATTTGGGAAGTGGTGAATGATTATTTCCTTGAATATTCTTTCAGCCCCACTCTTTTTCTCCTCGCTTTGTAAGAGTCTGAGTATGTAAATTTATATCTTTTGTGATTGCCCTATAGGCCCTGAATGCATTGTTCAGTTTTTAAATATTCTACTTTCTCTCTGCTGTTGAAATTGGATGAAATCAATTGATCTGTACTGATGTTCATTGATTCTATCTTCTGTCACCCACACTCTTCAGTCCATCTACCATGGCTTGTTTAAAAAGTTCCTGTTATTATATTTTTACGTCTATATTTTCCAATTTGCTTCCTAATTCTTTGCTGAAGTTTGCTATTTTTCATTTGTTCCAAGAGCATTTATGATCCATTGTTGAAACAGGTTTATAATAGCTATTTAAAACCCTTGTTGGATAATTTAACCATCTGATTCATCTCAATATTGGTGTCAGTTGATTTTCCTTTCTCATTTAATTTGTGGTTTTCTTGATTTTTGTATGACAGGAAGGTTTTTTTTTTTTTCTTATTGTAGTGTGGGCCTTTTATCTGTTAAATTAGGGACCTTGGGTCCTGCTTAAATCTTTTATTTTAGCAAGTGGTCACACTGTTAGCTTTAGCATGCAGGTCCTGGCCTACTTTTGTGAGACATGGTTCCAAGGTCAGTTTAGTTTTTAATGCTTTTAATTGTCACGTTGGTCTCCTAGGCTCATCTGGTGCTGCTGGGGTTTCCATTGGTCACTGCTGGCACCACAGGAGTGAGCTGACTGAGTGTCCACTGGCTGGGCTTCTGGGCATCTCTCAGTGAGGGAGGAGAACCTTAGATCTGCAGGAACAAAGAGAATTCTTGCCAAAAATGAAGGGAAATTTGAATAACAATATCTAGGGAAAAAAGGTAAAAATGAGAAAGAAGAGTACAGAAAAAGTTCACAGAAACATGCAGAAGACAAAGTGACTCTCCTTTACAACATTTCCTACAAGCTTTCCATCCATGATGGAGGCAAAGGAAACAAAAAGAAGCTCCGTGTTCTTGTTCACTCTTTTTGCCTCTGGAATGAACTGTCTCACCTACTGACTCTATCAACTAGTATTACTGCCCTCTGTTTTAGCAGACATTTTATTGGGTTGACATTCACAATGGGAAATATGTGCACAGTATGCTTCTACTGAATCTGCTCCTCATTGTGAACCATGAGGGAACTGAAGAAAATAAGTTAAAATAAACTGCATGGTTTGGGGACTCTACAGTTTACATCATGCTTTCATGTGGATTTCACGTTTCCCTCACCAGGTCTCCTAAAGGCACTGTGAGGAATAATAGTAGCTACAGATAATACAAGGCAGTTCAATTGCAATTGTTACACTTTTAGAATTCTCTCCCATAACCATTAAATATATTTTCTGAATGTGAAGATGTGCATATCTGCCCCTTAAAAGTAGTGGAAAAGGAAATCATTATAGGTGAAAATACACTTCTGAAGAGTGGGTAGATGTATATTAGAAGATGGACCTTTAGCAATTTAAGTTCTTATGAGCTGCATTATGATCATGAGCAAGCTTATGAGCAGCAGTGAATGGTTATGAGTCTGTAACAGTAAATCATTTGTTGGCTTCAGATGTCTTTCTATTGCATGACACTAGTCAGAATGTCTTAGGGCTGGCCTTCAATGGCAGCCTTCAGGGGACATGATATCAGCCGCACCTACTCAACATATTTATTAGTGAGAGAGTCAAACGCTAAAGCATTACGAAAGCACTGTCTTGGAAGAAAATAAAGCACACTTTGTGATTAGCTCACAAAGGACCCAAGGTCCCTGATTTAACAGAAAAAAGGCCCACAATACAATAAGGAAAAAAAAAAAAAAAAACACCTTCCCGTCATACAAAAATCAAGAAACATAACTCTTTTTTTTTTGAAAATCTGATTACTGCAGATAATGATCTCTATTGACATTACAAAATCTTGTAATTACAGAATAGGCTTAGTAGAGTACTTTAAACTGCATTGTTCATTGTTTTCCATTATTAAATAGCTTAAGGGTGGCTGTTTCTTTACAGAATAATAGCAAATGCAACCATCCTTTTTGACCAAGACTTCAATTTTGTTACTTTGTTATAATGATTATTGGCAAGAGAAGAGGTCATATGTCAATTTAGAGGCAAATTTACATTTTAGAATTGTTATTTCTCTGCTACTGGACATGTTGATATAAAATAAAGTATGTAATATTTTAAAAGACTTTTATTATTATTATTTCAATAGATTTAGTGAATATAAGTGTTTTTTTGTTACATGGATGAATTGTATAATAAAGTCAAGGCTATTAGTGTACATATCACCAGAATAGTATATATTATACCCAACAGGTAATATTTGATCCCTCACGTCCCTCCCACCCTCTCTTTTCTTAGTTTCCAATGTTCATTATACCACATATAGGTGAGAATATGTGGCATTTGTTTTTCCATTCCTGAGTGAAGAGATACTTCACTTAGGATAATGATCTGAAGTTCTATACAAGTTGCTGAAAAAGACATTATTTCATTCCTTTTTATGGCTGAGGAGTACTTTATGATATATATATATCTCATATTATCTTTATCCCCTCATTAGTTGATGGGTACTTACATGGATTCCATATCTTTGCAATTGTGAATTATGCTGCAATAAACAGTCAGGTGTGGGTGTCTTTTTGATATAATGACTTCTTTTTCTTTGTCTAGATACCCAGTAGTGGGCTTGCTGAATCAAATGGTAGACCTACTTTTAGTTTTTTGAAGAATCACCCTACTGTTTTCCTTAGAGGTTGTACTAATTCACATTCTCACCAACAGTGTATACATATTCCCTTCTCACCACATCAGTGTCTATTGTTTTTTTGACTATTAATAATGGTCATTCTGATATGGGTGCGATGGTATCTCATTTTGGTTTTAATTTTCATTTCCCTGATAATTAGTGATCTTGAGCATTTTTTATGTTTCTTGGCCATTTGTCTATTTTCTTTTGAAAATAAACCTTTGTCTATTTTCTTTTGCCACTTTTTGATGGAATTATTTGTTTTTTACTTGCTGATTTGTTTGAGTTCATTGTAGATTCCAGATATTAACCCTTTGTCAGGTGCATAGTTTGTGAATATTTTTGCCCATTTTGTAGGTTGTTTATTTAGTCTGTTAATTATTTCCTTTGCTTTGTAGAAAATTTTTGGTTTAATTAAGTCCCATTTATTTAATTTTGTTGTTGTTGTATTTGCTTTTAGGGTCTTAGTCATAAATTCTTTGCCTAGGCCTATGTGCAAAAGAGTTTTTCCTATATTTTCTTCTAGAATCTTTATGGTTTCAAGTCTTACATTTAAGTCTTTAATCCACCTTGAGTTAATTTTTTGTATATGCTGAGAGATAGGGATCTATTTTCATTCTTCTGCCTGTGGCTTTCCAGTTTTCCCAGCACCATTTATTGAATAGAGAGTCCTTTTCCCAGTGTATATTTTTGTCTGCTATGTCAAAAATCAGCTGGTTGTAGATATGTGGTTTTATTTTGGGGTGTATATTGTGTTCCATTGACCTGTGTGTCTACCATTATACCAGTAAAATGCTGTTGTGGTTATTATGACCTTGTAGTATAATTTGAAGTCAGGTACTGTAAAGCCTCCAGATCACAGTGGAATAAAATGAGAAATCAATTCCAAGAGGAATTCTCAAAGCTACACAAATGCATAGAAATTAAACAACCTACTGCAGAATGATCTTTGGGTCAATGACTAAATCAAGATGAAAATAAAAAAATGTTTGTAATTGAACAACAAAATCAACATAAGTTACTAAAATTTCTGGGATACAGTCAAAGCATTGCTAAGAAGGACTTTCATACCATTAAAGGCTTATATCAAAAACACAGAAAAATCATAAATTAACAACTTAATGTTACACTTCAAGAAACTAAAAACAGAAGAATAAACCAAACCCAAAGCTAGCAGAAGAAAAGAAATAACAAAAATAAGAACAGAATAAATGAAATTGAAACAAAAAGAACAGTACAAAGGATCAACGAAATGAAATATTGGTTCTTTGAAAAGATAAACAAAATTGATAGACCCCAGCTAGATTAACCAGGAATAGAAAAGATTCTAATAAGTTCAATCATAAATGAAAAAGGGGACATTACAAGTGATAGTACAAAAATACAAAATATCATCTGAGACTACTATGAAAACTTCTATGTAGACAAACTAGAAAGCCTAGAGGAAATGGATACAATTTTAGAAACACACAACCTCCCAAGCTTGAATCAAAAAGAAATAGAAATCTTGAACAGAGAAATAATGATTAGGTAGATTGAAACAGTGATTAAAAAAATCTCCCAACAACAACCAAAAAAACTGAAGACCAGACAGATTCACAGCCGAATTCTACCAGACTTATGAAGAACTGGCACGTATCCTACTGAAACTTCTATGATATCGAGAAGGGGAGAATTCACCCTAATCCGTTCTACAAAGCCAGTACCACCCTGATACCAAAGTCAGAAAATGACACAATAAAAATGAAAACTGCAGACCAATATCTCTCATGAACATAGACACAAAAGTCTTCAACAAAATGCTAGCAAATCAAATTCAACAGCACATGAAAAGGATAGTTCACCATGATCAAGTGGTTTTCATCCCAAGGATCCAAGGATGTTTCAACAAATGCAAATCAAAAATGTGATTCACCAAATAAACAGAATTAAAAACAAAAGCCATAATCTAGCACTCCTCCAAGATAAAAACCCTCAACAAACTAGGCATAGAATGAACATACCTCAAAAGAATAAAAGTCATATGTGACAAACCCACAACCAACATCATACTGAATAGGGAAAAGTTTAAAGCTTTCCCCCTAAGAACTGGTACAAGACAAGGATGCCCACTGTCACCACTTTAATTCTACATAGTACTAGACGGCCTAGCCAGAGCAATCAGGCAAGAGAAAGAAATAAAGGGTAACCTCAGGAAAGAGGAAGTCAAACTATCTCTGCCAATGATATGATCTTATATTGAGAAAATCCTAAAGCCTCCTACAAAAGACTCTTAGAATTGATAAATAAATTCAATAAAGTCTCAGGTTACAAAATTAATGTACGCAAATCAGTAGCATTTCTATATACTAGTAACAGTCAAACTAAGAGTCAAATCAAGAACTCGATCCCAATTACAATAGCTGCAAAAAAAAAAAATACCTAAAAATATACTTAACCAAAGAGGTGAAAGATCCCTAAGAACTCTAAAACACTGATGAAAGAAATCATAGATGACACAAACAAATGGAAAAACATCCCATGCTCATGGATTGGAAGAATTAATATTGTTAAAATGCTCATCCTACCCAAAGTGACTTACAGATTCTGTGCAATTACCATTAAAATACCATGTCTTTTTTCACAAAACTAGAGAAAACAAGCCTAAATTTCCTATGGAATAAAAAAAAGAGACTGAATAGCCAAAGCAATCATAAGTAAAAACACTCACATGGATTAATTTCAGAAAATGTAGCCAGAGTTTTGGGATTTCTGATTATTTACTCAATTATAATTATAATTGACTCACCTCAGCATCTATAGAGAATTATTTTTAATTGTCACAAAGTAAAAGACAATTTTAAAATTTTATAGAAATTGACTTAAAGAAATTTAATTTGAGAGTAAAACATTTTCCTTTAATCTGTATGACTCATACTTTATCCTTAAGCTCCTTGAAAGCAGGAAACTTATCTTCTCCATCTCTCCATTGGTATCGGGTAACCAGCAGCATCCCTAGTTATTGGTACCCAAAATTCTTCCCATGTAATGACTAGGATTTGGTTACATGTATAAAACTGTAGATACAATAATAAGCTCTTATATCGATGAGGCATTAATAGCTTTGGATCATATTTATTTCAAGCCAGAGCTTCTTAAACAATCATTTTTTTAAGCGATTAATTTCAAAGTAACTTATTCATGTAACATTTTATCATTGAACAACTCATCATAGTTTCCCAATATAATGCCAAAATGTAAACCTCCATGAAGGTAGGAATTTTTCTTTTTTCTTTTTTTGTTTACCCCCTATCTCCAGCACCTAGAACAGTGTCTGGCACATGGCAGCCACTCTGGTATTTGTTGAATGTATGAATATTCTTTTTTAAGATACAGTGAAAAAATAGCTGCATAGGTTGCTTTCATTGTATGGAATGAAGACCCCAGATTTGGTGTCAGAAAATCTCAATGATTGTCTCAGTCTTGCTACAAATTTGCTGTGTGTTCTTAAGTATGCTATTTAATCTCCCTGTACCTTTCTTGTCTATGAAATGAAGACATTTGATCTGACAAATGATAAGGTCCAGTTCACATTTTAAAATACATAATTCACTGATTCATGATTAGCAACATGCATTTTGCAAGTGGCTGCCTGGGAACAGAGTTACAGTTTGTGGCCCTGGAACCAGTGTTGCCAATTGGCATATACAGAGTTTGGAACTAAGACTTTTGTCTTTGGCAACTAAATATATGGCTCTAACAATTGAACAAGACACCAACTTGATTTAAAAAATATAATTCTCTTCTATACTTTGGCATAGAAAATTAATTTTTAAGAATAAAGAAAACTAAATCTGCCAGAAGAGTGAAATGTAGCATAATGACAAAAAGAACCATGTTTAAAGCCTGGCTCCAAAATTTTCTGAGACCTTGGACAAGTAACTAAATCTCTTTGTACCTAAATTTTGGCATCTGTAAAATGGGATAATGATAATAATATCTAAATGAAGTAGTTTATTGGAAGTTCCTGGGACATGGTAAGCTTTCAAAGCCTTAACAATAAGGTAATAGAAAGGAATTAGATAGGTGGGTGGAAATTAATTCATTAAAAGTAAATCTGTATATTGACTTGAGGAAAACATTGAGAGATGAAATTGAGACCACACTGACTAATTCTGTATTGTGGCAACTCCACTTACCAGCTGTAATGATGTGGTCAGTTTCTTAACATCTCTGCATCTCAGTCTCCTCTTCTGTAAAATGATGATAACAATAGCACCTACCTCGGTAGGGTTATTATGAATTTTAAGTGAAATAATCTATGCACTATGCTTAGAACAATATCTAGCATATAGTAAGCACTCAGTAAATGTAGTTGTTCTTATTTTGTTCTGTTAAGCTCATCCAGAGGTGGGAACATTGAAACAGATTTGGGTGGCAGTCAGCTCAGTGGATGAAGAGAAAGTAATGGGAATTCAGTGGGACCAAACAGAAATGCCGTGAAAATGCAAGACATTGAGAGTTTCCACTTAAGTCATTGACAATATATATCACAGCCTCCAATTTATCCCTAAGCTTAGGTGATGAACTGTCCTCTTAATCAAGAAGTCTGCCCTAGAGAAAAAGTCTGTTAATCTTCTGCACACAGTTTAGAAGATATTGCTAAATAGTGCTCTACAAGTTGTAAATTGATTGTCAGTTTTTGCAACAAGGCAGCAGTTGTGATATCACAATGAGTCATTACCCACTTTCTGTTCACTGAGGATCCCCAAAATCATCTTGTTTGCAGAGAAGTGAGACAGTGGGGGGGGGTGCAGTACCTTAACATTTCAGCACAGAGTGTCCTTTAGCCAAAGTCATGCTGCCACAGACAGACTGAGAAATAAAGGTACGATGGAAGAACATGGGCCAAAAAAATAATAAGACAAAGTTTCTTTCCTTGCACTACACATTTTAAAGTGCATTTCTTTTTGGTGAGCTTTAAGGAAATGCAAAATAAGCCTATTCATGACTGAGAGGTCCTTTTCAATTAACTAGAAAATATTGTGGCCCGTTTGCAGGATGGGAGATGAAGACAAAACACAAAGAAACACACAAAGAAAGACAGGGACACACATAAAGATGGTACAAGACTGCAGCGCTGAACGCACCAGTCTTTTTATTTTTATACCCTAAAAATCAAAGTTACTTCCTTATACGTGACCACCTAGGCATTGCAGCAACGGCCATAAATTCCGGAACACGAAGCCTAAGAACACAGATGTCCCATGACTCAGGGTTTCCAGGCAGTTGCTCAAAGCATAGGTCAGAGGCTGAGATAAGCAAAGGTTAAGCAAGGCAGCCACAGGGGGCACTTTCTGTCCACAGTTCCTCTTGGCTGGCCCCCCGGTGGCTCTGCCTGTCTTAGGTTGTTCCTCCTTAAGGAATCTTACCCATCTCTGGCTATCCAGCCATCTTACAGGGCCAAGCAACAATAATAGGAACAATGTGCTTATCATGTGGCCTCCAGGCCCCTATTAATGTGGGGCTGGGCAGCTCTTGCCTATTTGCAGAAACTCAGACACTTTGTTATGCCTTCAAGCAGCAACCTGTTTGTTAGGTGAACCTTGGCCGGAATGTATGACTCTCATGCCTCTCTGGGCTGGGCACGTACTCCTTCTCCTAAGATTAATTCCTAAGCTGCACGATTATATGGCAAGCCCTCAACAAGCAAAAAATCTGGTTATTTTTGTGTACACATTACTTCATTTAAAAAAAATAATGTATAATTGTTAAGAAATAGACAACCACTCATTTTTTCAAGTGGATTGGGTAACAGGGCCTTCTTAGCAGAGAGTGATAGGAAGTTTTCTCCCATAAAAAACATTGCTCCTTACACATTAAGGTCATTTAGGCTTAAAAAGTGCTTCTTTTTTTAAATAGCTTTTTTGAGGTATGACTGATATTCAAAAAGGCTATACATATTTAATATACACAACTTGATGAGTTTGGACGTATACTTCTTTAAATATCCATCAAAAGTGTCAGGTATCTCCATTGTCCACACGTTAGAGTACAATTTCTTTTATCACTGACTTTTCTCTCTTCCCCAGCTGAGTATTTGACCTTGAAGGCAGTGGAACTTCAAATGGAAGATTTAAATTAAATCAAATTAAATTAAATTAGAAATCAAATTAAATTAAAAACTGGGGGACTACTAAGGGAAGTTGGCTTGAATTAGGAACTTTAGTCATATGTCCAAGGAATCATTTGGGAAACAGGGAGAAAGCACTAAGGAGAACAGAAACTAAATCACCTTAGTTTGCAGTTGTACTAGGATTTTAAGAAGTAGACAGTCCATTTCCAGAATCTTATATATAAGACTTAAGCTATAAGATAATAATGCTCAAAGCACTTGCTAGAGTGTGTGCCAGTTCATTACAACAGGGTGCATGTTAGTGGGTACATAACTTGCAGAACCCAAGGCAAAATGAAAATGCAGACCCCTTGTTCAGAAAACAGGAACAAAGGGTCATTAAAGATACTAAAGTATAATACTGTTCCCTTTCTTCCACCATCCCTCTCTTGACTGGTCATAGTGGGTTTTGTTTGCTATTTAATGTTATTCCAAGTAAAGAAAAAACAAAAGTATAAGTTATCAGCAAGAATTTTGCCATTCATTTTTAGATGGTGCAATGCAAATATAATACTTAACTTGCATGTAGAATCACCAAAAAATACACAATTTGTATTTCATATATCAGGCATATGTATATTATTCTTACCAGAACAGTGGAAACACTACACAAACCTTACTCAACTGTTTTGTTTCATTTCTGGATATTCTTGTCTTACTGATGAGCAAGGCAGAACTACCAGAAAAAGAACTATGGATTGCCCTTTCTTTCTCTTTTCCTCTGTCATCATTTTCAGCATAAGTGGCTGGCTAATGCAGGGAAATAATTCCAGGAAGAAAGGATACAATAGCGTTCCTTGGTCGTCTGTGTTTCTTGGAACCCATTGCCTTCTTGCTAAATACGAAGCAAGTCCCAGTCCTGGTGCAAAGCATAGCCTTTTGGGACTGCCAGCTTTCCCACCTGGTCCTAGACATAACACACTTACTCGTGTTCTCACATGGAATCTTGCTGAACTCCCATGAATTGCATGTCCACCAGCACTCATCATGCACACTCTGTGTGAATGAAGCAGCAAGGAATGGCTGAGGACATGTGTAGGGTGCAGACATCCCCTGCTCCCCCAGTGCTCACTGTCCCATTGGACATCCCCCACAAAACACTTGTTCGTCAACTAAATGCATTGAACAAAGCACGGAACCCTTGTGAACACCCGGCCCTGTGCAACTGCATGGGTCACACACCCGTGAATCCAGCCTTCCTTGAAGTAGCCTAAATTGGGTGAAACAATGTAGGAGAAACTATTAGAGTAGAAAGACAACTATACTGGGAGTTAGAAGGCTGTGGGGCCTGGTCCTGGCTCTGCTATTGGCTGACTGCAACCTCAAACAAGCCATTTCACCTTTCTAGTTTTCATTAACTTCATCTGTAAAATAGGAATTGAACATAGACAGTTTGTGGTTTAAAATTTGTTCAATTTAAGAGGCATTTATAAATCAAGAAACTGACTTTAAAGATATAATTGTAGACTTGAAAGAATTCACCCCAGAACTTCCAAAATTCCTTAACCATGCTTTCCACCATTGTACTTCCTTGGCTGTGCATTTGGATCAGGGTTTGAATAATCATCATCTTTCCTGTATTTCTGCATCTTCTTCATCCCAAAGGACTATTAATCATTGCTAAAGGGCATATTCTTCAGTGCTAGAAGATAGAGTTAAAAAATAAGATCTATGTCAAAAAAAAAATTCAGGGAGATTTCAGAAAAGTTGAGTGACTTTTTAAGTCCATGGACTCATTTGTATTCTGTTTTCATTATTTCTTTAGAATCCTTCAGCTCTTGTTCAAACCAAAATTTACCTTTCTACCTGGAAGTTCTATTTTGTGACTTATTGAGTACTATCATTAACATTTTATCAGGATATTATTTTCCATATATTTTTTAAAAGACTGCCAAAATGTAAAATATGATTTTATTATGTCTTACAGAAAATTGACTTTTTTACAGAACAATAAACTTAATCTTATAATGTAGTCAGTACAAAAATAAATAATTTAAAATGAGGGTAGGAAACAGAAGGGAATCAAAATGTTACATTCCTGTTATGTACCAGGTCCTGTGTTTTACATATATTATCTTGTTTAACCCTTACGTAATCATCTGCAGCAGGTTAAAAGAAGGATACTACCATTTACCTATGCTATTCTGAAAAGTTTTTAATGGCAGCTCCCACCCAGACTTCTCTCCCACGTTCCAGTGGCAAGTCCACTTGGCACTGACAACTCAAAAACCTTATGGCCAGACCAAACACATCATCTTTCCCCAAAAGCCTGCTCTCGCCACAGCCATTGTCATATCAAGTGATGGCAAGGTCAGTCTTCCGGTTCCTTGGGCTAGAAACCTTGGGAGTCATCGTTGTCTCTTTCTTTTCTCATCCTTGCCACTTAATCATCAGGAGATCCTGTCAACTCTCACTTCAAAACAAGTTCAGCATAGATCCAACCACTCCATACCAGACCCAGGCTGGAATCTGAGCCCACATTGCCTCTCTCCAGATGACTGATGAGCTTTCCAACTACCTACATTCTGACCTCCCAACTGCAGCCAGAGTGAGCCTTGTGGAACATAAGCCATGTCAATCATGAGCTCAAGCTCCTTCTGTGGCCCCCATTTCACCCTCAGGGTAAAAGCTGAGAAGCCTTGACCCCTCCTCCATCCACTCCTTCCCCTTCCCCTGCCCCACCATTTTCTCTTCCACTCATCTCGCCTTCCCACTTCAGTCCATCCCACTGACTTCCTTGCGATCCCAAGACATACCAGGCACACTCCGTCCTTAGGGCCGTGGGCCCTGCAGTTCCCTCTGCCGGAAACACTCTTCTCTTGCAAATGACCAATTCCCTCATGTCTTTCAAATTTGTAGTCAAATCTCACTTTCATAGTGAGGTTCCCTCACCTCCCCACACCTACCAATCACTTCTGATGCCCCTTACCTTGGTTTATTTTTCATACATCTCTATCATGTTTCACCTTCTAAACTACTCTATAGTTTCACCGTGATTATTATCTATTTTCCATTTACTCATCTTCACCACAATGAAATGTTCATTGCTGTGTTCCCGGTCCCTAGATAGTGCTTGGCATATGATAGATGCTCAGTAAGTCTTTGTGTAATGGTGGTATGAATGAATGAATGAATGAGTGCTTTCATTTATTTCTGAAACTAACCTGACTAAGGTTAGTCAGGAGATATTTTACCAATAAGGACATGGAAACTCAAAGAGCATAGGGAACCTTGCCAAATCAGAAATGCTATAAGAGTCAGAGCTGAGATAGAAAGAGACCTCTCTGATCTGTACCTTTTCCATTTTGTCACTCTTCATAAAATGTATTTTATGAAGATATAGGTATTCCATAACATGCAATGCATTTGTATTTTGTAGTCCCCTTTCTCCACACTCTTGGCCAATTTTTAAATGAACCTCTTAGAATACTGTGACTAAAATGACTGACTTACAGAGAAACTCACATTAAATGAATGATATCAGGTGTATTAATTTGAATACTGGCTGCAGAGTTATAGAAACAACCCAACTTGAGCTAGCTTAAGCCAAAAAAATTTTTAAGTAAATAATTAAAATGATGTTTAGAAATGTAGAATCTCTCTTAAGGATATATGAGCTCATGAGGATGGTGGACTATAAGCAGCCACATGTGCTGCTCTCAAGGAGAGGACCAAAAATTACAGGTGGATGCCACCTACAGATGGGCCTTCTTGGAAAGAGCATTGGGACACATCGGAGAAGTGAGGGGAGACAATCAGAGTGGATGAGAAGGAGACTGGGTTATCCACTGGGCAAGATCAGAAGGTATCTGGGGGAGGTATCCACACATGGGGAAGGACAGGAGGAGGGAGCCGTAGGGTTCCATGATTCCCCAATGGACACTGCAGCCTGAGCTGTGAGGGGCCCCACCACCACCACCATAGACCTCTGGACTGACTAGGGAGCTGGTTAGAGACTGTGCAACAATATTACACTGGAAAGCGAACACAACAGGAACCCAGTGTCCTCCATTCCTGGGTCATTGCAACTGATGCCATTCTGGGCTCTCTGGTCCATATCACCTGGTCTACACAGGGCTCAGCTTTGCTGCAGTCACCTGCACATCACCCCAGCCAAACCAGAGAGGGAGCAGGGAGAGTGGATGCCCTCATATGCCCTTGACTGGTAGCCAAGCACCCATTTCCCTCATGGGGGAGTCAAGCAGAACAGGCAACACAGATGCCACCAGAGAAGCCCCATGGTGACTGCCTCAGTGTGTCCTTGGAAGGGGGAGAGCCTTGCTCACCAGTGGCCCAGCCCCACACCCCTCTCCCATGGTTCCCATGCCACAGCCACAGGGCCCTATAGCCCTGCCCATGAGACTCCCACCTACTGCCTGGCACCTTCTTCATGGCCCAATGCTCCACCACATACCTGCATGCTAGCTGCGCACCACCATCACACCTGGGCACAGATGGAGTGAATGCCTGCAGCCCTGATGCCCATGACTACTGCCTAGATAGCCTCACTCAGCTGCCACTACCGCCACCACAGGGAGACCAAGGCAAAACGATCTCCTGCAATGCCAGCCTCCATGGAGAGGGACTCGCCCAGCCCCCTGTCAGAGCTTCTAACAGCAGCCTAGGATCAACCCACCGCTCTGCACAGAGATCATCCAGCACCAGCTTGGACTGGGACAATCAGGGAGAAAGGACAACACAGAACAGTGCATCTGTCCCTATCCTGCTGAGTCAAACTTCTAGAATAGGTCAGAAAAGCACCATCTAGGGATGTTTCCTTCTTCTCACCAAGTAGGAGGGTTCCCAGAGAAGGAAAACAGGTGCACCACAAACCTATTTGCCCTGAGCTGAGAGAAGAGGTTTCAGATGAGAAGAAACCAGCAAAACAACCCTAGCAACATAAGAAACCAAGCTAGTTTAACACCTTCAAATGACCACAGTAGATCTATAGCAATGGAACCCAAGCAAAAAGAAATTGTCGAAATATCAGAAATGGAATTCAGAATATGGATGGCAAATAAGATGAATAGGATTGAACAGAATGTTGAAAACCAACACATAGAAGGCAAAAAAATATTTCAGGACATCAATAAAAAAATGAGAAAGTCATTAAAGAGCTAGACAACATAAGCAAGGGCAAAACAGAACTCAGCAAATGAAGGAGTCATTTAGGGAACTACAAAATACAGCAGAAAGCTTGAACAATAGGCTAGACAAAACAGAAGAAAGAATCTCAGAGCTTAAACACAAGGGTTTTGAACTAACCCAGTCAGTCAAAGATGCAGAATAAAGAATAAAGAAGAAAAAACAATCACTCAAAGAAATATGGGACTATGTGAAAGGAGCCATTATATGAGTTATAGGTATTCCAGAGGGAGAAGAAGAAAAAGCAAAAAGCATGGAAAACCTGTTTGAAGGAGGAATTGAGGAGAATTTCTCTGGTATAACCGGAGATTCAGATATCCAGATACAAGATAGTTATAGAACACCAGAAAGACTCATAGTAAATAGGACATCACTAAGACACATAGTGATCAACCTGCCTGAAGTCAAAATGAGAGAGAAAATTCTACTAGCTTCAAGACAAAAGCAACAATTAATCTACAAAGTAAAACCCATCAGGCTAACAGCAGACTTCTCAGTGAAGACCTTACAAGCCAGAAGGGATTAGGGCCCCATTTTTAATATACCAGCCAAGAAATTTGTAACCTGCTAAACTAAGTTTCATAAATGATGGAGAAATAAATATTTTTCCAGACAAGCAAACACTAAGGGAATTTGTCACTATTAGGTCTGCCCTACAGGAAATACTCAAAAATGCATTACACATGGAACAGCACAATAGATACCCATCAGTGTAAAAACATCTGAAAGTTAAAGCTCATAGGTCTTATAAAACAATAGCACAAGAAGGAAAACAGAAGAATAAGTTATCATCCAACATAAAGAACAGAACAGTATCCCACATATCAATACTAACACTGAATGTGAACAGTCTTAATTCCCTCACTCAAAAGGCACAGACTGGCTGAATGGATGAAAAAATATAAGCCAAGTATCTGCTATCTCCACAAAACACATGTAACTCACAAGGACTTAGACATACTCAAGATAAAGGGATGAAAAAAATATTCCACACATATAGAAACCAAAAATGAGCAGGTATAGCCATTCTCATATCAGATAAAGTAGACTTTAAATCACCAATGATTTAAAAAAAAGACAAAGATGGCCATTATATTATGGTAAAGGGAGCAATTCAATGAGAAGATATAGCAATACAAAATATGTAGACACCTAACACAGGAGCTATTTGAGTCATAAAGCAAATTCTAGTAGATCTAAGCAAAGAAATAACCAGTAGCATTGTAATTGCTGGAGACTTTAACACATCACTGACAGAACTGGACGGATCATTGAAGCAGAAAATCAATAAAGAAACACTGGACTTAAACGGGACTCAGGAACAAGTAAATCTACCAGACATTTGCAAAAACTACTGAATATACATTTTTCTCAACAGCACATGTGACATTTTTCAAGATTGGAATAATCAGATATGAGGCCACAAAACATTTCTCAGCAAATTCAAAAACCTCAAAATCATACTATGTATCTTCACTGACCACAGTGGAATAATAGAAATCAAATCCAAGAGAAACACTCAAATTTTCAAAAAGTCATGGAAATTAAACAACCTCCTACTGACAGATCCTTGAGTCGATGATTAAATTTGGATGGAAATCAAAAGATTCCTTGAACTGAACAACAAAGGTAACACAACCTTTCAAAATCTATGGGATACAATAAAAGCAGGGAAAATTCGTACCCTTAAAACCCTACATCAAAAAGACAGAAATATGACAAATTAACAACCTACGGTCACATCTCAAGGAACTATAAAAAGAAGAGCAAACCAAACCCAAAGCCACCAAAAGAAAATAAATAACAAACCTCAAAGCAGAGTTAAACAAAATGGAAATTAAAAAAAAGAATCAACAAAAGAAAAAGTTGGTTCTTGGAAAAGATAAAATTGATAAGCCAGTATCCAGATTAACCAGAAATAGAAGATAAAGGACTCAAAAAAACTCAATCAGAATTGAAAAAGGAGAAATTGCACCTGACACCACAGAAATACAAAATATCATCCTTGAATATTA
>VBSM01003157.1:7205864-7247526 GCA_008086735.1 Cheirogaleus medius
AAAAAAAAAAAAAAAAAAGCCCCTGGACCAGATGGATTCACAGCCTAATTCTACCAGACCTACAAATAAGAACTGGTATCTATCCTATAGAAACTATTCTATAACATCAAGAAGGAGGATATTCTCATTAACTCATTCTATTAAACCCGTATTACCTTGATACCAAAGCTGGGAGAGGACAAAACAAAGAAAGAAAACTACAGACCAATATCCCTCATGAACATCAATACAAAAATCCTCTACAAAATACTAGCAAACCAAATTCAACAGAATATCAAAAAGATATTTTACCATGATCAAGTGGGTTTGATCCCAGGGATGCAAGGATAGTTCAACATATGCAAATCAATAAATGAATAAATTATTTACCACACAAACAGAAGCAGAAACAAAGACCATATGATCATCTCAATAGATATAGAAAAAGCATTCAATAAAATCCAGCACCCTTTCATAATAAAAACCCTCAATGAACTAGGCAGACAAGGAAGATACCTCAAAATAATAAAAGCCATATATGACAAACCCATACAAACATCATACTAAATGGGGAAAAGTTTAAAGCATTCTTTCTAAGAACTGGAACATGAGAAGTGTGCCCACTGTCACCATTTCTAAGCCACGTAGAATTGGAAGTCCTAGCCAGAGCAATCAGGCAAGAGAAGGAAATAAAGGGCATCCATATCAAGAAAGAGGAGGTTAAACTATCTCTGTTTGCTGATTATATGATCTTGTATCTAGAAAACCCTAAAGACTCCACCAAAAGACTCCTGGAATTGACAAATAGATTCAGCAAAGTCTCAGGTTACAAAATCAATTTACACAAATCAGTAGCATTTCTAAATACTAATAACAGTCAAACTGAGAGTCAAATCAAGGAATCAATACCATTCACAATAGCTACAAAGAAAATAAATACCTAGGAATTTACTTAACCAAGTAGATGAAAGATCTCTGCAAGGAGAACTACAAAACACTGATAATAGAAATTATATATGACACAAAACAAATGGAAAAACATTACATACTCATGGACTGGTAGAGTAAACATCATTAAAATGTCCATACCTCCCAAAGTGATTTACAGATTAAATGTAATCTCGATCAAAATACCAATGTCATGTTTAACATATCTAGAAAAAACAATTCTAAGCTTCATTTGGAACCAAAAAAGAGTCTAAGTAGACAAAGCAATCTTGAGCAAAAAGAACAAATCTGGAGGCATCACATCATTAGACTTCAAATTATACTAAAAGGCTATAGTAACCAAAACAGCATGGGACTGGTATAAAAGTAGAGATATAGTCCAATGGAACAAAATAGAGAACCAAGAAATAAAACCAATTGCCTACAAACAACTGATCTTTGACAAAGCATACAACAACAGACAATGGGGAAAGGAAGCTCTATTCAATAAATGGTGCTGGGAAAACTGGATAGCCACATGTAAAAGAATAAAACAGGACACCTATATCTCACCATATACCAGAAATTAATTCAAGATTGATAGACAACTTACATGTAAGACATTAAATCATAAAAATCTTATAAGAAACAGTAGGAAAAACTATTCTAAACATCAGTCTAGGCAAAGAATTTATGACTACAACCCCAAAGCAAATACAGCAACAATAAAAATAAATAAATGGGACTTAATTAAACTTAAAAGCTTCTACACAGCAAAGGAAATAATCATCAGAGTAAATAGACAACCTACAGAATGAGAGATAATATTCACAAACTAAACATCCAATAAAGTGCTAACATCCAGAATCTACAAGGAACTCAAACAAATCAACAAGAATAAAACAAACTCCATTAAAAAGCATGCAAAAGACATAAACAGAAGGTTTTCAAAAGAAAATAGACAAATGGCCAAAATATATATGAAAAAAATGGTCAACATCACTAATCATCAGGGAAATGCAAATTACATCCACAATGAGATACCACCTCACTCTTGTCAGAATGGCCATTATTAAAAAGTCAAAAAACAATAGATGCTGACATGGATAAAGAAAAGAAAGAACACTTATATACTGTTGGTGAGACTGTAAATTAGTACCACCTCTATGGAAAACAGTATGGAGATTCCCCCAAGAAATAAATGTAGAACTGCCATTTGATCCACCAATCCCACTACTAGATATCTACCCAAAGGAAAAGAAGTCATGGTATCAAAAAGACACCTGCACTCAAATGTTTATCTTAGCACAATTCACAATTGCAAAGATGTGGAATCAGCCTAAGGGCCCATCAATTCGTCAGTGGATAAAGAAAATGTGAGATACACACACACACACACACACACACAGCATGGAGTACTCCTCTGCCATAAAAAGGAATGAAATAATGTCTCCTTCAGCAACTTGGATAGAACTGGAGACCATTATCCTAAGTGAAGTATTTCAGGAACGGAAAAACAAACACCGCATGTTCTCACTAATAATTGGGAACTAAACGGTGAGTATGCACAGGCACCAAGCAACATAAAGGACATTGGAGACCAAGAAGGGGGAGGTGGGAGGAGAATGAGGGATAAAAACTAGCAGGTATAATGAACACTATTGTGGTGATGGACACACTGAAAGCCCCAATTTAAGTATTATACAAGGTATCCATGTAACAAAAACATTTATACCCCCTTAATATTTTGAAATAAAAATTTTTAAAAAATGGATATATGAGCTATGGAAGCAACAGGAAAAAATTAAGTGGGAGCAGAAGGCAGATGAGTTTAGAGATCTCTTGCTCCACCTTCCTTGTGAGTCTGTTTCATTCTTCTTTCTGCATAGTTTACCAATATTTGATCCTCCTGCCTGTAGGGGACAAAATTACCAAGCTCTACCCATCACTCTTTATCCTGACAAGGCTGTAGTCTCAAGGTAATGGGCCTATTTCAGTGAAATACCTCTTCTGGTCCAATCAGCATGGCCAGGAATGAGGACTCCATGTGCAAACAACTGATAGAGGACCCCTTTGAGGACTGTGGGATGGAGCATGCTGGGCAGATCCCAAAGAAAGGGGCTCAGCAGACACTCCAAAGTAGCTGACTCTGTAAAAAGACAGTGGAATAGTGGAAAGCACACTATTGAGCAAACAGCTCAAGTCTAAATTCCTGATGTTTGTCCTTCATCTTTGTAAACTCAATAAAGTTACCAATGAGAAAACCTATGTGATTCTTCTGACACTCAAGTAGCGTTTACTTATTCTTTTGTGTTTATTCTTTCTCAGATATTGGATCTAAATATTGATTAATTTGTAATTGGAAGGAGCAGGAAGAAAAAAATAAAAGGATTCTGGGGGTATGGAAAAAGAAAGCAAAACAAAAACAAAGAATCAGGAGTTCTTTGTTCTAATCTAAGTCCTGTCACCCATAATCAAATGCCTTGGGCAGGTCAATTCTCTGGTTTCAGTTTTCTTATCTGATTAATAAGGAGATTGCTCAGAAATCAGTAGGTTTCCCAACCTGCTTGATCAAGAATTAGCTGGGAGCATTTTCAAAATGCAGATTCCCCAACTTACCCATGAATATTCTGATTTTAAAGATCTTGCACAAAATTCTATAATTTGTATTTTTCAGTAGCTTTCCAGTGACTATGATGAGCAATTATATTTGGGAACCATTAGAATAGATGATATTTAAGACCTCTCCTAGTATTTAAAATATTTGTTTACTTAACAATTTCCAACTTAAAAAATACTCCAGTTGTAATAAAATTGATTTCTTATTATATGCATGTTGTCTTTTTCACAAATTGAGTAATCTATCCACTTTGTTTCCACAGAAAATTAAGAATAATATCTAGTACAAAACAGATTCTAAATAAATACTTATGAATAGATAAATTCTCAGTTCCATATGCTTTAAAATTATTAATTTTTCATTATCTCCTAAGTAACCTTTTCCTCATAAATGTGGGGAAGAAATTCTTTTCAGACTTTGTCTGGTTTTCTGGAATATTGAAAATGCTTAATGGGATAATAGTATATAAACCAGGGCTTATGATCTTTAAATGATACCTGAAATCTTTTGATAATGGAATCTAATTTTTATCTTCTATAACATGAATAAATGAGATGCATGTGAAAGTAAAATATTCCTAACATGTTTTGTTAAGTACTAAGCAGATCCATGAGGCTGTTGTTCTTGCATTCCACCACCTACAGCATTTTAATATTTGTCAGTTTTGCCAGTCTCAAAATACTGCTTTAATAAGTTTTGCAGAGAATTGTATTATCCTTGAACTTTTTGAATGTCTGATGTTCATTTTGGAAACAAAATGTGTGGGTTTCTAAAGGGACTGAACTTCCAGGCAGAGGATCTGGGATGTTGTTCTGCCTTTGTTTCTCTTAGCTGTGTGTAAAAGTGATCAAGCCACATCACCTTTTGTGATACGTAATTTCCTCTTCTGCAAAATGAATTCTGCACTCATTCAAGCACTATAATTCTTATAAATAATTAGGAGGCAAAGAAATTCAAATTGATATTCTCAATTCTGAATATCACTACATCTCTGCTTAATGATTTACTATTTTTCTCATTCCCTCTGACACTATTTTAATATGCTACCCAAGTCCACAAAAATATATTGCTTTTTAAGGAGACTATAAATGACAATAGTAGAAAAGTATATTGTAGAAAATAAGACCTATTTATTACAATGACTTTTTTTATTTTATATGGTAGATGTTATTTTCTAAAAAGCATGAAAATACAAAATGTGACGTCATGCAAGAACACTACCATGTAAATTTTGTATGAAACTCTTCTCACATGATTGAATTTAATGGCTGCCAGAGTAGTTCTTAAGTGACAATCTTAGGTGACTTCTTGTTTCAGGCTAGTTTTTACATCTAATTATTGTACATTGTTATGTTTCAGAACAGTTGAACACCACATACCAAGAGTGACATCAGGGTGAAAAAAAAAAAAACAACTTGCAGTTTGGATCTTTTCCTGCCTTGGAAGCAAGAAAAATGGAAAATTGATAATCAAAGGTAAAACTGTCTCCTTTTCCTTTGTATATATAACACATTCTTACAGCTTCCTCTTTAGGAAAAAGTTTCTTTTCTTTAATAGCATGGTATATTTGAACAAAAATATTTCTGGCTTATAAATCCTGGCTGCTGAGTTTAAAGCCTGTCTTTTTAACTTCCTATTTACCTGTACAGAATCTGGACTAGATTTAATTTATGTTTAGTCTTCATCATTGTTATTAATCTAGAACAGCATATCAGACAAATGGCATTTTCATGAATCTGTGGGCTCAAATATTACACATTAGGCTAAGCATGAAATTATGGAAGTAAATGGCATAGTATCAGCTTTTTTTTCCTTACCATATTCATCAAATTTGCATTTATTAGCACCGACATCCTCAACATGACATAAGTGTGCTAAGAAAGGGCGTGGGAACACTTGAGTCTATGCTGTGCTCTCCACTCCTTTCATTTCATTGTGTACTTTTTGGAGGGAAGAAATAAAGGGCTTAACCATGTATAGATCAGATATACTAAGTAAGTGGTGTCAGATCAGAAGGGGATTGATATTGCTGAATATTGTACTGAGCTATTGTCATTGTTTGGGTTACTTGCTTGAGACAGTGACTTGGGTATGGCAATTTACTGGGGAGCCGATCCCAAGGATCAAGAGTTAGAGGCAGGGAGAGTGAGTCACGGAAGAAGCGTAGGCCAAATGATGTGTGGGTGAACAAGTCCACTGCTATAGGCAATGGCAATTTGATTTCTTACAGGTACCTCCCAGAATTTCTGCTGGAAGGTTGTGCAGCAGGAGGTTCATGCACTGGCTTTTCCCCCTTGGCTGAGGATTACCCCCAGGGGCATGAATTCCCCCACAGTTCTGGGCTGTGCTGGCACAGCATGGGGCAGAAAGCGGAAAGACACTCAGTTGTCCCTTGAAGGGGACCCCATAAAGGCAGGGAGAATGCCCTGCAGCTGTGGCTGAAATTAGGCCTGGGGGCACCAGTGACATGCGTGACTGCTCCTTTTCCTTTATTTTATTTTATTTATTTATTTTTTTTAATTTTTTTTTATTCCATCTTGTAATGGGGGTACAAATATTGTTTGGGTATTCCTTTATTTTAAATCATAGCATTTTCCTCCTATATGAAATATCTTTGGGAAGAAAATGTTTTATATTTTAGACAGTAAACAATTATACTCAAATGCCATGGAATCAGAATGAACTCTGTTTCAAATCTAACTTCATCAATAAATTGCCAATGTTCAGTAAGTGGCATAGTACCAACTAAATGAGAAATGCATCTTGGTTTCACATGGGTATTTGAGACAATTTACATTATAAGATTCAAAGTATGACCAACATTTTGGAATAGTTAGAAATAATATAATAACATTTCATTATACCTGTGCTTGTTACTCACTGTATATTGTTTCATTTACAATATGTCTGTGGATACACAAAAATATAATTATTTTCTTTCCTATTTGGAAATAATTCCATTTGTGAAATGCATGACTGAAATTATGAATGTCTGAGCATAACGTTAGATAAGCCATCAGCTGGCAAAATAGATTTAGCACGTTAGAGTGAACCAAGGTTGTTTTGTTGTGTTTTGTTGTTTTGTTTTGTTCTGACAGGAAGACATTCAACAGATTTAAAATAAAGTTGGATAAAGGTTATTGAGTTAAGACCTAGCAGATCATATGTTCAGAGCAAGAATATAGTTGCTTCTCTCTAAGGAGCAGCAATTAAAAACAAAACAGACATCAACAAACATTTAAACTTATGCACATTAGCATACAAATTTCTAGTAAAGTAAAAATGGAGAGGACAAGGAGAAAGGGAGCAAGAGTGGAAGGGCAAGGGTGCCAGGGAAGTCAGGGCAGATGGCAAGGCAGAAACGCCACACGGAGAAGACAGAAGCAAATCGTGGGGCAAAGTGGGTCCATGACAGTGGAGAGAGAGTTCTTAGAACAAACCACATCCTGAGCACAGAGTGCAGGCTCAGTGATGGCCCCAGTGAATCTGAGGCATGACAAGTTCCTGAATTACCAAAGAAAGATTAATTTACAGTATCTTCTCACCTGAACGATGCAGTCGCTTCTCTTTGGTTTCCTTCTCCACAATCCCCTTCGACTCCAAAGTCTTCCAAAATAACAATCTAACATGTTGGCTTTTTGCTCAGAAAATGTTTTCTGATTTACCAATTCATCATTATCCAAACTCCTTAATCAGATATTTAAAGCCTGCCACTCTAAGTTGTCAGACTCGTTTCTTAGTCCCTGACGTCACTTACCAGTGGTCTAGCCATTGTCTAGAGATGTAAATTCTGTGATTTGTCAAGCTTTCCAGCTGATTTTAAGGCTTTATGGTTCTCAAACAACAGATTGGTCACGGGTGAGGCCAAAGAATTTGCGTTTCCAACAGGTTCCCAGATGATACTGATGCTGCTGGTCCCTGAGAACTTACTTGGAGAACCGAGAACCACTCTGTAAACCAAATGATCTAGACTGCAACTGCAACTTCTGCATCACAGTTTGAGTCAAAGACTGGTCATAATAAGAGGGCTTCTTTGCCAACATTATCATTGTGGGGAAGTGTGTTAGTTTAAGAACCGGCTCTGAGTCTGCTGGCCAGATATTATCTTAATATCATAAAATTCCCCAAAATAAGCTTTTTGATGTATTTCAATATTTCCTAATGTGTTATAGACTTTGGAGACACATAAATATTTGTTGCATGGATGGATGGATAGATAGTTGGATGGAAGGAAGAGCAGATGGACAGGATTGGCAACCAAGGATTAATTTCAGCAAGAAACTTAACTCCTTCCAAAGAAATTGCTCTGGAATATACTGTAGGGAAAGGCTGATTTCCTTTACGTGGAAACCTTATTATTATGTAAGAACATACACAATAGCTGAAACATTTTATTAGGTTAAATAACTCTATGTATTCAAAGCCTGAGTATCTGGGTATCAGTAGCATTGTGCTCTTCAATAAGCAGAGTCTTTCACAAAAGAGTTTCTGCTATTTGATTGAGTCCAACAGAAGGAGATGTCATCTATTTCAAGACAAATCATACATTTTACTTTATAAAAGAGCCACAGGTTATGTGAAACCAGGAAATCACATCTATTTAATAAATTCCTTTGCAAATGTCTCTTCCTTGAGTTTAAATTTTGCAGCTGCAGCATAATTTGAATGTTTATTCACATTTAGGACAATTGTGCTTTCTGTTTTTTTGCTTTCTTGCATTCAAATGTGTTCATGTATCAATGTTGCACATTTTCGCTCTGCCTCTTTTATCTGCATACATCATCCCATGATTGGCTTGGTAAATTTATCCTACTTTTCTTGCTAAAATAACCATTCCTGCTGTCTGTTTTCTGCCTACTTTTTGATTTATTCCAGAGATTGGGCTCAGTGCTTACTTTTAGAGCTCAATGTGAAATTTATTCTGTATGTTTTTAAACCAAGTTCCCACTTATTTTTTTCCTGTTATGTATTCTGTAGTGGAGTCAACCTCATAATGCACCCATGAAAACCTGTATTTAAACATTAGCATAAAAATGATAAGTGATAACATGAATGCTTGAAAATTTATTTTTAAAGATTTATCTCATAAATCACTTTAATAATAGAAAATTAAAATTTTCATTTTATTTTATGGTGTGCCTAATAGTAAAGCTTCAATATTAATTAAAGCTAAATGTCCTAGTTCTAGCTTTGTTATTACCTTGATGTATGTTCCTGGCTGAGTCCCTAGGCCTCAGTTGTAATAAGAAGACTTTAGGATATATACCCCTGGTATTCATTCCAGTGCCTGATCTTGCAATCTCAAGGTACAGGTCTTATAAAATGCTGCCTAAAATCAGGCACAGAAGTATAAGTGAGTCAATCAGTTAACTAACAGCACATATTTGAAGAGCAGGATTTTGGATTCAGAAAGAATTCAAATCCCAGCTCTTTCACTTATTAACTGTGTGAGCTTGGAGAATGTACTGAACTGCTTTAAAATAGGGACAGTGTTATTATTATCTTCAAGTTTGCATTAAAGACCAGAGATAATGTATAAAAAAAACTAGCACTTGGTTGGAGCTTAACGTGTATAGCTCTAAAGACATGTATAGACCTCAAAGTTGACCAGAGCCCCAACCAAGAATTTAGAGGTTAAAGGAGTTGACTATACATTCTTTTTCTCCACTATAATTCTGCAAGGCTAAGAATTTTTTATTTGGGATTCTAAAAGATGAACACACTTTATAAAATGTATTCATAATTTAGACATCTGAGACTTGAATGGCTCATGGGAAAATTCAATGTACTTTTTCATCTATACGAGATATTTCTAGTTCTATACATTGCTATGGTCACACGCGGCAAGCCACTGTCTTCATCAAGAGTGACTCCCAAGGGTCAAGCATGAAGTTTGCAAATTACATTCTGTCTTCTATCTCATAATCTAGCCACAGTTTGGGCAGAAACTAAAATAAAGTTTCTTAAAGGCATAGGTTTATCCTGAATAAATGTTCATATGCTCTTGGTTTTGAACTGATTCCAATATGTCCAAAATTATTCCATTTTTTATTTCTTGTTCTCTAAAAAATTTTTTTCATAGCCAATTTGCCTGATGCAGCCTTATACCCAGAAGCAAAAGAAATCAAATTTCAGTCAATAGAGGATTCATTTACTACAGTATTAATGCAAATATTGAATAGTTTTCTGTTCTTTTTTATGTGTTTTCGAGGCTGAATTGTCACTTTGATATTGGTTAACCCACGTACTTTGTCAGCAGAAAATTCAAAGCTGCCTGCTTAATAGGAGTGGATCAATAAAGTTTTGGTGGAATATTCCATCAATCTTAGCTGAGGATTTAATCCCCTTGGCTGTTTTTCTATTTTAATATTCTGTAAGTCCTCTACAAGTTAAGGTGTTCTAAGATAAATCTTACTGTTTTACTGTTCTATATTTTTTGTGTCAGAAGTAATTTAGAAGCTAAGAATTATTGGTGCTATTTGAGTACCTTGAATATTTCAGGCATCAGTAAGATAACTGAAATCTAATTGAGGGATGTTATGTTTATTTGTCATGTCTCAGAGACCTATGAGCATCAAGGTGAAAATCACATTGATAAGGCTGTCTCAAGCCTTATGAGATATAGGTAGATAGTGTGTGTGAGTGTGTGTGTGAGTGTGTGTGTGCACACACGGTGGTGATAGTGGTGGTAATATCGTGTACTTGGCCAACTCAGCCTTTCTCAACAGTGTAGTTATTTCCACATAAACAATATTACTGATATTGGCATTTTCATGAAATAACCTATTAAGTATGTATGTATTACTCCCTCTATTGTGTATGTATGAAGTATGGATTGTTCTATCATACAAAATAAATGTTACTTTTGTATGATGGAATAATCTCTTTGTAAAACTGTATAATAGTGTTCATTACAACTCACATTTTCGAGTATATGTTTAAACTGTGAGAATATCCAAGGACCATATCATTTTACTATGTAGTAAAAAGATACAACTTGACAAGAATTAAAAAGAAAAGAAGAAAAGGCATGTTAGCTAGGTTTATTTTGTCTTAGCTATATTCTTGTCATGTGCTAGAAATTTTAACCTAAAATATCTTATTTATTTAAAGGCTAAGGTTAGGGAAACGATGATAACATATTTAAAAAAACAGCATTAGCATTGGGATTCCTTTCCCCTTCCACTGTAATCTGGGAATTGTAAGTCAAATAAGGTGCAAATTTAACAAAATAATTGTGATACACAGTGCCCATCTCTCTGCCACTTCAAATGTCTGTGTCCTTTCTTGGTATTTCTTTATAATCAAAAGCACAATAGCTAACATGCATTAAGCACGTAGGTGTATGCCGGGCATTGCTTTAAGCACTTTACCTGAGTGACCTCAGTCCTTACTACAGTCCCAGTGTGAAAATTTTATATATCTGCAGGGAGAAATAGATCCACTATCATAGTAACAAATTTCAAGGTATTTTTCCTCAATCAAGGATAGAGAAAGATACAGGCAATATGAACACCACACTGACAAGCTGCATTTAGTGGTCATGTATGGAATTCTTCATGTAAGAGTTGGGGAATAGCAATTCTTTTCAAGTGCGTGTATAATTTTTACAGTTATATACTAAGCCATAAATCAAACCGAAACATACTCTTCATTTCACAGATGAAAAAACTGAGGTACAGAGAAGCTGAATAACTTGCCAAAGAACACAGAGTTATTATGTGCTAAGTAGGACACAAATCTAGACAGGTCAGCCCACTCCACTATCACCTATATTACCTGTCCATACGGCTGAAAAGCAAAGAGCTGGCCTTTAATGAGATAATTTAAAACATATTTCAGGAGAAGAGGTCTAGTGATTAAACTTAGTTTACTAAATAGTATTTTGAAGCAAGGATGTTGCCAATTTGAGATCAACCCATTGGTGGGTTACGTCACCTATGAAGCTAGACTTAGAAGAAAACAAATTCAAACCATAAATTAAAGGTAGATTTAAACAATTGCAAAATATTTAAATATTGTAGCAAAAGCAAAGCAAGAATGACATAGTTTTAATTATTTCCCTAAATTAACTCCCTTTGATAACTCATACCTGAATTATTATTGGCCATGTTTAGGATCTGCATATTAAATGTGAGGACATCCACTAGTATTTCATGGTCATATCAAAATTTTATTTCCAACACTGAACTCATACGCACTCCCCTGTCCCCTGCTCCTCCCCCTTCTGCTGTTTGCTGTCTCAGTTGATACTACCACTACCTACCCACCCACCCAATTGCATACGTTAGAAACATGGGAGTCATCTATGAAATCTTCTCATCCTCTACCTTTGATAAATTTGAATGAATTTCTTTAATGAAGTTCCATAGTAACCATAACATTTTAATGCCCAATAAGTCATATGGTTATAGTCAGAGAGGGTTTGGAGCTACGTCCTGCTGATGTTTTCCCTAATGTGTTTTGTTTTCTGGCCACACTCTTCCATTCCTGTGTTTTTTGCAATTTCTTGGTGGTGGTGTTGGTGTTGGGCCTACATATGTTCGTGGAAGATGCACTGTAGAACAGCTGAGATGCTTCCTCTCTCCAGGAAGGCATTGTGTATGTTGACAAATACAGCATATTGTCTTTGGCGCACATGGTCCCAGCAGTAGTGCCTCTTTAATTATGTCCCCTGGGAAAAGAATTCATTTCCTGACAAGGCAGCTTTCCTGATCAAAGACTTCCTGGGTCTTCAGTAATAAGACACTCAAATGTTTCAACCTGGAATTTATAGTGGGGCTTAATAGCCATGTATTCCAATCTCCTTTGGGGATCAAGAAACTCTAAATGTTACACATAAGAAAATATTTCATGAAGGACCCAAGGAAGGTTTGACATATTTTGATCCATTTTCATTTAAGAAAAATTACTGGTAAATAACATATGCATTGATATTAAAAGTGTGCATACTTTATATCTTCCTTGACTTTGAAATTACTACTTCTTTCCTGATATTTTTATTATCATTATTTTTCACTTGAGCTTATTTCTAGGTGTGGAAAAGTTTGCACAGTTGGAATTTAGAGAAAGGTGCCTGGGGCAAGTAAACTGAAGGCCTGAGTTCAATAGGATATTAACAGTAAGATGAATCCCGCACCTAACCTCCCACCCGAGGGAGGCAGTTAACAGAAAAAGAGAAGGATGATGGCTTGAACTCTAGAAAAGGCCATTATTTAGGGGGCAGAAGAGGAAGAAGGAATTAGCAGGGGAGGATGCAAAGAGAGACAGGAGAACAGGGGTGCTTTTTGGCATGAAGTCTGAAAGAAAAATTTTAGGAGTCAGACTAAGAAATTTAATTAACACGTTCTGTAATAATTTTAAATTTAGAAATTTCTCTCTTTTGAATATGGCATCTATCTTACAAGTTTGTATAGTTGTAAGTTGTGAAATTATAAGTTCATTCATCCTATCTCACCTACATGACTTCTCCATTTTTTTAGGATCACCAATATCTCAATGTCAGCATCTCAGGGTCAGCCTTGATTCATCACTCACTTCATTTCCAGCTACTTATGCAGCCCCTCACTAGGTCTTGGTTGTTTTTCCCAGGTACTTTCAAATCCCTCCCTTCCTAACATCCTCTCGCCGGCCACCGTCCTAGACACTGCCTCACGTCTCAGCTGCGGCCGCAGCGTCCACACCAACGTGTGTCTCACACTAACCTCATTGCAAAATTCCGTTTTGCAAGCCATCCTTATATTAACCTCCCTCAAATACCGTTTCTGACATATTTTAATGGTCAGTGTCTCTTGAGTCGTTATGGACCAGACACTATGATGTGTGCTGTTTCATTTAATACCTATTACCAATTTTACACGGTAGGTGCTATTATTATTCCCACTTTGCAAATGAAAAAATTGATCTCTAGAGAGTTTAAATAACTCACTCAGGCAACTAAGTAGAAAAGTCTGTCTACCTCCAAAACCTGAGCCCGTAACCGCTGCTGCATAACACCTCCCGCGCCATGCATGGAGGAGACCATGGTGACCAGACTCCAGGAGACAAAATTGGGGAAATTACCCTCAGAATGCCAAAGATTCCATTCATTTCACCCGAGGGACAAAAGTTCATTCAAGATTTTTAAGCAGGGACTAGACAGACATAAACATGATCAGATTTTATTTTACTACATAGTTCCCATAGGCAAATGGTGACTGGATTAGAGGGATTTGAATCTGGGGCGATTCTTGTACCTCCAGGGCTGGGGCAGTGAATCTCTCACCCTCGTGAACGCTGTCAGGAGCCCTTGCCTTAGCGTGTACTGTCCTCTCTGCGTGGGATGTTCTCACTGAATTTCTCTGCCTCCCAAACCTCCTTCAAGTCACTCTTCTGTTGCCACTTTCTTGGTGGAGGGCTGAGTCTCCCCACCACACTCTTAACAGCTTGTACTCAAAGCACATCGGGTGTTATGAGCCTGTCAAGTTGCAGACCATTGCTAAGTGATTCTCATTTGATTCTCACACAATCTTGTGGAGATGTTTCTACTCCCATTTCAAAGATGAGGAAGTAAGGCTCACAAAGTTGATGTGACTCGCCTCCCTACATTGTCACTGAAGCATCCTTGCATTACCAAAGCCTGGTAAATGCTCAACAAACGTTTAATGAGTACATTAATAACCTTTATCTGTTTATATATTATATTGTATTAAAAAGATTTTAGACTTTTGGATGACAGGAATTGTGCCTTTGTAACCCTAATATATTCAGCAAAGTGCATTGCACACAGTAAATACGAGTACTTGAATCATTTAACAAGTTTTCATTTTGTGTTGTTTTCCTCTTTACATTTTGAAAGCAAGATACTTTAGAGTAGAATTTTAAGTGAGTACTGTTTTGCCAGGAATCAGCAGGGCACCAGGTTTTCTTGGAAGACCCATTTCTGCCCTCGAATTATATGATGTTTACATGCTAGGTAACTATTGTACCGAGTAGAATGAAAATAGAAGTGGAAATAAAGTTATCGACTTTCACTGAATTTTGACTGTACAACATGCACTGTGCCATGCACTTTACAGCTATTATCTCATTTTATTCTTATAATACCTCATGGAGTAGGTATTATTTTTATCCCCCTTTTATCAATGAGCAAAGAAGGTACAGAAAGGTTGAGGAATATCCCCCAGGTTTGCAAAGCTAGTAAGTGGCAGAGCTGGAATTTGAACCCAGAGACCATAGCTTAGAATTTTATGTTTATTCACTCAATTGATGAGCATTTTTAGACCCTAGTCTAGATCAGGCATGCTTTTAGGCTCTAAATAGGTGGTCAATGAATGTGTGCTTCATAATTATATCATATGAGTGCTTAGTCAGGGTATTCGCTGACTGATATAGAAAAGTAGTTATATGGTTTAGTGGTGGTTGAGTCATTTCAGTGAAAAGAATGAGTTGTCTAAAGCCTCCATTTTTAGTTTTCAGATTTTACATGCTGTACCAATTCATCCTCAACTAAAAGAAAGCAATTGCACAGTGACTAGGAAGTAGTCAATTACTGCTCGAGCTGCCAAGTTTCAGGAATTAGCATTCTAGAATTTGCAAAAATGTTAAGCCAGGAAAAAAGAAATCATAAAACACCATTTCAAACGCTTTTGAAATTCTGCCAGATATTAGTAATTGCATTACAATTTAAGTTTTGGAATCTTAGAATTTTAGAGTTGGATGGGAACTTTGGAATCATCTGTGCCAACTTCCTACCTCATGCCAAAAGCATTCATACAACACTTTAAAAATAAGATCGTTGACAAATGTTCCTCTAACACTTGCAGAGTCAATAGAAACAGTTTGGATTTCTTTATACTATCATGTAACTTTGTGCCTGTGGTTAGTAAAATATTAGAGCATCTATTTAATCCAATCCAGTGGGGTTTCTTCTCACCCTTTCCTGGTTCTTTCTCACACCTGCATTTTGGGAATGTGCTTGATCTTTCAGAGCTATTCTGTTAGATATTATTTTGCATTGCCCCCTAATCCTCTAAAGCAGGGGTCAGCAAACTTCATGCCATGGGCCAAATCTGGACCATATCCTGTTATTGCAAATAAAGCTTTACTGGGGCACAGCCATGCTTGTTCTCTTATGTATCGTCTGTGGCTGCTTTTGTACTAGAAAAGCCAAGCAGGATAGTAGCGATAGAAAAATATGGCCCACAGAGCTTAAAATATTATTATCTGGCCCTTTGAGGAAAAGCTTGCCAACCTGTGCCTTAAAGTATTGCAGCTCTTTGTGTTTTATCTTTAAATCTCATTATTTTTTATTCCATTTGTCCTGTGGAATAAAAAGATTATGATGGCCTGGATGACAAGAACCCACACACGGTTTGACTTTCTTCTTATAGTGTTTGGTAAATAATTGTTCTTCCTCTGTCTGTCTCTCATTCACACACACACATGCACAGAGACACACGCTTCTTCCTGAAGCTGATGAACTGGAGACAACAATGGCCTTTGTGTTTTTCTGTGGAGAATCTGAATGTCTGCAGTTGCCCTAGGATACAAACTATATAGTCACATAATATATTTTTGAAAAAAGAAACCCCAGTAAAGTTGTCCATAATTATTAAAGATGATGCTTATCAATATCACATATGTTTATGACTCTTATTTTTAATAGAATTAGATGCAAATAGTCCCTTCCTTAGTGAATCTTGCACATGGCACGGGCCCCTGGTCACCCTTCCCACAGCTCCTCCCAAGGGCCACCTCCTCACCAACCAGGGAGGATGATTTCCTTACAGTTTTTGCAAAAGGCTGACTTCTTGCTATTCCTGCTCAGACACTCTCTGGGTTTTTTTTCCTGCCTCCTGTGTCCTCCTTTAAAAGGTCTTTGCTAAAATGTCATCTTCCCCAAGTAGCCTTCCCTGACCTACAAAGTCTCCATCAGCTCCTTGTCTGTGGCATTCCTGACACTCGTCACCATGGGCCGCTCTCTGTTCATCCACATTTGTGTTCAAGGTGTGTGTGTGTGTGTGCTGGGAAGAGGTGGTACCTGCCCTCTCTACTGGGATATAAACTTCACAAGGGCAAGGACTGAGTCTATCTTGTTCACTGGTGTTTCCCTAGTGTCTGATATATAATATTAGGTGCTCAATGTGTAAACCTCCAATCAATGAATGTCCTGAACTTACAAGAGTTGAAATGATAAGAGACACTAATGCACATTTAAATGTCATTGGGATCTTCACCCAATTTTGCTGTTGCCATTTATGCATTCATTTACTTAATCGATCACTTCTCATTAAATAATCATTATTCCAGGTAGTCTCTGTGTTCACGTGTTCCTTTCCTCCTTCACTCAAGGTGATGTGTGTGTGTATTTATATCTGGAATTTCCCCTTTCAGAAAATTTGGGAAATAGGAGATAGTCATCTGTCTGTATAACTGAGAAAGTTTGTCTAGAGTGTATGGAACTTCAAGAACAGCTTGAAAGACCAACAGGGAGGGAAGGTGATGTTCTTTTAATAAAACATGTAGCGATGTTCTTGTAATGAAATTGAACGGACTCTAATAGTTTAAATTCCAATGTTCGAGAAGGTTTGGACATGAAAGAAAAGTGTGTGATTAAGCTTTTCTAAGAAAAGGTGATAAGGCATCTGTTTAGCATACTCTGGCCGGGGCTCAGAATGTCCTATTCAGATACGTACTAAATTGTTAGGAACAGTACTGATTATGTCACATTATTGTGAAATGTAACTATTTACCTGCTGGTCAGAAAAAACCACTTTGAAATATTATTTTCTAGATTCTTATATTATTCCTTCAAATCACTGTTTTAGAAAAAAGAGATTCTTTTCCTAAGGAATCCCAGCCTGTTCATGGAAGAACTGTAGACTGAATCCCATTGTCCTCACGCTCCCAAGGATGCCAATACCAGGCCGGCATTGGGATTGCTCAGAAGGATGGGTTGGTCACAGGGAATCGAAAACAGTCCACAACTTCCCATGTGTCCTTCCTCACCTTGCAGTGATCCAGAAGTCTCAGGGAAGGTGGCAGCGTTCTTTATAGTCTTGAAGAACCACGAGTCTACAAGAAAGCAGAGTGGCCCCTCAGGGTGATGCACCAGTAGGCCTGACCAGTTTCATTCCAGGACACACCACTATTTTCCACCCTCTTCTTCATCATTATGGAAAGGTAGAGGGGCTGCCCAATATGGCCCAGTACGATCTTGTAAAGAGACAGTGCTGCGGTATTGCATGCCGTAGGTGGTACTCCCGTTGACAGCTGCATGCTTGCCCAAGCCATTGTCTATGTGTGTGATACTTTAATTTATACTGGAAATTGGAAGCTCTTTGGGGGTTCCTCTTAAACATACAGAATCTTTAAATGCTCTTCCTGTATTCATTTCCAAATATCATTATGTTAGTTTTTCTTTCTGTAGAACTTACCAAAGTCACATCTTTATTTTCTTGTGCTGAATGCATTAAGCAGTAATTTGGCTGTTACATTTCGTAGCCCTTCTATTGTGATTTCGTCAATTAGGTTGGGATAGCGCAATTGTGCTTTTGGGTGACCTTTGACTGCAAATGCTTCTCCCTTCTCCCTTTCTTACCAAACCCAAACACTTCTCTTAACTCTATAAGCCCTTTGTTTTGAATTTATCCTTATTCTAGAATAATAAGCATAGCCTTTAGATGGAAAATTTTCAGGTATTTCAGGAAAACCATATGTTAAAAAAAAAAAAAAACAGTTTCCAGTATTTTCCAGTACTTAATGATTCAATTGAGGGCTTTCGAGTAGCATAATCTTTTGTGGCAAAAAAATGTCATATTGAAAGTCAGGAGATCTTGCATTGATTCCCATAATTGACTCTGACCTTGGGCATGTATTTTTCTCTCCATTTTGGTAGATGTGGTCCAGCCTCCAAGGTTTTGTGAGTTAACTTGGATCTTTGCTGATATCAGCTCCAGTTTCCAGCTCCTCAAGGCCATATTACCTGTTGAGGACCCTCTTATCTTAGTGAGGACTCAGAGGTTGCAAGTGTTCCCATGGATCTTGCCTTCCAGCGTACTGAGGGCTTCATTTGAATAACATAAGGAGATTGCAAAGGATTTAGAAAACAGAAAGTGGTGCATAAGTGATAAGAAGTATAATCATATATTCACATATGAAATCAGCAGTTGCAGGAGATACATACAGTTGTCCCTCCGTATCAGAGGGGGGGATTGGTTCCAGAACCCCCACAGATACCAAAACCCTTGGGAGCTCAAGTCCCTTATATAGAATGGTGTAGTATATGCATATAAATTATGTATATCCTTCCATACACTTAGTTTAAATCATCTCTAGATTACTTAAAATACCAAGTAGACTGTAAATGCTATGTAAATAGTTGTTATACTATATTGTTTAGAGAATAATGACAAGGAAAAAAGTCTGTATGTGTTCAGTACAGATGCAATTTTTTTCTGAATATTTTCCATCATTGGTTGGTCGAATCTACAGATGTGGAACTCATGGATAGGAAAGGATCAATTGCCTCTAGTGACATAGAATGCTGTTATTGAACTTACAGGTGTTCTGAAGGGGAAATATTATGTCTCTAACAAAGGAAGAAAAGGTCCCATTAAATATAAGGTTTATCTCAAACTCAAAATGCTTTTTGAAAAACCTCAGTCTTGCTGTAGACTATTGTATTCAGTGATTTCTTTTGACACATGAGCCTACTTTATACAGCCTTAAACCAGATAAAATGAACTTTCTACATGCGTTTCTTTTCATAGTGATTGGATAATGTAAGTTAATTGAATAAGCCAAAAAATTACATATGACACTTTTTAGTATAATTCGTGCCATACCTAGAATAGATATCTTTAAAGTCTCCTGTCTTTCAGGTCTGATTTTCTGAGGCTTTATTTCACTATTTCACTAGAAGAGAAATTGGCAACATATTAATAGTATTTTAATATCTGTTTTCCTATTTTGCAGTAAATAGGTGATCCTCACAATTATGTTTTAGAAAAATCACTATCAAATCAATTTCTAGGGAGTACACTAGTGTGGTATCAGTTTTGCTCCTTGAAAACAATTAACTTTTTTTGTTTTATTAATAAGTCAACTAAATAAATGCTTCTAAATGTTTTCCTCTGAATCTGAAATCCTAGTTTTATTTCCTTTTCCTCTTTCTTCTCTCTCCTGTCTTCTTTCCATGTTGCACTTTTGTAGGTCTCCATTTTTGCAGTAAAATTTGACTAATGATTACAAGAAGAATGTCAGTAGTCAATACCTTGATATGTTGGAAAGAAGAGATTAAATAATGTGGCTTTTTCCCCCTTCTGGAAAAATATTTATTCTTCTTAAATTGGCTGCTAATCTATTTTCTCAGCTATCCCATACCACCCTGCTTTGAGAAGAGTGTGTAGAGGGGGTGCATGGCTTTTGAGTGAGCTTGAGGAGGCATGGTAGCCCCCGCTAAGGGACAGAATTGCCACTTTGCTTATAGGTTCACCTCCAGTGGCTTCTTCCAGCTCCTCTTCTGAAATGATATAGTTATTCTTGGAATTTTTCAACTGTTATCACAATATTCTGAGCCAAATTACTAGATATTGTCATGCAAATCTGTCTTTAAGGTAGAACTGAAAGGCTACTGCTATAAATGTACAGAAAAATGAAGTGAAGGAAATTCATCTTCTAGAGATACTGTCATGATACCTTTTGCTATTTCCTGTAGGATGTTCTCATTTCCCTGAGGGAATAAAGGTTTCATTAATCTGGGACAGTTAGCTGTCTGATGAGGTATTATCCTTTGTAGAGGTTGCCTTTGAAAGGTGTCTTTGATATCTATATTTTGGGGTTTCTCTGATTTAAAAATAAAAACCATCTTTTGGCACCATGTATAACCACTGTTAGAGTAATGAGGTTGCTGCTGTGAAGTTGCACAACACACTTGTGGCAGGTCAGGGGGAAAGCCATTTTGTGGTGCTAAGCAGCTATAAATCCCTAAAAGGGTCTTCCAAGAAGAAATGCATCTTCATGTCTTTAGAGCTATAAGTACATGGCTAATATATAGAGATACATATAAGTATTTATATATTTACACGATATGTGTGTATATGCAACACACACATATATATACTCCATTTGGACAACTATATAATCAAAGCAAATAACCATGGAGGTGTTTAAAAATGTGCTATGCAAGTATTTTAAACTGTGCATGTGTTCATGGTATTTAACAGGTTAACCCCGAGCTGAATGGTGACGGAGCTTTGTATTTTACTGAGAGATGTGATCATCGAAGTTGTCCCTTTGTAACTGTGAGCAAGCAAGTGGGTACACTGCTGAGTTTTCTATTGCTATACTCTGCACTTAAGGGCAATACAAAGTCAGCTCTGAGACAAAGTGTTTAATAACGGTAGAGAGGTCTGCTATATCCATCTTTGCAGTAGTTTTTATTTATTTTTTAATGTGATTCCCCGACCCCCACCCATGAGAGGGTTCACTTACAAAAAACTACAGCTGTGTCCCTGCTTTGTGCAGGCTGTCTTGGCCAGGTGCTTCAAATTGCAAGCTTCCGCCTATGAGCCCAACTCCAGCTGTGCTGGGATTGATTCCTGCCACACAGGAAAGGAAAGAGAAAGCCTGAACTAGGTCAGGAAACTGCCTCACTCATCAAGTCTCACTGACTCAGGCTTGTGCCCTTATTTTTGGTTTGCTGATGCATTGTCCCTTGGTCTCTGCAGTTCCCTGATCTTGTGGCTCCAGTCACTCTGGCCCTGGAGATGTTTATAGCATCACCTGTGGACCCAGTGTCATGCTCTGACCTTAGGACAAGTTCTTGGCCCCAGACCAAGATATAAAGAGCAGTAAATCTCTAGCCAAGAAACAGATCAAGCTGTATCTAGTCTCACTATTTTGTCAACTTCAATCTCATTTCTTCAACATCCCTTAGATTTCCATGTGATTAGAGTTCATGCCCTGTGTCCTAATACATTCCCTTCCTGGATTTTTTTTTTTATTTTGAGTGTACAGCTCAACCTTCTTGGGGTTACAACACTTCCCTAGCCATGACTGTGGTCCATGTAGACCTGCCTCTTGAGTCTCCACTACTCCAGCCCTACATCTGCACAGCTACACACTGAGTCTGGGTCTTCTGTTAATTTTGCTTGAGCCTGCAGTCTGTGACAACATAATGTGAGACCAGGAGACCAGCTTATTGTCCCTAATGGCTGGAATGTTGCTTTCCTTTGTCTGGTAAATCGCTCTGCATCTGTTACAGCTCAGCTCAGGCATCCATTCTCCATGAAGCCTTCTCTAGCCACCCCTGGGGCTCCCATCCCCACTATGAGGCTGGGATAAATGCCCTTTCTCTGTGTTCTTGAGATGACCTGTGCATATTACAAACACATGCACTAATGTATATTGTAATATCCATCACCCCTACGCTCATGTCTAAGTGCTTCTCGGTGCCTGGCATAATGCTTAGTACTAGTATGGCTTTTTATTGTTTTAATTTAATTGTATTTATTTATTTATTTATTTATTATAGACATGGGTTCTCTCTATTTTTCTCAGGCTGCTCTTGAACCCCTGGCCTCAAGCGATCCTCCCACCTTGGTCTCTCAAAGTGCTGGGATTAGAGGCATGAGCCACCATGCCCAGCTAATATGTGCCTTTTTAATGTTTTTTGGGTAAATAAATGAATCCTCAGACTTGCATCTCTTTGTGCTAAGTCTACAATAATCAACCTTTTGCCTTGCCCCTATATACTGAGCTCTGAGTGTCATCCAACTCTATCACTAGCCTTCTCTGGCCATTGTCATACTTAATCTATGGCATATGCCTAATAACCTAGACCACATGCTTGCCATGCTCTAGGGCCTGACTCCGGTATTCTTGTTTTTCCCATGAATTCTGGCTAGAGATCTCCAGAAAGGTCCATTAAAGTTTCTACTGCTCTTGACAATGGCTAAAGCCTAAGGACACATGCATGGCCTTTCACTGTTTCAGGCTGGGAAATAATCTATATTAAGATAATGTGATTCTCATGAACTCTGAACCCTTAAAAGAAAATGCCAAGCACCTAAACCTTCTCCCTTAATAGGACAATAAAAAGTACTGAATGAATTACCTTTAACATCTTTAATGGTCATTAATTAGATAAGCAAAATATTTTATAGTGAAGGGCTTCTGAAAATTCAAGGCTGTTGTTTCAAAATGAGCTGATGGTGTCAGCTGAGGCCCAAACTGTGCCTAGGATCAAAAGTTATTCTGTGTTTTGCGAGCCAGAGGTCCTGACCAGTCATTATGTTTTTAGATCCTGGGCTCAAAAAGCTGAGATCTTCCTTTCCTCAACCAAAATTCAGAAGCTATTTATAGCTGGTGAGAGATATGACTTTTAGAGACAGGAAAATTGTTCTAACATTTTACCCAATACTACTACATGCTCATAGTATTCCTTTTGGGGGTGTAGAGGCAGAAAAATTCCAACTCCATCCTCTTAGGGTCCTAGCTGAGCTCAAAAATTAAATTGACATAACATCTAAACAGCAGAAAAACATAATACACATTTTATGTGGCACAGAAGCCCTCATAAAGGGATGAATATTCAAAGAAGCAGTTAGAGTGAGATACTTATGTATTGAATTGAACAAAGAATAATAAGTTATGAAGAAAACAACTAAATTATGTGGGAAGGCTTAATAGATAAGTTGTTTTAACAAGGTCTGTTCAGAATTCTCTTGGTCTCAATGTCCCATCCTTGACAATAAGAATGTTGTTTTCTTTCTAGGAGGGCATCTTTCAAATGGGAATTTCATCTTCTGCTTTTAAGGAACAAGAAGGTCAGAGTGGTCTGTTGGCACTTGCTGTTTTTCAAGTGCTCTCAACACAAATAGTCAGTATGCCAGGATAGCATATTTTCTCCCTTTCAGGAGCAAAACAACCCACAGATTGTTATCAGAAGTCTACCTGGTAAATAATATTCTGTTTTGTCCATAATCTCTGTGAGAAATTGGGCTTAGATTAAGACACTGAGGAAGAGAGAGGATGGCCCTAGCTTTTTGTGTTCACAAGGCAATTGCTAACAAGGTTCATGGTAGTTTCCAGAACTCCTAGATCATAATCTGTTTGGTAGGCAGCTCAAGTTTCTTCCTTCATGCTTAAAGAGTAGATCAGGGCCAGGTGCTCATGCCTCTAACCCCAACACTTTGGGAAGTTGAGGTGAGAGGATCACTTGAGGCCAGGAGCAGCCTGAGCAACGTAGTGAGACCCCATTTCAACAGAAAATTTAAAAATTAGCCAGGCATTGTGGCACACGCCTGTAGTCCCAGCTACTCAAGAAGCTGAGCCCAGGACTGCGAGGCTGAAGCGACCTATGATGGCACCACTGCACTGGATCCTGAGTTTCTACTCTTAGCCTTTGGAATGCAAATAAATCTCCCCAGGGAGAAGATAAATCTAGCATCTCCATTTTACAATCCAGGGCTCTCTCCTTGGCCCTGGGTCTCATTTTCCTATTGAAATGGAAACATAAACCTCCAGAGAGGTAAATCTCTCTGGGTGACTCTCCAGAGCTGATCAACCACCATTTAACTTGCAAGCTAGTCTTTTAGCCCAAGTCCAAGAATTTAGTAAAATTTATTCAGAAAATCCTAACTATGCAAAAGCATGCAAATATGTTTACAATAGTGTTGTAGAGACTTGCCAGCCAAGGTAAGACCTCATGACCAGCGTGGTCCTAGACAACAGCTTCATTCATCTCTCATGCATCACCCCTTTGGAAGGAGAAAGACAAAACTAAATAGTAATGGGGGAAAAGGCTTTCTTGGGAAATTATGGAATAAAATTTCACTCTGAAATGGATAAAATTACTTAGCTAAGAACTAGAATGAACTATCATTAAAGTTTTGACCTGCATGTGATATCTGAACTGTAACCATGTGGTTTTTGGTTTAGTATCTTTCCACCTCATACCAGAACCCATGTACATTTGTCTTGCTCCTGGTTATAAATACCCTGAAGGCAAATATTGTGCCTATGTGACATTCTCTGTGGAGCTGCTTCAGACCAATCACAAGGATGAGGTAGACAGTATTTTTGGACAATGACAGAGCTCTTTTCTGGCCTGCTAGTTTCCGTGCGATTGCATTCCCTCCATTACCAAAGCGTAGAGTGCTTAAGCTCACAGATGCTGGAGTCAGACAACCTTGGTTCAACTCCTCATTTTGGCATTATTTAGGCAAATTATCTAACCTGTCTTGAGACTTAGTTTCCTCTCCTTTAAAAAGAAGGTAATAATAATAATAATACCTACCTGCTCAGTTTGTTTTGAGGATTAAATGAGATCATACACGTTAGTTTCTTAGAAGAGCTGACACACAGCAAGCTCGCAGTAAACGCTGGCTGTCATTATGATCACTGCTGTTAAAAAATTATTCAGTGATACTTGTTAAAGCAGGGAAAGGAAAAGTTTTATTCAGGACCATTGCAATGGGCATAGGGACCACTTGCAACAGGGTCTTGCAGTGGAGGAGAAAGACTGGGCTCAACTTCGAGTATGACACAATCAAGTGGGAATTTACAGCCAAGGAGCAGGGTGAGGGTCAGTGGGTGGAAAATTACTAAGAGGAAACATCAGGAATGAGGAGGATTCTAGCTGAAGACAGGCCAGGGTGACAAGACACCATCCGGGGGATGGTGGAGGATGAGGAACTTGATCAGATATCAGAGGTGATCACATATTGAGGGTGGGGGATTCTTGCTAAACTAATTTTGCAAGGTTCTTTGCTAAAGCTGGATTTTGTAAGGAAGTACACAGATGGGTGTAGGAGAAAGTTCAGAAGCCTGACTAAAGTTTGGCCAAGCAAAGACTCTTTGTGACGACATCTTCTTGCCCATTCCAGCTTCCCCAGCGTCATCTCCTGTACCTTCTGTTTAGTGCTTGAGTCCACCACACCTTTTCCCATCCAGGGCTTCTGTTCTTGCTGTTTCCTCTGCCTGGACTGTTCTCACAGCCGGTTTCTTCTCACTCTCAGGTCTCAGATGTATGTCCTCAAAAATGCCTTCCCCAACTAAAGTGACCCAATCTTTACCCCACATTACCCCCACACCCTGCTCCGGACAAGTTCTGCCACATTAACCAGTTTACTTCTTGCATAACAGTTACCATAGCCTGCACTCATCTTGTATTAGTTTATTGTGCACTGTCTGTGTGTAGCTCGTGCAACCACCACCATTAGAATGTGAGTACTGAGGACAGGGACAGTGTCCATCTCGTTCTCTGCTATATCCCCAGTGTCTAACAAAGTGCCTAGCCTATTGTAGGCACCAGGGAAACGTTTGTTGACTGAATAAAAGAAAGTGAGGAGAGAAGAAGGGAGGGAAGGGGAGAGAGAGAGAGAAGGGGAAGGAAGGAAGGAAGGAGGGAAGGAGTGAGGGAGTGAAGGAGGGAGAAAGAAAAGAAGGAAGGAGAAGGCATGCAGACATTACAATTGATTTGTTTGCATGACTGACTTTGAATTCGGAAGAAAAAGAGCCAGTGGAAATGGTGGGCAATTACTCTGCCATATTTTGCTCTCTTCTCTTGTCAGGAGAAATCTTTACACCTCCCTAGCTGCTTTGAGTACCGATCTCATTCCCACCTGTCTATCATTGCTCTTCTGATATTGCAGATTTTATGATCACCAGTTATGTCTCAGTGATTCACGTCAAGATTAAACAGTGGACGATGGTTATGAAAAGCCAAGAGTGATGTGTATATCACCTTTTCATATTGGCTTTCTGTCATGCTATGGGTTGGGTACAGAACCTCTGATGTCTGATTGTTTCCTTTACAACAAAGGGTTTAACTTCAGCCTTTCTACCAGGCAGTGACGCCACATGACGACCTGTAAGAATTTAATTGGGTACTCTGATATATTTAGTAGCAGCTCACTGCTCTTTTCAACCATTGCTAACATAAATGTCTGAACAGGTAGGAGCTTAATTTTATGGGTATTTTTCAAATAAAGAACAGTTTTTAAAGGTCTCTTAATAAATGGCATTATAATTAATCTTCATTCGTTTTCAGGCATGATAAATATTCATTTCCAAAATAGTGATTGTATTGAAGAGAATCCTTCAGTTAAATGATGAGTTGTAATTCAGAACATTCTCTTTTACTAGTTCAGCCAGCCCCCTCTGCTGTTAAAAGGTTGTTTTTTTTCCCCCTCAGTTTCAATGGCTTTTTTTTAACCTCAAAGAGATACTTAAAATTCAGTCATTGTATCAGATAAAGAATAGGTGCCTATGTCAAGCAGTTTTGCTGGTGAGAATACTTATATATCCAAATGATGTCTCATTTCATAGGAAATCATATCGAAAGTACAAGTTTCATCACATTGCTACCGAATAAAATATGGAAAGATAAAATTTCCAGATTAATAATAATCCAAATCTTTATGGGTAGATAAGCTACTATTCTAGACAGAAAATAAACAGATTTCTTTTTAAAGAGTTCATTCCTTTGGGGTTGGTGGAAGAGTTGGAAGTAGGAAGCCCGGGATTCTAGTCCCAGCTCTGCCTGGCTGTTATGCTGGCTGTATTTCCACATTGCTAGAAACATCCTAGCCACTTCCCTATGAGGACAAAGTGCTGTTATCATTTCCATACCATTGAAAAACAATAAAATGCTGAAGTGTTGTTCAGATGCAAACTGATTTGAGAGAGTATTAGCTCTTTACTGTGTCCTACAGTACACTAATTATCTGTGGCTCCATCATTTAAAATACTGAAATAAAGTTTTTAGTATATAAAAAAATATAGAAGTAATAGAAGATATAGTCTTTGTCATGAAAAAAAATGAATACTCAAAGATAGGAGTCATTATTTGTATTATTTGCATTCTTTCTAATGCGAAGGAAAAGATGACTCTGGACAAGAGTGAAAGACACCTCAGATTATCTCCCCAACAAACATCCACTTAAAGGAGAAAATTATTCTTTAAAAACTAATTATTTCAAGAGAATTTTCCTAAGGACATAAAGACAATAAAGAAGCCGTCATTCAAGAAAATGAGAAAGTCAACTAAATCTTGTTAAGACAAGACCCTCACCTTCCACCCTAAGCTTAGGGAAACTGGTTGAGGAGCTCTAGTCCAGGCAGGTGCAACCAGGAAGATGGGGCTCTTCCCCTATTCCCCCAGTTCCCAGTCTGGGGAGGCAATTTCCCCCTGCGAGTGATGAGATGTCAGCATTTCTCATGTCTTCCAGGCACATTTTACAGAAGCGCCATTATAGGCAGGCATGACTCAGAGGTCCAGGACTCCTTTCCCTCCACCTAACCCATCTGTAGGACAGAAGCTCTGTCCTTTGCATAGTAAGCCTAGCACAGTGGCGTCCTGAATGCCCTCATCCCAGCTCACTTCTAAGGCTGAGGTTCCATACCAGGAGAGACAAGTCAAGAAGATGGAGGCCACCCAGAGCCCCCTCGCCACCTGCTGGTGGGGCAGGGCGTCACTCTGGGAAAAGCGAGCTACAGTGTCCTGTCCCCAGCTCTTCTGCAGCTGTAGAGAGATTCTGCTCAGGCAGAGAGGCCGGTCAAAGAGGCAGGTCTCAAGGATGAAGAACTCCACAGCTCTGCCTGAGGGAGCTGACTTTATTTGGAACAGAGCACAGACAATTCCATGCCTAAGGGCACTGTCAAAAGTAATGAACATCTTGGTGGGGAGCAATTTAGAAGGCAGTCATAGCTCCACAATACGAGCAGCAGCCAGCAAAATGGCAGAGCAATCAGTTTAACTGAGAACAATGCAAAGACAGCCAAGAAGGGCCCTCATGGGATCACGCATAACCGGGGGATCAGGAAGGCTGTGTGCATTGCTGGGCTATACTCAGAAGCAATGAGTGCAGGATGTGGGCAGACTTGAAAACATCCCTCAACCACACACAGGCCAATCAACAAAGGGCAGAAGAAGCCTCACCAGCACCAGAGCACAACCTTTCACCAGAAACTGGCTGAACCCTAAGCTACTCTCACCCAAAGGCAACTCCTAGAAAAGCAGGCTGAATAACAAAAATCACTCCTATCCCTGACAGTCTGAAAGCCTGTGTACAAACCTAAGCCTCCACCTTCTCAGGAATGATGGGAGAGGGAAAATCCAAGGTAATAGTTCCTAAAATATGTGAAGGCAAATACATAATCATTTAAACTGTGATAGCCTGTGAGCCACACACACATCCAGTGTTAAAGAGGAAACATATAACTGGCTAAGGGAGCTGAAGCACAAACTATAAGCAATAGTGGTTTATGCTGACAGAGGGAAATCTCTAGGTGGCCAGGCTAAAAGATAGAAACAAGAGACTTCACATGTATGGAAAATAGACTTCAAGTCACCAAATATGTAAATAAATGGCCAAGAAAACAACAACATCAACGACTTAGGGTGGAGGAGAGGCAGTAAGTAAGCAGAGTTACGACAGTGTATTGTGTAAAATGTCCAGTTTTCAATAAAAAACAGGAATTTCTTTTCTCAAAATTCTGTATTCTACAAGTCTGAGATCAAGATGTCAGCAGGGTTGGCCTCGTTCGAGGCCTGTCTTCTTTACTTGTGGATGGCCATCTTCCCCTACACATATCTTCACCGAATATCTTCGCATGGTTCTCCCTGTGTGTATGTCTGTACAAGTCACCAGTCATAGTGATTGGGGCCCACCCATATGACCTCATCTTACCCAATTACCTGTCTGAAGGCCATATCTCCAAATACAGTCACATTCTGAAACACTAGGGGTTAAAACTTCAACATGTGAATTTTGAGGTAACACAGTTCTGCCCATAACAGATTCAGCTCATACCAGACCCAGATACAGAAGAAAGGCAGGAAATAGGAACTGCTTTTGAAGCAGCCTATATGATAGACTTAGCAGACAATGACTTTAGTCATTATAAATATGTTCAATAAACTTAAGGAGATCATGTCTAAATAATTAAAGAAAATGCATGATAATAATGTCTCAACAAATGGAGAATACCAGTAAAAGAGAAATTATTTTAAATGTGCTAAATGGAAATTCTGGACTTGAAAAGTACAATAACATAAATGAAAGTCTGACTAGAAGAGCTGAACAGGAGATTTTAGCTGGCAAAAGAAAGAAACAGTGGACTTGAATACAGATCAATAAAGATAATGTGATCCAAAAAAGAGAAAAAGAATGAGGAAATAGGAACAGTGCCGTTAAGAAACATGGGACATCCACCAGTACACCAGCTTACGAATAACAGGAGTACCAAAAGGAGAGAAGAGAGATAAAGGAGTAGAAAAAAATTCAAGGAAATGATGTTGGGTAACTTCCCAAATTTGATGAAAAGCATTTATCTACACATCAAAGAAGCTCAATAAACTCCAAATAGGAGAAGCAGAAAGAAATCCATACCTAGACACAGGATAGTCAAAATGTTGAACGATACAGAGAAAATCTTGAAAACAGCAAGAGCAAAATGAGTCATCACTTACAAGGAAAGCTCAAAAAAATTAACATTTGGCTTCTCATTAAAAACAATGGAGGCAGTGGGATGACATATTCAACATGCTAAAAGTAAAAAAAAACAAAAAAAAAAACTGTCAACCAAGAACCTAGCAAAATTATCTTTGAAAAACGAAGGCAAAATAAAGACATTCCCAAATAGTCAAAAGATGTTTGTTGACCTGGCTTATAAGAAATTCTGAGGAGAGTTTTTTCGACTAAAAGCAAATAACACCAGAGGATAAATTGAATCTGCATGAATAAAGAAAGAGTGCTAATAAAAGTAATGATGTAAGTAAATAAAAAGGCATTATAATCAAATGTTTATTTCCCTTTTCCAAATGCATTTTCAACAAAAATTGCATTAAAAATATGTATGTCATTATATTTTTGAGTTTATAACATACAGAAATTTAATATATTTGAAAAAACAACACAGAGAAGGTAGGTAGGAGTAAAACCATATTGGAGTAAGAAAATGACACCAGATGGTAGTTCAAATCCACAGGGAAAAAAATGAAAAGAATCATAAATGGTACATAAGATGGTTAATATAATAAACTACATAAATATGTACTTCTCCTCTGTTTCATTAAAAGACATAAGATTATATAAAGTAATAATTATAACAATGTATTTCTGATTTGTAACATATATAGCCCACTATATATAACATTAATAGAACCCAAAAAACGGGAATGGAATAAAGATATATATGAGTAAAATTTCTTTATTTCCTTGGAGTTACTTTTATATAAATCTGAAATAGATTTTGATAAGTTAAAACATACATGGTAAGCACTAGAGAAAACACTGAGAAAATAATAATTAAAGATGATGAAAATAAATTAAATATCACACTAGAAAATGTTTGGTTAATACAAAAGAAGCAGCAAAGAAGGAACAGAGGAACAAAACAAACATAAGATACACAGAAAACAAAAATACAAAATGACAGATTAAATCCAAATATTATAATAAAAATATTAAATATAAACAATCAAATCAAAAGGCAGAGATTATCATAGTGGGAAAAGAACAAGATCCAACTATAAACTATCTAAAAGACACACTTTAAGTTCAAAGATACCAATAGGTTGAAAGTAAATGATAGAAAAAGATAAGTTTGCAAATAGCAAACTTAAGACGGCTTCAGTGGCTATGTTAATATGAGACAAAATAAAGTTTAAAATCAAAAGATTGATAGAAATAATGAAGGATATTTCACAAAGATAAGAGTGTTAATACACAGGAGGATGTATTAATAGTTAAAAACATACATGTACCTAACAACACAGCCTCAAAATACATAAAACAACAATTCACAAAATTGAAGGAAGAAATGGACAAATCCACAGTAATAAAGATTTCAGTGCTCTACTTTAAATAATGGATAGAACAATTCGACATAATAGAAAAGGAAATCAAAGATTGAACAGCAGGATAAACCAACAAGACCTAACAGACAATTAGAGAACCCTCCACCCAACAGCAGAATAAACATTTTTCTAAAGTGCACATGAAACATTTTCTAAGATAGACCATACAGTATGCCATAAAACAAGTTTCAATAAATTTAAAGGAATTAAAATCATACAAATTATCTTTTGTTAACACAACAGAATTAAAATAAAAATCAACAACAAAAAGAAATTTTGGAAATTCACAAATATGCAGAAATTACATAGCACATCCTAAATACCTAATAGTTCAAAGAAAAAACTCACAAGGGAAATAGGAAAGGAATCAAATTAATAATACAACATACCAAAATTTATGGAATGCAGCTAAAGCAGTGCTGAAAGGGAAATTTATAGATGTCAGTGCCTATATTAAAAAAGAAGAAAGATCTCAAATTAATAACCTGAGCCTCCATCTTAAGATGCTGGAAGAGAAAGAAAAAACTAAACCTAAAGCAAATAGAAGGAAATAATAAAAATTACAGCAGAAATAAATTAAATAGAAAAGAGAAAATATGAGAGAAATTCAGTGAAACCAGAAATTGATTATTTGAAAAGATTAACAAAATTGACATCCTTTTAACTAGACTGACCAAGAAAAGAAAGAGAGAAGATTCAAATTACCAACATCAGGAATAAAAAAGTGAACAGCGCTATCAATCTTACAAAAATAAAAAGGATTATAAGAAAATACTATAAATAATATATGTCAACAAATTAGATACCTTAGATAAAATGGACAAATTCCTAGAAAAACATAAACTACCGAACCTAACTCAGGAAATAATTAGAAAATCTAAATATACCTATAATAGAATGAATTAGTAATTTAAAACCAGTAATTGAAAAATTGAATTAGTAATTTTTAAACTTTCCATAAAGAAAATCCACGACTCAAATGCCTTCACTACTGAATTCTCCCAGACATTTTATGAAAAATTAATTCCCATCCTTTAATTACTCTCCCCAATAATAGAAGAGGAGAGAACACATTTTAACTCTATTCTATTTAAAAATCAAATAATATAATATATCATATTAATAGAATAAAACACAAAATTCACAAGATCATCTCAATAGACACAGAAAAGTACGTGACAAAATCCTACAACCTTTCATGATAAAATCAGGCAACAAATTGGGCTTAGAAGGGAGATTCCTCAACCTGAGAGAGGACAGCTAGGAAAAACCCACAGCTAACAGCAAAACCCTTAGGTGAGAACGGCTTCATGAAACAGTCAGAACTTAATTTGCATTTGGGAAGGAAATGGTTTGTATGTCAGTAAAGAGGGTTTTTGGAGGAAGAGCCAGCCTGGACGAGGGAGCATGGTGGTGGTGGCCGGTGAGGCCAGACGGGCAGCCAAGGGATCCTGGGGCTCTAGGGGACTTTCTAAGCAATAGTAGAGGGATAAAAGTTGACACAATATGCAAAGAGGGTTTGAAAAATATCAAAAACAAATATTTATTTCAAAATATTCCCCCAAATGGCCCTATGCACAAAAATAAGAGAAAGAAAACATGTTCTTTTCCTTCTCTCTTTTTTCATGTTCCCAGGATCCTGATCTCTAGAACTATTACCACTATTATTCATTTTCATAATGGGCTAATTATGTCTACAAGGAATCCATAAACCTCACTAGCATTTCCCCAAAAATATGGTATCTCTGGGACTAAAGGCTCCAAACGATTGACTTAAAAATGAACTTTGGGGACCTGACGTATTCATAATTTGAAGACTGCTTGTGCACAGTGTTTTTTACAGATGATTTGTTTTCCTAATTATGGTGTATTAAGCTTAATTCTATAGTCGGTTTCCATTCCATCAGTACACACTGAGGGAATTAAATGGCTTCACAGTAAATCGCATTACCAAATATATATACAGTCATGTGCCACTATATACAGTAATGTGGCGTTTCAGTCAACGACAGAACATGTATATGAGAGTGGTCCCTTAAGGTTTTAAAGCTGTATTTTTCTGTACCTTTTCTATGTTTAGATATGTTTAGATACACAAATGCTCACCATTGTATTCCAGTTGCCTACAGTATTCAGTACAGTAACATGCATACAGGTGTATAGCCTAGGAGCAATATACTGTACCATGTAGCCTAGGTGAGTAGTAGGCTATACCATCTAGGTTGGTGTAAGTATGCTCTATGATGTTTGCACAATAACAAATTCACCTAATGACACATTTCTCAGAATGTTTCCCCATCATTATGCAATGCATGACTGTATAGCCTTTTTGGGGACACAAGAGAAATCCATATGTGAAATATATGTATGTATGTATACACACATATATATTTAATATAAATATATAGTTCAGAAATTAAGACTTGAATTCCCCCAGGCCCCATGAAAAAACAAGCTAGGAAAGGAAAACTGAAGCTGAATCCTACTTCATAGTAGGAAATGAATAAGAAAGAATTAAAGTGTGAGGATTTAAAAGGAAAAAATAATTTGGAATGGTTTAAGATTAATGGTAATTAGATTAAGTAGAGTTGGGCCTGGATCAGTTTTGAATTTTACACAGGCCCGAGTCCTAGAGCAAAAAATTCTAGGAGTGAATCTCTGGAGGAGGAAAATCATTTCAGGAGTGGCGGCTCAGGAGAGCCTCTACTGGTTTACACCTGCTGACTGCTGCATTAAGCTGGAAAGACCTTCCTCCAGCATCAGGAGCTAAAAAAACCAACGTAGGTAGTCAAGTAGTGAAGCAAGAGATCTAAAGTCAATGACATTTTAGCCTCCTCTGAAATTACAATAACCATTGAATATTTTATTTTAACTACAGTCACCTTGTGACAGGCAAAATTCCAAGAACGATTCCAATGACCCTTGATCATATATAATCCCCTCCCCTTTGAGTGTGGCTGGAAACTGTGAAGATGAGGAGATATCACCCCCTATGTTATGGTATGGTATGGTATGGTATGGTATGGTATGGTATGGTATGTGGCAAAAGGGAGATTATTTTAATGAACCCAATCTAATCACATGAGCCCCTTGAAAGCAAAGGGTCTGAGCCCCAAGTGGTACAGCTTGGTTAGTCCACACTCATGGCCATTTTCCTGAGTCCAGATCCTGAACCACACTTCTCAGGTAGGAGCTCACTGTTGAATGAAGTAACTTACTCCCATATAGACAGCTCCAAACATTGCACATTTCTTGCACAAGTCTCCCTATCACTTATACCAAATGTACAACAAATACAATTTTGTTCTGTAAGAGCTATGTCAAAAACGCAGTGGTTCTTTGACTTGATGGCCCTTCAATTATTTGAAGGTGGGTGTAGGCTTCTCCTAAGTTTTCCTGAGCTCTTTCTCTTTCTACTGTCAGTATTCCAGGCTACACTGGTTGTTGGCTACATTTTCTACTGTAAGTATTCCAGGCTACACTTACAAGCCCCAGATGTGTCTGACCAATACCAAGTAGAGGACACTTCCTTCTTTAGTCTTAGCACTTTCTTTATTAAATGCTGCCTAAACTGTTTTAAAACATTTAGCTTCTGCATCACATGATGAAATCATTTTTATGTAACAGGAAATGATCCCTAACTTCTTTTTGCATATAAACATATAATAATTGGCATTGGGTAATAAGTAAAGGTTTGCTTTTTTTTCTTGAGACAGAGTCTTGCTCTGTCACCTGAGCTAGAGTGCAGTGACGTCATCATAGCTCACTGTACCTCGAACTCCTGGGTTCAAGCTACCCTCATGCCTCAGCCTCCAGAGTAGCTGAGACTATACAGACAAGCACCACCAAGCCCAGCTAATTTTTCTGGTTTTTGTCGAGATAGGGTCTCACTCTTGCTCAGCCTGCTCATAAATAAAGTTTTAAAGTAAAACAAATACAAGATGTCATTGGATTCTTTCCTCAATTGTGCAATATAGTGTAGGGGAGAAAAGATGCTATATTTACCTCACCCATTGCTGGGTTCATGGCTGAGACCCCTTTAACAAAAGACAGGTAAACAAGAGAAAAGCATAGAGCTTTCTTAAATATAAATTTTCCATGACATAGGAGCCTTCTGAAGGGAAGACCCAAAGACCCAGGGAAAACTGCACATTTGTAGGGACAGTCATGCAGAGGTATGATCCGAGGATGACAGAGTCTGATCTGACAGTAATAAACTGGGGAATGTCACGAGGCCTGTTTGTTCATACTCTCCCTGACCTCTGTGTGTGACATCCCTTTCCTCAGGGCCTGGGGTTCTTTAGGTGAGGCGGGAGGGAGAGGGTCAGAGACCGACCTCTGTGGGTTTTATGCCCTACTTCAGCAGAAGGCACAAGGGTAATTCTAGTCCCTGTGGCCCACTTCAGGAGAGAGGAGACCGGAGAAGGTCAGAGGGACCTTCCTACATCTGTGGTTTTCCCTTTAGCTTAAAATAGTGTGTCAAGGGGCCATATTTTGGGGTGGCATTTCCTGAACCCCAACAAGAAATTTTCAATTCTTTGAGAGTAAAAAACAAAAACCAAGACTTTTAGTCAGACCTGAAGCAATAAAAGAAATATCTAGAAAGAAAATCAAACACACAAACACCAAATGGAAGCATAAAAAAACTAAAAGGTGGTGGAATCCAACAGTCAAATTATATTACTTTGACTCTCATCTTAGCTGAAAGTGAGAGAGATTAAACATCACTATTCATTACATTACCTTCATTGCTATCTTAGAGAGAGAGAAATCAATTTGTTTTTTAACAGTTTCATTGAGAAATAATTTACATGCCACACAGTTCACCCATTTAAAGTGTAGAGTTCAACGGTTTTTATCATATTCATTGACAGTGTTGGGCGACCATCACCAAGGTCTAAATGTTAGAATATTTAATTCCCCCGGAAAGAAACCCTGAAATCCCTTTACTTGTGGTGGTGAGATGGAAGGCTCTGGAATCCACTTTGGGTCTCGGAGAGTAAGTAGGCTGGGAAATGGGAGCAAGAGATGGGAAGGTCTGTATTCCTCCTGCATCACTCTGGGATCCTATGTTTCTAGAAGACAGCCATCTTCAAAGCAGTTCTCCCTAGTAAATGTAGCCTGTGGAAAATTCACTGTGTGATTCCATCTAAACCTGCCTGGAGTGTCAAGGCTTATGAAAAGGCTGAATGGTGCCTCACATTCCACGACAGGCTCCCCCTTTCCTTTCAAAAGAAAGTGAGGCTGCAGTAGAATCTAAGTACAGTGTGTGTTTTGCTTCAGCAAAGAGTCCGTTGTAATCAAGTGGTACTGTGTTTGAGCTGGGCAATTTTAAAACAAATGCTTGCACTGGGTTGCTTTTAAGAGGGCCTATGTGGTTTTGTTTCCATTTCTTTCTAAGTTTTAGAGACCAGAGTGTTAAAGGAAATCCAGTGCATTTTATTTTAAAATGATCAGAACGTAGCTAGAATGTTCAGTGGCAGCAAACAGCTATAATAAAATTCACAAATCTTTTCCTTTCTGAGAGTTACAAACTCTGAGTTGATCCAGGAGCTGACTAAGATTTGGACTGTATCTTGTTCTCCTCCACCTCATGCCTGCCTTGGTCAGGGTGGATCTGGACGTCTTGGCATTGGGCACATCCAGAACTAAAATAGATACATTGTTCTGATATTAAAAGCCCTGGTGAACAGCCCCTTTCAAAAATGCTACTTTTCTATGTACGATTTTTCTAAAGACACAAGGGAAAACCTAGGTTTGGGTTTTGATTTTTGTCTGTGAAGACAAGCAGTGCATTACCATGTCTATGAAGTGCTGTTCCTCTGTTCCCTCTGCCGGCTGAAGGAAGTACTACTGGCACTTCATGGTTTTTTTTTTTTTAGCAAATTTGGGAGCACATTTTCTGTCTTGCACAATTCAAAGGGCTAAATGAAATGCAGTGGCCAATCTTAAACCTTCCAAAGACAGGTGAAATTTCTTCTATTTACTCTTCCTCCTGGCCTTGTCCTACCCCACAGAACGTGGGAAGGTAACACAAGCAGGGCTCCGGGATATAACAGCTGATAGGCAGCCTTGGTTCCCACCAGTGAAATATTCTTGTGATAATTGGAAAAAGGAGAGGATTCCAGGAGAGGAAGTGTTGTGCATGGGGATTCTCAGGAAGGGCCCAGGATTTTATGTGCTCTATAGCTGTATCCGTTGTTTTACAACATTGTAGCTGTCTTGGCATTGAATTGTTCTGTAGTCCTTGTCCTCTGAGTTGAGGAGATGAGGAATCTCTCTTTTTCCAGCCATGTATTATCTCTAAGCTAGAGATAAGCCAGTACTCAACTGCTGCTTCTAAAAGCAGTTTTTTGCTTAATTACTACCTTTAAACCCTCCTTTCTCCCTGAATTTTGGATATTGGGGTTAAAGGGGCAATGGGGGCACTATTTTTTCAGAAATAGATTGCACTTAAATTATTTTAAATAGTGATGCGTTTCTGTCACCTACTTGTTTCTTTGGATTAAGTTAAAAGTTCAAAGGCTAAATCAAAATTGCTAAGTTGAAGTAAATTCATTTTATTCACAAACTCAATGATAAATGAATATGGCTTTAAGCGACATTGCTAAACTATTGGAAATAACTTAAAACTTGAGATTTAGACCAATTTACTGTTTAAAATGGTTTCTCAGTGACTTATAATAAATCTTCACTGATTGATTTATACTGTGAAGACATTCAACCTTATTCCTGTATTTTCCAATTTAAATACTCATATTCTCTAGAGTTTTATAATGGACAGTATTTGAATAATGGGCTTCTTATATTTTACTTTTATTTGACTTCTAATATGAATCTGCAACCATCAATGATATGAGAGATTGAAATGATGCTAAATGACTGATATCAATGTCCTCGCTTGTAGAAAAATATCTCAACATATTCGACATTCGGTGGTTTCTGAAGTCTTGTAGGAAAGTATATCCTTCTGACTATTTTGTTGAAACATTTAAAACTTTTGTTTTTAACAAGTTAAGGAAGCTGTGCTGTATAGTGCAGCAAAAGTATAACCCAAAAATGTGTTTTGTGCCCTATACTCCTTAACTAGGGTTTATCTGTATTTGTTCAATTCAGAACAACTATCTATAGGGCTCCCACCACATGAAGGCATGTCACTGGAACTTCCGGGAATGTACAGAAAGGTTAGTTTAATTTCTGCCTGTGAGAAGCCTGGCGTTGGAAGGGGAGGAAGAGAGGAGAGTGGCCACATCCACTATGCACATCACTGTAGTCCTCAGTACGTGGGACTCTAACAAAGTATAATGAGGATTCCAAAGACCAGGAGATCACACTTGATGGGCAGTTCTGCTGGGCATCGTGGGGAAGGTAGAAGTTAAGATAAGGTGTGAGGACCACAAATAGGAAAGATGGCAAGTATTAGGGGCAATAGGGACAGCTCTGAGGCAGGAGAGAACAGAACAAGTTCAGGAAGCTGTGAAATCCCCATCATGGCCTGAGCACAGAGCAGTGGACCAGAGAGAGGTGGGGATGATGTCCTGGCCCTTGTACTGGAATTCTCCGAATGCCAGGCCCAGAAGTTGGTCCTTAATGTGGTAAACAGTGGGGGCCTTTGAAAGTTTTTGTGTGGTCGAATAACATAACTGGGTCTGTGCTGTTGAAAGATTACTCTGGGAATAAAACACAGGATGAGCTGGATTGGGAAAGCGAGGAGACACTTGTAAGGATAATGATGACGAAAATGACACCAACTAACACTTACAGAGTGTTTACTTTGTACCAGACACTAGTCTAAGCACTTCTATTAACTTAATTCATGTAATCTTCAAAGCAACTTTGGCGGGTACCACTGTTAGCTCAGTTTTACAGATGAGCAGGAAGAGGAAATAATTTGCCCAGCATTCACAACCAGTGAATGGCCAAGCCAGAATGGCAACCCAGGCAGCCTGGACAAAAGCTTCTGCTTCAGGCCAGTAGACGTAGATTTTGGAAATAGCTGTTAGTCACAGGAAAGCTGGCTGGGGACTCTGAGCCCATCAAACTCCACTGCACCTTAAGATCTAGGAGGACGAGTCTGGCAGCATCCTCAAGAATCGGGAGGGTCCAAAGGAAACGCAAGCTGTGGGTCAGTGGACTCGCTCGCTCTTCGTTCAAGGATGAGATAAATGAGAGCTGTGAAAAAATTCCAGAAAAAAAGAATGTAAAAAGTGCCTTAAGCAAAGGAAAAAGCGTATCTGCCAAAAGGACGTATAAAAGCAGACAAGAAATGTATAGGGGCTTTTTGAACAAAATATAGTGGGTATAAATTTTCACAGGCTGCGATAAACTGCATGTGAGAGAAACGTAATTTTCTTTGATTTTCTATAGCTTATTTTGATTCTTTTCAAGACCTGACATTCTGCCTGAAGATAAAAAAAGACAACAACAACAACAACAATAATAATAATGGTAGTTGTTTCAGGTAAGCACAGTCTCTTTAGAATTTATTTTTGCTAATCATTGCAGGTTGAGATTAAATCATTTCAGGGGTTCTGCCTACCTCTCCTTCTCTCCAAGAAGGCACCTATGGTCCCAGTGAAGGAGAAATCTAAGGTAGCTTCATGGCGTTGGAGAGAAGTTGAATCAGAAGTTGTTCTCCTTCCCTTCTTGTGTAACTCACCAACATGTATCCCAGTTGGCATCCAGTGAGGTATATTATGTGGTTTGCAGTTGAAGGCTGATGTCAAATTCCACAGAGGCACCCTCTCACCATGATTATGCAGCTCCTCCAGGGCCACCAGCCCTGCCTGTCGTCTGCACCCCACTTGGGCACAAGGAAGTTCCAGGTGCTCTTGGGAAGCTACTATCTCAGGCCCTCTTTACATGGTCAACCCTTATTCTCCTGTACTCTTGACATAACTTATTAGCTAAAGGAGACTCCCCTGAAAGGCTAAAAAGCACCCCTGGAAAATGAGCTAAAATTTGTCTCTGTTTGCATATTGCTAGATCTCTTTGATGATTTTATTGTTCACCTAGACATCTCATGGGGATTAATGTATGTCTAAAATCATCCAAGCCTAAGGTTTTCCTCTTTTTAAATCTCCTTCTCACCAGCCTGGAAAATGTTTACCTGGTTGGGGAAGGTGGCCAGTGTCTCTGTTTACTCTCTTGCTAAACCAGTGTTAATAAAACAAATTTCTCAGACTAAAAAAAAAAATTCTCTTTCAAAAAGTCCTCTTCTTACCCTATCTTGTCTTGGTTTTAAGACCTTGTTTTTTTACATTTTAAAGCTCAAAATCCAAGATTTTGAGTCTTGCTTTTTGAATTAAATTAAAGTAATGCTATAGTCTGACTAAAGGGGAAGAAGGGTATGGAGGAGGGCATCCTTGTTTTATTACTTAAAATGTGATCCTATTAAAAAGATAGGAAAAGGGAAACAAAAGGAAAATTGCAGATATCAAAGAAGAAAATATGTATGTAAAAATGTAAAAAATGAATTTATATAAGGCAGTTAGAACAGAATCAATTCTACAAAAAAATGGAATTCATGATAGAGTAAACAAACAAGAGAACTTCATCAAGAACACATATTGCATAGAGATGACAATGGAAATGCCAGATAGAGATACCAAAAATTAATTTTAAATTAATAGCCAATGTTATACATAACTATGTACCATAGAGACATTTTCAATAAAATCAGAAATGTGACAAATATTACCATCTTTGGTGTTTTTATCTCCTCTGAAAGTTCTGACCAGGCTAATAAAAAGAGACAAGATTATGATTATATAAAGAGCTAAGAGTAAAAGGAACCAAGAAGAGTTAAGAGAAATCTCTTTGAATTAATATTAATTTTAAAAGTCCAGCATAATACGTATCAATTGTTTTTTAATTCCAGCCATTACATTAGATGATATAATCAGGGGTTGGATTGATTCCTAATGGAAGTAAAATCATAAACTACTAAAGAAGAATCCTAACAACAATGATGTCAGAGCCACATGAGGAAAATTACAAAAGGTCACTATGTGCTCTTAAAAGATTTAAATACGTGGAGAGTCCTAAATTAAATCGAAGGTTAAAAGCAAGAGGTCAGGACATGTGGGTGAAAAGTCTGGGGACATTAACATTTCAGAGGTATGAGGGACAGAAGAAAGGATATTCAGAATTAGAGCCAGAAATTAACATTTCAGAGGTAATGAGGGACAGAAGAAAGGGTAATCAGAAGTCACAAGAAGCAGGTATGCAGTGAGACCAAGAGGATAAAAACAGAAAAAAAAAAGCCATCATCTTTTATAATAAAA
>VBSM01003157.1:7247626-7289918 GCA_008086735.1 Cheirogaleus medius
AAAAAAAAAAAACTCTTTACATGGTGAGGGTTAGGAAAGAATTCTGAGCCCAGGGCCAATACCATTAGGTGTCTTCCACCACCAAGGGAGACCACCAAGGGCAGAGTTTGGCTGTCATAGAGAGGTGCGGAAGGACCACTGAGAAAGCCCTCCCCTGAGACTTAGACACACAGGGCCTCCCTAAGGCCAATGACGGACCGTAACAATGGAGAGCCTTCCCTTTGCTCCACTCCCACCAGCCTCATAAGCACCAAGCAACTAGCAATAGAGCCTACTTCTGAGTGGCAAGAGCAAGAGAGAACCATTGTGTATTGCAGGCACCCAGAGAAAGCAGAAAGCTGAGGGTGGAACAGGAATGTTGAGACAAACCCATTGACACCCTAACCCCCATCCTAAATACAAGATAACACTAGAGGAATCTGAAGCTAGTGATATACTGAAGTTAACCATAGCAACAAACCCAAACCCAGCTCAGCCCAACTAGATTGACTCAACTCCAGCACTGAAAGCCCACTAGAAGAAGAAGTGTGCCATTTTCAGGCATAGATACTATTTCTCTCAGGCCATACTATTCTAACCTCGATATTTGTGATTCACTAAAAAATTATGAGACACATAAAAATGCAAATGGAAAAAAGAAAAAAACATGATCAAGAAACAAAATTATTAACATAACAGACTCAGATACCACCTAGATATTGGAATTATCAAACAGAGAAGCTGATATAACTATGCTTAATATGTTAAAGAATCTATTGGAAAATTAAACAACAGGCACGAACAGATAGGAAATATCAACAGAGAGATGTTAACTGTAAAAAAGAACCAATTGGAAATGCTAGAAATAAAAAACGGTAACGAAAGTGAATAAAACAAAAGGGTATCTTTATGGGCTCATCAGTAGACTCAACACAGCCATAGAAAGAATCAGTGAACTAAACAATGAGTCAATAGATATTACCCAACTGAGTGACAAGTCAAAAAGGGAGTAAAGACAGAACAAAGTATCTAAGAGCTGTGTTAGACAGCATCAAATGGTTGAACATGCATTTAATTAAAATCTGAGGTGGAACAAAGAGAAAATAAGGCAGAATTATTTTAAGATATAATTGTAGAGAATTTTCCAAATATAATGAAAGTATAAAGCAAGAATCCAATAAGCTCAGAAAACCTCAAAAAATATAAATAGAAAAAAAAAATCCACACACCCACACATCATATTCAAACTGCTAAAATCCAAAGGTCAAACATCTTAGATTCAGAAGAAGAAAAGAATTATATAAGAATTATAGCAGACTTCTCATAAGAAAACATAAAAGTCAGAATGCAATGGAATGACATCTTTAAAGTACTAGGGGGAAGAAAACTCAGAATTCTATACTAGGTTAAAATACCTTTCAAAATCAAAGCAAAATAAAAACTTTTCCAGGCAAACAGATGGTAAGAGAATTTACTACAAGCAGGAAATGCCACAGTAACTGTTAAAGGGATCCTTTAGGCAGAAGGAATCTGATAATAGACAGAAACTTGGATTCTCAAAATGAAATGGTAAAATCGAAGATACGTATATTTGTATGCAAGTGCAGTTATACACACACGAAGGGAAATAATGTGAAGATAAATAAAAAGACATCTTTTCTTATGTTTAATAATTCTATGCAATAGTTGATTGTCTAAGGGAAAAATAGTAGCAATGTATGTTTATAGCATATGTAAATGTAAAATGCATGGCAACAGCACCACAGAAGATCAGAAGGAGAAATTGGAAGGATATTTTTGTAAGGGTCTTACCTTACATGTAAAACAGAATAAAATTACGTGAAGATAAACTGCAATTTTTTAAAATTTTTTTGGAGACAGGGTCTCACTCTGTTGCCCAGGCTAGAGTACAGTGGCATGATCATAGCTCACAGCAACCTCAAAGTCCTGGGCTGAAGCAATCCGCCTGCTTTGGCCTCCTGAGTAGCTAGGACTACAGGCGCATTGCGCCATGCCTAGCTCATTTTTCTATATTTTGTAGAGACGGGATCTAGCTATGTTGCTCAGGCTGGACTTGGACTTCTGGCGTCAAGTCATCCTCCTACCTCGGCCTCTCCAAATCCTAGAATTACAGACATGAGCCACCACGCCTGGCCCTACAATAAATTTTAAAAGTACATCATAAATCCTATAGAAAACTACTTAAATCGAGGTTTAAGAAATACGAACAATAAATCGATAAAGAAAAAAAAGGAATCATAAAGGTTAATTATTTGAAAAACCAGCAGAAAAAGAGGGAGAAGGGAACAAATAACAAATGGAACAAATAGGACAAATATTAGTCAGAGATTAGATTTTAATCTATACATATCCGTAATGATACAAATATAAATGGTCTCAACATACCAAATGAAGACAGATACTGTCAATTCAAATAATAAAGCAATGCCCAACTCTACACAGTTTACATGAAACCCATTTTATATGTAAAGAAACACTTAGAGTAAGAGTTTTACTATAATATATACCATGCAAATGCTGATCAAAAGAAACCCGGAGCATTACATAACGATAAAGTGGTCTATTCACCAAGAAGACATAACAATCCTAAATGTGTTTATGATACCAAAAGCTGGGCCACTTGTCCATGAGGCCGAATCAGAAGAACGAGGACAAGTGGTTTGAGCAGGAAGGAAAGAGAATCTACTTGGCCAGCAAAGGAGGAGATATGGTAGACCTTCTCTTCTCAAAATCCCAAATTTCCTGAACATAGGCAGAAATATATAGCTTTTAAAAGGAGGGTCCCCAGCTTCAGGCAATTACTGTGGTTAGCTATTCTAATCGTCCTATCTCTGCCAAAAACAAAGCCTGTGAGCTCTGCCAGTCCCCCACCTTGGGGGCTGACACCACCTGGGAGTTTTAACAAAAGACCCTGCCTCAGGGATGCAGGCCAGGCCGGGCTGCAGTTCCCAAAAGAGTGGGACGAGTTTTCCAGCCCATTCCCTCTGTTAGTATACACCTATCAACCACTCAAAATACATGAAACAAAAACAAGTATTAATAGAACTGAAAGGAGATAAACTAATTCACAGTTATAGTTGGAAACTTCCCCACTTCTCTCTCAGTAAAGAAAATCAGTAAGGCTACAAAAGAACTGAACAACACAATCAACCAACTTGACCTGACATTTTTAGAATCTCCACTAAACAGTAGAATATACATTCTTTTTAAGTGTACGTGGAACATTTACCAAGACAGATCATATTGTAAGCCACAAAACAAACCTCAACAAATTTAAAAGAATTGAAAATATATAAAGTATATACTCTGACCACAATGGAATTAAAACATTAAAAAAAAAACAGAAAGAAAAATTCCCAAATATGTTGAAATTCAACAATACACTGCTTAATAACCCATGGGTCAAAGAAAAGTCACAATGGAAATTTAAAGATCATTTTGAATAGAATGAAAATGAACACATAATGTATCAAAACTTGTGGAAGAGACAGCTAAAGCAGTGCTTACAGGAAATGTTATAGCATTAAATGTTATATTAATTGAATAATTAAATTAGTAATAATGCTGTTTTTACTTAGCACTTCCCAGTTTAGGGAGCATCTTAATTCATACTTTGTTATTTGGTCTTTACACTAAGAAGATTAAGAGCAAGAGAGCAATCCAATGACAGCATCTAAACCAGCTTCAGCAATTGGCAGACTAAACCTATTCTTCAAAATCCAGCACTCTGAAATGCCTTCTCAACCTTCTTTTCTCAAGTTTGATCTACCAGCTTCCCCAAATCCTTCCCCACACCCCATGCCCATCCCACCATGTACTTCTTGCTGTCCCCACATCTAAACTTCATTGTAGCTTCTATTGTCCCCACCAGGGAGAAGCAGAGTTGAGCATTACAGAATCTCACCTTTCAAATATGTGAAAGGTAATTATTTGGCACAAATGACCTTCTTCTCTTGTTTCTACCCTGCTTAGGTTTCATTTAAGTTACCAAATTATTAAATCAAACCAAGTTGAGAGCAAAGTCAGTTATCACTTTTAAAAGAAGTTCCCACAGTAAACAAAATAGGGATAATTGAAAACTGAAAAGAGAATGAAAATAGAAAGACCTCTGCACTGCGGGTGGGAGGAGTTGGGTCAGAGAAAACTGCAGGACTGTAATTTCCGATTGTTTGACTGGCCCAGGCCGTTATGTTTTGAGGTTATTTAAGGAAATCCCTCTGTTTTTAAAGTGGAAAAATACATTTTGTTTTCTTTCGGGGCAGGCACTAAGATCAAGCAGGGTGAGTTGCCAACTAGAAGGCCTATGATTTCAAAGGAACACACACTTGTAGTTTGTAAAAGAGATATTGGCAGGTAGAAGGTTTTGCTTTTGCTTTCAAACTATTTTCATGTTTCCTTAAATCTATTTCTAAAAATACTGTATGACAACTTTAAATGTACACTAAGCATAAACTGATAGTCTTGCCCTAAATGCGAAGGAAGTTTCTTCTGTGACAAGGAGGGGTAAAGGTTTCCTACATAACAAACTTCCCGCCTTAAGTTGGTTTTGCCTAATCGAACAAAGGAAGTAGATTCTTCAATGAAGATAAAGCCTCTAATTAGCATGTAAGTGAATCAGATGCTGATGCATATAATCACTGCTTGGGGGAAATAATGAAACCTCAAGCTCACTCACATTTTTTTCTGCCTTGGTGACTAGTCTGTGCAGTAAATAATTAGCTTCTTGGTTTTTCAAGAGGTTGACATTTGGAAAGATTCTGCAAATAGTATATTCCCCTCTGCTTTTTTATTTACCCACTTAATTCTACCATTCAATTGCACCAAGACTGTCTGGCCTGCCTCAGTAATTTTCTTATGATATATATAGAACAATATAGAATGACCTGCTCTATTTTTATGCCCTGGAAGTACAGAAAACCCCCCTGAGTAGTAGATTTGTAATCTGCAGGTTTGAGGATGTTCCCCATTAACCATCCTGAATTTAGTTGATGGCTTCTCCTTGCAGCAGACTCTCTTTGGAGTCAATCAGGAAAAACAAAACAAAAAAAAAACAAGATTTAAAAAGAAGAGAATGTAGGGAAGAAGGTTTTCCTTGACTCTCTTGGGTCCCTAGCTGGGTCTGAAAATAGAACTGATGAAGACAGATTGACAGAAGAAAAGCGTACAAATGTATTTAATAAGTTTTACATGACGTGGGAGCCTTAATAAGAAAAGGGAAGCTCAAAGAAATGAGTAACCCTGTGAATTTTTATGCCAAGTTTGATGAAGAAGTGGATAGCTGTGGAGAAGTATGATGGACGAAGTGGGTATGACAATGGTAATAAACTGGGGAGGACCTTAGCAAGGCCTGTTTGTTCAGATTCCTCTCTGTGTCCCTGAGTCTCCAGAGATAAGGATGTTCCTTTCCTGTGGGTACAGGGTGGACATCTCTCACCCTAGGGCCATATGACCTGCTTCAAGGGAGAAGAGTGGCAGAAGGTCAAGGAGACCTTTTTGCTTCTGTAGTTTTCTCAAATTCCTTCAGCTTAAAATAGTAAGTATGCCAAGGTGCCATATTTTGAGGTAGCATATTCTGAGTCTTGTCAAGAACAAATCTAAATTTTTAACAATGGAAAGGTTGTTAAACAAGTTATGGTAAAAGAATCATTTTTTCCCATAAGGGATTTTTCTTTAGGGTAAATTAAATAAATAAAAAAAAAGAGAGACCTCACAGCATTCAAATTCAAACCATGAATGCTATGATTCCAGGTAGTGTTGGAGGGAAGGGAAAACTTCCCCTTCACCCCAGAAGTTTCATGGAAAGAGCAACTCACAATAAAGCAGGTTAATAAGAGAAAGAGCTTACAAATTTATTTACCATGTGCATGAGAAGAATCACAGGGATTACCCAATATCCCAGTGTGGTCTAGAGGCTTATATCCCCTCATTTTAGAGGGGAGGGGCATATGAGGAATATAGGTAATTCTGTTAAGGGGCAATAAATGGTTACTAGGGAGAATAAATAGATACTTGGGAGAATGAATGGATGAGGGAAAACAAATTGACTTGTAAATGATTTTCTTTGGAAATTAAACTAACCTGAGAGGCAGGTATTATTTTTAAAATGGGTTGGGCCAGGTCTGGTTGTCTTCTTAATCTTCTTTCTTGCAGTAGATACCGAGATATCAGGGAGGGCAAAGAAAAGCAATTGTTCTTCTTGATGGGTCCTTCTCATCTGTATGAAGATAGAGGGAAAGCCCTTTCCAATAACTATTGATCTCTAAGGGCCTTTACTTCAAAATACTCTTTATACCAAGGACTCTTATCTTAGGATGAAATTCCCTGAGCTCCTTCATTTGATAGATAGATGTCAGTAGAAATAAAAATATATACCTATACATATATAAATGCATAAGAAAAAAATTACACCAAAATGTTTTCTCCACTTGATTAATTATGTGTAATTATTGTTTTCTTCATATTTTCCATGGGGAACATGCATTACTTTTATAATAAAGAAGAAGACATATTGTTTTTATAGAAAGAGGAAGATGAGCATCTAGTGGTACTTTTTCCCTAATATAACCAGGAGAAATTAAAACAAAATATTACAAAACAAAATTAAAACAAAGTCATTTGATCAGAAACCTAAACAGCAGAGTACACAAAATTAAATCCCTGTTAGTGCATAAAACTTTCGCCTTACATGGAATATTCCAGGTGTTCCTTCACTGAGTGGCTATACTCTACACCCCCAACAGTGGTGAGAGTCAAGTGCATATTCATCTCTTCATAGTAGAAATTCATCAGGATTTCTGACTTTGAGTTTGAAACATTTGAGGGCTCCTAACCTGAAACAGCCCATGGAAGTAAGAGAACTACATAATTTTCAGGGCCCTGTACAAATGAAAATGTGGAGTCCCTTGCTCAAAATTATAAAGAATTCCAGGGTGGTCATAGTGGAGGATTAAACCAAGTGCAAAGTCCTGCCAAGCACAGGTACAGGAGGTACCCAAGCCAAATGACTGAGCAGGCATCACGAAGCCAAACCCAGAACAGAACATGTGCCCTAGAGCAAGAATGATCTCGGTTGGAATCTGGAATCTTATTCTGACACCACTTGCCTGAGTTTCCCAACTTACTTAACCTATCATATCCTCAGTTTCCCCACCAGCAAAAATGGAGCCAAGGGAAAATTTTTCCTTCACCCTCTGGAGTTTCACTGAAAAATCAACTCATATAAGACAGATTAACAGGGAAAAAGTCATGTTGAGGGGGGAAGGGGGGCAGGGAGGGGCAGAGAACCATGGAGCGATTCCCTCCCAGTGGGGTGCAGAAGTTTATATACCATCTCGAGGTTGCAGGAAGAATGAGGGCTTGGATCATGGCCAAATACAAGTTATCGTGGTAAATCAGGTTTTAGTGGCAAGGTAGTTTATGGGAGGGAGAGAAGAGGAAGCCCGGCTAGCAAAGGTGGTCTTGCTATATAAATGAAACCTCACAGGTAACAACCCTCAGAGAGAAAAGATGGCAAATATTTCTTTCAGACCTTTAAAGGTGTCAGACTCTCAATTAATCTTTCCTAGATCCTGACAAGGGAGGGCCTCAGAGAAAGCTTGGCTGCATGCAAATCTACCCCACAAAAGACAGCTTCGCAGCTATTCTTGTATTTTCAGTCCTTCTGAGTAGCCATCTTGAAACACGTCAAAGAAGTATATTTTGGGGTGAAATATTTTGATTTCCTTAAACAGAAAAACCATTTTTAAAAGTCCTGCGTATTTCCTAAATTTATATTCTACTTTAAGTAATTTCTAGTTACCATTAATAAAATTTTATTAAAAGCCATAATGTGGCACAGTAAAATAGAATTTAAAATTAAATCCTGGGCCCCCAAAAACAAACTCTATGAAGAAAAGTACTATAATATGCCTATTTTTAGGCATGAAGAAGAATTTTGAATCTATTGTTCCCTCGGTTCACATTCTTAGTAAATAGCAGTGTAACTCTTTCACTCGATGTCATAAAACGTTTTTGATAGAGCAAAATTGAACTTGAAATTTTCTTTAAAATTGGAAATTACTTAGCAAAGGGAAAAGAAATTGCTCCTAGGTGGATTACGATACCAACCTTATTTGTCTTTATTCTGAACATTCTTAATGAAGAAGAATTTGATGAACGAACACTTTAATATCCTGAATTAAACTATGGCAAAAATTTATTATGAGAGTTACATCTGCTGGTTAATGGATGGCTTGGGCCACTGCTTCTCAAAGAGTGTATAAGTCTCATGTGAGGGACATGGTTTAAATTTCAGATTCCTGGCTCCACTACTAGATCTACTGAATCAGGGACTCTGGAATGAAACCCAGAAATCTCACTGTTAACAAGCTCCTGATTCGTATCCACATTACAGTTAGACAGCCACACCCATATAACTTCTTACTCATGTGGAAATAGATGAAACATCGGTAATTTAGTAAGATCTCACATATATAAAGTACAGCTTGCTTTCTGCCATTTTTCTCTCCCCTGGTCAAGGCAGCTCTATTCCTACTCCTAAGACTCTCCTATATATGCAGGATTTTCCCCCCAATCCAAGCACCAGATCCTGAATCTGGAGAAAATGAAACAGAAAAGTGGCCCCTTGGCTCATGTCCATAAAAAGAACGCCAACGCCCCATGACCACCACCACCAGTTCTCTCCCTCTCTCTCCTTTGTCCCCTGCTCTCTGCAGGCTGATGGCACTGGGTGGACAGCATATGCTGCATGGGGCCAGAAGTACAGACCTGCCCCATCTGTACTGGGCTGGCCTTGAATTTACCTGGAAAGGTGATGCTCTGATCACCCATAACCAGTATGGGCTGGTCCTCAGGTGTCTTCCACCAGTGATGATGGTTTTCTTCCTCTAACCACACTCCTTCATCTACACTTTAAGAATAAGAGTACCTATTTGCAAAACAGTAAAAATTTAGGCATATAAACTGTGGCCATAAAACAGAAAACTGCTAACTAGTCCACATGGGGACTGAATCTGTGGTCTCTATTCTTGTTGTCACAGGGCCCTAAAGCTGGGCTTGGCAAACTGTGCTACTTAAAAGTCCACAGGTTTCACCTGGATCCATTTACATAACCATCGAATCTCCCACCTTCCTCCCTTGAGCCCTGCATTCTTCCACCCAAGAAACATGACTGAATGCCAGGTCTCCAGATTGTATGAAGTTCCTTCAAAGTCAGTTACACAGACTCTCAGTGTTTTCTAAAATTGTGGCACTGGCACTAACATACATGTTTATGTAGCCTCTTTGTACACCACTGTTTAATCTGAAAAATGGAGATTTAGGGGATTTAACCTTATCCTATGCTGAAGTCTCTGGAGCCTGACTTCACGTTGACTCTTTCAGCAGCCCTGCAGGTTGTCAACGTTCATTTCACATGTCACCATAGGGAGCTATTGAGCATGACAATTCATGGGTCTCTCCCTAGAGATTCTGAATGTGCTTTACCACCACTTGTCTTAAATTTGGTCATCTATTCAATGATTTCTATTTAAATATAAACATGTACAACTTCCAAAAGCTTGAAAGTGTGTGACATAGAGCTTTATGAGTCAGATCAGCTCTTCCAATGCTGATCCTGCCTACTTCAGTTATTGATTGTAGGGGCTTTAATCTCTTAATATTTTAGTGTCAATTATTAGTTATACAGAATAGCCTTTCTAGAATGATATGTATGAGGATAGTAGAGATTATATCCCACTGTAACTCTGCAAAGTCTCTGAAGCTTTAATAACTTATTTCCCTGAAAAAGGATCCAGTTTACTTAGGGAAGTATCCGTTGTTTTCAACAAATAGAAAAACTCCTAACCTTGGAAATCCCTTGACACTTCTCACATCAGTCAGGCCATTGCGCATTGTCTCTAGCTCATGTTCCACCATGGGCTTTGGCATTCTGCCTGTGTGCATGGCGTGTTCAGATTCCTGTGAGGTAAGCTGGCGCTTCCTGTGGTTTGGAACTAAATATCAAATGCTTTCCTTCACAGAATGACTAAATGACCTGCAAGGATTATCTAATAGTTAAATTTACACAGGACTCTGGGACCCATATATTCCTGTCTTAGTTCCTTTGGTGTTGCTACAAAGAAATACCTGAGTCCAGGTAATTTATAAAGAAAAGAAGCTCATTTGGCTCATGGTTCTGCAGGCTGTACAAGAAGCATGGCGCCAGCTTCTGCTTCTGGTGAGAGCTTCAGGGAGCTTCACTCATGGTGGAAGGCAAAAGGGGAGCTAGCATGTGCAGAAATCACATGGCGAGAAAGGAAGTGAGAGAGATAGACAGACAGACAGACAGATAGAGAGAGGAGATGCCAGGCTCTTTTTAACAAGCAGCTTTCTTGGAAACTAATAGAGGAAGTTTAGCTTCACTCACCACCCCCTCTTAAAGGCATTATTCATGAGGGATCCACCCCCATGACCAGACACCTCCCATTAGATCCCCACCTCCAACATTAGGGATCAGATTTCAACATGAGATTCGATAGGGACCAACACACCATATCCAAACTATAAAAACTCCTAAATGGCTTACTTTTCCTAGTATAATTGTTAAGATCTAGGAAATTATACATCAATGGGAACATCGATTTCAAACATGTCTCTTCTCTAACTTAGAGTTAAATACCTTTTAAATTAGCATCAGAAAAAAATTACTGGAAATGTAACCCATTTATATTTATATTAATTATGCATTTAGATGATAAAATACTAAAAGGACAAAATCTTTCACCATGACTCTCTCAGTAGCATAGAGTGAAGGTAATTGATTCATAAATTAATTCAACTGATATTTATTGGTGGCAGTCCCTGCCACAGTGAAGTTCAGCCTTGTGACAGGAACAAACATTGAGCAAACAAGTACTTAACATACAATAACAAATAGTGATAAACACTATGAAGAAAGAAAACCACGTTGTGCAAGAGAAAAAATGGGAGTTTTTACAGTTTACTATAAATAGTGAGATCTAAATATTTAAATCAAGACGCTAGACTTTAGTCATGATACTAAGTTATCGTTTGCCTCCAAATATAGAATAAAAACCCTTTATTTTCCAAAATTTAACTCTTTCTCATTAGAGTTTTTGTTTGTTTCTTTTTCTTATTTTTAGTAAATAAGAAAGAACTAATTTCTTATTTTGAACTTATTTTGAACTTATTAGTTCACTTCACTGAACTAATTTCTTATTTTTAGTAAATTTCATACATGAAAATATAGTTTCTTGAACTTACAAGGTGTGGATTAGGTTTTGAATTCCTTGATAAATGAAGCTTTTATTGTTTCTTTGTTAACTCAGTTCTAGCAAATTTATGGCAGATCCAATCAAATGTACCCGCTACAGTGAGTTCTTTACATTGCACATAATTTTAAAAAAATAAAATATATGGTATGTTTCCAAGGAGTCAAGAAAAACATCATATTTAGGGGAAACTAAACCAAGCCGAGAACCAAAAAATGAAGTTTCAGATCTCTTTTATGCACTTCCAAACTGTGTGACTTCACTGCAATGAGTTGTATACTTATTTCCAAGGAAACCCAATGGCACTGAGAGAGAGATTAACTGTGGAAAGAACCCTAGAGCCGTGGCTGGTAGAGGACTGACAATGAGCTCCGTTATTAGATTTCAGACAACAGATTCTGATTAAAAATAACAAAACCCTTTAGATTCTTCCTTAAATAATCAGCATGTCTCTTGTAAAGCATTATAAACTCATGTTGCATGTAAATAGAACTGAACAAAGAACAACTCTATAATGAGAAACAGTGCATGACTTGTTGCTGTCGGAAAGAAATATCAAAGTTGAATCTTTGTTGCCTCACTTAATGCTATTATGAATACTTATGTTGTAGATAATTAAATAGCATTCTATGCTTGTTGGTTTTTTCCAGACTAATGATGCCAGACAAAACAAGCTATCTCTGTGGTTTTGTTCAAGGAGGACTTTGTCACTCATTGTTTACTATCCATATTTTAAGGACAGTGTACCCCTAACTTAAATAATCAAACTAACCGGGGACCCAGCCACATTTTCCCCATGTAAATGTAGCCATAAGGAAGTATCGGTGCTTTCAAATGGGGTATAGTTGCTAAAATCTTCTCTAGTTATTAGAGATTCCTTTCATTTTCTATCCCAGTTGGATAAATGTTTTTTGTTTTGTTGTGTTTGTTAAGAAAGAAAAGATGAAACTGTTTTTGTTTGCTTCCTAGCACTTCTACTTACTCAGTAAAGAAATCTTGACCCAGTCACAGCTGAGAAGACTAGCACTCACAGTCAAATTAAAATGTTTGAAGAGTTCTTGCCATTACTCTCCAGCACCATATGGTATTAAAACAAGAACCCATATCTGGAGAAACTATTGCCACTGATTTTTTTTTAATGTCATGAAACACTGAGAAAGCTATTTAATGTCAAGTGGTGGCCCCCACAAAGTAAACAAGAGGAAAATCCCCCTTGGTAAATTCTGGTTATTCTGAAGTAGAAAAGGTTTAAGTCATTTTACTGTCAAGAAAACTAATCAGAGGAAAGCTTTGACCTTCAAAAGGTTAGATTAATGGAAAAAGAAGTGTTCTGAAGAGGAAACAAAGTTGCTCTAGTAGAAGCTGGAAGTTTTACAATTCTGATTTGTCCTGTGGGTGGTAGGTGTAGAGATTCATCCATTTATTTGGTAAACGTTTTCTGGGTGCCAACCATACGCCAGACTGAGACGTGCTCATACTGCACTGAAAACTTACATTTACATTTACAGGACAAAAAGAGATAGCAAGTTTGAGAATACACATGGTCTTTATCTGAGGTTTTCAGGAAATTGCACGTTGTGTTTGTTCAATGAGGAGTTTATGATGTTGGTTCAGCTTTGTGATCATAGATGAGCCATGATTTGACACTTTAAATAAAATGTCTTTTAAAAAAACCTCCTTGGGCCCTGGTGGAAAAGACATTTGGCATGATAATATCAGTGCCTGAACTATTTTAAAATCCTACATATTAACTTATTTTTTAACTTGTTGCAATTGATTTGCCTTCCATAATTAAGACTAACATTAAAATGAGTTTCTGGGGGTAATGCTGAAATTATAGAAAATTGGCAACGGTGAGATTTAAGAATAGATTTATTTCTGTGATAACAGATTCTCCCTCCCTCCCTCCCTTCCTTCTAAACAGAGTAGACAGCCATTTTTATGGAAATTTAAGTGAGAGAATCTTGCTGAACCCCTTCAAGCCCTGAGATACTACATAATCAAAATAGTATGTCTAGCTAGAGTATGAGAGATAGAGAGAACCTAAGAAATAATATATCCTTTAACAATTTGACCCCCCAGAAATTTGCTGATGCACAAAGAGGTGAGTATACTTACCCAAGTTCAGATCAGGCAGTTAGTAGAACTAAATCTTGAGTCCATTTCTATTGTCTCCTAGTTCAAAGATCTTTATTTTACATGAAGCATTCTCATCTACTGTATACATATCTCTTAAAGAATAAATATTTCAGGCTTTATAAAATATTAGTTGTGGGGAAAGATGAATTTCATTTATTTTCTTCAAAATAATCTTGTCCTATAAATAAGGTTACCTACTCATAAATAAGTTGTAAAGAATGTTCTATAATGCCTTCACCTCCACCTTATGCTTTTTGTTGAAAACATTGACCTGTTTCATTCCTTTTATCTTCATTTTATCTATAAAAACATCTTATTCAGTTAGTTGTTTGTGGTGTTTAAATTATCAGCATTTAAAATGGCACACTAAAAAAGGCTTTGCTATGAATAATCTGACTTTCATTGACTTATTAACTCATTTGACTAAGGATCTTCAAAATAGGGTGATTTTTAAATGTCTTCTCCCAGTGTTGAAAACGATTTTTTTTCTATTTCTTATTGAGCAGCTAATGTTAAAAAAATTCATAGGAAATTAATAGAATTTCTATCCACTTAGTTTGCTGTAGGTAAAGAACCTCTTTGCTTATTTATTTTGTTTCTGGTTAACATTAAAATAATGTCACTTTGATTTATGCATTGAAACACTTTTATCAGAATTTTTAGATATGCTTCTATCTCTTTTTTCCCCCTTCATTATCCTCAGATAGCACTGCCTGAAGGTGACTTCCATGATTTGATAGTGTAAAGTCAGAGGATTAAAATGAATTCATCCACTCTCTGGAAAAACATGTTGTGTTAGTGATGATAGGGCATTTTAATACCTTAGTTCTTTCCTTACCAAAGTGAGAACTCCTAATTCCTTTTTCCTCTTAGATAAACAGCTGTATGTTCTAGGGTTTGCATGAATTTTTACCTTAGAGTCTCCTTTGCATTAGAAAATGGGATTTACCAAATACTGTTCTTTATTAATTTTTAAAATTTGGTTATGGGTTAAGAGCCTGGTTACTTAGACATCTATACAGCACAAGTATAAAAAGTGAAGCTTAGTAACCCAGGCTGATGCATCCAGTTTTTCTAATCTCCCCTCTTTCTCAGTTTATACTTCTCCTCTCCCCATCCCATCTTAATCTCCTTGGTGTGTGTTCATTATGACATGACACTTTTACAGATGAGGAAACTAAGATTCAGGGAAGATAAGAAACTTGCCTACTGTCACACTGTTTGTAATGGGGAACCCCAATTTTGAATACAAGCAGACTTACTCCAAAGACCAAGTTCTGACTCCAACATTACTAACTCTATGAGCCTATGCAACTTATTTAAATTCCCTTGCATCTGTCTCTTCTTCTGTCAAATCAAGGTGTAACAATAATAATAATACCTACTTCATGAGGTTGTTGAGAGAGTTAGGTGAGTTAATACTTATCTATAACTCATAATAGTAAAAGTAGTTATAAGTAATAGTGAATAGTAACTATGAAGATGAAAATAATGATGATAATAATTATGACAATGAAGTTAAAGGAGTATGATTTCTAATATGATTAATACATCGACTAGTCAGGGCAGATCACATCGAAGGGAAGCCAATCTCATTCTATGAAGAGAAATGTTTCACCATTCCCAGTGGAGTCAGATTTCAACTAAAAATGCAGAAAGGGCCTCTTGCTTTGTGCCTCTAAACTGACTGGGCTCCTTAAAAGAATTCTTCTTAGGAGAAAGTCTGAGGAAAAACATAGACTCAGATCTGCTCCATAGTGCCGAATGTCTATGCAGAAGTGATGCTACTTGTTTAATATTCACTGTCAGTAGTACTGGAGTGTGTAACACAGACGGGCCCAGCACATGTCCTTAGTCTCTATAAGGCAGCCGCAGGAACCAAGAGATAATTAAAATTTAGACACACATATGTGAGCACATTCTTCATATTCTGTAATAAAAATAATACTTTTCAGAGGGGGAAATGACCTTAAGTCAAACTGAAGCTCCTCTCTTACAGTACAGCACTGGGGCTGCATTATACTTAGGAACAATGGGAATTTTGAATTAACAAAGTTGAAATTCTCTCTGTAACAATGGATGGGTATTTGAACAGAGTTAGAAAATCATGACAGCCTGCAAGTAAAAAGGTTATCATTGTCTCTCCCTCTTCTTCGAGACAGCTCAGACAGCCAGCTCCATCCTTTTGGACATATTATAATGTCAGAGACAATTTTTTTTTTTTGCAGTAAGGATTTCAAAATAGTGTCATTGTTATACATTGCAAAAGAGTAAGCATTAAAATAATGGGACTATCGTTAGAGGTAATTCTACCTTCCAGTGTGGTGATGGTCGCGTTGTCTTCCTGAGATAACGCTGACATATGTTTTTTGGGAGCTGTGGGAGGGGGTGCTGTGCTGAGCAGTCTGAGGTTTGGTTAGTTCGGCTATTGGGCTGATATCATTAAAGTAAATTGTAAAGCATCTTAAATAGCAAACTGACAATTGACCAGGAGACCTTTAAATAATTATAAGCGTTATCAGCTTATCCTTTTGATGTGCATATTATTATCTCTTATGAAAAGGTAGTTATATTTAATTGATACAAATAGAGACCAGGTATTTCTCAATAACTATGCTTTTCCAATAAATATTTTAGTAAGGTTTTTGAAAACACACACACACACACACACACATACCCCATACACACACACATACATACCCCATATACACACACACACACATATATATATGTTTATGTTTCATTTCAGCTTTTAAATTCATATTTTCCCATTTCTAAAAATCAATCCTAGGGAAATAAGTCAAATATTTATGTTCATCACTGTAGAATTTTTTATAATAGTAAAAATTTTAAATACCTAGAATAGGCAAAAATAATCACTTGGTTGGTCTCCTACATCAGCCTGGATTATCTCTGATAAAAAAAAAAATCACATTCCTCGTAAGTTATTGGAAGCCCCAAAGAAGCCAATCTCAGTTGAGTGGAGATGAAAATAAAGGATTCAGCCTTGAATAACACCAGTTTTTGAGATGTGACCAGTTTCTGGATGATTCTTTTGGTCACTAAAATCTGAAAAATAGTGCCTTAATCATCACTTTCAAAAAAATTTTAATCACTTGATAGATATATTTCTGGGAGGTATGTATTAAATTCTCCCAACATGACCTTTAACTTTTCACAACTATTATTTTTGCTTCATATGATTGAAAAATTTTTTGTATACCTTATATATGTTTATAATTATTAAGTCTTTGTGGGTTAAACCTTTTTCATACATATGGAAATATCTCTTTTTGTACTGTTTAATGCTCTTGACCAAGAATTCTACTTCACCACATATTAATACTTTCTCACCTCTTATTTTCATATTATTATTATTAGTCTGGTATGTCTTTTTAAATCCACTTCTTACCAACCTTTCTGTGCCATTTAGTTTTAGATGCATGTGTTGTAAACAGGAATTTTGTTGTTTTGATTTTTTCTTTTGTTCCATGTTATGTAACAGCCTCTATCTGTTAAAAAGAGGACTTTATGTATTTGAAATATTATGATAATTCATATGTTTGAAATCATAATTTTATTTAAAATTCCTTTTTCTTTTTTCTTACTTTTATTTTATCCAACAATTTTCTTTTCATTTTTCATAATGCTGTTCAAGAATCTTATTTCTAACCCTGTAGTAGTTACACTTAAATCTTTAGTATACTAATCAATATATTGATTTGATTATTATCTCTATTCTTCCCTAATTAAGATATAGACACTAACATGCGTTTACTTCCTTCCTACAACTTTCCTCACTACCGAAGTCCTGCTTGATCCCTCGTTGAGATCATCTGGGATCACAGTTCAATATTATTCATTTTTCACATTGCACATCAACAGTTATTTACAGATAGGTATGATTAGTATGTTGTTTTAAGTACCAATATTTCTCATATTCAACTTCCTTTTCCTTAGATACATGTCTTGTTTTGACAGAGTAAAACCCATGTCTCTTTTAAGAAAAAAAGCTACTTTAGCTAGATATAAAATTATAGTTTCAAAAGTAGTTTCCATCTGAATTTGAAGCTATTGCTCCATTATATTCAGGGCTTATGAAGAAATCCTCTCAAACTGATTCTCCTTTTTTGTCCTCCCTAGAAATCTTTCAGAGTTCATATTTATCCTTACTTCCTGATATGTAAACATAATGTATAATTTGAGTTTCTTCATTCATTCTTCTTGGCCTTGTAAAGGATCCTATCCATCTGAAGACTTGGGACTCCTAAGCTAAACATATTTTAATTAAATTATTTACTTATTATCCCACTATTCTCTTTTGTATAATTAATTCTCTAAAACAAAAGTTGGGACTTGTGGCATTATTTCTGAAACTGTTACCTTTTTTCTAACACTTTATGTTTACTAATGTTATATTCTGGGAGATTTCTTTCCCATTCATCATCTAGCCCATTAATATATTACTTCACCTATATCTGTGATTCTATTCAGCCAACCTATTGATTTTTTTTTGTAATTCATGATTTAAATTTCAAAGATCTCTATTTGTTTATTTAATCCATGTATTCTTAGGGCATATAATACTGTAATTTGTATAAGAATATTAATTATACTCAATATAGCCTTTTATTTGCTTGATCTATCATGCATGTCTCCTATGGTATTCTCCTTCCTGTTGACTTTTGTCTTTCTTTTTGGTGGTATTGATTTTTAGCAACTAAAACAGTTGCTAATTACCCTTGGCTGTCTGCTCATGTTTGTGTTTGCGAATCTCTGTATGCATCTCTAAGCATACAGGCTCTGACTATGAGATCTTGCTATCGTGGCAGCACACTAAGGCTGGCGGCCAGTCAGGTGTGCCAGGGCCTTGCCTTTTGGGTAGCACCAGCCACCTGGGGCACAGTTTGCCTTCCCATCCCCAGCTCTGACCTTCACTATTGGTCATGGGGGCAAAGGTGTGTATGTGGAGCCCCTCATCCACTGCATAAAAAGTTCCCCAGTTGATCTGGGGATGTCCTTTGTGATTCCTTATTGCTCCTGCCTCTGTTAATGCCACTCAGCAGGGCCCAGCAGCACTGTCATCTCTGCAGCAGGCCACACTGAGGATGTGACCTCTCGGCCACCTTCTTTCATCTGATTACTTCGGCCTTAATCTCTCAGAAACCCTCTTAACTTGTTTTCTGCCAGTGGGAGCCTTATCTGTTTCCTGGTGATTTTTGTGGGGGGTGAGCAGGCTAAAAAAAATACTGTTTCCATCATTTTTCAAGGTTTGGAGCAAAAGAGATGATAGACAAATGTGATGCATTACCATCATTAACCAATTTCCTACCTGCTCTTGACGTATCTCACCAATTTACCTTAAAGGGCATAAATTCTAAAGTTTTAAATCTTAACAAGTTATTTTGCAGTCACTCAGTTCCCATTTTATAAACATTATTCTGCTTATTCTCCTCTTAGATACTTCATCAAATTTAATTTTGGAATCTATACAGAGCTCACAGAATGTTTTGTAAAATAGAAATACCACTAAGGACTGACAAATAGTATATTTACAATGCTTACAGCTACCCCCTTACCATTCATTCACTGGTTTTTTTGCTATCATTGGCCACAGTTATTTTAAACCTAGATTGTTAGTCACTGATTATTAGTGAAAGTTGGTTTTTATGATTATGGTTTCTCTTAGGTTAGATTCCAGAAAATAAGGAACTGTTTCATATCCATTATATTTTGGAAGTATTCTTATGCAACTATATATTTTTACAAGTAATGTGCATATAACTTGTTTGTACCTGAATTTCCCAAGGCCGATATTCTCTTTTCAGAGATTCGTTCATCATAAACATGTGGTTTCTGTGGAGGTACTGAAAAAAGTCTGATATTTAGCTGTGGTGAAAGAAAGTAGGGTAGAAAGTGTGGAATTAAACCTTTGTCTATAAACTCAGTTTGAATTGAGAGTAATGAATATAAACATTCTGAAATATGACACCTAGAAATTTTGATTTGCATGAAACACACTGACATAGTGACAGATTAAAGCATCTCATGAGAAGCAAATGAAGAGATAAATTGGTCAGTATTACTTATACTTTACAACACAGCCTCATCCATCCCCACGACACGATTTTCAGTGTAATTTGTAATGATATGTGAGGGACCTCAATTCTCATCTTTACTCTCATTCATTTGCTTAAAAAAAATACTTATTAAGTATTTATTATGAATCAAATGCTTTAGATACTTTAATATCACTGAGAATTTCAAGTTAAAATGCTTTTGCTTTGAAAGAACTTGCATTCTAGTAGGACCATAATAATTATGCCCTAAGCACAGTCAAGAGTGTGCTGTGTACTAGATCATATCCATCTATCCTCACAGAAAACATACAGTGTAGATATTATTGACCCCAAAAGGACAGTGAAACTCGGAAAGGCTAAGTAACTTGACAAAAGCCATGCAGCCAAAATGCTAAACCTAAGCCTGACTCCAGAACTCACAATCTTGCCACTAAATGCACTTCTCCCACGTTCAGCTCTGCTGATAACAAGACAGACAATAAGCTTGAAAGTTGCTTAACTTCTCATGTCTCTGTTTTCTCGCCTGTACGTACGGAATTTGGGTTGGATGATTTCTAAGGTGCTTCCCAGCTCTCAGTTTTCAGACGTCTGACACGTTCACTGTTGTTTTCCCAACACACAGCAGATGGCAGTATAGAGCAAGGACCAGCTCACCTAGTTTCTTCTCTTCATGTCCCTATGATTCCACAAATAATAATTCCTCTTCATTTCTGTTAATAGATATTACATTGTCACTACAAATGTAAAAACATTCTTATACAATAATGTGTACTGTCAAGAATATTTTATCTTGTGTGTTAAAAATATGTAATTGTTCATCATATTTACCGATATCTGCAAATAACCTAATATCTAAATCAGTCCATGATATTGTTCCTATTTTAAATATCAGGAAATCAGAAGATTAAAGTTGAGTTTTCAAAATGTAAACATACATAAAATGCATAACATTAATATATATTATATATCATACATATAATGCACATAAACATACATAATGTTAATGTATAGTTTAAAATTTATGCCAAAACACAAAGTATATCATTAACTCATTCATTCAATATTTATTGAGCACCACTGATTAAGTTACTATTACAAGCCTAGAGATACAGTAGTAAACAAATAACTATCCTGCCCTTATTCAGCCTATATTCCATTGAGGAGACAACAACTGAATAAAAAGAGAACATAGTGTATATACATATGCATATGTGTATATAAAATGTCATATAATAGTATGTCACATGATAGTATATTATTTTCTCCTTTGTATTTAATATCATATGAAAAAAACAAGGAAGAGAAATATGTCTAAGTGGGAAGGCAGGTGTGCTTTTATCATATTTTTTATATATGTATAATACATATTATGTGTATTATATGTATATAGTTTTATGATAAGAACTGATTGGAGAGTATAAAAGATATATAAGATACTACGCTTTAAGTTTAAATGAGAATCATTTACTGAAAAAAACAAGACAGAGCCTAAGTACTAGATCGTGTCGTCTAGAAGATTTCTATAGAATATAAGATGAAGGACAACAAGGCTTTGCAGTACCATTGCTACAGCTTAAAAGACTGGGTAAGTTTTAGATCCATGAGGGGATTTCAGGTGGGTGAAACTACGTTAGGAAAAGCTTAGATCTAAGAATAAATTTTTTAAAATCCTCTCTTCTACATCTTACGCATTCAGGTAAGTAAAAGACTTTTCTACTATGCAATATTGCCTTCGCTAAGTCTATATGCAGACTTTTGAGCTTGGGGTACAAAGTTATTCCTGGATAACAAGGGCAAGAAAAAATCTTTCACAGATTGTAGCAAACTCCAAAATTGATTACTAATACAAGAATAAGTATAACATTGCTTCAGTGACTTTGGTATGGTAAATATGTTAGCCATTGGTTTCCTCCCCTTAGAGAAATTCTACTCTTAAGTCTGTCACTCAGAGACTTCTGTTTAGATACCACACTATTTATAATGTGTAGGCTCTGAGTCCCCAATATTAGTTTTTTTAGTTGATTTATTTGTCTAAACTTAGAAAAAGCACTAAACATACCCAGATGAATGTTTCCAAAGAAATTTACGAATATATATAGTGTCAGTTAGTAATAAATGCAAAGGAGGAAAAAAAAGAAAGCTCCTAGTCAGATTCTCCAGATAACTATCAAATCTATCCCACAATTAGTCCAGTTATCATCGAGATGAGCATGTGGATTAGAAAGATGCGAAAGTGCATTGGACTTAGATTAGCATAGAAAACCCCTTGAAAATAAAAGGGCTCTGTAGATTCTTTTGAGGTCTTCTCCTGGGACTGGTCTAGATATATGAAACAAGATCAGACCCCCAGGTATTTTTTAGTGCATATCTCAATTCCTAGGTGGCCCTGGGCGTCTTAATCTCTCTTAATTCTCTCTGGAATTCTAAGGCTGAAGCCTCAGACTACAGCCCCAGATGATAGTACATAGTTTGGTTTCAAGGATAAATTAACACTCCTTGACTTCTGAAGTTGTTTGCTGATTACTGGCCAGTTGTTAGCTGCCTTTGGAATTGTACTATTCAAGGAAAGCAAATGCTAACATGGAATCGACAGGTTCTAAAAACCATGTGTCATAGCCATTAAAATGTACCCCTCAGATTTCTTGCTTCCGGAGCGTAATTTTCTGAGGACCAGTTGCCGATTGCTCAGAATATACCACCACATTTGTGTCAAGGTTTGTGTTTTGGGTAGGCAACTTCCAGCCAATGACTAAGCACATCAGAAGTTGGTAGACAGGCCATCCAGTGAACTGCGGGACCCCTCCACGAGTTGCTAAACTAAGCCTGACTTTGGCTTGTGGCCCAGCCGGCAGCCTGCCCAAACCTTTCTTGGAAATGTATTGCAGTCTGAGACTCCTCCTTCCTTCCCCCTCTCCTCCCACAGGGTCAGACCCGCACTGTAGTCCTATAGACTGAATGCCCCCCTACCTTCTCCTATTCCCTTCTCCATGAACGTACTGCATATCCAACTCCATCTTGGATGTCTGTTTCATGAAAGATCTATATTAACATATCACATGAATATGTATCTATCTTTAATGGGAAAACAGTTAACCCTCTAGTGTTTCCTCTTCCCTGCATTTACACACCCTCTATAAAAGTATAGTCTTCCTCTGTAAAAGTCATCATCTTTGATTAACATTGAGACAATCAACCCTGGCAACAGTGGGGTGAAGATAATGCATCCACCTGCACCTCTCATCTTTCTTATTTATGACAATGTAATTCTAAGCAATGCATAATGTGCTGATATTTTCCTTGATTTTTACCATAGTCCATTTCACTGGCACCTCAGATGGCGTTAAGGACATTTGGGCGGCACATACACATCTCATCAATCTGTGGTAGCTTTAGGGTTGTTCACCAAATATTGCCAGCTCTCCCTCAGAGCACAAAGTAGAATTATACTTCCCTGCCCCATTTAAAGTCGGATGTGACTATGCTTTGGCCAACAAAATATGAACAGAAGTGTCATGTCACTGCTAAGAAGAAACGTTAAGAGCCTTTGTGCGATGCTCAGTGTCTTCCACTGCCTTGGTGAACTTGGAAACACACATCCAGATCAAATCTTTGTCAGCCTGTGTCTGACTCTGGCCAGTGACCAGGGTGAGCAAGAACCAAACTTGTGTTTGGAATCATTTATCACAGCACACGCTAACCTATATCTTCCCCTACTAAAAAGCTCCTTGAGAACAGAAAATATCAATGTTCTGCTCCCAAAGCATGCAAAATAATATTTTAGTTTAAATACCTAATGAAAGATTATCTAAACCATAAAATTTGATCTCAACTTGATTCAAAGTTTTGGTGCTAGCCTCCTAAATATAGAAAGGGAGTTTCCTCTTAACCCTTCTAGAGTATGCATTTCCCAAAGCCAGTGCTCAGATATGCACTGAAGAAAATATTCATTTTCTTTGAGTAAAATGTAATTGAAAGAGGAATGTTATGATGGATTTGAGAGTGTGGCTAAAAGTAAACCAAGTTTTAAATGTTATCAAATATGAGCAATCTCAATTCAGTTTAACATCAGCATCATGTAGCTTTTATCATCTTGGGTGTATTCTTTTCTATTTGTTTTTTGAAACAGGGTCCTGCTCTGTCACCTAGGCTGGAGTGCAGTGACACAATCACAGCTCACTGCAGACTCGAACTTCTGGGATCCTGCCTCAGCCTTCCGAGTAGCTGGGACCATAGGCACCCACCACTGTACCTGGCTGATTTTTCTATTTTTGGTAGAGATGGGGGGGGGGTCTCACTTGTCCAGGTCTTCTCAGACCTTCAGGGTACTATCTGGGAAAACAATTGAAAAGAGTCAGTAAAGTTACAGGGAAATTCATCCTAACACTTAAACCAGTGTTTTCTGCTCTTCCTGAAGGAATGATACATCCCTGTTATTTAAACCTAAAGGATCCGAGAGCTAGTGTGAACCATCAGAGACAGTTCTCCATTCTACAAAACAAGCAACAAAATCACCTGATGGCAAACGGCATAGAAATAACAGGGTGGCAGTCACACTTCCCTCTGACCTCACCCCAGTGGCTGTCAAGGTGGTTCTCTGCGTAAGAGAATTAAAGAGTTATGAAACAACTTTTTGGATTTCTAGAATCGCCTTGCTTCAAAGTAATCAACACACTATAACATCACTTTTAAGGTTTATCTACATGTACAGAATCCATATGATGGTAAAAATTTCCATATTTTAACCATATTTTAATTATGTGATGACAAACACCAGACTTTTCCCATCATTCCAAAAATAAAGTAAATAGAAAAATGGAGACACCACACTCTAGTGTGATATGCCTTTACATTTTGCCTAGTAGTATGGCATCTTAAAACTTACCAACCATGGTGGGCTTAAGGAGGCTGACTCTAAAAGAAATCCTTAACTGTGGTTTCAAAGATGCAGACTATTTGGGAAAATTAAAGTCATATTGGTATATGAAGGGGGAAAAAAAAGAAAAGAAGAAACAAACACCAAGTAACAAAACATTCTGATGAATCTAATTAAATATGACAACAGATGATTTAAAAAGTGAGCCTTCCCCATAAAGGGTGATGGGGAGTAAAATGCCACAGTAGAACCTCAGTCATGAATCAAAGTCTCTAAGTGTTCTTTGGAAAATGTTTCAAGGGCTACCTGCTGTTTTTGTCGGGGCTTAGTGATGATCTCACATCCTTCAAAGATAAGAGCCAAGTGATTTCATCTTTCCACCTCCTTACTTGGGTTCATTCAAAAAGTAATAAACACTTACTGGAATATATTTAATAAATGAACACTTTAGAGTTCTGTCTGTTGTCATTTCTTCAGAACAAGTGATATACAAGGATATCCTGCGAGCATTAACCTGTTTAAAATTGTAGATCGCAATAGCTGGAACGGACATTACTAAGATTTTCAAAACTGTACAAGTTCTACTGAGTATTGATAAAGTGGACAAAATTCTATATTCTCAATAATGAGGTTCATTTTTAGTTTCAACTCTAAGCTTTTCTACAGCTATTTTAACTTCTATGAACCTTAATTACTTTTCCATAAAGTGAGGATGAAAATAATACCTACTCTGCATAGACCTCACAGGTATGCCCTGAAGAGCAAATAAAATCTGTAAATAAAAGCATTTACATATTGCAAAAGTTCATACAAATCTAAGGGATTATTATATAAATAAGTATATAATATTAAGGCTTGCTCTCCTGACTTGAAATAATAGTTTTTCCCCCTAAAATTCTCAAAAAGAGAACTGCAAATAGTAGCCTGTTTTGCCTCCACAGAGTACTGCTGTGTGCATAGAGAAATAGGACGAGACAGGATGTATGGGGACTTGGCAATGGACCCACCTACTTAAGCGGATGTGTAGGAAAGCTACTTACTTCACTTTCTTGGAATTGTTTCTTTAACTGTCTACCCTGCTAGAGCAGGGATAATGTCTGTCTTGGAAACCATTGTATCTCCAGCACTAAGCACAGGGTCTGGCATAGAGTGCCCTTAATCAGTAAGAAAGAATAAATGAATGAAAAGATGGATGGAGGGATGGATAAGTGGGTGGGTAGGTGGATAGGTGGGTGGATAGATGGATGGATGGATGGATGGATGGATGGATGGATGGATGGATGGATGGAAAATCCCATAGGCAATTACGACTACAGTCAGGGGTAAAGTCAAAACCCAATCCAAGCCCATAGTTCCCAGTGGGGTATCCTAACAGACAGTGCAGGGCTAATACTCAGCAGAGTGGCCCACTACACAGTCCACATCTGAGGAGTGTGTCCTCGGTTGGCATGCTAGAGACGAGAACTGACAAGAGCAAAACAAAGCCTCAGACTCAGCAGAAGCCCAACTCAGAAACAGTACTGATGCTCCCTCCAGCTCTGAGAAGGGAGCTGAAATGCTTTTCAGTTTGCCAGAACAGGTGTTCCATAAGGAAACTAAGGCAAAATCCCAAACTTATGAATTGGAGCCTGCAGGGAAGTCAGATTTGGAGAATAATTTTGAGAACAGGGATATAGTAGGAGGCTGGACTGGAGAAACAGTTTAGAAGCACAGAGACCCCACTGTGGTGACCGGCATGTGCCTTGTCCCAAGGGGAGAGGAAGCCACTCAGTCAGGATTGACTTGGGTATTGGGGCAGGACTGAGCTGGCACAAGGGCAGCATCCGTGAGCACAGCCACACAGAGCTCAGTACAGCCCAAGCCACAGCTTACATCTATGTGGCATGATCTCCTGTGTCCACACATGCCCCATTTTAAATTCCGAAATGAGATTAAGGGTTACATGCGGACTAACGGTTTGCAAAGGATAGAAACATTTCAAACAGCTCTGCGTGCAAGTAGTTCCCAGTTTATAGAGTATGTCTTATGCCAAGGAAAGTATTGTTTTAGAGATAGTAACAATGTCAGCTCTTCTTTTTCAATCCCAAGGCAGCCTTTTCCTACTGTTTTTGCCTTGGCAACTAATATTCAGACTTTCCGTAATTGCTGACACTTTAAATCAAAGTTGCCCCCATGCCTTCCCCTGGTTTGGTGCAGGACTGAATTAGCAGAAGCCACAAGCTGATCAGGTCAGAGTTTTTAGTTTCCCTCAGTCCACTCACGTTCTGGGATCTGTTAGACTGTCAAAGAATGGAAAAAAATCTATCAAAATCCCCCATAAGTATCCTTAGATCATTATACCATAGGGGTGAGTGGGCACTGAGTGCTCGTCTCAACAAATGCCACTTCTGACCAAAAAAGATGTGGCACAACCACACGCTTCATGCTTGGTCATGCTGTGAAAAACTCTGAGTAATTTAGAAATCAATATGGTACAAGATAAGTGTAAAAGGCAAAATTTGAATTTCATTACTTTGAAATGTCAAGAATGGGCTCTGATGGCGTAGATTAGTGTTTCAATTCTTCATCTTAAATCTGACCAGTTACATTTATTCAAAAACTCACAGGTTTCTTGAAGATGGCTGAACAAGAGTTTTTGCATACTCACTGTATGATGTAATTCAAAACTGTACATTTTATTTGTTTTTTCTAATAATCTATTCAAATGAACATGGAATAATTGGGATGAACAGTCTTCTTCTAATTCAAGGAGAAGTTTTCGTTCCTCATTAAACCTCAGTAATCTAAGAGGAAAAGCCATTTTACAGGTGATAAGCAGATTCATACACCACATAACAGCTCAATTCTTGGTCAGGATGAAGCTGATTGATCAAGTTTTTCTCCAAGGATAATGTGTGTCTTGAGGCAACTGATACAAATGGACTAAAAGTAACAACATCGACATCCACCCTAAGCTACTGATACCTAAGTCACATGGAACTTGGTTTCTAGTTTGCCAACTTTTCTTAGCATATATAACTTTTGAAATTATGTTTCTTAGCTAAATATTCCTCATTTCGTAAGGTTCTGGTCTGTCTCCCTTATCCGTTTTATTGCTGTTGGCTACTATACATAAAGCTTAGTTATAACCGTTTTGGGTTATAACTAAGGAGTCTCATTACATTTACCTCAGTAATATTTATAAAAGCTCTTTCCAAATAAAAATGTTTTGGATAATTGTCAACTCCTTATTCCACCATTCATCATATATGGATTGATAGGCAAATTATGCATTTGTTACAACAGTTAAAGCTAACCATGTTATTTGTCTGAAAGAGTGCTTGAGAATTTCTGCTAAAGACAAGAAGCTCCCACAGAGTAGAATTTAGAAGGAATGACCTAAATGTGAATGTTCTTTCTGTATCGTTCAGGGTTCAAAGGAGGGTGAAGGAAGATTTGACTTTAAATTTTTTCTGGAAATCCAACATTGCAATAAGTTACTAGAGTACACTGGAAAATATACTTTCCTATAATTCCATAACAGAAATCTCTTGTTTCAGGATCTAGAGGCCAAGAATAAGGATCTCAGCATCTGTTTCATGAAAGAGCCATACATGCAAAGCAACCCCTGAGTGGGGAAAGAACCAAGAAACCAGAGAACACAGCAGACAAATCCAGTTGGTCAGTAAAGGGCGATTTATTGGGGAACTGTTAACAAACTCGCAAGGGAGCTTCTCTCTGTTGTTTGCTGCACAGAAAGTCAATTATTGAGACAGTGAAGATTGTGAAGGAAGTGAGGATTTATTGTGAAGGATGCATCATCCAGGAGGTGGGAGGAATGGACTGTCTCAAATTCGCCTCCCTGACCAAGGGGGTCAGGGGTTTTTGGAGGTGAAATGAATAATGTATGAGGGGAGTGAGTATCTTCATATGGTGGGGGTGAAGTGTAGGGCATGTCAGTGCAGTGAGAAATCATGTTGGTATATATAGTCCATGATCAAAAAATGGCAGATCAGTCTCTCCCAGGGTGGGGATTTTCGACGTATAATGAGTTAGGGGTTAATATTGGTCATTTTTCAGCCTTGTGTACAAGTGGGATGTGGGGGGGGGTGTTGGCTGCCCAGAGGGTCCTTGGACACAATCTGTGGTGGAGTGTCGCTTATCTTGTCTTCCCTGGACAAACAGGCAGTGTAAGGCTCTGTACTTATCTCGTGGCTGCAAGGAGGTTCTGCTGTTTCTGGGAAAGAAACTCAAAAACAAATGCAACAGTGCAACAGAAAGGTACAAAGTTCTAGTTAGCAAATCTTTCTGGCCTGGAAACTTGAAACATAGGAGAACTATTAAAAAACTATTAATATTAAAAAAAAGTTTTCTTGCTTATGGAGCAAGTTACAGAACTTACAAACAGTTGCGTGGTCTTGAGCCCAGCAAGCCAGGTAGCTCTCCACACCATCACCTCCGAGATCCAGAGCGTAAATGCTATAGAACAGTTACAGCCTTCCAGAACAGACAAGAATGCTGTGTGTGTCACAGCCTGTAATTTATGCGATAACATCAAGGTTGCTGTGACATATTCTAACACGAGTGACAGTAAATAAAGTAGAAGTCAGGAGACATTCCCAGGACTGGAGTTAATCAGAAGTCAACACAGAGGGTTAGCATCCAAGATGGATTCACTTTTGTCTCAGCGTCTCAGTCTGCTTTTAGCAATCTGACATTTAAAAATCATCGCCTCTCCTGCAGTTCTGCACCTTTTATTCTGAGGTCAGTTTAGAAAGCAAAGGTGAGGGCACTGCTGTCCTCAGACATGAGCTCCAGACGTGTGTCTCTATCTGTATGTTCCGCAGATACTTCAAACTGAGCCTCGCCAAGAAAGAACCTTTTAATCAACCCACAGCGTCCAAGGCTCGATAATTCCAATGTGTTCACTCCTTTTGTTACTAGTGATCATTAGTTTATTTATTTTTCTTTTGCAAAGCATCTATTGAGAAAACTTCAAGCACTGTCCTAAGTACTAGCTAGAGATGTAAGGAAATAATGCCAAAATACACAGAATTAACATGCCCGGCATGTTTCACAGACCTATACTCAAGCACTTCATGTATAATTTCTTATGAGACTGTGAGCCTCCACGTATATTTTAAAACTTCATTTTTTTATTCTAAGAATTGTGCGAGCAATATCTATTGCATGCTAACTAAGATGGTTTAGAAAGAAACCCATTTTTCTTAGGCTAGGAACAGTAGGTCTATGACCTGCTCACACCTTTCATCCTGATCCCCTCTGTTCTACAATTCCATAAATAATTGAGATTCAGGAAATAGATAATAAGCAATGTTTATAAGCTCTCCCAGTAGGCCACCAATTGTATAACCAACCACAAGAAGTAAATTTTACCATAAAACTATATATAATTTTTTTCATCAAAATTTGAAAATAGGCCAGGCATGAGCTCATGCCTATAATCCCAGCATTTTGGGAAGCTAAGGTGGGAGGATCGCTTGAGGCCAGGAGATATAGACCAGTCTGGGTAACACAGAGAGACCTGTCTCTACAAAAATATAGAAATAATTAGTTGAGCGTGGTGGTGTGAGCCTGTAGTCCCAGCCATGTGGGAAGCTGAGGTGGGAGGATCACCTGAACTCAGGAGTTCAAGGATGTAGTGAGCTGTGATCATGCCACTGCACTCTCTCTTTTTTCTCTCTCTCTCTCTAAATAAGTAAATAGAAAATAGTCAGCTTATAGGTCAATTCTGTTCTGGTTAGCAACTTAATATAATTGGCAGGTAAATAAGTAAATTTGGCTCATTACTATCCCTAGTAACAGCTTAAAGTAGTGTTGGTTTGCATATATTAATATTTTAAAAAGTTTAAAAGATTCTGAAAGTATTAAAAGATTAGCCTTTTTAACAAAGAATTCCAAATGGTGGTAAAATGTTATAACAGAATGATCAACAACAAAAAATTCTAATTACAATTATATTAATCTACTAATCAACTAAATGGTAGGAGAGCAATGCGGTGATATGATTATGATAACAAGTTTTTTATAATTATGTGGCATTTGCTACAATCTGATCTCTGTTTCCTAGAAACTCAAAATACGGGTAACTCTAGAAATCAGAAGCCAATGAAAAAGAATTATTGAAAGATACCAAGGGTTTATCTATCAGTTTCTTTTTTCCTTTTCTTTTTGACACATATGAAACTAATTGTTTGTTAAATGGAGAAGTGAGTTGATAAGAAGAGGGTTCCAAGCAGTGTTACTAAGGAGAGAATTCAGGGCAGTTAAGTCAGAAAGAGATGGGAGTGGCTGGCCTTGGAATATTGTTGCCCACTAGAACAGACCCATTTCTTTGAAGGGATAAAAATGTAATGTTGACTTGGGAAATAAGTTTGGGTTAATGATCATAATAACTTACCTTTAGTTGCTCATCTCATATGAAGATATTTAGTTTATATTGGTGTTTGTTGTTTGATTTCTTTGGGAGAATGAGAGGTTGTAATATGCATTGTTTCCCAAGCTTGACCAAGTATAATACTCAACAAGACACTCATGAAAATGCACATTACAGGAATTCTTTCCTGGCTATACTATTTCTTTTGCCTGAGGATTTGTCCCTGAGCTGAGGGACTTGTATTTTTAACTAGTGTCCCTGTTGATTCTCAATACTTGGCAATTCAGAGAATGATTGTTTAGAGTGTTAAAAATAGGGGAATGTGGGGATATTCCTCATGGCTTTTTACTACTGGAAGTTTTACTCCTCATGCCAGACCTTAAACAGCATTTACTGATTCACTCTGGGGCGGCCAGGACTACAACCATCCCAGTACCCAGGCATTAGGTAAAGAGATTGAACTCTCCAGGAAAGAGAAACCAGACCTTAGTAAACACCCTAAAGACAATATTACTTGTCCTTTGTACTTTGACCTTGTCTCTTATAAGAAATTCATTGAATTTTTTGAATTTAACTTTGCATTTATTCTCACTTCTTATTCTCTTTTCCATATTTTCTTCTCTTTTACTGATGGTGCCCCATAAGTGTTTTGGTAAATATCTTTGCAGTTTCTATGCTCAATACACAGAATAGAAGAAATATTCTACATTACCCAGTTTGCATTTAGTACTAATTTTAAATCCTTTTGAAATTCACAGTTACAACATTTATCAGCCTTCGTTACCCAATTCTAAGATAATATTCAAAAGTTTAACAATCCCCCCCCCACTTAGTTCTTGCTAACACTTAAGAAATGATAAATTAGTATCTCACCACCAAGTGTCTGAATTTACTTTTTTTTCTCTAAGTGTCTGCTGAGATTTGCTAGTCCTATTGCTCCAATGTATCCTTCAAGGATACACACAAAGAGAAAAACAAATCATTTCTGTGAATATTATAAATCAGAGCACTGGTCCATAAAAGCTTAGTGCACTTAGTTGCTGTAACTTATTAAATCAAGATGGAATGTTGAAGTATTAGAGAAAATAATGTGTCTGTCTTTTGAAAACAATCTTCAAAGATGAAAGGCAAAAAAATTAAGATGTAGGTTTTATCTAAACTGATCATCCTTTTGAAGTCTTTCACACCAATATTCTCCACCTGGGAATTTTGGCTGAGCTAAATACAGCATATGGTTTGCTGGAGAGGTTTTAATATAAATAAATGCTAGTTTTCATCAGAATACAGAAGGGGATCTGCCCAGAAACCATGGAATTAGAGGCTATTATGACTCATACATTTCTGCCTTGACAATTTTGTTTTAATGTCAGACATTTGGTGATTAATTTCAGGTTTGTCATTTTCTACATTTGCATAAGGTCCAGCCAAACTGGCTATGCAAATGCTTTTTGTTAATTAAATTTGATTGTATTGCCTATACTGGGTATAGAAATTATATTTACAATAAATATTTCCAATAAAAATTAAATATGTGCAAATATTGCCACAGTAATGAAAATCGTATGAGGAGGTAGATTCTTCCTTCTGCTTCCAGAAAAAAAAATCAAGGGAAAAGTTAAAGCTTAAATTTTTTGGTAAGTGGAGATCTAAAAACATTTTTTAGTGGTTGGAATATAAAATATTATATTTTGTCTCAAGTAATTTCAAATCCCATATAAATTAATCTCTTTTAGAAGAGAAAAATTACACTATGCCCTTTTGTTAACTATTAATCATATATAAGCTTGAATATTGTAGGATATTTGTTTTAGCCAATATGATGATTTTGGGGGATAAATGGGTGTTTTAATACAGAAACTATTAAACGAGTTGGCTACATTGTTGCTTTGAACTATAATTCTTAAAAATAAATTAATAATTGTAGAGAGGTCAGAACCTATATTAGTTTTCTATCACTGCATAACAAATTACCACAAACTTAGTAACTTGAAATTACATCCATTTATTGTCTCTGAGTTCTGTAGGTCAGAAGCCCAGGCAGGCTTCTCTGTTCAGAGTACCTAACGGCTGAAATCAAAGCTCAACTGGCCTGGGCTCTTATCCAGGTGCTCTGGGAGGAATCTGCTTCCAGGCGCATTCAGGTTGTTGGCATAATTTAGCTCCATACAGGTATTAGATTGAGGCTCCTGTGTCCTTGCTCACTGGTGGCCGGGGGTTGTTCTTGGCTGCTAGAGGACACCGCAGTCCTCAGCTCATGGCCCCGTCCATGTGCGGAGCTAACCCTGGCACAGAGTGCTTTGGGTCTCCTGGCTTCCCTTCACCTTTCTCTGCTGCCTTTTAATGGGCTTCTTTAATTAGATCAAGTCCAGATGATAAGCTCTATAGATTAAAATCAACTGATTTGGGGCTTTCATTACAACTGCCAAATTCTCTCACAGCAGTATCTAGAATGATGTTTGATTGACTAACCAAGTGATGAGAACCTTGGGGACCATCTCTAGAATTCTTTCAACACAAAACCCTTGTAGTGCAGCTACCTGAAGGCTATCTTCTTCCTGGTGAAAAATAAACTGCCTGTGAATTCTCGTCTCGCAGATACACACTTCATAAAGTATCAGCAAGTATCATGCAGTACAATAATGAAAGGGAACTTAGAAAAGTCTAAAGTGCTTTATTAAACCACAAATTTGAAGTAAGTTACATTCGATAGGGAATGAAGAAGAGAATATTACTTCCATTAACCAGGACATTTGGAATATTTGATTTTTTTAAACTTTTCAAATGACTTGAATGATTATTATTGCACATTTTAAAATGTACCAACATCAAATGTAGCAATATTTATTTCTTACATTCCTCTTCTTTAGAGGGACACATGATTCTTAGAAATGTAAGTCTCATCAAGATATGTCTGTAATACAGTTGAATGGAAAAATTATTTTTCATAAAAGTCAGCTCAAGTTATTGTTTATGATATTCCACACCTTTGCCACAGCTAGTTAGATCAGCCTGGGATTTCCAGTATTTTCTTTTAAAAGAGATTCACAGCATGAGATTTCAAACCTTCATTGTTAACTTCCTTGTATCTTACATACCCTTTAATATGTTAAGAAATTATTGTTTCAATTTCTAATAGAGATGAAAAGCAATTGGTCGTCATCCCTTGTGGGAAGCAGGTGGCGGGGGCGTGGGGGGATCTTTCCCATGAATCCCACTGGACAGCAGGATGAGTGAATTCTCCCTTGCTGATGGTCAAAGGGCAAGGGTGACATAATAAATAAAGGAAAGTTGTATGAATGAAAGATCAAGATAGCCCCTCCTTATTTTGGGGGTCTGTTTTGTCATAAAAATATTCTAATCTGAGAATGTTTCTTTTGAGGGTATCAGTAAAATACAGAAGATACTTTTAAGTTAGAAATAGGTCAATTATAAGAGCACATTCCTCAAACTAAACATGAGCATTATGAGTAAAGAAGACACCATGGCCAGGAATTCAATAAGGATTCCACGTGTTGATGTTGAGATGTTTCTTAATCTTGTAACAATTTGACCTCTGCAACTGTAGCCTGAGGGGGAATATTTTCCATTTATATTCCTCATCTATAAAAGGTGTTCTAAGTACTGAGATAACAAATCCTTCTATAGAATCCTTCGGAAGGAAGAGGATGAATAAATGTAGTAGAACAAGTTATGATGATGATGAACGTGAATAAGCATCTTAACAAAACACACTAGCTGTCTCCATTTCCTTCCTTAAAATGAGTCATTGGATCAACAAGCTACAGGGAAATAGAATATACTTTATACTGACATCTCCCCACTATTGTATTGCAGAACTAGGTTTCTGCATACTTGGAGGAGCCTTTCGGGTGCTAGGTTGGCTTTCTGTTCCAGCTGCTGTTATTGCTTTTCCCTGCTGCTTGTGAGTCTGTACCCAAGGCATGGAAATATAGACTCCATGTCTATTCAGACATTGCTGATTTTCTCTGAAAGTTTCTCTCCAGGCTACTATACTATGGAGGAAGAAATTGGGTCCAATCCAACAAGCAAAGGTGTGGAGCTCTGAGGACGGTAACCATCCATCACATTGTTAGTGCTAGGTCTCTCGGAAGCAGGCCTGTGGCAGGTTGCTCACTGGCAAAAGTGTAGGACTGTTAGCCATGATGATAAAGCTGTTCCTGGCACAGAGAAGTAAGGAGCTCTTTATCTTGTCAAAACTTACCTTGTTGAAACTTACCTTGCTGAAACCCCAAGCCTGCTTGAGATTCCAGTCCTGTGCTTGTAGCCTGCAGATGTCTACTTCCAAGACTTTAGACATTATCTTCTTGAACAGCATCTCCAAAATAATTTGCTATTGAGCACAGCTTATTACCAAACTGTGATATCTTGGCTGAAATGAGTCAAGTCACTCAATTTTTTTCATAGCATGTCAAGATTTGTGTGATGAGGGGAAAAAAGAAATAGAAGAGAAACTATACCAATGGTCTTATTTAGTAGTGTTTCACCCCATTGTAAAAATGAGATGTTTCTTTTTTTCTCTCCTTTTTATTAATATTAATACTTGAGCAAAGATGGAAATCTCTTTGCTCTTAAATGGATGCCTAGCCTTGTTATGGATAAACGTTTTGAGAATTGTATAGGAAAACGCCATCCATTAAACTTAAATAAAACTCCATTTAAATAAAACTCCATTTATACATTATACTTTTTTAACAATAAAATCCAACTTTATTTTATAATGACTACAATTGTAACAGCCAACATTTAGTGAGTGTTTACTGGCATACTGATCTAAGCTGTTTACATGTATTAATTTATTTAATTCTCACAACCACCCCCACATACAGGGTAACATTATACCTCCATTTGATAGATGGAGGCTTGAGGCCCAGAGAAGTTAAGGAATTTGCCTAAGGTCACATAGCAGGTAAGTGGTAGAGCTGAAATTTGAGCCCAGAGAGTCTGGACTCCTAACCATTATGCTATAGCTGTTCTGCAAGGCATTTTATTAATATTCTAATATGTCTTCAGATTGGGAGTCCTTGAAGCAAAAACTCTTGTGTAAATCAGTGGAAAGGAACTGACTTGAAGGAAGGCATTTTTCCAAATTTTTATTGTGTCCTCAGTAAATATAAATTTATAATGCTGACTCAAAAGTAATTTATCTTGAATAATAATTACAACTAACATTTGCAATGTATACAAAGAGTTTTCATATATAATGCTCTTTATTATATGAGGTTTGAAATAGTAAATGCATGCAAAATAGCATGGGGTTAAAAATACTGGTTCTAATTTTTTTGTCACTGCTTTTATTTATATAATTGTTTAACCATCTCAACAAATAAGTAACTAGGATGGTATTGTCACCACCACCATTTTACACTCAAAGAGCATACTCTAAAAAGTTGAAAGACTCACTCATGCTTACTGTACCTAATACAGTAATGAGCCACATGTTGCAGGACCTCGGCATTGGTAATGGCAAGAAGAGCGACTGGAATCTCATTCTTCTGGCCACAAAGTGTATTCCCTTTCTATTCTGTCTGCTTTGCCTTTGATGTTTGATTAAATTTTTATATTTTGCTTCACATTTTCTTGGATTTTTTTCTAAGCATTTATTTAATTGAATAATTAATAGGAAATGTTCTCTTAAGAAAGAGATATCCATCCTACCCCACCCCAGCATCTATCCTGAGCATCTTCTGAAGGACATGAAATGAAGGTAGCTGTACTGCTGAGCCCCCGATATTCATTCGAAGACATTAACTGAGCGCCTCCTGTTGGTGAGGTCTGCACTGGGCCCTACAGAGGCTATTTGGTGTCAGAGAGGGAGTACATGTAAATAAGTAAATAATCTATTCTCTCCACCCTCAAGGATCTTGGCATCGAATATTATCTTATTCTCTAAGAAATTTAATTTGCTTTGCAGTTTTTATGAAGGAAAAATGTATTTCTAGAAAGTGAGCTGAATTTTTTGCCTTCATGTTTCATAGGTTGGGGGGCTGGGGTAGTGCCATAAACCCCAGAGTTATTAGTTAACTCTCTTCTTCCACCTCCTGCTGCCCTTTCTTCCATATGGTTGTCTACTTGAGGGAAGGAGGACAAGGGAGCACAGCCTTTGTGTGGCACCTTGATTTTGTCTCCGGGAAACAGATTTTAGGCTTCTGACCTCAGAACTGTAAGGGAATAAATGTGTATGGTTTTAAGGCACTAATGTTGTAGTAATTTGTTATACCACAGCCTTAGGAAACTCACACACTCAATTCCATGGAATTTTTGTTCTTTTCTTCCCTGGGGCAAAGATCTTTGCCCAGCCTCAGAGGTAGGAAGGCAAAAAGGGGAAGAAAAATGAATTACCAAGAGGAAAAATAACCCAGAAAATATCTTAAAAATATTTTCTGTGTTGTGTCTTGGTTATTCATTCAATATTTGTGAACTATGCAGGGATCCTCAAACTTTTCAAACAGGGGGCCAGTTCACTGTCCCTCAGACCACTGGAGAGTGCGCACTGTGGGCCCGGGACGAGTCGGCTGCTAAGCAGGACAGGCAGCGGTGGCAAAAACACCCGGCGGGACGGATAAACGTCCTTGGCGGGCCGCATGTGGCCCGCAGGCCGTAGTTTGAGGATGCCTGATCTAGAGCCTTAACTACTTTTCTCTCACACTCATATTTTGTCTGTTTTACACCTTATAAAAGAGCGAATGTTGATTGAAATTTGCTATCAAGTCTCTTGCACTGATATAGAACTGATTCTCTTCCTTGTAGGTAGTATCTAGGATTAAGAAATCACTCTTTAGATCCATGGAGGATTATGCTTGTGTTGCTTGATTATACATCTAGAGTTATCAGGGTGAGCAAATTTGTCACGGAAAGACTATCAAAAAAAATTCTGGCTATAGTAGCCATGTCTTTGCCTCTAGTCAAATGACAGTTAAAAGGTAAATGCAAGCTGTGTTCCCTGCATCTGAAAAACTTTATCCAAAGTTTCAATCTGTGAGGGTTTCTCTTTGCTCAATGGCCCCCAAAATAGATAAGGCATGACTCACCTCAGAACAAAGGGAAAAATTGTATTAATATGAGAGAAAGGCTCCCATCTTTAATTATACCTGAGTACAAGTGCCTTGTTCAGAATTGATACAATGATATACTATGTATCAACTAATGTGGATTTAGCCAAGTCTAAGAAATTTTAAAATGAAGTCTCTATATAATACGTATAAATGGTAGTTCAATTCATGGGCTATATATATTAATTGAAACAATACATACCATCCTCTTCTCTTTTTCTCATAAACTGGCCATTTTTCTTAGCATAGACTCCATATCCATATATTTATATTAATATTCATTATAAAATTTCTACAGCCACAAGTGGAATGATACACTCTTCAAATTGACCCTAAACTGGTGTTTATTATATTTCTTACGTGTCAGATAGTATATTTCATAACTAACACCTTGTTACTCTTCCTCTCACCTGTCTTCACTCTTCTGAAGTACAACTTTGCCTTCTGGTATTTTAGTGCCAGCTAATTATCAGTTCCAACAACTCAGTGAGCAAAGAGTTTGTGACACTGTACAATATGAACTCTCTTATTAATGAACCAACAGAAATAGGGTTTACAATTTACAGACTACTCAAAGGGATTCCATCATGCAAAAGCAGTTTCATGTCAATTTCCCCCTATTAACAAAGAAAATGTTGCTAGAGTTTGAAGGATAGACTGCACTGTAGAGAAAATAACACTACTTTAGTTTCTTGAATACTTATCATATTGAGCTTTATTCATTTTGGTGCTGAATTGTATTTTGAATCATTTTTCTTGCTTATTCTTAAGCATGAGAAATTTATATCTGCCCATTTTCTACCACTTCACCTCCTGAAATATTCTTTAGTCATAACTGATTGAATGGTGCACAGATGTGGCTTGCAATGTGCACTCTGTTGAAAGAGGAAACAAGCTAACACTCTTCCTGTCAATATGGCAATATAGCATTTCTCTTGAAAAAGTATTTAGAACAAAGATGTGCAGTGATGCAGGTTGTCTCGTGTTTTAGCAAATAATCTATGAAGTGACATCCCAGGACTTTGTTAGGGTTCTTGAGAAAGAAATACTGACGTGAAAATAGGGAAAATTCTACTTAAATTAAATGAACTAGAAATTAGGGGAACGGGCCTTTATAGCAAAGCTCACGTCAAAATATTTTTTCTGTCTCTGTTTAATCATGTTAGGACCCAGTTCCTTCATTTTAAAAGTGAGAAGTTTACTTAAATGCTCTCCAAGATCCTTACCAGCTGCTGCACTTTGAAATGCGGTGCCTTGCACCAAGACCGACTTACATGTCCTCCTCACACCTGCTTTGACTTTTAACACATCTGCTTTTAAAAGATGCTCAAATTGATAGCCAGCTGTGCTCCTTCTAGCATCACCTCATATCAAGGACTTGGTTTGTACAGCAGTGTCTATTCAGCTTAATACATTTTTAAGAGCTATCATAGAACTTGCAAATAGAACTGCTAGTTTTTTTTTTTTAGAGACGGGGTCTCGCTCTTGGTCAGGCTGGTTTCGAACTCCTGACCTTGAGCTATCCACCCGCCTCGGCCTCCCAGAGTGCTAGGATTACAGGCGTGAAGAACTGCTAGTTTTAAAGATATCTGGTCAATTTTTCCACACCTAAAAAATAAGTAACTAAATCATAACCTTTTTCAAATGACCCATCTGTGATACCTTTAGGTTTCCCTGATAGGTGTCAAAGAAGTTCACATGAGTTGTAAATACTAAATCAAATATCACCCAAATTAGACTGGTACTGTAACTAAGAACTTTCAAAACGGAACAGAATTGAATGCTGCATTTTAGACTTAGATTAGCCAGTGGACTGTGATTTGGAAAGAGGTGATCCCTTGGTGATCAAGACAAACAAAACTGAAACCTTAGCCAGAAACCATTAGCAGCTGGTACAGTGTCAAGTGAGTAGGTGGCTCTCTGGTAGCATGAAAGCTCTTTAAGTGCGTAAGTGGCAATTTCCTGTCGTTCTGAGCTCAACAGATTTATTTCAGGAACGTTCCTAAGCCTCATATCCTAGTGAAGGAAAAGTGTATTATTTCTCCTCACCTAAGGTTATTTTCTGTGGAGTAAATGATCAATTTTTGTGTCTTCCCATCCCTGCAAGATTTTTTTTTTCATTTTTTTCATCAATAGCCATATAATGTGAAACACACATAGAACACAGCCTTTGACTTATATTCTTTTACTAAATGGCATCTCAGTATCTTTAATACTGACTCAGATACCTTATAACCTGTAATATAATAGCTATTCTTTTCTCTATTGTAAAGAAGGTAAATTTCAATCCATTGGGTGAGACAGGTAAGTGGAAATTCATGCAGATAACAAAAATAGTCTTCCAATTACATACTGGAAAGTGTAGGTACAATTTGTAGTGTAGATATTTGACTGTATGTTATTTCTGCAAGAATACCTGGAGTGAGTGAGATGGGCAAAATGTGAAGATAAAGAGGAAATAATAGTGCAGTCTAAATACTGTTAATAGAAGGTTACACTTAATAAAAAAGCTGGTTTCTAAGAGCCAACATACTTCAAAATCTTAGGATAGAAAATATTAAATGGCCATGTAGTTAATCACTAAAAAATAATCGTTAGCTTTGTGTTGTTGAAGTACACGTTTCTGTGATCATGCTGAAAAATCTTGTGTAGTGGCTAGAATTAATAGATTTCTAGAGACAAGTACTGTTCTATCTAGTGGCTTTAATTTTAAATATGTTTTTATCTGATAATTTATAAAACTTAATAATTTCTAAAACTGCTTCTAAAACTTCCCCAAGTCACTTTGACCATTCAGAATTTTATAGGTTCCTATTACAGTTGACCCTTGAACAATGTGGGGGTAGGGGTGCCAACCCCTGTACAGTCAAAAATTCACATACAACTTTTGACTCCTCCAAAACTTAACTACTACTAATACCCTGCTCTTGGCCAGAAGCCTTACAGGTAGCATAAATAGTTAACACTTATTTTGTAGGTTATGTGTATTTTATGCTGTATTCTTACAATAAAGTAAGCTAGAGAAAAGAAAATGTTACTAAGAAAATCATACGGAAAAGAAAATACGTTTAATATTCATTAGGTAGAAGTGGATCATCATAAAGGTCTTCATCCTCATCATCGTCACATTGGGCACACTGAGGAAGAGGAGGAGGAGGAGGAAGAGGAGGGCTTGGTCTTGCTGTCTCAGGAGTCATGGTTTGTCTGCAAGTTTTTTCGAATTGTCACAAATCTCCAAAAAATTTTCCATAATATTTATTGAAAAAAATCCATATATAAGTGGACCTGCACAGTTTAAACATTTGTTGTTCAAAGGTCAACTATAATACCTTATAAAAAAATAACATGAATTTCTTTAGGAGGGTACAAAGGTGTACTTATCCTTTGGTGAAGGGTTTCTTCCACTCCCAACGCACCTTCTCCCTCCTTCATTCTTGCCCACACACTCGATTGCTTTATGTATCTAGTGACTTTTCACATGCTTTCAGGCCATCATCCTACATCCAATGCTCAAGTCCTTCTTTGACCTCTAGTCAAGAATCAAAGGGAAAAAAAATCTATGTTCATAGTCTATCTTCTAAACAAAGCACATCATTTAATTTCTCTGGGCTTCTTAGTCTTTTATATAAAAAGGAAAGTTTTGTGAATGAATCCCAGAAACAGGCTTCACATTTTTTCTGCACAATATCAACTATGTACCTATAGCTCCACCACCTCATCATGGACTCTCCTTGCCAGTGGGCAGGTGCAGTATCATGGCCTGTAGTCTTTAGGAGCCATGGCTAAGTGGGGGACTGCACTGGTCCTCAGCTGCCTGTGTGAGCCAAGAAGAACCCCTATCCTTGGCGAAGCAACCTTGCAGAGAAAGAGGTTTACTGAAATATCTAGTCTACCAGGAAGGTGGAGAACAAGATCTGGAAACCAGAGGACATATGGAAAGATGGTAAAGTTAGAATGACTGGGAAAGTGCAAAAGGCAGACCTTGGAAAGACTTGTTTGAGGAAGGAGGAGGCAGAAGGCTTCCAGAGAGGCAAGTCTCCATGAGAGATGAGAAGAAAGCATGAAGATGCTAAGTGGATTTGAACACAGCAGTCCATGAGTCATTCCTGATATCTCACCAGTAAATAAATCCTTTGGGAGCTCAAAGTTTTGACTTTTAGAATGTGAAGGCTCTATAGATTTTCTTTCATCCATCCCTTAGTTGCTCATTTGAATGAATATATCATCTACTGTGCATAAAAAGAAATGAAACAGGCCAAGTGAGGCTTAGGTGAACTGGGAAGTCTGTAACCTGTAGGTGGACAGTTGTGCCTTGGCTCTAGATGCAGAACAGTGGACCCAAGTGACCAGATCACCAGGATTTTTTTTTTTGTAGTCGTACTGCATTTCATTATATTTATTTTAATTTTTCCTTTTATTTCATCATATCATGGGGGTACAAATATTATTAGAGTTACATATATTGCCCTTGCGCCCCCCCCCCA
>VBSM01003157.1:7294898-7340323 GCA_008086735.1 Cheirogaleus medius
ACCTTGAAGACAATGATCTCGTGTGCCAACTGACCCACGATTTCCAGCTCAGTGTAGGGACGGGATGTTGATGGTTAGGAGATATGTTAGCTTTATTTGAAATGTTTGAATGTTTTATAATGTCATATATTATGAAATTTAAAATAAATACAAATTTTAAACTAATTAACAAAACATAAATTAGGGAAAGATTGAGAAATATTATTCTAGTACTTTCTAATCTAATGGAAAAATAGAAAGTTGATTAATGACTATTTTATTAAAGAATTTGAGTTCATGTGGTCCAATACTTTGTAGAGTACAAGAAAATTCATTCATTCATTCATTCTTCCTGTCATTACTTCAATGTGTATTTATTTATTCAACACTGACTAACTCCCAGCCACTGTGGACACAGAGGTGACCATAATGGTTGCTGTCATCAAGAAGCTTACAGAGAGAGAGAGAGAAACAAGGAGGATTACAACCTATTGAGAACAATCCCTAAGACAATTCGTAGCACTCTCATAGTGAGCAGTACAGGGTATGATGGGAATGTGTGAGCTCCGAAACCTTTCTAGTAGCCTCCAATCCATTCTATAAACCTTAGTTAAGACTTTGACTTCCAAGTGGTTCATTTCCAAACAGTGCACCACGATCACCTGCCTCTGGATTTGACTTATAAAAGCTTGCTAAGGACGGGCTTTTGGCCACCTCTCTTTTTGGAGTGTTTCCTCTCTATCTCCTGACTCCAACGATTAGATAGATATAAGGCCAGTCTTCCTCAGAGAGCTTACAAGGACAATGCACACTGGACCCAGCTTTTTTCTTTTGCTTTCTTATGTTTTTCCTTATGTTCAAAACTTTATTGGAGAAAAACCAAGGTAGATATGTACTTAATGCACTGCTCCCTGATGGTGCTCTGTAAAACAGTGATCTTTCTCAGGATATCAGTAGGTAGACTAGGAAAAAATAGCAGGCTATCAAAGAATTTGGGGGGAAATGGATTAAGTATAATTGAGTCATTTACTTCACTACAGAAGTTTTCAGAGTCTTTAACAGTTGCATCATGAATCTCCAAGAGGGGTCAAATATTTTTTAATCTCACTTCCCTTTTGTTTGTGGGTGATGCATCTATTATCATTTGGCAAATCTAACAGAAGTCACAATTTGGGAAATCCCTCTTAAATATCAGTCTGAAAATATCAGTAATCGCCTTCCATCTGAATCAAGTTGTCCTTTAGTCACTTTAGGTAAACTCCTATCACCTGTGTTCCATGATCGATGTATTTTTCTTATTATTATTTTATTCCTTATGCTAAGAAATATCAAAACAGGGGAGAATAGAAAAAAGAAATTATTTTGCTTATTGCTCATAATGCCACATTCAAGCTTGTCTATGTGTATATTTTTACATGGCCAAAGTCACCACACATGGTTTTATATATGTAAAGAATCGAATATTGTTTCCCAAGATTTTTCTAAATTGATCCATGATCTTTATCGTTGTCATTGTAATTGAAGCACCATTTTCTAGTCAGCAATTTACTTAACCATTTCCTTCTCGTTAAAGAGCTAGATTCCTTCCAATTATCCCCTACTCTAAAAACTGCAAAGAACATCTTGACATTCATTATCTTTTCATTATTATCAGACATTCCTCAAAGACTCATCCTCCTTTTAAATTCACTGTTGTAAAGCTCTTTGATGTACCTTACTGAAAATTACTCTTCAAACTACCCAGCAACCCCTACAGGTTTTACAAATGGTTCTTTGACAAACACTGTTGTTGATTTCTCATCAACTAATATTATTTTTATTTATTTATTTGGAGACAAGGTCTTGCTCTGTCACCCAGGCTGGTGTGCAGTGGCATCATCATAGCTCACTGCAACCTCAAACTCCTGGGTTCAAGTGATCCTCCTGCCTCAGCCTCCCTAGTAGCTGGTACTACAGGTGTATGCCACCATGCCCAGCTGATTTTTCATATTTTCTAGACATGGGGTCTCCATATGTTGCCCAGGCTGGTCTTGAGCTCCTGGCTTCAAATGATCCTCCCGCCTCAGCCTCCCAAAGTGCTGGCATTACAGTCATGAGCCTACCACACTCGGCCCATCAGCTATCTTTAAAGAGGTCACGTCAGCTCCCTATTGAACAAGTAGGACCACTTTTAGGTAGACAGACCGAAACATTGATGATACACCTACTGGATGCACTTACAGGGGATTTTCATAAATAGGTCATTATTTTAGCTGAAAATTTAGTGTCACTGATGGTATAGTCACCAAAGCATTCAGTAGTTTTGTAGAAATATGTTTGTAAATGCAACACGTATTTTACTGTATCATCTAACAGGAAACCAACTTTTGCTACAGATTAACCAGTTAAAACTCCACTTTACTTTTTTTTTTAACCAAAGGACTTTGCTCAACAAATAATTTTTTAATATTCTTTAGCAAAGGAAATAAAACCCCATAAATCTCTTTATTGTCAAACATGATAATACCTGACTTATTCAGAAATAAAATTCTGTCAAGTTTTAGTCATTCAGACCAGTGATTTTCTTAACAAGTATTTATTGAGCACCTATTATTTGCCAGGCAGTATTCTAACACTAGGCATATAGTCATGAAGAAAACAGACAAAAATATTTCATGGAGTTTACTTTCTAGTGGGAAGAGAAAGACAATAAATAAAATAGATTGCATACGTAGAATGTTAGAATGTGATCAGTGCTGTAGAGAAAGAAATAAATCAGAGAAAACTGAAAGGAATACCCTGAGTGAAATGAGCATTGCCAATTTAAAGAGCACCATCAGGGAGGACTTTACTGAGAAGGTGACAAATGAGAAAGACCCTGAAATAGGGGAGAGAGTTGGGCATACTTGAATCTAAGGGAGGAATCTGCCTCTCAAGAACAATGGCAAGTACCAAGAGCTTAATATTATTGGGAATTACCGTCTACTGGAAAAAGTACTGAAATTTGGAATTAAAAAATCTAGATTTTAGGGAGAGCTCCTATAATATCTACCTATGTGACCATTAGCGAGTCACTTAGCTTCTCTAACATTCAAGTATAAAATGTGGGGATTGACCTGGGGAATGGAATCATCTCAGAGTTTCTTACCTACTCAACTATTCATTTAACAATAACTGAGTCATTAAGAGGGAGATAGATGGATGTGGAGAAAAGGGAACTTTTGCACATCATTGGTGGGATTTAAATTAGTTCGGCCATTATGGAAAACAGTCAGGAGGTTCCTCAAGAAATTAAAAATAGAACTCCCACATGATCCAGCAATCTCACTACTGTGTATATATCCAAAGAAAATGAAATCAGAATATTGAAGAGATACCTGCACTTGCATGTTTATTACAGCATTATTTACAACAGCAAAGATAAAGAATTGACCTAAGTATCCATCAATGGATGAATGGATAAAGAAAATATGTATACACACACACACAGTGGAATACTATTTAGCCTTAAAAAGATGGAAATCCTGTCATTTGTGATGTGGATGAACCTGGAGGACATTATATTAAGTGAAATATACCAGGCACAGAAGGGTAAATACCACATGATCTCAGTTAATATGTGGAATGTTAAAAAAGTCGGTCTCATAGAAACAGAAAGTAAAATGGTGGTTACCATGGGGTTGGGGAAGATTGGGAGATGCTGGTCAAATGATAAATTTTAGTTGGACAGGAGGAATAAGTTCAAGAGATCTATTGTACTAGATAATGACTATAGTTAATAACGATGTATTGTAAATTTGAAAAATTTTTAAAAATTAAAATATAAGTGCTACTTGATTACCGAGAGAGAAAGAGAGAGAGAGAGAGAGAGAGAGAGAGAGAGAGAGAGAGAGAAGAGGTTAGATGGCATTTAGCACATTTAATTCACAAAGCATGGAAATAAATGATGCATTTAAGAAACTTTCTCTCACAAGTGCTTATAATAAAAGAGTTCAGTGCTTAAACGTTAAACTTCTGGAAAATGTGATTACACCAACACTTCGTTTCCTGAAACTGATCATGGGGTGTGACTAGGAGTGATAAGGGTAAAGGGGTACGAGGGTAGATTTCATTTTTTTAAGTTTTGTTTCATGTTTGACACATAATAGTCACACATATTCACGGAGTACATACAGTGTGATGTTTCGATATATGTAGACATTGTATAATCAAATCAGGGTTAGTAGCAGTGTTTGTCTTAAGCAAATTTGTTTAGTTCGTTTGATATGTACATCCTTTCAGCACTTGGCGTGGTGTGCTCTGTCCCGCATTTGTGAAAACTGTGCAAGATCAGATAATTTATTTGCTGCTAACTGAAATGCACAAGTGAGTCAGGAAGCTCACATCCCATAGAGCAGAGCAGGGCAATGCTGCTTTCAACATGTTAATTTTAGGGTCTTTATTGGCTTGTATATATTTTTATAGATATTCTTTGCATAGAGCCACAAATAAAAGCAGCAGATGTCTATATCAAGACAGAGAGATGGCTGCCTGTATATTTACATATTTTGGGTAACTTTTGCCGATTAAAAACCCACAAGGCCTTATACAGTCTTGGCAGTGACAGCCATCTCATCAGGGAAGGGAGGACCTGAGGTTTCAGAATCTTCTCTGCAACCTTGGGTTTGTTTCTAGATTTTTCTATTTGGTACCGATTTACAGCTGTTTCTAGCAAAGAAGCACAATTCATTTTTCTCCAGATTGAACTATTTTTTCTTTTTTGTTGAGGCAGAGGACACTGCAACTGATTGGTTTATCAAGGGCCATTTAGGGGAGGCGTCGCCATCACGTGCTACTTAAGCAAAACCATCTTGCAGGCACCACAAAGAATGGTTTTAAAGAGCAGCTCTAAGTGAAGTAAATCAGTTTCAAGTTCATTTGTTACCCACGCTCTGCCCAGCACTGCTAGGCTGGAAAGCAAATCACTTGAGTCACCATAAACTGAGGTGTTTTTATCTTACATTTGCTATCTCTCTGTTTTTGCAACAAAAAAATTCTAAGTTGATCTCAAGTAAATTATAATCTTATATAACAGGTGGATCTGTATTAACTTCCTCCTATAGAGAAGGGAGAGTGTGAATACTTACTGTGCTCCGGATGCTGGGCTAGCGAGGGAAGTATGCCATGTCATTTAATCTCACTACAGTGTATTGTTATTCTCATTTTTAAATGAGGAAACTGAGGCTGAGAGACATCATACAAATCATCATACATATGTTAATACATAGCCAGAACCTCCAAAATTTCTGTACTTTTCCCAAGAAAGCATTCTGACTCCCATTATCTAACTGTGGATTTACTGCTACAGGTAGTGGTTAGCATTCACTTGACATTTTAAACTCAAAACAGCACCATGGCTGCGGTGGAGTCAGAGTGGATCCGGGAAGCAGGGAGCCTGTCTGTTTTCTCCGGGCGCTCTCGAATTCTGCAGAGTTAGATTATTCAGGCTGAGTCTCACCTGGGGAAGCCACCACCCCTACATTCATATCCTAGTATGGACAGCTAATGCCTAAACCTTGACAAGTTACAAAACTCTTAACATGACCCACAGTACCGCTTGCCAACTTACAGTTTGTTTTGTGAGATATTCTAGGACCAAGACTGAGGAAGAAGTTTTTGCACCTCCTTTCTGATAGGTAATTTCACTGAATAGACTACCTCATAGCCCAGAAAGTCGCTGGGGACCCAAGAATCAGAAATAGGAAAATGGGCATGGCTAACGGATAGTTGTCTACCTAACAGGGCGTGGTGTGATATCCTGATGAATTTTCCAATCTGGAGAACCAGAAATGATTGCTTAACTCAGAGCTCTGTCTTGTAGATGGTGCTGTAGACTCAAAAAATTCTTATTCTCTCAACTATTCTCTTTTGGTATATTTTTTTAACCCTCTGGTAACATCCAACCCTTAAGTATTTGTTAGCCAGCGTATTCTGAGGTTTAAGTATTCTACCCTGAAACCAGAGCAGAATATTTTGGCCTCATTATATTCTTGATATAGCATTTTTAATCCTTTTTTTTTTTTTTTTTGCTTCCTGCTCAGAATGATATTTTAGAATCTGGATACCTCAAATTGAAAGAGCTAGGGACATTTGTGTGACGCTTGTGGTCAAGAGCCACTAACCGACCCCTAGCATGGTTTTCAACAGTATAGAAGCCTTTTCTATTGCTTCTTAAACTCAATTCAACTTAACCTAACTAGTGTGTGTCCATGTCTGTGTGTGTAGATGACAGAGGTCAAGAGGAATCAACTTAAGAGCCATTATCACCTTTTATAAAAGGGAGCCCTGTTGTAGTCACAAGAACCTGGCAGCACGTGTTAATATCATGCTGTTGGTGCCATAAGCCCAGGAAGAGCAGGCATGGTTTTGACACTTAGATTCACTTCTTACAAGCAGAAATCAGATTCTGATGTAATCATCTTCTGGCTGTCTATATTTGGCTATTTTAGAGATGAGACTACTTTTATCATAACAAGATATTGTTTCAAATCAAAGTAACTATTTTCTAAAAATACCTCCAATAGATTTGCTTGGCATTTTAAAATGTCAGTTTGAAGGATTCCTTAGTGGTCATGTAAAAAATGCAAGAAATGTCATATATATTTGGCTTGAATTATTTTTAAAACTTTGTAATTATCAGCAAGGAACAGAACTCAGATAGAAAACATCAACCTTAGAAAGTAGAGATTTAAACTTAGGAAACTTTTAACATAATATTTTTGTTCACTTGAAAATGACAGTGTCTTAGTCCAAAAATAAAATGAAAAGCGCCTTCAGAAGCAGAAAACCAAGATTTGGATCAATGGCATGACCATGGGCCAGTCACTTCACCACCCTGAAGAACTGTTACCTCATTGGTAAAATGGTTCTACAGTTTGGTTATCGTTTATCTGAAATGCTTGGTACCAGAAGTATTTTGGATTTCAGATTTTTTTAGATATTTGAATATTTGCATTATACTTACCTGTTCAGCATCTCAAATCTGAAAATCTGGAATCTGAAATGCTCCAAAATCTGACATTTTTTGAGCACTGATGTGACACTCAAAGGAAACATTCATTGGAATATTTTGGATTTTAGATTTTCAGATTGGGATGCTCAACCCGTAAAGGCAATACTCACCTCATTGAGTTGTTGTGTGTTTCAAATGAGCCGTGTGCATGAAATACTCAGTGTAGAGTGCAAACTTCTGACTTCAAACAGGGTCTCTTCCCCTGTGCACACTCACAGCCTCAGGTGCCCTTTTTGTCATGCTTCCTCTACTTTTATTCACTGCTAGATCCCTGGAACCTGGAATACTTGCCATTTAGTAAGTGTAAAAGAAGTATTTGTGGGAAGCAGGAGGGCAGGAAAGTTGGTTCTTGTTGGTCTGATTTCCCCAGTATCAGAATCTTCCTCTCTCTGCCTGTTGCCTTCACATGGATGACTCAGTAGCACTATCTGTGGGGACTGAGTCTCTGTTTCGCTCATAGATTACTGTCTCATGGGTCAGCCATGGGGCTCTCATACACTACAGCCCCCCAGCAATCTGTATCACCCTCCCAGGCCAAGTCTATGCTGCTTAGAAATTAACCCCATCCCCAGATCCATTCCTGTGTGCCCCTTGGTTAGGCACAGTGACACTCTTAGGCACAGTGACACTCTCTAAGGGCAAGGGGGTATCATCATCTTAGCCAAAAAAAAAAAAAAATGAACGTTGCTGAGTGTGGTAGTCATTAGTGGTCTTCACCAAATATTTTTAGTCTCTTCCTTTCTGGGTCCATAGAAGAGTTGCACTCCTCCGACCCCTTGTGGATAGATCCGGCCATGTGAGTTGCTTTAACAACTTGTGAGCGTGAACAGACATGTCACTTCAGTTTTAGGAGCAAGAGGAGGATTTGCCGCATCCCTTTTTGTTATGTTGGTGGACATGGAAGCCAGTTTTAATGAAATACATTAGTATTGCCATTGTGGGGGCAGCTCTCCCTTGATCCAGGTCAGGAATACTGGGATCCTTCCCAGCTGTGACGCTCCTGCCTGTTTAGTCCTCCTGTCAAGGAAGTGTGGATTCTGCAAGGACTGGAGGTCAGGAAGCTCCAGATGCAAGCTCAACTTGCCCTTCAAGTCCTGAAATTGAGAGGGAATCTTTCCAATGCCAATACTGTATCTGGAAAGACAAATCATTCATGTATGATTTAAGAACAGAACCAAACAATTAGCAAGTAGGAGGATATTTTGATATACTATCTCAGAGATTACCAAAGAGAGGAATTTTAATTTGACTTCCGAAGTTTGACGTGGAATTTTGGATTTCTACATCATTAGATTAAAATTTTGTAAAAAGCTTTACGAAAGATAGAACATTTACTAAGACCCAGAAACCTCAGAATAATTACATAGCAATAAATGCCAAAGGAGAGGAAAAAAAGAAAGCAAAAATACACAAGCTTTACAAAAACCAAACACGATTTCTCACATTGCCACACACATAGATACATGACCCATGTATATACCTTTTCTAATAAGTGAAATAGAAACCAAAGAAATCAACTGGTAAAAGAAAACCCAGATTGGGTGCTAGGCCATTCCACTTTTGCCCCTATCTGTATTGCCTAAACAACTTCAGGTGACCTCTGTGGTCTTCCTTCTCCTATTTGAAAAATGTGTGGTTGAATTAGATGACACTTACAGCCTTGTAATTCTAGAAGCCTTTTGTTATTTTAAGGTGAATGGAAATACATTTTGTTCTAGTGAGAAGACCAATTTAAACGGGTACATTTTGAAAAAAAATAAACTTATTGATTCACTTACTCCTGACTCCTTCAGAACATCTTTTGAGTTAGTTTATGACAAGAGACATAAAAATAAAGTTAATAATAACATTGAAATAAAAAATTAGGTTCCAAGAAAATAAAAAAATGCAAATACATTTGCTGAAAGGGTAAACACAGCTGTGATTACATGTCAAATATGGCTATAAGTTTCCTGAAAGCCAAGGCAAAAAAGTTTAACCATGATACTTTCATAGCTTTTAGGAAAGCCCAAAGTTTTCCTAGTCTTGAAGGCCTTTTTAAAAAAGATTCTCCATGTGGCACACTTTTAAAAACAAAACAGAAGAGAAAAAGAAAACCAAAAGAAAAATTAGGCAATGTCTCTGAATAGGCAACTCATAGAAGGAAAAACCTAAATGGGTAATAAACATTAAGAGATGCTCAAGCTGTCTGAACATCAGGAAAATATTAATTAAAACAACAATAAAGTGCCAGTCTGTAATCATCAGATTCACAAAAACTAAAAAGGTACGTAATGTCAAATGCTGGTGAAGATGTGGAAAAATGGAGACCCGATGCCTTGCTGGTGGGAATGTAATCTAATAGAGCTATCTGGGAAAACAATATCACTGAATTCAACATGAAAATACCCAACAACCCACAATTCTACTAAAGTATACCCTCCATAAATCATTCAGGTACTCAAAGAAAAAGGTATGTCAAAGTTCATGGCAGAACTATTACTGTTAGTCGACTTACCAATGTGTGAATAATATGGCATTTGATGAAGTATAAAGAGAAATAACTTAGACGTATATGCAGCATTGTGAGCAGATCTTTAAAAACAGTGTTGACTAGAAAAAGTTAGAAAGATATTTATACCACAGTGTCATTTATGCAAATTGAACACACACTCAGTGACAAAATTTTTAAGCTTCTCTTCTGTGTGTGTGTGTATGTGTGTTTGTGTGTGTAGAAGAGGTAGAATGGAAGAACATACTTTAAATATATTATAAAAGCTGACTATGGTAGGAGGGGGACAGAGGATAATAGAGAAAAAAGTAAAACCAAAGGAAATGAAACAAACCAGGAACATTCTGTGAATTGATGATGATAAAATGTCATGAACAGAAGTTCACAATCATCTCAAATTTGTTTATCTGAAGTCATTTTGAAAAATTTTTTAAACATTTAAAAGTTGAGAAAAAACAAAAGAACATGTAAAAACCACCATGAAAGCACCAACTCTATTTGAGAGCCTTCATGAAAACTGAGCTTGGATCACATACAATATGAATTTACGGTAGTTTAGAGGATTATTCATTCCCACTTGGGAGAGAAAAGACAGTATCAACGCCTTACAGTCACCACATTTGAGCAGGACTGTATCTAATTCACTGGAAGGTCTCCTCCCCGGCACAGGACCTGACTCATAGCAGGTGCACAGTTAAGTCTGTAGAATGAATGAATTTACATTTTAAAAGCATTACATTATTATTCTCATACCTAAGCCTTTGGATAAAAATTAAATCAAAATTACTAAGTATGTCCATTGGACTCAGTCCTGACCATAAGATTCAGAGTCATCATGATGTCCACTACTACTGGAGACCAGTGCTAGTCTTGCCTTGACTTATGCTATGGGTCAAATCTTTCAGAATAGGAATCCAGATATTTTTTTCCTTGAGACTGAAACTGGAATAAGAGCAGGTTTAGTTAAGCAGTTGCTTCCTTTACAGTTGCAAAAAAGAAATGGTTCTATTTTAAGATTTTATCCTTCTCACCCTAGAATGTAGGGCTCAGGTTACTGACAATAGCAGAAAAGGGGGAAAAAATCTACAAAATCATTAATGGAAAAAAATCTACAAAATCATTAATGAGGGTCACACTGCTAAGTCTACCATTAACTTTTATTCCTGGCTTTTAAAAAAGTCTTTTGTTTTCATTAGTGCCTATCAGTAAATGTTATTTACTGTTTACTAATATTGTTAAATTTTCCATTATGATTTTTGGATTCTTATGAATTTCTTTCAGTGCTGATTCGCGCAGTAGGTGCTGACTCATGCAAACGTTTGCGCTCCTTCCCTTCAATGTAGGAACTGGGAAGTAGACACAGCTGTGGAGACTCTGCCTCCGCCATCACCTGGAGGGTACTCGTTTAGGGATATTTTAACAGGGAACCAGGAAGAGCTGATCTCTGTACAAAGGGTATATAATTTGCTGTTGGTGGAATTTCAGGTTTCTGGAGATACCTGTGTGTGTGTGTGGATGTATGTGTGGCGGGTGTGTGGTTGTGTGTGTGGATGTGTGTGTGGCGGGTGCGTGGATGTGTACCTATGTGTCCCCTCTTCTACATTCCCTGGACAGGCATAGACAGTGATCCTGGCTAATGGCTGATCCTGTAACTCAGAAAAAGTATCTTGTTTAATAACCCTTATCATTATAGCCAAAAAAAATCCCCTAAAGGACCTGACTTTTCTAAGCTAAAGAAACGATTTCATGAGGTGCCATGAAGTTATGTTTGCCTTATGTAGATAGAATGTTCTTCCCCAGCGGTGTTGAATGGAAGAGTTAAACAGGTATATCTGGAAAATACACATTTACACATTAAAAATCAAAAGGACTCTTTATTTCTAGAAAAGATTTACTCTTCTGCATAAAAATTAGATCCCCTAAATATATATATTTATTTATAAGCCTTTAATCAGATAAATCACAAGGGACAGAAGTGCTTATGGGCTAAGTGTTAGAATCTACTTTGATTTGAAGACCGCTGAGAAAAGAAAGCAAAGCATCTTCAAAATTAACATAGAAATCCCTGGATAAAGCTGATTCATTGCAAGCATCTAATTTATATAACTTTATAAGGTAAGGAGCATCTTCTAATTCAGGAACACATAATGTCAGGAAAACGTCTTTGTGATTAAATTGCTGGCTGCACAGTAAGTATGTCCCAACACTCAGAGACAGAGGTACTGGATCATTAGATTGAGCAGAATAGACTGTGCTCAGAAATGACCTTCACAAAGAACTTCACATGATTACCTTAGCTGAAAGGGCTCCAAGCAGGAGGGAGCCGTTAATTTTGGAAAGATCCAATCAATGATGCTTTTCACTTCTTTCAGCTGCTTCACGCAGACTAATTATTTCCTTTTTAAAGCCTTGAATTTTTCTATCAAACTCTTACTTTGACAATGAGTGGGGGACCCTCACTTGTCAAATCTTGATTCCCCAAATCACACTCCCTTTTTGATCTTTTCCCTCTACGTTTGCCCTAAGGCTTAATAAATTCAGAATCTGAATAATCTTAATGATTAAATCAAGTGACAAAGTCACAGTATGGACATCTAGACTGGAAGATCTTTTGCTCTAAGTGGTTTATTATAATTCTGTGTTTTTCTTTAGCTTCATTTAAATCCCTTCTGATGAAGTTTAAATCCATTGCTTATCATTCTTCCCTCGTAATAACCACTTATTCATTCATTCAACAAATATTTATTAAATGTCCTTTATATGCAAATTATATGGCAGTTACTCTCTCCTAAATGTTTTATTATTTAAATTGCGAGTTTTAGTGGAAGCTGTAGTTCGCCACTCAGATATTTCTTTAGAGCCAAGGGGCTCATGCACCAGCGGTTGGGAGCGTGGGCAGTGAGGGCTGCCTCCCTGGGGCTGAAGGGAGCTGCCTCCCACGGTTATGCTTCTCTCTCTCCCCCTGGCAGCCCACATCCAACCTCTTGCCTCAATTTGGGACCATTCTGAAGGGCCACCCCAGCTCTGGAGTCCAGCATTTTCCTCCTCCCAAATCTGTCTTCCTTCACTACTGTAATGGTGATTTCTTCCCAGAACACACCCCAGTGGAACTCCTCACACGCTTCCATCTCACAAGCAAACCTCCAGGGAAACCAAGCTAAGCCAAAGTAAACCCCAGGGCATCACCTGTCACAGCCAGTCTTCACAGTTCCTGCTACTGTTTCCAAAATCCTCGTTAGTATCTGGAGAAACACTGTGCTTTGGGTTACCAGACCCTCCATTGTTTATCAGATGCTAGGCATCAAAAGACAAACAAAAAAACTCTATTTTCTCCAAAAACTTTGCAACCTAACTTAAGGCATATGAGTAATTTTCCATGTCCAGATGATGCTTAAAGAGAGTGATGAATACCATGGAGTACTATTCAGCTATAAGAAACAATGGTGATATAGCACCTCTTGTATTTTCCTGGATACAGCTGGAACCCATTCTACTAAGCGAAGTATACCAAGAATGGAAAAATAAGCATCACATGTACTCACCAGCAAATTGGTATTAACTGATCAACATCTAAGTGGACATATAGGAATAACATTTATCAGGCGTCGGGCAGATGGGAGGGGGGAGGAGGGGACAGGTATATACATATATAATGAGCATGATGTGCACTATCTGGAGGATGCACAGGCTTGAAGCTCTGACTCCTTTGGGAAGGGTGGTGGGGAAGGCAACACATGTAACCTAAACATTTGTACCCCCATAATATGCTGAAATTAAAAAAAAGAAAATATGTAAAAACAAAAAGAGAGAGAGAGAGAGATAGATGAGATGCATGCTGTGGGCTAGTTTCTTTTGAAAAGCCAGCTGACCCATTACCTGGTCCAACACAGTGTTTCTAATTGAATCCTTCTCTGCTGACCCAACTTTCTAGGGGAAAAAAATAGCACAGCACATTAGGCCTTAAGTAGATAATCGCTGATCGGTTTGCCAATCAGCAAAGCAAGCATTGATAACTGTCAAACCATTCCACCCGTGAGTCTTGTTCTACAACACCAATGACTTACTTCCTCAAGTCTCAGCTGTTGTACTGAGATTTAGGCTGGGTCAGGAGACGTTGAGAGGCCTCCAAACTGGAGGGGCCTTGCAAGAAACAGCAGCTTCAACAGGCCCGCTCTTTGCTTTATTTGTAACCTGTACTCACACTGGGGTGCCAGAAGCAGTTCAATGATAATTTTTTGTTTTTTGTTTTGGGGACTTTTTTGGTATGTGGTTGAGGAAAGTGAATAAAGATCTAGCACCATTTTTCTACAGTAGAAAATTAAAGACTTGCCTCTCTTTTTTGTTGTTATTAGAAATAATTATTTTTATCCCTGAACTCCAGCAAAAACAGGGTAACCCAGAACATTCCTGTGTTCTTTCTCACTATTCTATTCAACACCAAATCTATATAACGATCCTAAATACCTGGGATATTTCAGTGAACAAAACAGACACAACGTCTGCGCTAAGTTCCTAAGTTTTGTCCACTTTCTTTGCCCTGATACCCTGTGGGAGAGAAGGAGGAGCCAGGGAAGGATACAGAGATTTAATTATTTTTATTTTATTATTATTATAATCATTCTGCCCTATTCTCAGACCATGTGACTGGCTTATTTGTTTAGACGATATGGTGACTTTTATTTTGACTACTGAAATGTGATCGTTGGTGTAAATAAAACTGGATATTCTCACCTCCTCTTGATCATCTGAAAATATTGCTGGGGAGATGAGGGGCTGAAAAGTGAAGGGAAGGAACTAATATTTATTGAGCATTTAGTAACACTCCATGCACTTTATGTAAAATGTTGCATCGAGTATGCACAGTGAGTCTGAGAGTTGGATACTATTGTTATCCCTACTTCATGTGTGAGGAAACTGAGACTTAGAGATCGACTAAATAACTTTCTGGAAATCATGCAGGTAGTAAGTCACCGACCCAGGACGGAGCCCAGGTCCCTCTGCCTTCCTTCTCCCATGGAGCGCTGATGCCACCGGAGCCGTGTGGGGAGAAGCCTCACACTTCCGGTCCACCAAGCTTATCCATGTACATAGAGCTTAAGAAACAATTTCCTTAATTCAGTTAACACTCTTGCAGGTTTTGAAACCAATGTGCTTTAAAATGAATTTGAACAATAGAGCTTTATGGGTCTAAGGAATTCAGAATTAAAGAATTGCAAAGATTTGTGTAAGGGTTAAGCCTTCCTTGGCAACTGCCACAAACCTCCCAGTTGATCTGTTGTGGTTCTTGGATTCTTCCACAGAAGCTTCTCCAGAGAATGCACACAAGCTTTGCTGTGTTTCCTACTCTCCAGCCACCTCTCTCCCACATATCTTTGAATCGGGAGCAGTTCTGCACTTACAATACCTGTGAGCTGTGACAGGTAGTGAGGGGCAAAGACGGAAGACAATAGGTGAACAAGGTCACGGGCAGCCACATTGGTGGGCTGAACAAACTGAAGACCATTGTAAATTTATAGTGCTTTTGTATTTTAAAACTCTGTGCTCTTTCTGTCTATATTTAAGCAAGTATAACATTAAAGGCTAAATATCTATAGAGAAAAAGGTTATTCAGTCATAGTGGAGAGAGGGGATATGAAAGACGCAAACTGTATTTGAGTTACTGAGATCACTTAAATCTGTTAATAGCATGCGTTTATTACTCTTGCCTTAAAATTGTAAAATTAATGAATTTTCTGAAGCCAAAGGAGGAGAGCTTTTGTTTTTCATGGAATATCTAAAATATTGACATATATACAATATTATTTGTTTATTTTTATATATTCTGCTTTGTTCCACTAAGGATGTAGTGTGGCTTATAAGGACTGTTAGATCAACAGAGTGATAGACTGACAGAAATACAAATAAAAATTCATATCATTGTGTGATGAATTTAGCATCATTGTATGCTGTATAATTACTAACATTAAGCAGATATTCCTAAAAGCCAAAAAGCAAAATCAAAAAGGGAAAACTGTATATCATTTATATTTTGTCCTGTAGGCGTAACATTCTTCAGTGAAGCAAAGATTTTTCTGACACTCGGGTTTGACAAGGATATCTTTTCTGATATGAGGCCAGTATTTTTTATGACATTCTGACAACAAAAGTAAAGACAGGTGTCATGGGAAACTTCTAATAATTTTCCCTTATTACAAGCTGGGGACATAATGACCAAGTCCAACTCAATGGAAGCAATTTTCTGGATAAGTTAGAAAGTCTGCAGTCAGCAGACACAGCTTGCAGACAGTTTACCTTAACTTCCAGAGTAGGGATGCCAAAAACATAGCCCCTGGCCCAACACGTTCCTCACCATACGTAGGGTGTGCTGATAGGTAGAAAACTCTTTTCTGCTCAGACCAACTGGTCTCAGGTCCATTTGAAACAGTGCTCTTGGCCTTCACTACCAACTGATTAGAGGTGGCAAGAACTGAACCCTACTTCAGTATCTTCAATATATACTCCAAAGAACACACAGGCCTGTGAGGTTACACACACCATTTCCTATGTACATCTTTAAGTATGTTTGTCTAGGGTGGGATTTCAGAGCTTTCAGTTCATGAAAGGGTCACAGTCAGGAATGCATTGACCACAGGTCCTTTAAACACCTGTTCTTCAATAATTCTGCGAAGAGCTTTCAACAATAGGTGAGCAGCAAACAGTTCAAAGGCAGACTCTGGCAAGGGCCTGGGTTCAGTGTTCCATGCTGTTGATCAAAGACAGGGCTGTGCCACTGAAGATCAAAGCACACTGTCGGTCGACATGCTTTTTAGAACATAGAGCCCGGCCCAGGCTGACACCTGACACCCACCTGCACCTGGAGAGAGTGGGGTGGAACCTCTGCTGAGCCAACCAAAAATATTTCTGGAGTGTCTACTGGGTGCCAGAAAATGAAGATACAGGATTGAATAGATTCTTGTACGGATTGGGCTTATTCTCATAATCACCCAATAATTAATTACTATTATTTTATTTATTTTTATTGATATATGATACTCGTACATATTTTGGAGGGTACATGTGATATTTTGATACCTGTATACAATGCATAATTATCAAATCAAAGTAATTGAGAGTTCAATTGCCTCAAACATTTACCTTTTCTTTGTGTTGGGAACAGTAAATTCTCTTCTAGCTATTTTGAAATATACAAATTCTTGTTAACTATAATTTCCATACTGTACTGTCAAATACTAGAACTTCTTTCTTCTATCTAACTGTATTTTTGTACCCCTTAACCAACTTCTTTCCATCCACCCCCTCCCCACCCATTACTATTTTTGTTATTTGCTGTAGAGGACAAAGACAGCTGAAATTGTCCTTAAAAAATGGGCTGAGTCACTTCCAGAACACAAACAAAAGAACAAAAGTGCCTCCAAAATTCTCGCCAAGTATAGTCAAGCATGTAGTATTGATTTTCACACTCTTTTATAGATTGAAAATCATCACGTTAGTTTAGGAATAAAGAAATATGTTGTTTATAATATAAAAAGATCACAATTTATCTTGCCAACTTAGGACTATAGAAATATGTTCTTTGTAACTTTGGTCACAAAACATCGGTGGAATTCAAAGTACAGATTACTCACACAATCATTATCAGTAGATTCATTACAGTTATCTTTAAATGTTTAATAATTACTATTAAGATGAAGCCACAAATTCACAACTTTTAAGGAATTTGTTTCTTAATTTGATAATTGTTAGAAGTATCTCAGAGTAATGTTGACAAAAATGTGTGGTGGCTTCTATTTCTCCATGAAGTATTAGAAATCTGCACTGAGAAAAAAAGAAGAAATGTCAGAGATTTGGGGGAAATAGAGCATATTAGAAATTATTATTGTGATTTGTTCTCTCCACACAAAAGCACAGAAAAATCTCTGTCAATTACCTGAATTAACTAATTAGTGCTTAATTTTTAACCATGAACAGATATCCAAAGTACACCACCCATTTGGAAGGTAGCGTACCATAAGACTGTAGGGTCAGTCTGTCTGGATTTGGATCCAACTCCCTAACTTATTAGTTGTGTGATCTTGGACAAGTAAATTTATACTCTGTGCCTCAGTTTCTTTATCTGTTTAATGGGGCTAATTGTAGGCCCTACCTTAGAGAGGTGTTTTAAATATTAAATGATTGTATATGTAAATGCTTACAATAGTACAGGATACACAGTAAGTCTTACTAGAGCGAAAATGGGGTCATTTATTCTGAATAGAAAGAGAAATAAGTTTTTAAAAATAAGAAAACTTTTAGAAGCTAGAATGTGATATTACTAAATTAGCATTTTCATAGAACATTGAGAAGATATTATAATCATAAAGCAAGAATATGAAATAGGAGCAATCTGTTAAGATAGTCAAAGAAAATGTATAGAATGAAAAAGTAAAGAAAAACCTCAAATACATAGACCAGTTCAAGAGATCCATGGCAGACTACTGCTCAAGATCTGATTTTCCTTCTTGCCCCAGCATAGCTAGCTGCATTTCTTCCCAGCCACCCTTGGCAGCTTGGTGTAGACAGCAGAACCTGGAAAGGAATGTGTCTCCCGCTGAAGCCCAGCCCTAAAAGTCTGCCCTGTGCACTGGTCCGTGTCGTGAGACTGTGGCTCAGTCGCATGATGACAGGTGTTCCGCAGTAGCTGGCGGCTTGTCTGTGTGGAGTAGCCAAGCGGAGGCTGCGAAGTGGGCAGAGGTGTCCATAAGAACCTTCAGTGCCGAGCTGAGGAGTTTGAACTCTGCCTTGGGGCCGTGAGGATCTACTGCAGCATGTGCTTTGTATGGACAGGGTATAATTAGCAGATGTGCATTTCAGAAAATGCACTCCCTTGGCTGGGTGGAGGATATCTAAAGAGCAGGAGAGGCTGGGTAGGCGCTGAGCCTGGAAGTAGTTAGGAGATTTCTGTCATCACCAGGTGAAAAAGGCTCAGGCCGGAACTGAAGCAGTGTCAGAGGAAGAGATAGATGCCAAAGGAAATTGTAAAGTCAACAGTTCTGTTGGGTGTGGTGAGCTGAAATGTCACAGTAAAAAATAAGGGTGAATATGCTACCTCCAAATGCAGGGGTTCATTCACTTGACGGGTATCAAGTCAATAGACACAGCCAAGGAGGGTTTTATTACTTGTCACAAGTAAGGAGCACACTGGGGATAGTTCCCAAGGCAGTGTGTCCCCAAAAGAGGGGATTGGGCCGGTTTTTATAGTCAGAGGGTAATGAGCCGTGATCTGATAGGATCTTGCAAAGAGCTGATGCCAGGAGGTGCAATCTGATTGGATCCTGGATCCTGCCATGTGGTGTCCACTTCTTAATTCAGTCCCCGCTCCTCCGTCCAAGCACTTAGGTTCCACCCATAGTTGCACACTTGGTTCATCTGGGCATGCTCAGGTTATGTGACCTTTATCCTGGGGGTCCATGGAACCTGAAAAACAGCTCACAACTTTGTTACATAAAGCTGAGCCAGATTGATCTGGTGCAGTCACAGATAAAGATGTCACTACATTTGGGGACACATCATGGCTTTGGGGTGCTTATGCTTTTAGCTGCCATTTTCTGAGAAGTCACGGGATCATGATCAGCTCCCTCTGCATCACATCCTCCTCTCTGTTCATCCCAAACTACCGGTATTTGCTGTTTCGTCTGTTGCTGCCCATGCAGGCGCCGTTCTCCCTGTCTGGAACACGCAACTCCCCTCGACAATCTAAACAGTTGCTGAACAGCCTTGTACCCACATGAAGTCTTCCAGGAAGCCTCCTCTCCTCCTCCGGACAAGCCTACTTGCACCTCCTTTGAGCCTTCTCTTTTCCAGTCCCTTTTCCCTCTTGTAGCACTTCTGAAATGTGGTCAGTGTGTCCCCTTGATATCTCCACAACTAGATGAGAAGCTTTTCTATGGTAGGAATTTTTTTTCATCTTTGTGTTTCTTATGACTAGCAGAGGGCCTTTGATATAATATGTGCTCAGTAGCTGTTTGATGAATGAGCTCATTCATTAATGAGAATAAGGGGACAAGAGAAGGGTATGGATCTTGAAAAAGCAGTATCCCCACCTCCATTCTCAGGAGAAGAACAGAGAGGCTGAGAAGCAACACCAGGAAGGACTGACAGCATGGAAAAAGACGATAATTAAGATTGAAAGTAATAAACTTATACACTCCACACAGTGTATGATCCCTGTTCTTTTAGTTGCTTCAAATCCTTCTTTCCTTCTTCTTCAGGCCCTGTGCTTGAAGGCTGGCACTCCAGCAGCTATCTTGGAACATGAGGTGACCTTAAATTTAAAGAATAGCTCTAGAAAGGAAGAACATAAAGACAGTAGGCACCTATGCTCCTGGCTACCAAGGAACCAAAATACGAGGACTGAACTACCCAGCTGTGTACAGCTTTTCTTGAGAGTTATATCTCTATAGTTAGGCCACTATTATTTGGGGTTTTCTATTGTAAACAATGAAACCTAACACTATCTAGCACAGCTCGCCTTCTGGTAACCAACAGATGTGCCCTAATGATTCTTAATCTTATTTTACTATGATTGCCACATAGTTTAGTGTAGCATCTGCTTAGGAAGTTACAAATTTTCATCTCAGTGGGAAATTTAGAGAAATGGCTGTAACCCTGTGTTTGTCCTGCCGTGTCTGGAAGGGCCTGCAGGTAGAGTCCATTACAGGAAAATAACACATGCATTCTCCTTGCTGATCACAAGCATGCTCCAATTCTAGGCCATGGTGCAAATCATTTCTTGTCTTTTCTACATCTTCAGTCTTCAGAAGGCCAACCAGATACGGCAGTCTAAAACATCCTTCTGTCCCTTGGAGAGCTTTTCTTCTTCTTTTCCACCTCCCTGTCCTGCCACGTGCCCCAACTCCATCCTGCTGCTGTTCCTTGTGGTCCGGTGAAGAGAATCATCCACCCAAATGTTCCTGTTCCTGGTGGACACCGTCATTCTTCAAACTGGAATAACTACAAAACAAGCCTATCTCTGTCATGGGAACACTAATCATAGCATAACTTCCATTGTTATGCTTAAAATTTTCCATTTCCAATAGAGTGAGGAAAGGAAGTAAGAAACAAAAGGGAGAGAGAACCATATCCTGCCAGGGACATGTTCTTATGCATCCTCCACTGGACTGTGAGTTCACCGAGGAAAAGTACCACACCTTACACTTCCTCTCTGTCCCCAATATCTAGGAGAGTACCAGCCACACTCAACCGTGTTGTTGATTAAGTGAATGAGTGAGTGATTGCATAAACGAACATGTAATAATGAGACAAATGTTTGCCACTGCCATGTTGTCCTAGCATCAGCTGTGACAGAGTAGGAAACATGGATCTCAGTGAATGCTTTCTCTAGTTAATGCTGTTCATAAAAGATTAGCAATGCCAGATGGCAGAGCAGAGGCCTGGTCATCCACATCCGCTCATCCATGGTCAGGGTCGGAAGTCAAGAGAAGTTTGGAGTTGAAAGAGAATCAGTGATTGTCACTCCCTTCCTGTGTCCCGCAGCAAGGCCGCATCAGCATTTGTTTTTCTACTTGTGCCTTTCAATAATCCACTTTCCTAAATTGTGCATTAGTTCAAAAGTCAGAGAAGTAAAAAAAAAGAACCCCCCAAAAGCAGCATATGGAGCACAGTGCTACCTTAACATAAAGCATATGGTAATTGTATAGAAATTGTTATTTTTTTCCTCGTCACTGGTTTTGGTTTGTCTGCCTTTCATAGCATGAGAATAAAACACTTTCACAGAGCAATTCAGAAAGTTAGAAAATGCTGGGCCTGAAAAATGATTTTCATTTTTGGACAGATGTGATAGATGTTCAGAAGCCATTTATATCCTACAGCTGTACCTATCTTTGAGAAACTTGACTTTATATTTAAAAAAAACTGTAGCCAGATGAAAGACACTGTAGCTTTCTGTATAGAGTCTTTGATAAGTCTCTTGCTGCTTGGATTTAAACATAGTAGATAAAAAATGTGCAAATTCCTTGTGAAAATAGGTATTTTTCCTTAACTGTGCTTGAAAAAACATAGCTAGGTGTGTGATTTTACAAAGAGATGACAGGTTGGTATTTATTGTACCAAAGAGCTGGACGTAGTAACCTTGTTGTTACTTAGTATGTGTAGGGTTCAGTACTATGGTGGTTTTAGTCATCCACTGGGGTCTTGGAGTGTATCCCCCATGGATAAGGGGAAACTACTGTGTGTCACAAAGTTCTACAGAAAAATCCCAGTGGATGGGACGTCTGGACAAATGAAACAGCCCAGCAGGATTTTAGTGACTGAGATTCCATGTTTAAAAAATGGTTTATGTCTGTGGTCCCCAACCCCTGATCTTCAGTCTGTTATAGACTGGGCCACAGAGCTCTGGCGCACCCCCCACCCGAAGTGCATGGAAAAATTGCCTTCTGTGAAACTTAGGAAGGGAAGGGGGGGAGCCGCACAGCAGGGGGAGAGTGGAAGCAAGCTAAGCAAACCTTCATCGGTATTTGCATCACCGCCTGAGCTCCGCCTCCTTACCCCACCCCCCACCCCAGTCCTTGGAAAAATTGTCTTCCAAAAGGTTAGGGACCACTGGTTAATGTGATAATTAAGCAAATGAATAGTCACATTTTCCCAATTGGGATTCTTAGCTTGCCACTGACAGAAAAAGAAGCAGCACACGGGAGAGCCACTCTTACACACAAAGTCATAGAAAGCAAACTTCAGACCCCCTAGAGATAAAGATTTCCTTGAGGTTGATTCCCAAGTGAAGGTTCACTGGGATCGGTAGGGTTTATGCAGTAAGCACGTATAAATCCTTGAGCTAAGACACCACGGAATGATCAAAGAGCAAACTGATATATAAACACGTTTTCCCTATTGAGAAAACTTTAAGGTTTTTTTCTGATGCCTCACAGCAATGAAATGATTTTAAGGTAACAAAACAGCATGAGGGAAAATGTGAGAGTTTTCCCCAGATGGTTCAGCCCTTCTGGTCAGCACTGCCAGGAGCCGCCTGGGGGCAAGAAGCCCTGCCCTCACCCCAGGCTCCAATTCACCCCAAGCCAATAACTGCTCTCCAACTTATTCCCAGGAAATCTTTCCAGAATATCTGTCTTCCTGTGATGAAGATAGTGTGTCACTATGATTATTCTCGTATCGAGTGCTTAGCGTGGGACTGGTGCTATGCTGAATATTTTAACCTGCATTATGTCACTCGTCCCTCACCCCAGCCCTGTTTCTATACAATCACTGTATGTTTTTTATTCAGTTGAACATAGCCATTACCTGCATTCCGTAGAAGAGGGAACAGAAACACTAATTTTTCCAGGAACACATAACTTGAGAGGGTTGATTGGTTAGACTGGTGGTTACTATAATTACTGCTGCCCCTACAACTAGGACTGCAAACTTCAGCAAGGTGACAATCCACAGCTGGAGTAGCATTCTTAAAGCGCACCTCTGTTCTCATCGAGGAACCAATTCACTTTATACTGGTTGTTGGTGGGAACAGAGTCGTAGCTTTCCTGGAGGCGGGAAGGGAGAGTGCTAATGAAGAAATGAGACAGGATAGGGGTCCTTCCCCTGGAGAGAAGAGAATGCTAGAATTTCAGGTGTTTCTTGGACTTTCTGCAACAGAAGATTGAAATAACTTGCTTTCTGTCTTTTCCAACACAGTTTAGCCCTGCCCTGGCCTTAGGAGACAGACAGGGTACAGGGGCTTTGCTGGCCCCCAGTAGTTGCTATTTTCCTCTTCACTGACATGGCAAGAGTTGAATACTTGATAAAATGAAGATGTACTAACAACTTCCTCTTCATCATTGGGTATAAAAGATGGGGGAGAAGGAACTAATACTTACACAAAGGTGAGTCAGGTGACATGTCCTGGCCTCAAGGCTGTCACAGGCTAGTGGGAGGGACAGAAGGGCACAGGAATACCAGTGTAGTCAGCAAGAGTTCAGAACAAGGAACTGTCATGATACAATTGTGATGGCAAAATCAACTCTGGCGCAGACGGAGACGGGAAGAGCACGGTGACCTGGTCGGAGGAGAGGGACAGTAGCAGTGCTGTCCTTCCTTCCTAGGCCACCCTGCATGCTGTCACAGAGGGGGGCTGTGCCCCAGAACACGTTGCATACCTTCCAAGTCACGGGCTTTGCAGCCTCACGTCTGATACTCACACCCCAAAGCTACGCTGATTCCACCACACCGTGTTGGCACCAGCTTTTAGGTACTGGCCTGCTCTTACTGTAGCTACTTAGTAGCTCTGGTGCCCGGAGAAACCACTTAATCAAGACTTGGTCATTTTTTTTTTCATCTGTAAAATAAGAATAGTCTTAATGCTTTTTTTTTAGTTATTTGGAGGATTAACTGAAAATAGCTTTGTAAATTGAATGCTTTTCCTTTGTTAATGGAGTGTATGCCTGTTAAATAGGGATTTCCCAAAGGACTGTGACTTTGAAAGGGAATTCTGGAGCTCTTAAAAGGGAATTTGTGAGGACTCACAAAGCCCGGATTCCTTTTCGGAGGAAGCATGTGGCATGGGGTTAAAAGCACAAACTCTGGGGCCAGCCGGCTAGATTGAGTCCTGGCTCTGACTAGCTCAGCATCAGACACAAGTTCATTGAATCCTCTGTGCCTCTTGCTTCCCATATATAAAATATGGATTAAAATAATGCCTCCTGGGGTTGCTGGTATGTAACATTACATGGCAAAAAGGAATAATAAATGTCACCAATGGAATTGAGCTTCCTAATCAGCTGACTTTAAAATATCAAGATTATTTTGGGTGATCTGAGCAGGCTCAGTCTAATCACAGGAGTCCTTACAATGAGAGAAATCTTACTGGCTGGGTGAGAGAGATGAGATGGAAGAAGAAAGAGGAGAAAATAGAAATACAAGAAGGATTTTTAGGTGGAGGGAAGGGGCCAAGAGCATGTCGGACATCTGTTTTGTGCAATCTGACATGCTGGGGAGCAGAAAAGATACAAGCGCCTCTCTGTTTCCATTGAGTGTACAAAAGAATGGAGAAAAACTGGAATGCACAAAATAAAAATGTAATCAAATATAAAATAACGAGGTAGGGTATACTGAGTCCCTTGGGTGGGCCAGTTACGCACCTCAGCTGTTGAGATAAGGAAGAGGCTGTGGCAAGTCTGACTTGAAGTGTGAAGATTTAAGTGTCTGAGAGAGAGTTCAGCAGGGCCTTGCGTTCAACAGAGTTGTTAATCCTTGGGAGCGCCCAGGGGGAGTCAAGCAGAGCATTTGCCCTTAGGGCTCGGACCGGCTGGCCAGCAGGCTGAGCAGAGGCAGAGTCTCAGAGGCAGGGAGGCGGGTGACGTGACGTTTCTGAAGGACGATGCTTGTGGATCCGGATCACCTGTGTTCGGACTGCCCAAGAAAGGACTAAGGCGGCCTTTTCAAGACAGCAGAAACCTACGGGGAACTTTACCGACTCACTCACTCTATAGGCGGGTTCTTGGGCATCTGTGTCGAAAACAAACAGACCAAGAAAAATGAAATGCCCAGTGCATCTGGAGCACAGCCAGGGCTGAGTGCTGCGGAACAGGTTAGACAGTGGGAAACTGCATCATGAAGTTCTAACTTCCAGGCTAACGGAAGCCACTGAGCACTGGATTGCCACGGGCCCAGCTTGGTGGAAGAGATCCCCACGGTGGGGTGGAAAGGGCGAAACTGAAGACACAGGCGCGCTTGGCCGGAGGGACAGGAGGGAGAGAGGATGCAAGGAGGGCCTGCTGAGTCATAAACTCCTGAGGACGGGGCCGACCTCGCCTCCCGCCCCAGAGTGCCCCAGAGTGCTCCGTATGTGACTCACACAACACACTGACTGGATATTTGTTGAATAAAAAACTGAATTGAGTAAAAATATGAAAAAGAAATCTGGAAAACTGAGGTGCTGGGGACCATAATATCACCAAAACACAATAAGGAAATTTAGAAGGATAAATGTTTAGAGAAAAAAAATGTAAATTCAGTTTTAGACTTAAGTTTAAGTAAACAGACGTGATAATAGAAGTTCAAACATCCGAGACATTTGTCTAGTGTACAAAGGAAAGCCCAGTCAGAGGGCTCCTAAATTCCTATAAGACTGTCACCCCCTCATGTCTCATTTGTATGTGACCACGAGACTCAAGCATGCACTTTGCTTCCAACAGGCTAGATCCATGCTGGGATCCACTGACTGCCACTAGAGGGTCTGCCTGTCTGCTCCAGAGAATTCCTGATTGAATGACAGAGACACTACAAACAGTAAGTCGTGGCAGGGGCAGCAACGTGGGAAGAATGGGGCCCATGAACCCCAGATATCTCAAATTAAAATAGAAAAAAGGTTAAGGTTATGGGTAACGTACATCTAAATTTCAAAGTAAATTGCCAGCTTTCCACTATGCCTCTCGGACCCAGCACATTCCACTCAATACACACACACATGCACACACCCTCCCCTCTGAAGGCAATTATGAGCTCCAACTGACATTTTTGGGAAACGTAATATGGAAAGAAATGCCCAAGGAAAAAGGTCAATGCACAATAATTTATCAGTAATCAATACAACGTCTCCAAGCTCAACACTAACAGTGTAACTTTTAAAATGTGCCCCGTTGTTTATAGCTTGATTTGTTCATGGTTTTATATACATTATTTGGATGAAAACTGAAAATCTTTCACATGGAGGTAATTATATACTGTGTAGCTGAAATTAACAGAATAGAAACACCCCCCTTTTAGTGACTCACTAATTTTTCTCTTCTGACTCATAAAGTTTCCTTTCTTTGTTTTTTCACAAGATTTATCAGTGAATATTCTGGTAATCTAATTCATGTATGTTTCAGAGCTAAAAATGAAACACTAACCTTGAATGACAGGGGCAGGGGTGGGGTGGATAATGTTAAAATCCGGGTGAAGAACAGGTTAACTCAGAAGAGAAGCAGGGAAGACGGGGCCACCCAGGAGAGAAGGAGGAGGGGGAAGGACCTCTCCTAGCTATTCAGTACTTAAGTCACAGTATTTAATTCCATATCCAGGAAACAGGAGAAAAAAACCGAATGATTGGGAAAATATTAGTGCCACAGAGAGGAGAACTGAGTTTCAATTACCTCAGTTCCTATGCTCCTTCTTTAATTATGGAAGAAATAGCATCTGAAATAGAGAAAACACAAAAGGGTCAGAAATATCAGATTATCTATTTCTCTGAGGTCCGAGTGATAATATTCTTGCTTACAGAGGAAAAGTCTACTTACATGTGAACCCTGTATATGAATTATATGTTTAATTATGAAATGACCTTAAGATGCTAATATGCCCTGGACACTGTAGCTTCTGTGGGTTCCTCAGAAATTATCCTGAATATTCTATGCTATTAAACTCTTAAAGCATCCACCAAGACTTGAGTCAGACCAGCGGTTCTTTGACCCTTGTCTGCCTTCAAACCATGTTACTGAATACCTGACCATCTTCCCTCCCCAGAGCCTGAGGCTGTACGAGACCTGGCATCCATACAGACCATTAAGACACCCATACAGTGTCTTTACTTGTCTGTGCACAAATAGACACAAACGTGTTTATTAAATTGGCAGAGTTTATGGCCATTTCCAGCATCCACGTGCTACTCTGTCTTCCTCCTGGGAATTTCCTCCATTTCTCTTATATTTCTCTCCCCAGCACCTCTGCCTTCCTGGTTTTTCTCCTTCTATTAAAATAGCCACAGATTTGATATCATTGGTTTATCTTTGATGGAAACACTTTCACCCAAAATGCCACCTCTTTCAAACTTTCCCAGTCAATACCTTATCTCTACCTGTAAAAGGAAAGATTTTATTTTCTGTTTATAGTTGAAAGAGTTTCTTAGTTGAACAGTAAGTACGACTAACTTTAAAGACCTTGAAGGTACATCTGCTTCAGATGTTAAGCACCTGAAGAAGATGGTGACTGCCCCCCCCCCAATAGATCCTTGGGCTACTACCTTCTTTTCTTTTTTCTCCAATCTCTTAATCTTGGTCACTTCCCAGCCTTCTGAATGAGAATGTCTAGGTGAGACGGACCCAGGACCAAGTCCACAGCACCATCTCCCTCCCCATCAGGAAGGAACCGAGGATCCAAGTACAACCCTGGGGAGGTCTATTAGAATCACTTGGGAAGCTGTCATCAAACTATTGCTTCTTCCCAGTGTATTCCCTCCTCATGTTGATCCCATTGGGGTCATGCCTCTCTAAGCCTCATCCTCTACCACACTGGTTAAGAATCAGTGCGAACAGCCCATTGGGGGAGAAAAGGAAAAAGAGATGTTTGTGACTGTCCCGTGGCCTTGTGATCACTCAGGAGCACTCCAGATGCGCAGTCCATGTTCCATTGACTTCCATATCAGCATCTGAAACACTCAGGACAGTAGCAGCAAAGAGCCACTCAGAGATTCTTACACAGATTGGGGAGTGGTGAGAGAGATAGAAGCCTGGCAGTGTGAAAAGCATCAATAGATCCCTGAACTATGGAGACATTCACAGTTGAGGGCTCCAATATTAACATGTATGGACATCGATATGACCACCGTGATTAAACAATGCAGTTGACCCTGGGAATATGCAGGGATTAGAGGCACCAAGTCTGCACAGTCAAAATTCCATGTATAATTTCTGACTTTCCAAAAACTTAATTACTAATAGCCTACTCTTGACAACCCTTATCAATAACATAAATAGTCAATTAACATATAGTTTGGGTATCATATGTATTATATACTATGTTCCTACAATAAAGTAAGCTAGAGAAAAGACAGTGTTATTAAGACTATCTAGGGAAGATAAAATGTAGTTACTATTCACTAAGTGGAAGTGTATCATCATAAAGGTCTTCATCCTTGTCATCTGCACATTGAGTGGGCTGAGGAGGGGTTGGTCTTGCTGTCTCAGGGCTGGCAGAGGCAGAAGAAAATCTGCTTATAAGTGGACCCATGCAGTTCAAGCTTTTGTTGCTTGTTCAAGGGTCAACCGCACAGTGCAATGGAAAAAACTGTTAACATAGACATAGGCACATTGTCTAAAAGTTTAGCTGCTTAAAGTTATCGGGAAAATGGTGGCAAGGTGACATAATTTTTCAGCCTCCCCACATCACCCCATGGAAACACAGCAACTAGATTAGCAAAAGCAAAATCCCACAGACAATATCTACAAGAAAATTGTGAGAAAACACATCCCTGTGAACCTCCAAATATGTGTGGGTTGGAATAAACTACTGGTGATATTAAGACCCGCATGGTGTTTTGAAAGTATTAGAGGAAACAGAAAGAGGGGAAAGGGGCTTTTCATGGCCCCAAGTGTCAGAGGAACCAAAACGGTCAGCAAGTACTCACTGCAAAGCTTGGTGGGCCATTCTGGGAAGAGCAGCTGACATTCCGTACAATCTTGGTGGCTCTAATTTGTGGGTTAACGCAAGAGAACCAGATTGTGCTGGAGCAGCCTGGGCCCTGTGGACCCTTAAAAAAGGCCTTTAACAGACATCTCCTCCAAGACGAAGCCCCACATTGGGGACCAATTGCTGGGAGTGTAACATGAATTGAGCAGGGAAGAAACAATAGGAGCAAAGGAAGCAAAAGAAAGAGAAGATCCAGATGAAAGTGAGGAGAGGAGTAAAGAGCCAACAAATATCACATACATAGTTGGAAATATGTCCAGAAAGAAATAGAAGGAGCTCTAGATCTCTAGAGCTAGGAAGCTATCCTGGCCTACCCTTCCCTTCTATGAGTACAAGAAAACTCATGTCATTTAAACTTTAGTAAAGAAAAAATTACCATCAAAGCTATCATAAGGAAAAATGGATCAAAGAACACAGTAATTTCTCTGCATACTAAAACCATGCAAGAAAAACATGCAAACAAACAAGAAAATTCTAATCTAATATTTCAAATCAAACTAAAAAATGAAAAGAAAAAGATAGAAGCTTTGAAAGAACATTGTAACTCAAAATAGAAAAACTCATGAGAAGCTAATTGGAGGAAACAAAGACTTAAAAAGGAGTTTATAGAATTTAGGAAAATTCTAGAGTTCAAAGAAAAGTTTATTTCAAAATTTTAGACTAAACTGGAAGCAACAAAACAGTGAATGAACAAAGTACCTTAAGGAAAATAGAAAAAGGAAAGAATGAATATTTTTAAAATAAAAAGATTATATATATACATATATATATGAAAAATACAGACAATAGGCAAAGGAGAACCAAATAGAGAATCAGTGTAATAAAAAACAAATATTATCAATTATAATCCAATCTAATACTTTTCTAGTGGGCAAAAAAACATGAACAGACATTATTCAAAAGAAGATATACAAATGGCCAACAAATATATGAAAAAATGTTCAACACCACTAATCATCAGGGAAATGCAAATTAAAACCACAGTGGGATATCACCTTACCCCTGTCAGAATGGCCATTATCAAAAATTCAAAAAACAATAGATGTTGGAGTGGATGCAGTGAAAAGAGAACACTTATACACTGTTGGTGGGAATGTAAATTAGTACAATCTCTATGGAAAACACTATAGAGATTCCTCAAAGAGCTAAAAGTAGACCTACCATTTAATACAGCAATCCCACTACTGGGGATCTTTTCCCAAAGGAAAAGAAGTCACTTTATAAAAAAAAAAAAAAAAAAGACACCTGCATCCATATGTTTACTGAAGCAAAATTCACTGTTGCAAATATATGGAACCAACCTATGTGCCCACCAACTGACGAGCAGATAAAGCAAATTTGTTGTATATACACCATGGAATACTACTCAACCATTAAAAAGAATGAAATAATGTCCTTGCCAGCAACTTAGATGGAGTTGGAGACCATTATTCTAAGTAAAGTAACCCAGAAACAAAAAACCGAATACCACATGTTCTCACTGGACATATAAGTGGGAGTTAAGAAATGGGTGTGTATCATCATATAGAGTGATTAATGGACACTGCAGACTCAGAAGGGGGGGTGAGGAAGAGGGATGCAGGATGAAAAATTACCTATTGAGTACAATGTACACTATTCATGTGACAAGTAAATTAAAAGTCTATACTTCTCCACTATACTATTCGTGCATGTAACAAAAAACTACTTGAACCCCCTAAATCCACTTAAATAAAAAATAAAAATAATAACAATATTCTAATATCACTTATAAATGTTTAGTGTTGGTAATTTTTAGGTTTTCTCTTTCTTCTTGATTAGTCTTGCTAGACTTTAATGAATTATATTAACCTTTTCAAAAACCAACTTCTGGCATTATTGATTTTCTATGGTGTATATCTGCTTTTAATTTTATTGGTTTCTCTCTTTTCTTAATTACTTCCCTTCTTTTACCTTTTTTGTGCTATATTTGTCTTTAATTTAATTTCCTGAGGTGGAAGCTTAGATTATTGATTTTCAAACTTTTCCTACTACATTCATTTATACATTTCACTCTCAATTACGTTACATCCAACAAGCTTTGGTATGTTTATTTTTATTTTCAGTCTGATAAAAAATTACCTAATTTCCAATGTGTATTTCTTTTTGAAAAATATTTTAAATAGAAGTCTGTTGCTTAATTTAAAAAAAAAAAGATGCTTTTCTAACATAAAAATAGATTTACCCTACATATTGCAAGGACATAACTGGTAAAATTGAACCAGAATGGCCTACACCTAAGCATAGTCTAGTAAAACTATTGAACTTGAAATAAAAGGAAAAAGTCCCTTTTGGCATTAGTTATAAGGTCAATATCCCTTATAAGAAAAACAAAACCAGATTGTCATCAGACTTTGATAGCAACTCTTTTTGCCAGAAGACAATGGTGTAACCTACTTAAGAAATACAAGGAAAGCCAATGGGAGCTAAAGATTTTATATCCAGCTAATTGATCTTTCAATATCAGGATCACGATTCTTTATGAACATATAAGAACTCAGGCAGTATTGTGCCTGTGAGCCTTTCCTAGGGAATTTATGGAGAACAAGTATCAGACAACCAAAATGACCAAAGAGACATCAACAATAAAACTGGTGATGAAAATTAAGTATATGTTTACTTGTCAACTCAGAGTGCCTGTAGTTTATAAGGGAGAGAATATAAAATGTAATGGCCATTTGCTGTATGTACACTTAATTGTCAAAAAATGAGGGGAGCATAAATTGGAAAGAGAATAGAAAAAGTAGAATAAGCTCTCTGCTGGGAACAAGAGAGAAGATGAAGAAGGGATCATTAGCTAATTTCAATTTTATTCATAGTAAGATATCAAAAGATAGTAGTAAAAAAGGGACTAAAGGTGTTATATACAGATGTTAATAAAATCATAAATCATATAATAGGAAATTATAAAAGGATATTAATAAAAAGTCATCAGAACAAAATAGCACAAACCTTCCTAAATACAAAAAATACATGACAGAGAACACATTCTCATGCAAACAAATAATGTAGACAAATGCTGGTCAGACTCTCTGTACTGAAGGACCACTTGTTTTTTCCAATCACTTATAAGCCAATACTTTTGTAAAATACAAAATCACATGCTTGGACTTAGTTGCAATGTCAAATTACTTTAAATGTTTCTAATTTTTGTTCATTTTTCTATACATATGTCATCATGGCTTGGTAGCAAACAGTTCATAAACCAGCACTGATGTAGCCCATATAGAGAAAAAAATAGAAATTTATAAGATATAGGTAGATATAGGTATATAGATATGTATATGTGTATATACCTATATATATGGAAATATATGTAACATAAATATGACAAAATTGATGCCAAACTTTAAGATCCTATCAATAAATTCACATATTAAATTTATTTTTCTAAAAAGATTTTCAGATTACCTAACAAAGCAAAATCCAACACTCCAGGTTGCCATATACAAACAGACTTTTGATGATAATATATATTTTTTCAGGTGGAGAGAAGCATGTAAAGCATGCTGCCATTTATTTAGTGGGGGAAATAGAGAATAAAATTATATGGATATATATTAATTTTGTATAATTTTATATTAATATATTCAAGGAAATATAAACCACAACATTTAAAAATAAAGTAGTTATCTAAAGGTGGAGGAAGGAAATGGGATAGAGGAGACAGGGATGGAAACTAGATTTGTTTTGTAAATTTGACTTTAGGGTCATGTAACAACTTTGCATAATTATAAAACAAAATTAAATTTAAAATAAAGCAATTGCCTAAGCATCAACAGCAAAATGAGGCAGTTGAGCCTGTCTATCCAGTAGGTGGCATGACCACACCAAGGGGACGATTCCAAGCGATTAAACACAGCAGTGCGACAGTTTATCTTAAGTGGAATGTTATCATAAGGACGAAAACAACTGCAAAGAATTTTAAACTAGCTTTTGTAATCATTTTGCTGGTGGTAGTCTTAATATTTATTCTGAGACTATTATGTGTATATTATGGATAAGGAGACTGAGTAATTATATTCATGTAATTAAAAAGCTGAAATTTGACATGGAAAAGAGAATACAGTAAAAAAAAAAATCCTCCACTCTTGAATTAGAAGAGGAACTATCATTATGAATTTATGATGAATATTATTATTTTATTAAAATATATGTTTCCTAGCTTTGCTCATTTAAAAGACTTAGAAAGTGCTCAACCCCTCACAATGAGATCATGGTCTCTACATACCATTTTCCACTCAAAGGAATCAAAGGCTCTGTGAAGAAATAGCTGATTACAGGTCTGTGGCAGGAAATGTACAAGATGGGCCTGGAATAACCTAAGCTGCTTCGGTGATATCAGAACTCTGATATCAAGTTAAAGAGGCTTTTAGTGGACAAAGATGGGAAAATTTGAACAATAATAAATATAATTGCAATGGACTCACACATTAATATTAAAATCATTTAATTCTTAATGATACTGTAAAAATAAAATATTACTGATCATCCTTGGAAAATGTAAGGAGACCAGAATCATTAAAGATTAGCAAATAAAGAGATCGAACATTTTTTCTGCCTTCTCTATACTATTCCAAGTAACCAAATAGTTGATAAGGAAATGTTTCTCTTAATAGAAGTACCCCATCTAATAAATGAAGAAGGAATTTAAAATTCCAATATCACAATTTTGCAGCTTTTAATGAATTTTGGGGTGTAAACAATGATAATGACTGCCAACATCACAAAAAGGCCACCAGATGTGCTTCTGGATAGAGGTATACACTACCATCACCTATGCAGTATTTTTGCCAAACCTTTAACCTCAGTCTGATGATGTCCCTATTAAATACTAGTCCCGTGTGGCTAATGGGCATTTCAAATGTAGCTAGGCCGAATGGAGATGTGTTATAAGTGTAAAATACACACTGAATAGCAAAAACTTAATATGAGAAAAGGATGTAAACAATCTCAATCATTCTTAATATTGATTCTATACTAAAATAGTATTTTGGATCTATTGGATTAAATAAAATTATATTATTAAAACTATTTTCCTGTTTCTTTTTCAAAATGCCTATTATAAAATTTATAATTATATTTGTGACTTATAATATATTTCCATCGGACAGCACTGCTCTAATTTGAACAACAACTTACAGGAAACACGTTGGACAAAGGAACATGTTAAATAACACCAGGAGGATAGAAATAGCAAAACTCAGCTTTAGGAAACTGCAAATTCTATTTCTAATCTAATTTAGTGGTAGGGTAAAACTTACTAAAAATTTATGAGTGTGAATGTTATAATTCATGGGTAAGGTAGTCCTAAATATTAATAACTATGAAATCATAGACTTGATATCTCAGTTACATTTTCACTATTGCTCATTAAAATAAGTGCATAAGAATTAAAAGTCTATATCTTTGCATTGTCTAAGTAATTTATTTTATCACCAGTGGTTTGTTAACTGCACCATAGAAAACACTGGTATACAATTTATCTTCCTTGAAATTTTCAATTTTTAATAATCTGAAAACAGTTATCTCAGTTTTTGCAGATAAATACATACTTATTATTTCTTTACTATTAGAAAGGCTTTGTTTTAAATTCACTTTGTTCTAAAACTCTAAATAGCATTTATACATCTCATCAAAATGGACTTTCTGCAAAATAATTTTCTTGATTAAAATATAATGCAAAACCAATTAGCTATGTAAAATTTTAGAACTCTTCCTTCTCTCTCTTCTGTTTTCACTATTTCTCCCAAATTAGCAAATTTATAAATGTATTCTGATATGTCAGAAACTTTAAAAGTTAAGTACTGAATTAAGCTTACCCAGACATCACTTTTAATACGGCATTTCTTACATACCTAACATAATATGTGCTCCAAAGTATTAGGTAATTTGTTTCTCAATTTATTAAACTCAGAAATTATTTACTGGTATCTAAACTTTTACTTCTGTTTTTATTCATTTATGATGAAAAAGATTATGCCAGTTTAGCATGATTTAATCACTTATCAGGACAAGTAAATGTGATAAGATGTCTGAATAATCCACAGAAAGACATCTTACATTCTCATGTAGCGATACACTGATAAATACAGTATATGTGTTGAAAATTAATCTTCGATTTTTTTTTCTTTGCTCGCGTTGCACCAAAGCAAGGGAACACTAGGGGGCAGTGCCGTTAGCAGAAATCTCTCAAGAGGATTGGGAAGCGGCGCTCAAACCTAATTACCAGCCGCTAATGCAGTAAATGGGGTCTGAGAGTAACAAAAGAATTTGTTTAATCTTACATTTTTGGAATTATATGGATATTACGTGCATATTATTCACAAGCTCTTGGAAGAGAGGCTTTGCCCAACCCCCAAAGCCCTTTAGCTTGGTGACAAGCTCTTCCTGGAAAGGTCTTTAGAAGCGAACTTTCCATCCCAAAGAAGACACAGAGGAGGAGGCATTGCCAGAAAGTAACAATTTATAAAAACTGACCCCAAGTGCCAGTATAATATTTAGTTCTTACCTCATTTTAACCTTCACTCGTATCCACCATTCCTTTTATTTCCTTCGCCTCTCCCAGGCTTCTTTGCAACGCTGTCCCTTTTGAGGATATTCTGAGAACATCTCGACTCTCACCCCTCAGCTTTCTCGCTTTGCATCCTCAATTCAGTTCCACTCAGTGAATTCCACAGCAACAAGACTATATTAAGTAATTTATCCATAATGCCAGCCACTACCTACAGAAAGAATAGGGCCAACACTAAAAAATCAAAAGCTATTAATAGTGAAACTTATTTACATTTTCTAAAATTACATTTACATGCCAGACTCAGAACAAGCAGACAGCCAAGTTTCCGTGCCTTTTTAATAGGCAGCGAATTTTCTAATATTCAAGCAACAAATCAATTTTTCTTTTAAAAAATTAGAATCTATAATTATTATATGAGTTATGCTCTGAATTGTGAGTTTGGCCTGCTTAAAATTTTACGAATCATTCTAGATAGTTTACATTATTTAGTTGTGAATAATTCTTGAAGTCTGTTTGGAATTTGGAATTTAGCAGTAGGTAGTTCAGATGATTATAATAGTGCATGATTGATATAATTAATCGTAGTTGATTTTCATTCATTTCTTCAGATCTTTTGCACTTGGAATTTCTATAACCTAATTTGCTTAGAATTGTCTAACTAATAAATGGTTTACCCTCTGCTGTATAGCAGCCATCGTCCAGGTTTGGTGCAACTAGAAATTTCAGCTCACCTTGGCTTCCATAGGGATTGAGATACTTTTAGTCTCACTGTATTAGTCAGAATCCCATGGAAAGAGAATCCCACTTAAGAGGGTTGAAATGAATTTAAAGAAGAAACTATTGACAGAACAGTGGGCAAGGTTGAGAGAAAGCAAGCCTAGAGGTTGAGGTACCCAAAAGTGAGCACAGCGGGAAGCCGTCTCCACCTTGGGCCTAAAGGGACACTTAAGGGGAAGGAACAGGGTTTCCCAAGCCTGCAGGCACTAGAGCTGGAAACCAGCGGAGGGGCTGCCATCTCCGAGGGACAGATCAGTGCCGAAAAACTGACACGGGGAGGAAGTGGCACAGAAGGACCCAGAGCTGTCTCCTGCCACCCCCTGCCAGCCAGAGCCTCGCCTGGACCACCCGGAGCAGGCAGGGAAGGGCGGGGACTGGGAAGAGGTGGCCATAGCAAAAGGAGAGTCACCGACCACAGAACGTTCTGTGTAATAAACAGGGTCTTACTATTTGAGGTGAGCTCTGTGGCTCTCTCCTTATCTTTTTCCTTCACTCATGACATTCTTAACAAACCAAAGAGCAAACAATAGTTTAAGGAAAATCTGTCTTTTTTACAAATGTTAGCCTTTTAGATGGATGGAACCTTTTATTCCCCATCTCGTATATCTGGTCTTCTGTTTGGTTCAATAGAAAGCATTTTCTGCTATATAAAAATCTAAAACTTTTTCTTCTCAGCATCTCAACAAGACAAGCTTTTAAGTGGGATCAATGAAGTCTCTGCTCCTGATTCTAGAAAGCTCAGCTGGTGATCCCACGAGAAGGGAAAGTGTGTTCCTTCTCCCCTGTCTTGCTAAGGAGTTCCCATTAAAGCCGTGGTTAAACTAATCCTCACCCTGGCCCATGTTTGCTTAATTTAGAGTTTTTCCTTTCCTTGTGATAATCCACTTGAAACTCTAGCAGGGGGAAAAAATCAAATGCAAAATGTGTTGTCACTTTCATAAAATATTTCTCTCCTTTCCCACCCTCACCCCTTCCCTTCTCCCCTTCCTGGAAGGATGAAAGACAAGGAAATCTTGACAGTTTCATTCTAAGCGCACATTCTAAATCTGTCAATAAATGACTGATAACTTTGTCACATATGTACGGACCAAGCTCTGTAAGAAAACAGTTGATTAAAGCCAATTGACTTTCTTTCAAAACGCATATCCTGCCCTGAAATTTAATCAGTGAACAAAAATGTATGCTGTTATTTTCCTTTTTCCTAAGAGTCCTCTCCGTTATTCAAAAGAAGCCTTGTCTTATTTTGTTTCCAAACTCCTTTTCCTTTTCTTTCCCCTGTGCTGTTGATTTCCTACCTTCTTGCCACGTGCCTCGCTGGGGCAGGAAGGGGGTCCTGCCTGGGCACCCTCACCAGGGGCTTCGTCTCTTCATCTGCTTGCCTCCTGAAGACAAATCCTTGGCAGAAATGAAAACAAATGGAATGGCTTTTTTACATTTCTGCCAGGGGGAGGCTATTTTGTAATCTTTCGCAGCCTTCCTATGCACGACCCAATCCCAAACTGACTTGATTATCTTCTTAACTGTTTAGGGCAAAATGAAAAACTGGATTTTGTTACCTGCCCCAGGAGCAGATTGAACATGGCTGAGTTCTCTTGTGAATTGCCAGGGTATATTTTCTTTTACAAATAGGTCTGAAAGGTCTTCCGGGGACCCCACTGGCTAAATAATCTTGATAGTTATTACAAAGAAATTTTAATTCTTTTTAAAAGTATTTTTGGCACTTACTCATCAAGGCCAATATTTATAATTCAGTTTATTTTTCCAGGTTGTACAAGTTACTAACAATGAGACTCAATTTAAATAGATGGCTTTTATGGGAATTATTAATTTTGAAAAAGAAAAGAAAAAAGGTGGACAGATATTTGTTTTAAAAAAATTTTATGAACTCAGTTCAAAAGAATAATAACCAGGGCCACCAGACCTCCCTACTTAATAAGAGTGACCTGGCCAAGAATGTTCTAAGCAAGAAATCTTTCCAAACAGGGATACCAATGAGTAAACCAACATAAGGAGCCAAGCCAATAAAGTAGGAGATTTTTAATGAACATTATTAAGGCTTATGGGAAGAAGCCACAAAGAGTAAAAGGATTTTTCTGCAGACACTGCCTTATTGATCTGGATTTCTCTTGTTTATTGTGGAACTATGGCATTGGATTAGCCACAGGGGAGAGGAGTACTCTGCGATATAAAAGCCCAGTCTCCAGAGATAAAATCTCTTCAATTGTCATTTTTAGCAATATCACAAAGAAATGCATTTTTCCATGGTCATGATGCAGAAAGCATGTCAAAGCAAGACAAAAAAAAAAGTCAAAATGGTTAGTTATAATGGGATAAGCAACAGCTACACTGAAAAATTCTACATGTAATGCAGTTTCCTTTTTGGATAGAAAAAGGTAGGACAAGATACCAGAGTCCTCATCTGATGGTGGGTGGGATATTAACATATTAAAGCAGGAATGTCTGAAACATGCATTGTGTAATTTCAGCTGTCTCAGCCCAAATCAGGCATAGCTCTGGGGAGAACACGGCCAGGGAGTGCCAGCCAGCAGGTGTCTCTGTGATCCCGGGGCTGCCTGGGTGGTGGCCTCCAGAACACACCCCACAAAACTCTGGGTCTTCCAGGTACACTGACCACAGGAGTAGGCAGGGCCACCCACCACCTCTGTGATGCGATTTCAAGGACAAGGGCAGGGGCTGTAGTCTCTTCCACAAACTCATGGGAAAAGGACGGGGATGAGGAATTTCATCGGGATGAAGGGATGAGGGATCTGCATTGGGTTGTGTATCCCAGCTGAGCAGAGGCAGTGAGGAGCTGATTATCAACACTAATGCCTTTTAATTGTATTGGAGCGTGTTTATAGCTACCCGGACCCATGTCCACAGACTGGCATGAAAAACTGATTTCCAGGTCTTGGTTGAAAGTGAAGAAACAAACAGTATAAGCCATTGAGAAAATACAGGCGGAGTTGCCGCTCTGTTAGTCTGATGACTTCAAGATGAAATCAAGAGTTAAAGACAAAATGCTCTTAAAAATATGCCTAGAAATCTGTAATTAGAGCACATAAAAAGACAATATCATGACTTTTATTTCATTAAATAGTCATTGTAAGAATATTAGCTTTGAGTAAATTATAATCTCAAATGTATCTAAGGAAATTATAAAAGTAAAAATAAATATCTCTGAATATACTCTTTTTAAACTTTAATAATTATAATAATATTTACAACACAAGGTCATAGTATTGTTCTATGGATTAAATGAGTTTAAATATGCAAAGCACTTGGAACAATGCCTGGCAGAGTAGGCACAATCAAACTATTTGCTCTCATTATATAGATGTTATTTTTTTGTAATTATGGTTACAATTGAATTTGAGTATTTTAAAATAAGATGAAAGACTAGCGCCCATTTAAGTTAGTGGTTTACAAACACTTTTTTTTTTTTTTTAGCAGAAAAATCCATTGTTCAAAATCCTTTCTGCAAACAACAAGGTAGTGCAGACCCAGTGAGACGTGCAGGTGGAAAGGAGCTGGTCTGCCCGAGGTGGGACCAGATTCCTACTGATGAGCAATCTCTCCCTGAGGCAACTCTGGAACCCAGTCTGAAAACTAAGCCGAGGCACCCTACCATTTCACAGATGAGGAAAATAAACTCTAGGGATGTTGATGCTCTCATTCTCAGAGCTAGCTCATTCAGATTGCTTTCCAGAAAATTATTAATACCTAATATACCTGGAAACAAGTGCTATTTACAGGGTGATGTTCAAAGTATTTAACCAGAAACCAGTCAGAATGGCTCTACGTAGTTGGAGCTTGGTCTTGATGATCCCTTCTGTGTCAGACATTAATTGTTTCATTGCTAAATTACAGAGCATTTTTCTAGGGGCAGGGTGTCACCACTGAGGAGCTGGATAGCCGGAGGGCTCAGGACAATAGATAGGTGGACCAACTGGTATGAAAGTGATTTTAATACCTGATGATTTCAACAAGGTACACTCATACCGGATGGGTACCACCTACATGTCAGCTCAGGGCATTTCAAGATTCTTCTGCAGGCTGGAAAAATTCCACATTGGAATGGAATCCTGCTGAGAATCGCTTACCATAAATGGAAACTCTGGAGAACCCTGTCTGTTTCTTCTCATTTGGTCTTTCTAGAAATTAAAGTTCTCCTCTGGGCTCTTCCAAAACATGGGCATTTATTATCTTCTGAAGAAGGAACTCTTGATGATGTTGACCATTTTTAAAGAAGATAACAGTGTGAATCACCTCACTTAGATGGGAGAGAATAATGTGAATCAAATATCCATTGCCACCAGTGACTTCGTCTGTAATAAAGAAGTATTATTAAGTTAAAATAAAATTCTTGAGGCCTCGCTGGCTTAACACTGAATTCAGAGTCTGCAGCACCCTCTGCTTCTTTCCTTGGTGACGAGATCCGGAGCCAGAGATTCACCATGTCTGTTTTCAAGGTTCATGCCAGAGAGATCTTTGAGTCTCATGGGAATCCCACTGTTGAGGTTGATCTCTGAACCACAAAAGGTGTATTCAGAGCGGCTGTGCCTACGGGTGCCTCTGCTGGAATCTGTGAAGGCCTAGAGCTTGCTGTGTGGGGAAGGGTATTTGAAAGGCTGTCGAGCACATCAATAAAACCATTGCACCTGCTCTAGTTAGCAAGAAACTGAGCGTCATGGAACAGGAGAAGACTGACAAGCTGATGATCGAGATGGATGGAATAGAAAATAAATCTAAGTTTGGTGCAAATGCCATTCTGGGGGTATCCCTTGCTGTCTGCAAAGCCAGTGCCATAGAGAAGAGGGTGACCCTGTACCACCACATCACTGACTTGGTTTGCAACCCCGAACTCATCCTGCCACTCCCGGCTGTCAGTGTCATCAACAGTGGTTCTCATGCTGGCAACAAGCTGTCCATGCAGGAGTTTATGGTCCCCCCAAACCCCATCACTGCAGCAAACTTCAGGGAAGCCACACACATTGGAGTGGAGGCTCACCACAACCTGAAGAATGTCATCAAGGAGAAATGTGGGAAAGATGCCACCTATGTGGGGACAAAGGTGGATTTGCACCAGCATCCTGGAGAACAAAGAAGCCCCATAGCCACTGAAGAGTGTGACTGGGAGAGCTGGCTACACTGATAGGTGGTCACTGGCAAGGACAGAGCTGCCTCCAAGCCCCTCATGTCAGAGAAGTATAACCTGGACTTCCAGTCTCCCGATGACCACAGCAGGTACATCACACCTGCCCTGCTGGCTGACCTGTACAAGTGCTTCATCAAGGACCACCCAGTTGTGTCTATCGAAGATCCCTTTGACCAAGATGACTGGGGAGCTTGGCAGAAGTTCACGGCTGGTGCAGGGATCCAGGTGAGGCAGACAACCTCACAGTGACCAACACAAAGAAGATTGCCAAGGCCATGACCCAGAAATTGTGTGACTGCCTCCTGCTCAAAGTGGACCAGATCAGCTCTGTGACTGAGTCCCTTCAGGTGTGCACACTGGCCTTGTCCCAGGGTTGGGGCATCATGATGTCTCATCCTTCTAGGGAGTCTGAAGTCACCTTCATCGCCAACCTGGTGGCAGGACTCTGTACCTCTGCACTAGACAGATCAAAACTTGTGCGCCTAGCCTATCTGAGCATGTGGCCAAATACCACCAGCTCCTCGGAACTGAGACACTGGGCAGCAAGGCTGTAGGCAAGAACTTCAGAAGCCCCCTGGCCAAGTAAGCAGTGGGCCCTTCAGCCACTGGTCAGCTAAATAGACCCTTCCCCTGACGTCAGCACAAGCACCCACCACCCCGACCAATACACTCCTGTGGCATTCTCACTGCTTCCTTAGAAGGTCTACAGAAACAAAGTTTGACCACCTGGAGCCCTGTTGGAAACCCTAGCTCATGTGTTAGGCCCAAACCATTGTTTTTCACTTTGCTTTCCACTGAGTAGCTAGAGCCATGGGTACCTGCAGTGTCATCTCCAAGGTGGCCACAGACAAGATCCACAGGGGTCTTGTGTGCAAAATAAAAAGCCTCAGTGACCCATGACAAACAAATTAAAATAATAAATAATAAAATTCTTAAGCCTAGGTCATTGCAGACAATTGAACAGTATTTGTCTGGTACAGCAGTTACAAATGATTTTTGGTATTTGTCATGCAAAATAAGTTGAAGAATAGAAAGTCATAGCTGAATGCTACTAATTATAGAAGTTGATCTATAGCTCCATCTTTACAAAAGAGTTTACAAGAATACTTGTCGTTTGCTTGCACTAATTGAAATAAATGACTTCTTCCAGTGGTTCTTGACACTGACTATCTACCTGCATAAGAGGCAGGTGATGGTCACAAAAGAAAAAAAGAACAAAGCCCTACAGGGTGCCTGATGGGAGAATTGGTAGGATGATTTGGATGAGAAGAGGGAGGATGTTCCAGGGGAGACAAGGGGAAATATGTGTTCAGGGACGATCAAAGCACAATCAAAGCCAGCTGATTAACTTGAGCTAGGATGACTTCCTGCTACGTACATCATGGAGTGTAGACCCCCCCCCCATGTCAAAGGCAGAACTGGACCTCTTTAGAATTCCAGAAAATCATCTGCACATCACTTTTCTGGGTCCTGGGGAAGGGAGAGAGGCACAGGAGAAAATTCATTTAAGTATATGACTTAAAATGAAGTGCATTTGGCTAATGAGTAAGCAGCTGTTTGGTTAAGCAAATGACTCATACTGGGGTATTTATGGAGCACAACTATTTTTCAAGCCTGTAAAAATTTAAAGGAAAAAAAAGTCTCCTTACAATTCCAAAGCAGATGTTGCTGCATTTATGAAAAAAAAAAAAAGAAGTGAACAGTAAACCTTGCTTCAGGTGGATCAATGTATCTATTAAAACATATGTTAGTCTTCCTAAGAAGTACTACATTTCTTTTCATTGAACAGAGAACATTTATGGAGCACTTATTTTGTGCATTGTTCTGTGTTTAAAAGAATATAAGACAAAGGCCCAGCCTTTAAAGAGTAAATTCTGATAGGAAGTTACATCATATGCCAAAAAATATATAGCTAATAATGAAAAGCAAGTTTTAAAAATGACAACCCTGGGAGTGCCATGGGCTGTAATTAGCATAGCTTTTTATTTGCTTATAACTTAATAGCTAATATTTTTTTAGAGCTTAGAGTGCGAGCCAGGCCTGGAACATTGAAAGCCTCTTGTTATAAAAGCATGTATTCTAGAGAGTTTAAAATGGAACTAAAAACAGCATCATAAGTCACATCAAGAAGGGAGGGATGGCTGTGTCTTTGGAGAATCACATTCGGCTCAGAGGTGCTTGTTAACCAAGATGGAAAAGGGAAAAGGATATGTCGGGGAAGCTCAAGAAGGCCGATACATCTCGCTGATGTCTTTGAATAGGATTCACACAGGACCTTGATGTGAGTTGCCTTTGAAGACTGGGTAAGATTGGACACATGGAAGGGATTTCTCAAGAAGGGAAAATGTCTTGAGCAAAAACAATGGGGCAGAAGTAAGAGACAGTCGCTCCTCACTGACTGAACACAAAGTGTGCTCAGGATCAGTAAATAAACCTGTCTGCATGGAGGTCACATGAGGGGATGAGGGACAGACAGCAAGGATGGTCAGGAATCAGATAGTATTAATAACATTTCAAGGCAGGCTAAATTCTGTGGGCAGAGAAAAGCTGGAAGACAGACATGGATTAGCAGAGAAAAGATTAATCTGGGCTGGTGCAACGTGCGTGGCAGCAAGGTAAGACAAGGGGCAGTTAGGAGTGGACTGTGTGCTGGCCTCAGACAAAGGCGCAGTAGGACTCAACCGAGGTGGAGACAGAGAGAATGCCAGATAAAGGAAAACAAAGGAAGAGCAAGGAAAGGTGATGACTGCTTAGCTATGCAAAGCATCAGAAAAGAAAATTAAAGATGGCTGTAGAACCTCCAGCCCAGGTGACGGGACGAAAGTGACAAGAGTAAATCTGTCCCATCAGAGGAAGAATCATTTTGGACACACTGAGATTATAGTGCCCTCAGGACAAACAAGTGAAACGAAGTCCCTCACAGACAGCTAACAAGGTAGCACTGGGACTTAGTAATAAGTGGGGACTTGGGGTACCTGTGTGAATAATCTAGCACAGGTGAGGTGTGGGATGATTGGAGTGATAAGATCTCTGAGACTACATAAGGACAAAAGCATCTTGAAGTGGGGAGACAGATGAAGGACACCGCTGTCAGAAGGCATGCTGGTTTGCTCCGGCCACCGTAACAAGGCACCACAGACTAGATGGCTTAAAGAACAGAAATTGGTTTCCTCACCGTTCTGGATACTGAAGTTCAACATCAAGGTGTCAGCAGGGCTTGTTCCTTCTGGGGCCTCTCTCCTTGGCTTGCAGATGGCCACGTTCTCCCTGTGTCTTCGCCCGGTATTCCCTCTGTGTGCGTCTCTTTCCTAATCTCTTCTTGTAAGGACACCAGTCAGCTTGGATTAGGGCATGCCCTAATGACCTCGTTTTACTTTAATTACCTCTTTATAGGCTCTAGCTCCAAATAAATACACTTACATTTTGAGGCAGTAAAGTTAGGGACTCAATATATGAATTTTGGGGGACACCCTTCAACCCAGAGGAGAAGGTGAGAAAACGCACAAATGGGAAGAGACTGAGCATTAAAGCTTTAGTAGAAGCCAATGACCAGTTATTAATGACCAATGACCAATTATTAATACACACTCCTCTTTCTGTTTGCATGTCAAGTGTCACCGGGCTGACATTCTCCCAGATCTTGCCCACTTAAACATCTCGCACCGTGTAGTAAATAACACCGCAAAGTTAATTGTTCACACTGTATCTTGTCCATTCAGTGTACGGTGGGAGCATAGTGCTGGCATCCAGCCAAAGGGACCTGAAGAAAGCCCACGTGCATACATGTGTGTGCCAAATTAGCTGAGAAGCAGAAATGACGTGGAGGCAGGGTGACTTGTAGAGGTAATTTTTTTAATGCCAATAAAATCTGCATCCTAAAAGCAAAGTGAAAGCCACAGTGCAAAATGGTTGAGCTACTTGTAGGCTTTGTTTGATGATTTTCTGATTTTTTTCTCTTTCAAAAGACTACAAACTGGAGAAGTTTCAGAAGGTTTTCCATTCAGTGAAGATCTTTTTTTTTTTT
>VBSM01003157.1:7349691-7364972 GCA_008086735.1 Cheirogaleus medius
GCAGGAGGATCGCTTGAGCCCGGGAGTTTGAGGTTGCAGTGAGCTATGATGATGTCACTGCACTCTAGCCCAGGGGGACAGAGCAGACTCTATCTCAAAAAAAGAGTTGTTTTGTTTGTTACCAGTTCCCCTTTATTATTTCTGTTCTTGTCAATTATTTTGATTATTAGGTCTCTAAAACTGGGCGGAAGGAAGGAAGAAAAAATAAAACTCCCTTACACCGTATTACTTACTGGCTGTCCCAGTAAAAGTTTGGTTGGGTATGATGATTCGAAGTTTTAAGGAAAGGCATTTTCTTTGAATTTCAATTATCTCTACTTGTTCTAGATAATATTTGCACAAATAATTGAATATTGATTCTAAATCATCCTCCAAACATTACTATCTTCTTTCTAAAACTTCATCAAACTATTATGTGTCTTTTGAAGACCAGGAATATAAACATAAAGATGTTAACATGTTAACTATTTAAAGTTGCTATGGTGGTTCTATTCGAGTAAAGAGATCATACATGATATGTTTTTAGTAACTGTCTGTACTGTCAAGGTTTCTTTAAGGTGTATGTTCAGCCACTTTATTCAGCAAATCTCAGTTGAGTGGCTGCCAGGAGCCAGGGACATGCTGGTGGTTAATGAAGCTGTGAAGGAGAACAAGGCAGACAAGTGCTAGAAATTTTGCTGCATGAAATAAGAAGTTGAGATCAATAGCTTCTTTAAAATGATGTGAAATTGAGACAAGATTTAGCTTTTCCTTTTAAGATGAAAGAGCTTCTTAGCATGTTTAAGTACAGAAGGAAAGATACTAACGGACGGTGAAGGGTTGAAGATACTGGTGGAGGAGGAGGAAGGGGAAGGGCGCCGTGGACTCACGCTTAGATCAGAGCAGTTAAAGCTCCTTCATCTAAATATGATCAAAGGTGGAAAGATGTGATGGAGTTAGGTACATTTTCAGGATTAGTGTCAGGAAGTTTTTCCAATAACTTATTTTATCTCTGAAGAATAAGCAGCAAGATTATCTGCCGGTAGCAATAAGCAAATGGGCAAATGAAATATTCAAAACAGCTGCTGGGAGAAAGTAAGGGAGGATGTTTGCCTAACAAGGCAAACGTGGGCTTGCCACGTGGCAGCAGGTGCCCAGCACAGCTGAGAGCCACACGTTCATTCTGTACATGTGTCTACTGGGACCAGTCTGCAGAGTTGGGTGATTTTCTCAGAAGCCCTCAACAGTTTTACTTATATAATGAAAATAAATAAATCTCAAAAATTTTTTGTAGACTCAAATCCCCTTTAAGCCAAAATAACCAAGTATGAGAGTGATTGATACTACCATTACCTCTATATTTTACACTTTCTCTAGAGATACTGTAACTTTAAAATGGAGCTTAAATGAGAGAACTCTCCAGGTGATGGCCTTACCGGTGGTTTTCAAAGTTAAGCTTTCATCACAATCACCTGGAAGGCTTGTTAAAGCTCAGATTTCTGGGCCCAACCTCTAGAGTTTGGGATTCTGTAGGTGTAGGGTGGGGCCCTACAATTTACATTTCTAGCAAGTTCCCAGGCTCTGCTGAGGCCATTGGTTGGGGTACCAAATCTTGAGAAACGCTCTTCTAAATAAAACTCTGCAACACCAGGTTTAATATCTCTGCAGTGGTTAAAATCCCTGCAAGCTCATCAGTTCACGCTCTATTTCTCATTCATTGCTGATTCTCTTAGAGCCTGGCACATAATCGGCACTCAATACCTGTTTTTAGGAAGGAAGGTAAACCCGTATTTATTGAATGCCTCTATGTGTATAGCAGGTGCATTCTCTCCACCAAGGTAGACAGGCACTGCCATATACACAAAAATATTAAAATATAAATATTAGTCACTTAGCAGTTTGAGCTAGTTTTCTAGCCCTTCCGAGGGTGGTGAGGGAAAGCATCTTACCTCCTGGTTTCCCTTCTGCTTCACTGGCCTCTACTCTTAGAAACTCCTGCTTTCTTCTCCTCCTTTCCTGGACATTGAATGCCCCAGGGAGTCTCTTCCTAATTGCCTTCCCTTCTATCCCTAGATGATCTCATCTCCTTGCAGGGATTTGGTAATCCCAGTGTGTGATGTCACCCAAATTGTTATCTCCAGCTCAGACGTCGCCTCTCACCTCCATACTCAGTGATCCAACTTCCAACGGGGCATCTTCACTTGAACATCTCATACGCATCTCAAATGGAACAGGCCCACAACAGAATCCTCGTTTGCCTCAAAGCTACTTCTCTCCAGTCCTTCCTGTCTCAATAGATATCATCGCCATGCACCAGTCACTCAGGCCAAAAATGTAGGCATCATCTTGGATTTCTTTCATGTGCTAAATTCTCACAAACTTATTTGATAAGTTTTCACTCCAGCCTCTTTGTACCCTCTCATCTGCTGCAAGCACAATTGAAACTACCTTTTCTCATCCCCTACTCCATGGCAACAGTTTCAGAACTCATCTCTCAGTTCACACTCTCACTTCCAAAGGTCCATTCTCTACTGCACAGCTGCAGTGATTTTGTTTTAGGGTGAATCAGATCTTAACAGTTCTCTGATTATAACCTGCCAACGCTTCCTCCACAAATGGAACCAAATCCAAACTTCTTACCAGGACATGTAGGGCACCTACCTCTCTGCCCTCATCTCCTACCACTTCCCTACCCCTCCAGCCCCATGAAATTTCAGCCACCCTAGTGTCCTTTCCACCTCTTGAACATAATCATTTTCTCCTTCCTCTGAGCTTTCACCCTTTATAGATGCTGTTCCCTCTGCATATCGTGTTCTTTCCCAACATTAGCCAAAGTGTCATTCTTTATCCCATTTTCATTTTCTTCAGGGCACTTATTACTTGAAATTATCAATATCATGTAGTTATTTGTTTAAATATTTGTCTGTATCTCACAACTAGGTAGTTAACTCCAAGCAGGCAGGGATTTTGTTGTCTTCACTGGATCTCTCTTATTTAGAACAGTATTCGGAAGGTAGTACACATACACACACACACACACACACACACAAAAGCATGTTGTCCAGAGGGTGAACTTTGAATCTGTTGTTATTTCTACAACACCATGTTGATGCCTCTTTAGGTATTATTTCACAATTTGATTAGAATCTAATATCTAGATAATAAATTGTTCCAATCGGTGATAAATTCATTCGTTCAAATCTGTCTTTCTGGAATCCCAAAATCAATAATTCCAAAAACAGATGCCTGGGCTGCTTAACAGAACTCTCATGCCACTGTCTTTATGTTGTCCTTAATATTTGTTTTGAATCCACACTATAGATTAGGCTTTTAACTCAACATAAACCCCTTCTGGCTAGTTATTTTTTTCAAAATGTTAAAAACAAGATCAAGTTTCTCACTTAGGTCCTCCAGAATATTCCAGATGGACTCTAACTTGAGAATTAGTAAAAGTTCTCCTTTTAACCTGAAGTCCTACCTCAAATATATTTGACAGTGATTCTATGCTTCGTGGTGTTGTTCAGCATTTTGTGTTCCCAATTGAGGTCACAGAAAAGAAAGTGAATCCATGCCTCTAGCTGTTTACAAAGAGATCTTTTGCCCATTTAAATTCCATTACTGTAGCATGAAAAACATCAGGAATCTCCCTTTAGCCAGGTGCTTAGGATTCGAAATATCCTTCTACTGTGCTTCAAATTTGGAGTTCACATAAACTTGGTTACATTTTCTATGTCTTTTAGTAGAATCTTTTATAAACATGCAGAAGTAAGAGCAAGATTTATTCATCCCATTCCAAACCAAGGTGCCACTCCCGTGTTTCCAGGGCAGACTCCTTTTGTTGACGGGTTTGCACTTTCTGCTTCTCGTGTTTATGTGCCACCTCTTAAAAACCCTTGCCTGATTAGAGTGACCCCTGGTTAAAACATACCTTGTATCTTAGCAACTCCTGAAACACTAAGTTGTACCATCACTCCATTAGGCCGTGGCAAAGGGAAGTTTTCAAGGTTCCTTTTGATGATACTTCCTTTTCCTTCAAGGCCCTTCGTCATCAGCCCCACTCTGCAATGGTGGCTTCCAAGCCACCAGCACTGCATGCCCGGGGTACTTTCATCCACTGCATGAGGACATCCGTCTACCACCTCAGCCCCGTGTCCCTTCCCCAGCATTGTTCACGCTGTCACATACCTATTAGACACATAAACAGCCCAGGGACACCTCAAACTCCACAGATCCAAAAACAAACTCATTATCTTGCTACCGCCACTGACATATTCACTCAGACTCTTTTCTTTTCCTATGGCATTCGCACGATAACAGGACAATGATTGGCCCATTTTCCCAAGCTGGAAACAGTGAAATTTTTCCTAGGCCTTTTTCTGCCTCTCTACCCATGATAAATTGATCCCTAAATCACATAAGTTCTGCCAAAGAAATTACCTCTGGTCTGACTTCTTTCTGTCTGCACTGCTCCTTTTTAAGAAGGTAACTTACCTCACTCTTTTGTGTTTTGTGGGGAGATTTGAGAATGGATGGGGAATCTATATACATATTCAGGTCATCATCTTAACCCACTCTTCCTAATTTTATCTTAGGAATGACTCCTGTAGAGTTGTAAAGCAATAGAAATCCAACACAAGCCACATATGCAATTTTAACTCTTCTGGTAGCCACATTATAGAAGTAAAAAGAAACAAGTAAAATTAGCTTTCAGACTGTATTTAATCCAATGCATCCAAAATATTAAAATTAAAATTTCAAACTGTAATTAACATGAAAAATTATTATTAAGATATTTCATATTCCTTTTTCGTTGTTCAAAGTCTTTAAAATCAAGTGCTCACTGGCCACATGTAGCTGGTGGGCATTATATCAGAGAGCCTAGATGTAGAGGGTGAGCGAGAATGGAGCTTAAAGGATATACCTACAGCCTCAGTGAGAGATAAGGGGATATGTCAGGGTACTGGCAATGAAAACAAAGAATCAATCCATGATCACACTAAAAATATAAAAGGAGAGAACTTACAAGGCAGATGGAATCCAACTGAGCATAAAATCACATAAAAGAAAAACTACAGCCCAAAATACACAAAGAAGAAAGGCCCTTCAAGGGTAAAGAAAAAAAAGAAAAACCACAACCCACTAGAGAAGCTCAGAGTCAGACTGGACAAGAAAGGGCCCTGGGTTCCAGAGGCTGGGAAGGGTCATGGGGAGGGAGGGATGAAGTGGTTGATGGGTTCATGGGCAAAAATAGAGTTAGATAGTTAGATAGAGTGATCTTTGACAGCACAATGAAGTGACTATAACCAACAATAAGTTAGGGTATACTTTAAAATAACTAAAACACTGGAACTGGAATGTTCCTAACACAAAGAAATGATAAATACCCAAGGTTATGGATACCCTGGTTACCCAGACTTGATTAATTCACATTGTATTCTTGTATCAAAACATCACATGTACCCTATAAATATATACAACTAGTATGTACCCATAATAATTAAAAATAAATTTTTTTTAAAATGTTTTTAAAATTAAAAATAAAAAACAGGGCCCTGGAGCAAGTGTGTTGGTAAGAAGAGCAAGGAGCTCCTCATCCTCATGTGCGCATGAGCCCAGGCAGCTACCCAGAATTTTCTTCAGGCTAATGTCCCAAGAACTATTCTCTTAACAAAGGAAAACTCTTCTGCCAGTTTGTCTATCTTACAAGAAGCAGAGTAGAACCTCGTGGGAAATGAAATGGGGCCCTTGAAACTGGAATTGGCCCCAGGTTGAGCTCTGAGTATGTATACTGAAGCGGGACTCTAACAAGGGAGGCCAAGAATGCCATGTTCCAGTTAAGAAAAATCCCTTCCACCGCCCCCCAAAGCAAGGCTGATCCTGCTCTCCCCACAATTATAAAAGGCACACTGCAGAGATAAGGATGCACATTAATAGAAACCAACCACGTTTCTTATTTGGATTGAGGAAATTAAGTCTTTAATCTAGTCCTTCAACATAAAAGTATGAACAGATGACCAAGAGTCACCAAACTTGGAAAGAAAACCAATACCTTCTAAAAGGAGCATCAAATTCAACAAACTGAACAAATAACTGACCCCAAGGAAATACTGTCCACAGAAAAAAGCAAAGACAACTTTCAAATAAGCACAACAATAAAATAAATTATTGTTCTTAAATATTTAAAAAAAAAAAAAAAAAAAGAACAAGCCATTCTTTTTTAAGTTCCTGGGAGACGCACTCTCCCATTCCAAAGCAGAATGAATGCAGCTAAAAGAATAAATGCTGTAGATGGGCTCTCAAAAATGTCATATAAACAAGCATAGGGATGGGAAGAGTGAGAAGAACTAAGATATATAGGACTGAAGAGTCAAGTCAAACCTCAAATATCTGTCTCATAGGAGTTTCAGGAGAAAAGAACAAAAACTGGAGGAGAGAAAACACTGAGCAAATTAAAACTTCCCTGAACTGAAGGACACAGCATGGTATATTTTCAGAATATTTAGATGTAGACACATCCATGACTATATAAAAGGTTCCAGGCCGCAGGAAGAGGCGAACACAGATTACCTACAAAGAAGGAAGCAGGTAGAACTAGATGTTTCATCAGAGATTGATTCCACACACCAGCAGTGCTTGGATCAATCCCCCCGAGTGCTCCAGGAAAATGAATACCACTTTGTATCTAGTTATAACACAAATCTAATGTGAAAAAACGAACAGTGTTTTGGATGGAGTTTACCGGATGATGTCTTTTCATCAGAGAGAGTAACTAGGAAATTTATTTCAGCAAATGAATTCGAAAAAGAAGAGGAAATATAGGTATTACGAATGGTAGCAAACAAAAAAAAAATTCTTACCACTAAGGTCTAAATGCCTGATTGTATGTAATATATTTTTTAAAATATCAAAAAAATTCCCAGATCTTTTTGAAAACCAGTACCCTAGAGTATTATCTTATTCTAAGAAGGATCAAAATGTGATACACGACCTATTAATACACAGCAATGGAATCTTTTATCGTATGTTACTTAGAGTCCAAAAATCTGACCAATCACTATAGAATCCTTCATCCAGTTCTCCCACAGGCCTGAGCAACCTGGGCCACTGTCCTTGGCCCTGCTTTAGAAGACCCCACCGTGGCTTTCCTCACAGTAGTACGATGAGTCTTCAAGGCCCCCAAAGTCCATGCTTCCCCTCACCCCACCTGTAGGCCATGTGCCTGGAATGCTAGAATTCCCAGTCACATGACCCCAAACCCACTTCCAAGGCCTCAAAGCTCTTCCCCAGGTCTGCTCTCCCATGGCCAACCAGGCATCAGTGTGTGCACTGCTTAGCATGAAGGACGGCCGAGGGGTGCAGTTTTGCCGGGACCAGGGAGTTATGGACAGAGCTTGGACACACTTGCAGTTGCCACTCGAGGCATGGGATGTATCCGGGTGTGGGAAGAGAAACAAGTGAGGCCACAGGCCGGGGCCCTTCATTTGTGTTCCTGTCCTATGTCTTAAAAATGTCAGGGACTGGCCTGCACTTGTCTATGACAAAGCAAGAAAGACAAAGTGGGAAGAGAGAATTCAGTAGAGAAAAAAGTGAGGTTGAAAGTTGGCATAAGAAAAAAGCCATCCAGACATAGCAATTGGAGGAGGAAGAGGGGGAAGCTCTCGGAGGAAGTGTTGGGGGTTTTCTGCAATATCAGAAAGCCCAGTTAAAAGCGGCCTAAACAATGTGTGTGTTTACTGTCGCAGGAGAGAAGCCTCAGAATGGTTCCTTTCAGTGGCCCAGTGACATCCTCAGTAATCCGGCTTCCTTCCATCTCTCCTCTCTGTGTCTGACATTAGCATGCAGCTTGGCCGCTATAGCCTGTTCCCCCCAGGGGCTCAGGACGCCCCCGTAGTTCTGAGTGATGTACCTAGACCACAATGTCTGGAAGCAAGGAAAGAACAAGGCTGTCTTATGTCCCTTTTCCAGAGTAAGAAAAGCTCCTAGAAGATTCCTGTTAGCCCCCAGGTCTCACTTGCCAGACCCAATCGCCGGCCAGATGAAGTGCATTTCCCATTTGCCAGGACTGGCCAGGTCAGCTGCGAAACTGGTGGAGCTGGCCAGCTAACCCCGAACACAGGCCACCTGGACATCGAACCGAACTGGGGCCCTGGCAGCAGGAGGGGGATGCGGGCTGTGGAGCAGGCACCTGCAGGGAGCAAGGCTGGAGTGCCAAGGACTGATGGTTCTCCAGGTGTGGTTCCCAGACCGGCAACAGCAGCCTCACCTGGGAACTTACTAGAACTGCAGAGTCTCTGGCTTCACCCCGCATCTCTGGGACCAGACACCCTGGAGTTGAGAACCACGGCCTCTCCCCAGTCCCCATCCCTTAGGGGTTAGAGTAAGAGGAGTCAACGCAGGAGAAGCAAGGGGAGGACAAGAAGCAGCTGAGAAAGCAGCCTGGCGGGAAGGAAGGAGTCCTCAGCAACATCAAGCGCAGTGAAAGGTCCTAAGTTTTATTTAAAGAGCTCATCCGGGATAGGAAATTGAGAAATGAAATTGAAAGTGGTTGCAATTCAAGTGAATGGTTTTCAAGGGAGGGCTGTGCATGTTTCGTGGCAGAGAAAAAGAATCCACTGGAAAATTAAAGACATTGGAAATAAAATAAGACTCAGGGGAGACTTTTCCTGGGGCCTGCGGTGGGGAGACGTTGGAGCCTCCCTCTCCAGTACATTAACTGCTCGCCAGGCGTGGCTTGTGAGCACTTGAAAGGAGGCTCCGCTGAATTGAAATGTGCTAAGTGCAAAAGGCACACCGGATGCCAAGCCTTAGTATAGAAAGAGAGGATGTAAAACAACCTATTAATAATTTTATATTGATTACATGCTGAAATAATAATACTCTTTGATACATGGAGCTAAATAAAATATGTTATTAACATTAATTTCACCTCTCTTTTCTTTTTTTAATGTAACTACTAGAAAATGTTCCATTACCCTGTGGCTCACATTATGTTTCTGATGAAGAGCTCTGGTCTAGATCACAAGGAAGTCTAATAGGTTTGGAGAAAAACTGGGAGAAAAAGAATTTAGACATTTCAGGCAAACCTAAGAGCCTAAGGACAACACCACATACAGCTGTTTAAAGATTCCTCTCATGTTAAAATTGCGGCTTAAACTATTAAGCAGAAAATGTTTCTTCCCCTTTGGAGGAAAAAACACCTTGTGATTATAAAGATGCAGAAGTTAGCTTATAAATGACTGGCTACTAATTCAAAATTGACAAGAAGAGTTATGTTCATTGAATGAGCACATTGATGAAATTTGGTGCTGAAATTTCATCTGTGTTTGAAAGACATCTTCACTAGGTTGAACATAAACTGTTGGTGGGTGGAAGAAGGAAAATAACCCACCTGGCTTTGCTTTTTGGTTTCACACTTGAAAGGGGAAAGGTCAAGGTCTAAGAATAAGATGGCTGAAAGTCTTCCTTATGCTATTAGAGGCAAACTATTTCAGAAATGCATTAAATGTCTAAGCACAGGACTCACTTGGGAAGGATCTGGTACCAAAGATTAAAAGATGAACGGGAGGAGGGTGCTCATCTGGGGCTTTAATACTTGTTAGCTGCTGAGAAGCTGTCACTCAGAAATTCCTCTCAATGCCTGGAGGCAACGCAGGTGAGAGAAATAATGCTACAGAAAACATCCTGTTTGTAACTCCAAATTCTTAAATACTATAAAACCTGCCACGAAGGCTCTTTTCCTAGAGAGGATTAAACTGTTTTAGGCTTTCTGTTTCTCAAGTTGTGAACCTTCTTAATTGCCTTTTATGAATCTGTTTGTTTTCTTGGCCAATCCTAAGTGCCTGGCTTGGCCAGAAGACTTCTTGGTCTTTTTTTGCTTCTCCTAATTTGCATTCTCTCTTCACAATAGTATTAAAGTCGAAGCTATAATAGAAGACTATCCCCAGTGTCCTGCATCTTTTACCTACTTATGCATACGTAACCACTTCTTTCTTATTGTATTTATTGTTTAAAAAATAGGGAATGGAGAAGAATGTAAAAGGAACCCCACTAGAGAATGTACCTCTATCAAATGCAAACTTTCATATTCCCATACTGGGTTCTACATAATTTAATATGAGAGATGAGTGACTAAGATAATAAGAAAGAAATTCTCTTAACTTCTATGAACTGTGGATTTGAGTGCTTTGCTTACAATGGCAAAAGCTTTCAATCATCAGAGATTTGAAAAATGTTTTTGGAAGTGATGTCTAAAATAATTTTGGCACAGAAAATTTTAAATATTTTTTCAAAATTAATGTATACTAAATAGAAAGGAATTAGCAGTGCAATTATTAACAAATAGATAGAGGTTTTCAAAATATCTAAGATACCCATAAAATCTACCTGGTTAATCAGTCAATTAGAATATAAATGTCATCCCCTGAATATCAGTGTATTAATTTCCTAGTTCTGCTGTAACAACTTACCACAAACTTAGTGCCTTACACCAAGGTGAATTTATTATCCTACAGTTCTGGAGCTCTGAAGTCCAAGATGGGTTTCACTTGGGTACAATCAAGGTGTCAGCAGGGCTGTGTTCCCTTTTGAAGCTCTAGGGGAGAATCCTTTCCCTGCCTTTTCCCTCTTCTAGAAGCCACCTGCATTCCTTGGCACGTGGCTCCTTCCTCCATCTTTAAAGTCCATGGCATAGCATCTGCAAACCAGTCTAGTCTTCCTCTTTTACTTACAAGGACCCTTATAATTACAATGGACTCATGTGGATAGTCCAGGATAATTCCCCCATCTTGAGATCTTTACCTTAATTCCCTCTCCAAAGTCTCCTGTGCCATGTACTGTAAATATTCACAGGTTCTGGAAATCGAATCATGGACATCTTGGGGGACTTTTATTTTGCTTATCACAGTTTCACTTCCTAGAAAAGAAGTGAATAAATAAGGAACATTAAAAGAACTCTTTGGGAGTGAAACATCTTTATTTCATCTTCACTTTTGAAGATTTCCAGATTTAAAGATGGGTCCTCTCACTTGCATTGCTCCTGTGAGAAATCTGCTACTATTTTTCTCTTGGTCCCTCCATACAGAACATCTTCTTTCTCTGGCTGCTTTTAAGATTTTTTCTCTTTGTTGCTGGCTTTATACAATTTGATTATGACATGCTTTGGTGTATGTTTCCTCATATTTTACATGTTTGGAGTTCATTAAGTTTCTTGAGTTGGTAGATGTATAGTTTTCATCAGATTTTAGCCATTATTTCTTCTATATCCCCTTCAGGGGCTGCAATGACAAATATATCTGGCTGCTTAACATTGTCCCACAGGTCACCAATACTTTTTGTTTGCTTGTATTTGAGGAATTCTTTTCTCCGTCTCTGTTTCATTTTGGAAAGTTTCTATTTCTGTGTCTTCATGTTCACTAATATTTTTTTCTGCCATGTCTAATCTGCCATTGATTCTATCCAGTGTATTTATCATCTCACACATAATAGTTTTCTCTCTAGACATTCCATTTGGGTCACTTTTATATCTCCATATCTCTACCTAATTTTTTGATTGATGAGCAGACATTATGAATTTTACCTTGTTGGATTCTAGATATTTTTGTATTCCTTCGTGATCACAGTATCTCCATGCCAGGCAAGTGTGGATATTTTTATATACCTGTAAATATTCTTGAACTTTATTCTGATACAGTTAAGTCAATTGGGGGAAAAAAACTAATCTTTTCAGAGCATCGTTATTATAAGACTAGTTATTCCCCACTTAACTGAAACAACACATCCTTGAGCACTCTACCCAACGCCCCATAAATTCTCAGTTTTCCAAGTCAGCCTGGTAGGAATAGGCGCTATTCCCAGCACTGCCTGAGCACAGAGCAGTGTTCTCTAACGTTTTCTGGTACCTTTTGGGTTTCCCCCAACACCCTAGCTTTGTGTAGTTTCTTCAAATGCATTTGCTAGTTAGACCCTTTGCAAACATCTGGGCAGCTTTCTTCTCTTTGGTACTCTGTCCTGAGAACTACAGCTGCCTTTATCTCTCTGCACTCTCTCAACTGTGTCTCCTAAACTCAGGGCATCTGCTGGGCTTTGCCTGGATTTTGCCTGCCTGCGCCAACGCCTGCTAAAGTAGGCAAGGGCAGTTGTCAGGCTCACCTTGTTTGCTTCCCACCTCTCAGGGATCACTGTCCTGCATTGCCTGGATGCCCAGTGCTTTGAAAAGAGTAACTTCATATATTTTATCTGGTATTCTTCATTGCTTCAGGCAGGAGGTAAATCTGTCCCTTTGTGGCACTATCTTTGGCAGAAATACCTCTTCCCTTCAGCAATTTATGGACCTTTTGAGAAGTTCCTAGTCTTTCATTTACCATTATCTCAAAAGGCTTCTTCAATATTTCTTGTAGACAATTCTCAGACTTTCCATTTATTTGAACACAATGCTGTAGCACTAGAGATAAGTCAAATAACTTTTTGCTTTAAAACCCAGTAAGGGTGACTGAAACTTCCTAGTGTGAAATAGTTTTATTATTCCACTTACTTGTAAAAATATTATTTAGCTTTCATTGAAGTACATTCACTGTTTGATCTTTCACTCATCCTATTATTTGTCTTCAAATGTGTCAATTAAAATAAAATCTGTTCACACCACTTAACATCAAAAATCCTGTTTTGGCAGTTTAGTATCAGAAGATTCTGAAATCCCTACAGGGCCTTTTATTTTTGTCCCTTGAGTGGCATCTTATCAACATGGTTCTAATCTATCATGAAATGAGAAATGTTTTTAAGATAATATCTTTTGGGGAAGATAGCTTTATTTTAAGAGAGATTTGATCTCTTATTTCTTGAAGTCTTTATCTTTTTGACATTTGACCATTTTGTTCCTTAAAATAAAAACACCTATTCATTTGTAAATGATAAACAATTGCCTATAACTTTTATATGAGAAAAACAAAATAAATATCACTATTTTCCTAATATTAAGGAAAAACATGAAATTCCTTCTTATGACAGTAATGTTAAAAATAGTTTTCCTTCCTCAGTACAATCTGATGGTGACGGATATGAACAGGTCCGAGCAAAGGGCTTTGTATGGAACAGATTAACCCGAGCCATGCCCTCTCCTCAGCTTTTTGTTCCCATCTTACTAGTTTAGAGATGACATGAAAGATTACTGTGTGTTTCTACACTGGTTGAGATATCAGATACCTCACCATCATTTAAGCATCAATAATTCTATGCTTAAAAGATTTTCATTTGGAAAATACAAAGCAAGACACTGCAGCATACTATTTCAGAAGTTAAGGAAACTTACTCAAAAATCTGAGATAAAGCAATTTTTTAGGACAATTAATTTTTTAAAGACTTAGCTTATTTTCTGTGTTGCATATATGGTTTACAATTAATAGACTTAGAGATGACCTTCAGTCTTCCAACTCCAGAACATAGAGTCTAACACTAGTAGGAACTCAGGAAGATACGCAGGTGAATCTTTTTGTGCTTAAGTAAGCAAAAGGCCCTGGACACCAGGAGGGTGACATATACAGTGTGTCCTAAATCATTTAAAGGGAGTCCAAGTGCCTATTTACTTATTGTAAACTCTCTCCTGCTTGTAGTTTTATTCCATTGCCTCTGATTCTGGGGCAATAAAGACAAACTCTCCAGCATTTTCATATGCTTATTTCACCCAATAGCCATTTTTGTTTGTGCAAGACAATCCCACTGAAGCTTGATAAATGAGTCTATGTTTGATTAAATAATTAATATTTAATTTATCCTCTTCTCTGCAAACAATTCCATTTGTTTTGTTCCCATCCTCAGAATGCTTTTTTGTGTCACCTGTTGGCTCAGTAGGTTTGGAACACAAGGCCAGTGGGGCTGAGGGTTTGTGACTGTGGTCCACCAGTTCACTCAAAGAGAAATCAACTCCCTGCAGTGCTCAGAAACCACCCTTTATCTCCATTCACACTCCTGGTTACTGCCAATCACAAGAGGAATGGTCAATGAGGTCAAGTTAAAACAACCTTTGTCATTAGTGGGAAAACCTACTCATGGTGCAGGGTGGATCACAACGGGCCAGAACGCCATTATATGTTGCATCCGGTAAAGAGCTAAGGAGATTAAAGCAAACTTCCTTGATATATTTCCCTCTAGCATTAAAAAATAAAAGCAGTAAATATCAATCCTCAGGATGGAAAATGTTTTTCTTCTCCTCCAAAAGCTATGATCTGAGTCATGTTAATTGACTTCCGTCAAATGCCCCCACGCGTGGCTTTGGAATCCGTCTTATAAACTGACTAATCACTAACAAGTATAACCTTTATAACTATGTCTTCGTTATAGCAATTTCTCTATGTTTTTCTACCATCCTGCATTTTTCATAAAATGTCTCAATAATTCTAATAACCTAAATCTTCAAGAAAAGTAACACTCAGTTAATCGGCCAACTTTTCTTCTCCATAAACCAGAGTTTTTTGAAATTACAGAAGATTTTAGTGGATACATTTGAAATTAAACTCATTCAGATAATTGAACCAAACAATCAATAAACAAATTTTAAAAAAGAAAAAGAAAAATGAAGAAGCAGTACACCATTTTCAAATTACTTTGACAGCTATTCTCCATGTTTTCTAAGTAATTTGTTCATTAAAAGACACATTTTACACTAAAATTTTACATCAACAATTTAAGAACTAGAAAATACAGATGGTAGAAAAATGGCAGAGTAAAGAGACTCCTGAAATTGATAAATGAATTTAGTAAAGTCTCAGGATACAAAATCAATACACAGAAATCAGAGGCATTCATATACGCCAACAACAATCAAATTGAGAACCAAATCAAAGACTCAATACCCTTCACAATAGCAACATAGAAAATAAAGTACCTAGGAATATACTTAACTAAGGAGGTAAAAGACCTCTACAGGGAGAACTATGAAACACTAAGGAAGGAAATAGCAGAGGATGTAAACAGATGGAAATCCATACCGTGCTTGTGGGTCGGCAGACTCAACGTTGTTAAAATGTCTATACTACCCAAACTGATGTACAGATTCAATGCAATACCTATTAAAATCCCAACATCATTCTTCACAGATATAGAAAAATAATTTTACACTTCGTTTGGAACCAGAGAAGACCCTGCATATCAAAAGCAATTCTAAGCAATAAAAACAAAATGGGAGGTATTAATATGCCAGATATCAAACTATACTACAAAGCTGTAGTAACTAAATCAGTTTGGTATTGGCACAAAAATAGGAATATTGACCAGTGGAACGGAACTGAGAACCCTGATATAAAACCATCCTC
>VBSM01003157.1:7365072-7410989 GCA_008086735.1 Cheirogaleus medius
ACTCACCAGCAAATTGGTATTAACTGATCAGCACCTAAGTGGACACATGGGAATAACATTTATCGGGTGTTGGGCAGGTGGGTTAGGGGAGGAGGGAGCGGGTGTATACATACAGAATGAGTGAGATGTGCACCCTCTGAGGGATGGTCGCACTTGAAGCTCAGACTTGTGGGGGGGCAAGGGCATTATTTGAAACCTTAAAATTTGTACCCCCATAATATGCTGAAATAAAAAAAAATTAACAAGAAAAAAAGAATTAGAAAATACAAATTTAACTGCATTAGTTTTTTTTCTACTATGTATGCAACAAATAGAAAATACTAACTTAAGTGTATTAGATGATTTCTTCCCCAGAAATAGTTCTATTTAAGTATTTTGTATGTGTGTAATGTGATATTAGTAATGAAAATGTAGAACCACTACAAAGCCACCATTGGTCACATTTTAATTCACTCATTTTGTTCTGACTAGAATGTAAATACTTGAATAAACTCTAAATAAATTGCATTAGTCTTACAGCATGAGGCACACATATAGAAACTAAACGAGTTTTCTTCAATTATTGTCTAGGGTCTGCTGACCTAAAAACACTTAACTTTTTAAATGTGAAGGGCAGATAGGGTAACTTCTTACCTAAATGATTATTTGCCTTCCTGTGCTGCTGCTTAAGGGCCACTTTCTCACCGTTTCTTCTAGGTTTAGACTCCTCTCCAATCTTCTCATTCCTTGAGTATGGATAACTGTCAGCCCATGTAGTTCATTCACATTTACACAAGTCCTTTTCTTTTATTATAAATTGTTGACCTATTGAAGATCCTTTTCAGTTTTATCATAACACAACAACAGAAAGCACAGTGGGCCGGGGCGCGGTGGCTCAAACCTGTAATCCTAGCACTCCGGGAGGCGGAGGCAGGAGGATTGCTTGAGCCCAAGAGTTCCAGGCTGCAATGAGCTATGATGATGCCACTGCACTGTACCCGGGGTGACAGAGCAAGACTCTGTCTCAAAAGAAAAGAAAGAAAGAAGAAAGAAAGAAAGAAAGAAAGGGAAGAAAGGAAAGGAAAGGAAAGGAAGGAAGGAAGGAAGGAAGGAAGGAAGGAAGGAAGAAAGAAAGAAAGAAAGAAAGAAAGAAAGAAAGAAAGAAAGAAAGAACAGTGAACACATAGTCCTTCTTTGAGGGCTAGTAAGTATCAGATCATCTTTGCCAGCTGAATTTGCCCCCGGCTAGGGCAAATGGAAACCGTTCAGAAGAGCCAGGAGCACTCCCAGCATAAGTCAGGGCTGCACCCCAGCGCTGTAGCCTCTTCCTAGGTGTGCGAAGTTCTGTGCCTATCCATTCTTTCACTGACCCATTCAGCTGGTCTGCATTGAGTATTCATTATGTGTTATTCGCGGGAAAAATAATCATAAGCGACATTAAAAATAATCACTACCCTCATGGGGCTTACTGTGCAGTGGGAAAGATAGAGGTTAATCTAATAATTCAGCAAAGAAAGTGCAGACTTCAGTGTGATATGTACTTCTGAGGCCAGACCTGGGCCTGAGACACTCTGTTATACTAGAGGGGATTTGATTCTGTGAAAAGGTGCCAGTCCACCCGAGACTGGAGAGGAGTTAACTAGGCAGGAGAGAGGAAGTATATCTGTGTGGACCTATCCCTTAATTTGAAACCAATAAAATGGTGACGTGACTCCCTGAAAATGATGAAATATTAGCTTCTGCTTCTTTTTTTTTTTTTTGGAGTTTCTGTCATAATTAACTAGTTTTATAAGGTTTTTAAGGTTGCTCAAACTATTATTTTTAAGTTGTAAATCTAATAGGCAAAGAGCCTTGATCAGATTGTTCCTGAACATGTGGATATTTATTTGATAGTATAAGAAATCTTTGAGCGACAGAATTCACTCCTCACTGTGCCTTCCGATGTCAGATGTTGTTAAAGGACTGCATCTATTCTAATGTTCTCCTAGCACCTGCCATCTGTGTTTTAGGATTCTCATGAATGAATTTGTTTTCCTTAAAGAAACAAAATATCATGTGAACTACAAAATGTGTAGACAGGTGGCCTTCAATAAGATGTATTTTTTTCCAATGTTATTTACACTGCTATTTAGCATAATTATTACTAGCACCTCACCTATGTTATAAAAGATCTTCTTAGAAAGACAGGAAATAACAGATTCTTTTTTAAGAATAAAAAACAAACTAGTATTTGTGCCAAATGTTTTGTTTATGAAATATTAAATACAGATAATTACATATTATATTAGGTCAACCCATACAACCAATTCAATCCAACATAACTCTGAGATGATGTTGCTCTGTGTAGAAAAACAGTGTTCTGACCACTGAAATTCTCGGTAGTAAGATAATGGGGATATTACAGCCAGGGTCCTGTAAGGAAAACAGAACCCATGTCAGATGATTTAAGGGAGGGAATTTAATATAGGGAATTGGTCACAAGGATGGTGGGAAGAACCTGAAAACAGAGATTAGCAGCAGAAGCCGATAACCACCTAGGGCTGCAATGTGAAGACACAGGGAAAAGGTTTATGACCAAAACCCAAAGCCACAGCTGGATCCTGAGACCACTGAAGCTCTCGTCTGGAGCTACAAAGAGGTGAAGCCACCTGAAGCAGAGAGCGGAAGAGGTAACCTGGCTTCTCCCTTGTTCCACCTTCCAGATTCCCATGAGGCCTCTCACTGACTCAACCTAACTCAAGCCAATTCTAAGGGAGGCCGGGAGATGCAGTTTGCAGCCAGCCCTGTAATGCAGAACAGACCAGGGCAGGGCAGGAGAGAAATCTGAGAGCAAAGAGACAGACAGTGGCATGATTGCTGAATGGTGCCATGGATAAGGGCATCGGGCCCTGTTGTTATTGGGACTTCTTTTTCTAAACCTTTTCTTCATAACAATATTCTTTCTCAAAGCCATCTTTAACCATTCCCTACCAAATGTGTTATTTTTCCCTTCTAGACTTCCACCTTTGTAGACACTCATGCTTGGCTATTACCCTGTACAAGGTGACAGACACACTGGGTCCACGAACTGCGGTGCTCGAGAGAGCCAGGCTGTAGGGCAGAAGGCAGCCACATGCACAGTGCGGGGAAGGGTTCTGTCCAACCCTAACAGAAGTGGAAAGACCTGACCCTGTGCCTGGATTTTCAATAGTGGAAAAAGGAAAGGGGAATCTAGCATTTAATGAGCTGGGTAGCTGGCACTTTGTTATACTCATTACAACCCTTGCCTTCTCCAGCACCATTCACGGCAAGACAGGGTCTTGGCAAGACCTTCATTCACATGGCGTTGCCATCAACTGAGTATCTTTGACCCAGAAAATATCTTCAACTTCTGCCTCCCAAAACACTGAATGAGTCTTGCCAGGCCTTAACTGATCACTCTTTAGTTTGTCTCTTCTATGTTCCTAACCAAACCTCAGCAGACTTGATGTGTGGGACTGTTCTTTGTTCCCTGAGGCCACCATTTAGGGCATGTGAATTCCATTTACCTTTTGCTTTGTGCTACAGTCCTAGCCCTCCCTCACTTCTCTCACCTACGACTGACTCTAGTTCCTGAGATGCATCCACCAAGACCACCACTATCTGGGACAGAAAGAACAAGATACATTAAATATCCTAACTCACTTAAAAATTAGACAGGAACTCATTTGCCTTTGAGGTCCTGAATCTCCTGGATTCTTCTATTAACATGAAAACCGTCTTTGACATTGTGGCATATTGAGGTAGCACTTTCAATTTTAACACTGTATTTTCCAACTGGTAAGATTAGCTAATAAGGAACACAGGACAGGTTCTCTTTGGTGGGAGAGTGTGGCCAAATGAGCTCATAACCGGTAGTGAAATTGGCGGGGGATTCCCTCAACCCTCAAAGTGCAGAGAAGCATGGCGAGTATTTTTAATGTCTTAAGGAGAGAGTGATGGGTCACCTTGAAACAGCACTTAGAGGCAGAGATTGAGGGGACAGGGAGAGGCAGACACCTGCCATCTCAGAGGAGGTAAGCCAGAAGGGGCTGAAACACAGCCTAGAGTCAGAGCCGGGACCAGATAGGCCTTTATTTGGTCAGGGTAACTTAAGGGACTTGATACCAGCAGAGCTTAGAAGTGTGGTTGGCTCAGTGCTTTGAACACGTAAAGGGAGGTCTACCTGTGAGATTTCTCTGTAGGATCAACCGCCTGAAATGATCTCAGGTTGCAACAAGCACTAGTCTATACCCAAACCAGTGTGTGCAGGCTGGAATGCAGTTGTCATGATGGACAAAAGTGGGGAATTGGGGATTGCAGGAAGGAGAGCATTGGGGGCCAGCCTCAAGGCGTCTCTCCCACCCTCCAGCTGCCTTTTGCATTGTTGGAGACCCATCCTGAGAGTAAAGCGAGGAGCTTTATCCCATTCATAGCATAAGGCTTCCTCATAAGATATCAAGAACTTGGTGGGAAATTCTACAAATATATCTTCAAATTAAAGCAGTCAAATCAAAAGTATCATGTCAGGCTTTAAATGAAATGAGATGAATGCAATTTATTAGTTTTTCCTTCAATCAAAACTCAGTGTTAATTTTAGCCGTGACTCAGATCGTTTCTGGCACCCTTTATTAGCAACAAGGCAGAACATTTAATTATGAATAACCTTGGTGCCATAGAGAAAATGATAGGACTCTTTCAAGAAGGTTGTCATTAGTTAGAGACCAAATTATTTTAATATTTGATGGTTTTATTCCACAGAGGAAATACTTTGCTTTAAAGATTGGGGCATTTTTGTTTGTCTGTTTTCTTGTTTTAGATTTAGCAAATTCCCAGAAATCTCCCTCTACTGATATAATAACATAAATAATTGAACCAAGTAATAAAGCATATAAATAATTGATCAAATCTATTTTTATTTGGCTTGGAAAATGATAATTTCTTAGTGTTTGACTTAAAATATAAGATGATAATTTCCTCTTAATTGATCTGTGTTGCTATGGAAACCATACCTCAAGACATTAATTGAGACCCTGAACTGATCTGTTCTAATAATTATTATGAAGTCTTGTGAGCATATGGACCAAGCTAGAGTCTCCATACTTCATACCTATGCGGCACATTGTCAGACTGGGCCATCCATGGATCAGAGGAAATCCACACACTTGTCATTCTACGTACTACCCTTAGAGACAGCAGTGGAGAATAAGGTGGGTTTGATGACAGAATCTCATTACTTTTCATTCTTTTAAAGTTATTTGTGAAACCAACAAATTCAAAACAAAAATAAGGGGGTAATGTACCCTAAGTCATAAAATGTCTAATCAGGCAAATGTTGATATCAAGTATACCTATTATAGCTTTCTACCAAAATCAAAACCATTAATTAGGCATTATTAAAATTCAAGTCTTTAGAATCAATGTCCTAGAACATGAGGTTCCAGTAGTATCAGCCCGTCTTGGCTTATCTAATAATTTTTATCATCAGAGATTCTGAATCTGTAGTGTAAAATTATCATAAGCATCTATTCCAAAAACCATGTGTTAATATTTTCTTTATATTTAAAGGAGACCCTCTTATTTGAAACCATTGCTTAAAACTCTTTAAAGCATATTAACTCTTAAAATGCCATAAAAAGATGCTATTGTCTTTGTTTATATAAAAGATATTGAGCAAATATTTTTAAGATTTCCTGGGTTTTTTTCCTCTTTGAAGACTTACCTTGACATTTACTTTAACCTGATTTTTTTTTCTTTTTTTTTTAGAGATAGGGTCTATTCTATCACTGAGGCTGGAGTGCAGTGGCACCATCATAGCTCACTGCAGCCTCCAGCTCCTGGACTCAGGATTTTATCTCTACATAAATATTAGAGCCAACCACACCACTCAGCAATATTCCTAAGCCCTACATTCTACTCCAAACAAAACTATTTTATAAGTGTTTTATTATGTAGTCCTAAACCATGAAATATGGAAAGATCAAAGAGCAGTGTTAGCTTGTTGCTTCAAGTTTGCTTCTGTCCTATAAAGTGGCTCATATTTGCCCAATGAGCCCTACTTTCTTGCTAAAGTGAACTGTTAGGTATAGTCCGAGATATTCTTATAGGTAAAGTTAACGAACTCACATACCAGGCACTGTTCTAAGGATTTTACACATACTAACTCTTTTAATCTTCGTATCAATCTGATGTAAATACTATTGTTATTTCCATTTTAAAGTTGGGAAAATCGAAAGGACAGAGAGGTCAGGTAAGAGCATGTGGGATTCAAACCCAGCCTGTCTGCCCCAGAACCTGGCTTTTGATGGCTACACTGCCTCTGAGACTCTTACCCTAGACATAAGGAATCCTAAGGATTTTTGAAAAGAAAAAGTTAATCTGATCAAAGACCACCCAATTGTTTACTTAAAGCAACCAAACTTGGTTGTTATGTTAATAAAAGAGCCACATTCACACTTTCTGCAAGGATGCCGTGGGTGAGTTCCAATCCCACCCTGCTTCTGCAGGAGGTTTGGTGGATTTCTCCATTTTTTAGGTGTGTCCTTCCATTCACCCCAAAGGCCCGAAGTAGAAGCAGAGCAAGGACGCTCTCAACACACTGGTGATTCTCAGCCTCTTGCGACCGTCACAACATTCTGAGGGAATATACACTTTCTTCATAATGGGGTTTGTTGCAGGTGGTAATTCTCACTGGGGACAAGCATGGTTCCTAGTGGTGGCATCTGTCAGTCTTTTGGGGCCTTGGACCCAGCTGACTTCTTCAGCAGGAAGTTGGCTGGGGCAGCCCAGAGTCAGAGTTAGAAATAATCCGTGGGGGCCCAGCTGTTTTTCAGATTAGCCAAAGTCACCTGGCACTTTTTTCATACTTTCATTTTGAGGGGTACTGAGCTGGAAGAGTGAAGACATTTTCTATCTTGTCCCATCACTACACACACACACGCACGCACACACACGCACACACACACACACAGGGTATGAAAGTGACGAAACATGCATGAGCGACTCTATTCATTTCCTAGGGCTGCCGTAATAAAGTACCACAGACTTGGTGGCTCAAACAACAGAATTTATTTTGTCACAGTTCTGGAAGCTAGAATTCGAGATCAAGGTGTTGGCAGAATTGGTTTCTTCTGAGGCTTCTCTTCTTAGGCTTGCAGGTGGCTGTCTTCTCCTCCCTGTCCCCTCACATAGTCTTCCCTCTGTTTGTGTCTGTGTCATAATCTCTTACAAGGAAGCCAGTCACATTGGATTAGGACCCACTATAGGACCTCATGTTAACCTAATTACCTCTTTAAATGTCCTATCTCCAAATACAGCACAGTCACATTCCAAGATACTGGAGGTTAGGAATTCAACATATGAATCTGGGAAGGACACAGCATAAGCAAGCTAGTGAGCCTCGTTTTCCAGAAGTATTTATTGAGAGCCTTCAGTATATGCCAGGCACCGTGCCCAGCGACTTACATACATGTTCCCGTTGGAACATGGGGCCTAAACCCAAGGACAGTAATACTGTGGAGATGTGAAATACACGTACAAATTGAGATTGTACAATATCACTCTATTTGCTTTCTTATATTAGCAAATGGATGGAATCTTTTGGAAAATAAGAAATTGGGATTCAGGCTATTTTATCTGAATTTGGGTTTATTTTTCATGCCACTTTTTTCCAGGTACACTTTGCCATCTCTGCGTTATCTCCTCTCTCCAGCGGCTGACCGGCCCTACTGATTTGCAGATTCACAAAGGGAGTAATCCCGTGTTAGGCCCAGACCATTTCCTGGCAGTGATGTTCTTTTCCCCATGCCAGGAAAAAAATAAAACTAAAAAATCTCTCTCACAGCAGATAATCCTCCATCTTTGTAGTTTATCACCTTTAAAACCTTGACATGAATAAGCTCTTTGACGATGCCAAAATCAAAATCATCTTTCATAAATAAAAGTCAGCGAAGCCCAGCAATGTGTGAAGCCAAACTTCCACACATCCAAGTGAAGTTTGTTGTTCCTTTTCTCCTTCCTTCTTTCGAAAATATATATTTGTCGATTTAACCTCTTTGATCCATGAAAAATGACAGAGGCGCGCAGATTCAGAAAGGAAAGATGATAGGACTGTGTGAAATTTAAGACAGAAGATTGATGCCAGGGAACTAAATAACCAGAAAAGAGATATGAAATAGAAAACTGAATGGAGAGCAAGAAGGAAAATGGTAACCAATTTCCTGTGAAAGTGAATGGTAAAGAAAGCTGAAAATGAAACCACTTCTTATTTATTTTTAATAGCTGCATCAAGGGATGGCTTAGGTAGAGAAAACCTGAAAATGTTGCTGTGGCTCTAATTCTCATCCTTGGGCTAAATCCTCCCTACCTGGTGCCCCGTCTCCCAGTTCTGCTCAAATGCATACTCAACCCCTAGAGGGTATATTAGAAGCATAGAAAATTCATCCTGTCCATAGTATTGGACAAATAATTTTTAGAAGACTTTTGGAAAATTATTTCAATTCAAGAAGCATTATTATGTGTTAGATACTATTCAGAATGAATTCCTGCCCTCCAGGGAAGAAAAAGCCCAGAACAGACACAGGTTTCTGGTCTGAACTCCAGCTCCAGACTGGCCAGGCTGCCGTGAGGAGGCACCTGCACCTTATCCGGTTCAGTTCTTTTCACCCCGTTTGGATGGATGTGAGACCAAGATATTGCAGCCCTTACTTTCTTAAGGCAAATTTGGTTGTCGCAAATTCAAATGTGATAGGTTTGCTAATCCTTCCCAGAACTTACTTCCAAGTCAGAATATCATTTCCCAGATAATCTCCTCTGTCTTCAGGACCTGCAAAAAATTTATATCCTGCAGCTTTGCCCTCCTAGGTAGAAGGTCCTGTAATAGAGAGATAGAAAGCTACGGCTGCCAGCACTTTTAGTTCCAAGGCCTTGGACAAGTGATCGAACCTCTCTTTCAGCCTCAGTTTCCTCATTCGTAAGTTGGAAGAATAACAACACTCGCAGGGTTGGTGTGGGAATCCAATGGGAACACGTATGTAAATTCCTGGGCACAGCGCCCGGCATATACTGAAGGCTCTTAATCAATACTAACTTCTGGAAAGTGAAGCTCACTGGGTCACTTAGGGTCGCAAAGGTGGGATGAAACAGGGCCACCATCTGAATCCAGAACTCAGGATCTTCACTCTACATGTTGTCTCTCTCTTAAGAAAGACCTGGTGATTGTCCTTGTCTAATCTCCATCATTATCTCGAGTTTCCTCTGGGATGAATAAAGCCCTATAATCACTACATAATATCATGTATCTTTCAGAAAAAAAATAAGTACTTTTTTTGGGTTGAAAAAAATATTAACTATTGTTGTTGTTAACTTAAGATCGTGACCCGTGATGGCGGCTTTCTTGTATAAAGAGGATCTTTCTTTCTCTGAATCCCAAAGGTCCTCCAGGCTTCTGGTTTCACAGTTTTCCCCTTTTCCTTTTGTGGAATTCTCCGTCTCCAGATTCTGGGAATCAGCCTCTGCTTAACCAATTTTCCTCTGGCCTTTTCTATTTATCAGCCAGTTAAGTCTCCTTCCACCTTTGCCAACCTTGGCTCTCCTGTCCCCAAGGCTCTCGCCAGCACTTCAGTTCAGGCCTGGTGGCTGGGAGGGGTCCCACTCCCTGCGGCTGCAGAATCCGGGCCTCTCTTTGTCTTGCTGGCTCCGTTTCTACTCTGTAGCATTCACTGTCTGCAAGTGCAAGCCCTTGGCCGGGCAGAGATCACTGGCACATTCAAGTAAATGGTTTTGCCTCCAGTTACAAGTTCCATTCACATCCCTGGTCTTCTGATTTGCTAGAGTTTCATCATGACAGTTCTGTCTTTACACTATGTTTACAGTAGAGTGGCAAACTGGTAGACATCCTTTCCAACAGGGGAGGAAAATGCCATTCCCACTTTACAGCCTGTGGCTTTCTCCACTGTGATGGACTCAGGTGTTCATTTGCTCCCACCAAGTTCCTTAATAGACTGAGAGGATCTTTCATACGCCATTCCCTGAGCACTCGCTCTCGCTCTCTCTCTCTGTCTCTCACTCTCTTGCTCTCTCTCTCGCTCGCTCGCTCACTCTCTGCCACTGTGAGAAATTTTCAAGTCCTTACTAAAAGTCAGGAAACGCAAAATTATTTCACTCATTGAAGCTCATCTGTTTATTATGTGTACTGTGGGTCTGTCTTAAAAGACTGTAAAGAGAACAGAAAAGGTTTCGAAGCAAGGCAGTGATTTTTCAGAAGTGAGCATGATGAAGCAAAGGAACGTTTAATGCAAACCACTGTGTACTCTCAGGAATAATTTGTGTGTTTGAAGAGGCTTCTGCGGTTGACTGCAGCACCAACACTTGATTTTATGAGGTCCAATTTTATAAGACTTGTTTTCACCTGAACCAGGTGGTTACTTATTTTGACTTAAATTATTGCTTTCAGCACCTTTCCCACCAGGAGGGAAGGAGGAGATAATGAGAAGCAATGAATCCATCCCGAGCCAGACAGCGCTTTTACTCCTCAGCAGCTCTTAGTGAGGGAAAGAGCACCCAGTGCTGACTTAAATGGGGTCCATTTAACCTATTACTGCATAACAAATTACCCCCAAACTGATAACTGAAGACAATAATAATCATTTATTACCCCACAGGGTTTCCGTGCATCAGGAATGCCAGGTGTGGTTTATTTGGGTGTCTGGCTCAGAGTCTCCGCGGGGTCATGAGGTTGCAGCAGAGGTGTGGACAGGGCTGCACGTCATCTCCAAGCTTGGCTGGGGCCACAGCATTTCATTCCAAGGTGGCACTCACGTGGCTGGCAAGTTCACGGTGGCTGTTGGCAAGACGCCTCAGTTCCTCGCCACGTGGGCCTCGCCACAGAGCTGCCTGAGCGTCCTCACAACATGGCGGCTGGCTTCCTGCACAGCAAGTGATTCAGGAGAGCAAGCCATGAACCGAGATGTCTTTTATGACCTAGCCTGGGCCTCACACATTGTCATTTCTGTAACGTCCCACTGATTTGCAGGTCAGCCCTATTCAGCGTGAGAAAGGACTAAATAGGGGCGTGAATAGCAGGAGGCAGTGACCATCGGGGACCATCTGGGAGGGTAGAGAGCACATATACCACAAAGGTAAAATGATTTTATAAATTATAAGGCCTCATAGAGAAACTGGGCATTAGTGCTTGGGGGTCAAAGGGGTTGTTTCTTTGTGTTGGAGCCTCAGGAGCCAATAGTTCAGCATGTTCCTTGATTCGTAGCACATCACCACCATATTTTATTTTATTGTTATTCCCTTTTCTGAATCCCTCTTTACCTTCCTCTCCCTAACCCCACCATCAACTCAGAAGAGCTTGAGGTTTATCTTTGGACATGCATACATGTAGATATGTGTCCCTGTAAGATACATGACGTTTAATGGTGATTTTTATATTTGCATAAATGGAATGGTGCCATGGGTCTTTCTCTTGTTGGAATGTATACTCCATACTATGTTTTTAACAGCTACCCCCTCACTGTTCATATATCTCGTTCATTGCTACATAGCTTTGAATAATGTACATCCCATCCACTCACTTACTGGTGACGTAGTTCTTCTCCAGTTTCACATCCCTTCAACTTATGCAGTGATGAACGTAGTGTAGACCTAGAACTTGGGCACTTTTCATCACCTTTACTGCCACAGTCCTGGTTCAGGCCCCATCACTGGACTGTACTGCCACTTGATTGCTCTGCTTCCAATCTTGTCCCCTGCTATATATTCCCCCTCTGCAGTCAACACCATGTCTTTGCAGCATGAGTCGGATCATGCCACTCACCTGCTCCAAGCCTCCAGCCGCCTCCTGTCATCCTTAGAGTAATGCCCAAGTCCTCACAGTGGCCCAGGAGCCTCACGTGGTCTGGACCCTGCTGCCTAGTGGATCTTCTCTTGCTCCACACTTCCCCTTGCTTCCAGTGCTCTGGCTACACTGACCTTGGATTCATGCATTTGTTCAAGAAAATTAATAGAGCAAATACCATCTGCCCTACGTTCTCCTAAGTACCTGGGGTAAAGCAATGAGTGAAACAGAAAAGCAGGCCCACCTTGAAGTTGCATTATAACGATCCCAAAACCCATCAAGAGCAACTAAGGCTCACAGCGTGGCACCTGCTCTTACCTCTGCCAAGAACGTTCTTTCCCAGGTTTCCACGTATATCATTCCCTCATGTCATTTAGATCTCAGCTTGAGTGTCTCCTCCTCCGAGAGGCTCTTTCTCACTTCCTCACCACCTCCTCTCCCCGGGCTCCACTCTGTGTTTCCTCACACCTCCTGCCATATCTGGGATCTTATGTGCATCTCCAATCAGATGCCCCAACACTGAGCCATCCCCCAAACGTTCATCTGTTTAAAGCCCAGCTCTCTGGTCAGATGAAAGCTCCAAGAGGGCAGGGAATTTTTTTTCCAATTATTAGGCCAATAGCACCAAACTATTGCCCCTGTTGTGTTTGTGTTTCTGCTTCTGGTACCTGTGTTGCTGCCCAAACCTCATTGGTCTCAGCTCTCAGCACACCTGCCTTAGTAACACCATTTTATTTCCCACTTCTAATCCACTGGGAGCTTGGAAACTAGATAACCACATTTCGTGATGGTAGCTGAGATCTGTTGAGTACTTGTATCCTCACAACAACCCTCTAAGTATGGTATGTTATTCTTTCCACCATACAGTTCAGGAAACTGAGGTGCAGAGAGTCTGAATAGCTCGCTCATGGTGACTCAGCTGGTAAATGTCACGGCCAGATTAGAATGAATGCAATCTGCTCCAAAACCTTCACTCTTAACTGCTGTAATACGTGCCCATCCCTTCTAGAATCACGTGTAAAATAAAGATAAATTGGCTCTGAGTAAGTGTCTGAGGGACCGCCTGTGAAGAAAGGGCGTAGGCTTTAATGCAGGAATTTTGTGATAAACTCAAGTTACTTTGGGCATAGCTGATTTATCACTTTGTAGTTTGATTACTTCTGATTTAGCACTGTGTCTCAGAGAGCTGAATGTGTTGGGTGGCTAAATTCTAGGTGTGCAAGTTGTTATCATATTATATAGCAGGAATTGCACTAAATGCAAGGTAGCAACTTGAGCACACACATCAAGTCATATGGTTTAGAGCAGGGGTCCTCAAACTTTTTAAACAGGGGGCCAGTTCACTGTCCCTCAGACCGTTGGAGAGTGCGGCGCACATTCCACACATGCGCACTGTGAGCCCGGGATGAGTCGGCTGCTAAGCAGGACAGGCAGCGGCGGCAAAACACCCAGCAGGCTGGATAAATGTCCTCGGTGGGCCGCATGTGGCCCGCGGGCCGTAGTTTGAGGACCCCTGGTCTAGAGCATGCTCTTCCTTTCCTGCATACACTATTCCAGCAGCCGGCCTCTCCAGAGCACACCTGTGTTCCAGCTTCCACCCAGAGCTCGCTCTCTCCCTGCATCATACACCCTCCATGTGCTCCTGCATGAGTTCTCTGCAGACTGGTTGTTTTGTTTTGTTTTTTTTTCATTTCAATAGTGGGTACAAGTGATTTTTGTTGTTGTTGTTACATGGATGAATTGTCTAGTGGTAAAGTCAGGGCTTTCAGTGTACCCATCACCTGAATAGCATACATTGAACCTGATAGGTAGTTGTTGATCCCTCACCCTCTTCCCACCTTCCCCACTTCCAAGTCTCTAAAGTCCCTTATACCACTCTGTGTGATGATGTATACCCATCACTTAGCTCTCATTTATAAGTGAGTTGGTGCGACATTTATTTTTCCATTCCTGTGATACTTCACTTAGTATCATGGCTTCCAGTTCCATCCAAGTTGCTTCAAAAGACATTATTTCATTCCTTTTTATGACTGAGTAGTACTCCATGTTCCATGTGTGTGTGTGTATGTGTGTGTATGTGTACATATATAAAAAACACATTTTCTTTATCCACTCATAAGTTGATGGGCACTTAGGTTGACTCCAAATCTTTGCAATTGTAAATTGTGCTCCAATAAACATACAAGTGCAGGTGTCTTTTGATATAATAACTTCTTTTCTTTTGGGTAGATATCCAGTAGTAGGACTACTGGATAAAATGGTAGGTCACTTTTAGCTCTTTAAGGAATCTCCATACTGTTTTCCATAGAGGTTGTACTATTTACATTCCCACCAAGAGTGAATAAGCGTTCCATTTTCATTACATCCATGCCAACATCTCTTGTTTTTTGACTTTTTAATAATGGCCATTCTGACAGGAGTAAAGTGGTATCTCTTTGTGGTTTTAATTTCCATTTCCTGTTGATTAGTGATGTTGGGCATTTTTTGGCCATTTGTGTATCTTCTTTTGAAAAATGTATGTTTATGTCTTTTGCCTACTTTTAATGGGGTTATTTGTTTCTTGCTGATTTGTTTGAGTTCCTTGTAGATTCTGAATATTAGTCCTTTGTCAGATGTATAGTTTGCAAAGAAATATTTCCTCCCATTCAGCAGTTTGTCTATTTACTCTGTTGATTATTTCTTTTGCTGTCCAGAAACTTTTTATTTTAAGTCCCATTTATGTATTGTTGTTTTTATTGTATTTCCTTTTGGGGTCTTAGTCATAAATCCTTTACCCAACTGGTTTTTAATAAGAGCTGAGGACCACAGCCTACATGTCAGAGTTGACTGACTTCCAAAGCCCACACAAAATGGGTGAAGTGGGTGTGTCTCTCTCCCTCCATCCACCTTAGCTGAATTTCAACCTGTCAGAGCCTCTCAGTGGTGTTTCATCATTCCTGCTTCTTCCTTCTTGAGTAAGCTAACAATTGCCACATTTCCCCACATAATGCCTCAAAATTGTAAATAGTTCTGTGGAGACTGGAATGCTAGAACCTTCCTGTAATTTATTCAAAGAATTTAATTTATTCATTCACTCACTCATTTATTCATTCAAATATAATACTTAAACTCTTACTATAGACCAGAAATTATGCCAGGTGGTAAATCAGACAATAGGGCCTTGTCTCAAGGCATTCACAGTCTAACAGAGACAGGAATGTACCTGGGTTACTTTAATACAGCGTTGTTGGAAAATAATGGCAAAATGCATATGGAATTGTGGAGGCACTTGGGGGAAGAAGTACCTATCCTGGGACAAGGAGTAAACCCGGATCTATTAGGAGGAATTAGGCAGATGAAAAGGTAAAGATATAGAAAAGGGAAAGGCTCAGCATCAGCCAGAATGGCATGATCTGTGGGGAAAACAAGAATGTCTGTGTCACTAGGGGAGCAAACTGTAGAGCAAGGAGCAGGTGAGAGAGGCCCAGGCCAGGTGATGAAGGCCTCGATTGCCAGGCTCCAGAGCTTGCTCTCAATCCTGAAGGTGTGGGGAGAGCAGAAGGGTTTCAGCAGATTCACATCAGTATGAAATGGTGTCTTAGAAACACTCTATCGTCTGAGTAGACTTGGACTTGCAAAGGAAGAGTTGTATTAATAGGAAGCTGTCATGGTGGATGAGTCTCCAAGGGGCTCAGACTGTCCCCCAGTAGCAGGCTGAGACTCTCTAACATGGTAATCTGACCTCTAGCAGCGGTGACTCCCAACACAGTGCTCTCTATTGGGGGCTGGTTAGGGCCGTTATTGGTGCCATCAATGAAGTTATTAAGGCAGCCAAACTTTGGGGGTTTGACTCTTGTGCAGGGTTTGTATAAATAAAATATTTCCTTTGCCTTGATGAAAGACAATCACCCAAACCCCAAAGGGAAAATGTCAGAGTGGAAAAAGCCTGGAGTTTGGAATGGGAGCTGAGTTCAAATCAATACTCTCAGCACTAGCTCTGTTACAGCACGGGCCAATTATCTGATGTGACATGTCGCAATCATGATGGTCCTCTGCTGCAATATTTCGAGGATTCGGTTTTACCAGATATACACAGTCCTGATGCACTGTTGGTACTCAGACTCTGTAGGTATTATGTCGTATTACTGTCATTACCATTATCATCACTTTGCAAAGGAGGAAGAGGTGGGCAAGAACAAGAGATGGACCACTGCACGTCTTATTGGTGATAAGGAAATGGTTTCAAGTAGTATGGGCAGTCCACTATTGGGTGTAGTAACCTTATACTTCTATAAGAAGCAACACCCAAAACACTTGCCTTTGAGGCATTCTTAAATAAATCCTTCTCAATCCAATTTGCCTACCACTGCCAAGTGAACGTTCTTAAAACACTGATATTGTTTCATTTTTCTGACTTACAATGTTCATTTGTATCCTATTACCTATTGAATTAAAATCCCAACATCTTAACTAATCCTCAAGTCTTTGTTTGAACTAACAATAGTGTGTTTTTCTATTTCTTTATTTTTCACTATTTCCCTAAGGAGAGGTGGTATAGTAGAAATCCCATGGACCTATAAAATTAGGATATGTATACCTGCTTTATCCATCTCACAAAGTTATGGTGAGGACCAAAGGAGCCAGTGTTTGTGGAAGTGCTTTGCGTGTCATGAAGCACTATATACAAGAGGAAGGGAACTAGCATGTTCCTCGGGCATTTGCTGAAGGTTTACTCTGTGCCAGGCAAGTACACATTCTTTCTTACAATCATTGAAGGAGCTCAAGATGTCTTTGTTCCAATTTTAAGATTAAAAAAAGCTGAGGCACAGCAAGGTTGAGTCACCATTCAAAGGTACACAGCGCTCAGAAGTGGAACAGGGGTTCGAATTCAGAACTGCCTGATTCTAAAACCTGTGCTGTTGATCCTGCATTATACTGCCTCATGCTTCTTTTGAAAAGACCACCTCCCTCCAGCCAGGCTGATGTAGTCACCGCTCCATGGACACTTTTTCTCTTCGCTAGCTGTGCACATTTTATTCCTCTGCAGGGCTCTTCTTAGGACCTGCCCTACCTGTGCCTCCGCCAATCAGTCACTTCTGCTTCCCATGAACTCTGTCTGGCACTAAATCATGACATAGATAGCATGAGAGATCTTTTGTACTGTTGTCTGGCATTACTCTTACTTTAAAAATATTATTTTACTCTGTGCATATGTATTATGTCACCAATAGGTCTGTAAATGTTTTGAAGGCAGAGACTACTCCTTCCCCATAATGCTTAACGTTCTCTCTCTCTCTCCGCCCCGTCTCTTTCCATCCATTCATACATTCACTCATACATATAAACATCCCTCCATCAATCCATCTACACCAGCATATTATAGAAGCCCCTGTATATTTAAACACTTATTGAATACATTGAGGAATGAATTAATTAATGATTATGTGTTTGAACTAACTCATCTTTGTAAGTCTCCTCTGGAGCATCTCCTCTTTCCTGCGAGCCTTCTGGCTAGTCTACCATACAGACCTTGAAAACATTCTTTTCAGGCCCACAACCTTTGGGGTAATACACATCTGCAGTTTTACAGTGTTGTGGCTGTGGTCACTAATTAAAATGAATGAAGAAATATTTAATGGAAAAGCATTTTATGGGAAAAGCATATACTTTGTCATCATGTCTTTTTAGTAAATGCAGTTCCATGTTTAAGTGACTAGACAAAATCACTAAATAAAAGTCATGCTTACCTAAAAGTTGCACCCAAAGAAATGTCCCTCCTTGCACCATTGCTTCCTACTGAGCATGACGTGAGGGTCAGAACCACCATTTAGTGTCTAAGAGCCCACTGGCTGCTTCTAATGGCACCAAGTGACCCAAGACTCAGAAACCCCTTAATGTCCTTAGACCAGTGTGTCTGTAGGAGACTGGACACCATGCAGGAGGATCCCACTTCTTTTTAAAAGATTATCATTTTGATGAATCTACCAATTTTTCTGTAACACTGTGGCTTCCAGAAAACACTGTATCAGGCCCTCTCCTTTTAGTCTCACCTCTTCTTTGTATCCCCTCAATTCTGTCTGAGTGGCGGGCAGGTCCCCAACCAGTAGGGGTATGAGAAAGGTAGCATTCACACATGTCATCAGTTCCTCCCCTAGAAGGGATGGGGTCCAAGGGTGGTTAAGGCCAGCACCCAACTACCAGGAGGGCCAGGCTTTCAGAAAAAGAACAATAGACAGCCAGAAAGCTGCTGTGTTATTTGTCCTTCCCCGAGTTGCAACCTAAAGAGGAAGAATGGAGGGAACAGAGGACAGTTCTTTCATTAATCAATAAACTTTGAATCAATCAAGCTTGATTTCTCAATTGACTTATTACCAAAAGGGTTATGAAAAAGATCCCTTAAACTCCTTGGCAGAAATGAGGCCTTTAAGAACAAATGGAGTTCAGATACGAAAAAACAGAGAACATTCCATTTCTGCAACCTGCATTGTGAGTATCAATTCTGACCCTGCTGCAGCATATTTGGTGGTTATTTTATTCATGTTCATTTTCCTACCACACTATAAGCTACAGGAAGGCAGAGGCCATCTGAATTTTCCTCTCATTTTGTCTTTAGCCCTTAGTTCAATGAATGCCTTAGGAGTAACAGAGACAGGGTGGTGACTTGGGAAGGGCACAGCCTCTGAAGTTAGAAGACCAGTCCATAGAGTGTCAGTTGCATAAATGAATGAATTCCCAAGTGCAATGCATCACCCAGTGATGCACTATCTTGAACCCACTCCAGCTCCCAAGGTCAAATGTGTTCCCATGTTGCTCAACCCACTTGGACAGCAGACTGAATGCCTAACTGCTGTCAGCTCCCCTTACCCTGTCACCAGTCTGCCCTTTGAGTGCTCTTGCAACAGGAATCAGGCTGGGCCCAGCTTACCAGATATATATATATATATATATCCCAGGTGCATATCTTCTAAGCTGAATCTGATTTTTTCTTTCTTTCATTATTTTTTCTTCCAATGACCCGTGCAGCAATTTATTCAGTGTTTTTATATTTCTGGCCAGTTAGTGCCTGGCACCAAGCTGTCAAATGGATATCTTTATCGTTAGGGGAAGTCACTTCTAAAGTGATTTTTGTACATTGGTCCTGTTCATGTTTCAGTTGTGCCCTTGACTCTGATTTTTATTGGTGTGATAGACTGAACAAAGATTAGACCAGTCTCCTCCAAATGTGTCTCTGTCCCTGCTGCCCTTGTCACATTTCATAATTTCGCCTGGTCATCAGCCACGCCCCGTTTTGCCACATGGGAAGCCCAAGAGTGGAGGATTTGGCTTCTGCTGGCGACCAGGGCCTGAGCTGTCCCCGGGGTATTTCTGTAGCATTCCATCTTAGAGGCTGATATTACAGCTTCATTCTGGCACAAACCTTGTGGGGGTTGTTCCCATCTGCCACTGAGCTTCCAAAGATGCATTGGAGGCACTTTTTTCGTTGATGTTATTGGCTAGATCTCCAGAGGAGAAAAATGCTCAAGGGAACTTTCTGACTCCTGCAGTCTGTGGGAGGTGGGATGTCGTGAGTTCTTTGGCTTGGGCTGTATCCATTCGCTCACCTACTAACCTCGAGCTGCTGTGACAGCCTCAGTCTGCCCACTGGCTTCCAAATGGCCTTCCCAAATGGATGTCAATACACCTTAGATTCAACCATGTGGGTGAGTTTAAAAGGAGCCCTATTAGGAGGTTTAAGTATATTTTGGACAAGACACTCTTACAAAACCTTTCCACTTCTGTGACTGGGCCTGTGGGTGTTCGGTATCTGCTACAGCAGCCCTCATTATGGGAGCAGTGCAGGTAAGAGAGCAAGGACGAGAGGACAAGAGACAGGATGCACGCCTGCGGGTGCGCAAGCTGGAGGACTGCAGGTTAATCAACCTTGCGATTGCTGGGTGAGGCGATGAGTCACCACTGAGGCCAAGATAGTGTAGGAAGACAAATGCGAACTCCCAAATGCCTTACTGGATGCTATATTTACAGGCTATTCTTGCAAAAAGCAGTCTACTTTAACTGGTATTAATTATTACCACAATTACCTTACATTTTAGAAAATAATATTTTGTCCAAAAGTAGCACTCAACTGCTGTACAGATTTGTGGGAAGGAGGAAACTGAAAGTGATGCATCCTTAGATCGTTTGGGCCAGGACAAGCAAATATTCCAATTCTGCCCAAAGTCATTGCTTTCCAAATGCCAGACAGGATACATTAGAATTACCTTGAGCTTAACTAAATAATCAATCAAATAATTAATTAATTACAAACACAGACTCTCAGGCCCTACCCCATCTTACTGAGACAAAGACAAACAGGGCCTAGGAATCCAGATTTAACAAGCATCCTGATTCATTCCAAAGCATATTCAAATTCGAAAACTACAGTCTGACCATTGTCTACCCACCGCCCCTGTGAGGCAGTCCCCGAGGAAGGCTCTTGCCCAGAGAGGAAGCAGGTGACTCCTCATCCCCAGGCACAGACCTGGGGAACAGGGCAGGACTGAGTGAAGAGCTGCTGCCCAAGTTCCACCAGCCCAATGGGCCAGAGCCAAAGTCGATGCAGAGACTGCTTTTGCCTGTTTCAACCCCAACTCCCACGCCAAAGGCTGGGTCTTACCTCCGCATGCAGGGAAAGGCAGTGGCGGCCAGCTAGGTGCCAGAGAGAAGGTGAAGGGAGCTCAGGCAACAGCATCTCTGTGCAAGTCCGGACCCAGCAGAGTGAGCAGGTGGATGCAGGAGCAATTCGTGGGGCTGGCCCAACCTTAAGCTCGGCGCAGTGACTATACCAGAAGCCATGCAGTGTCCTTACAGCCCTCTGGGAGGAGAGGAAGGAGTAGGCAGTAGAGAAAATGATGGAGACGGGCGGTTAGGCCCCTGCCCAGATGCTAACATAGGAGCCATTTTAGACCAGCTTTTGTCTCATAACCATGGCAACAGGGTAGATAGTTTCCAAAACCACACAAGAGAAGTGTCTCTCTGTCTCATGATATTTTGAGGGCTAGTGGGTTGTTGCTGTTTTTCCTCAACCATAACACTGTGCAGTTTCCAACAGGTGCTTAGATAAGTGTCCAAGAGCTCTCTGGGCCATTGTTACACCATATTTTAGTGTCATTAGAAGGTAGCATCAGTGTTCCTCAGCATGTCCACCCTCAAGTTTCTGTCTCTTCGGGATCCAAAGAAGAGCAGGCAAGGAGGGATGCCCGGAGAGCACCTAGAACCTAATTCTGAGGTCACCACAACAGTTCCAGGTCACAGTGTCCAGGGCAGTGACCAGCGTATGCGCCCTCAGGCTGGGGCCCGGCACCCTTCCTATTGAAGGACTCACTCAGAGCTGCACAAACTTACGGGCAGCCTACGCAGTCCTCCACTCAAGATGTTAAATGCTAAAAATGAACTAATACAGACTTCTAAAACAGACTGCTCCAAAAACTGTCTCAAGAAATAGAAGTAGGCCGGGCGCGGTGGCTCACGCCTGTAATCCTAGCACTCTGGGAGGCCGAGGCGGGTGGATAGCTCAAGGTCAGGAGTTCGAAACCAGCCTGACCAAGAGCGAGACCCCGTCTCTAAAAAAAAAAAAAAAAAAAAAAAAAAAAAAAAAAAAAAGAAATAGAAGTGCTGATTTCATAGGAGAGTATTTTAAAACATAAACCACCTGGGCAAATATTTGCCACGTGTGTGATAGAAGTGGGCTTAGCACAGTGCCAGGCACATGGCAACTACTTGATAAGTTGTGCTTACTGTTGCTGTCATTAAAATGGAGTTTTATATAAGTCAGTAGAAAAATAGAAAAGAAAGTGTTCACTGCTGACAGTTCACAAAAGAAGTTCATGTGGCCCACAAAGCATATAAAATATCACCCTCATTAGAAATCAAATAAGTATAAATTAAAATAATAAATCACCATTTCCCTACATATTGAATTGGCAAAGTTTGCCCTTTTTTCTGTTTTAAGATCATGCCCAGTGTGGGCCAGGGTGCAGCCAGCAGAACGTCACACACTGATACTGGTGACACCGTAAACTGTGAACCAGCACAACCTTTCCGCAGTGATCTGGCAATTCATGGTACAAGATTACAAACTTCAGAAATGTTCATGTAGACTTTGGTGCAATCATTCCACTTGTAGGTAATTCATTCTAGAAAAAAAAAATAGAATGCGCACAAATATTTATCTATGAAATGTTCCTCACCCTATTTTTTTTGAGAAAAACTTTGACAAACACAAGACAGTTTTCCTCATGGGTAGACAACAAAAGTCCACAGCACAGAATTTAAAGTTCAGTTGAGAGAAATAAATTTGGCATGTATTACTGTTTCTCCTGCTAAAATACACATATCATAGGGATGGAACATGTATATGTGGCTTCATCTGCCCCCAGAGGGAAATCCATAGAGCCCTCTGTCTACACACACGCACAGGCTCTGGGAGATATCCCCCAGTGACACACGGCCAGGCTTCTTGCTGCCTCCTGAATGTTATAATCCGGTGAGAGATGATTTAGGAGAGCACTTCTGAACGTTCCCATCTGTGTTTGCACTTAGAAAACCACCAAGGTAGCTTTGACTTTTGAGCCACAAACTTCAACCCCATTGGGGGAGGCTTCTCTCTTCTGATACAGATGCAGTGACCTAAAGCCACTGCTAGAATGTTCGAGGACTGTGGAATTTGCTTTGTCAACTTATTTCCAATTCAATCGCAAATCCAAGGGGATAATACACCACTACACCTTGATAACCTTAGACTCCGATGTCTTGGCTGAGAGGGTGATTAGATTAGGTAAACAACCTTACTTAACTCTAAGTTCATTCTGTCTAAAAATGAAATTATCCAAAAAGGTGACAACAGAAAATTTTGCATGGAAATTTCAAGGCACAAAAATTGAGCATGGTGGTGAGGGCCAGCACTCCTGGCCCAGACTGCCTGTGTTTAGCCCAGGTTCCGTGTCTTAACAGCTTTTGTACTTTGAACAAGTTACTTCTTTGTGGCTCAGTTTCTTCATCTGTGAATGGCGGCATAATGGTGCCTACTCTATGCTATTGTCAAAATTAAATGAGCTAATGCATTTGAAGTATTTGGAACCATGTCTGGCACATAGTAAGGTCTCTATACAGGCAAAAGTTCTTATCATCATTGTTATTAAATTATTATTATTAGTGTATATTCTTGACTTCTCTCTTCATTTGGCTGAACATTATCAATAACTTAGAGCATATATTTCCAACCTCCTTTCTTGCCTTTGTAGGAATATTTTTAAAGAACCTAATAAACTTTTAGCATGATAACTGCAGTGAGACTATGTCTCTATGTTCAAATGCTCCTCCAAGGAAAGATGCCTGGGAACATCTACATGGCAGCAACTGAACAGCCAAAGAGTCTTGTTCCCCAAACCTGATACCTCGCTGCTTAAAAATGAAAAAGTGCGAGTGTGGTGTTGTGTCAGATGAGTTCATGGAATGTCTTGAGCACCAGACACTGTTCTAGATTCACATGCAAAAGGAAAACAGTGGTGCAGACCAAACACCATGCAAAAGCAGAGGAAAGAAACAGCAACATGTGTGGATGGGGAGGGGAGGAATGTGAGCTGCTAAGTTTCATAAAACATAGACAGTGGGGCAGGCCATGTAGGAGAGGGAAATTCCTAAGTAAGTAAGTCTTCTGGGTCTTTTGTTTTACAAGGCTCCTGTGCAAATCAGATCTTTTCAGCTTTGTGAAAACTATTATAATAGGGAGGAATGCTTTTACCGGTGTTTGAGTCAACAGAAATCTAAATGATTCTATATTACTTTTTTAAAAATCATGCCAGTTAATAATATAATGTATAATGCACATGTTACAACTTGTATTCCTTAATAAGTTCACCTGCTGGTCCCTATCAGTTTACTATAATGGGACTTCATATTAAAAGAATCTATGAATACAAAGGATTAATTCAAACTTGACTTCCTTATCCTACTCGTAGAATTGGGTGGGTTTTTTTCAGCATCAAAACTCTAAATTATATGTATAGTTGAAGGCTTAACATTTAAAATTTCTCTGCCAATATAAAAATTTATTTAGGCTAAGAAAATCGTAGCCGACTGCCTTACTCATATGTCACAGTGGCACCTTTATGATTCTTATATTACAGAAACAGCCAGATGTCATATTTAATGGGGGTATATTATTCATTCATTTAACAGATATTTATTTCACCAAGCATAGATGCTGATAAGTATAATTTGTGCTCATTTGAATCTGGATTGTACCATAATTTAGACTTCTTTCTCTCAATCTTTCAGTAAAAGCATTTATATAAGAAGACAAACATACATTCCTCAGCTGGTGGCTTCCCTAAAATTTTAAGATGTAAACATACTGTTACTCACCCACTTTCACCCACTAGGTTTTAGCATATTGGATTATTCTTGCCTGGATCAATTATTACCAGCCTGTGTGATCTTCTAATGATGGAATCATTGTTACTCTGCACTCATTAGGCTGAGATTCATTAGTTGAGTAAGAAAAAGCCTTTTTCTCCTCTCTCTCATTTATTTGTTTATTTAGTATGGACTGTGGATTCTTATTTTATTCCATTATTATTCATTGTGCTGCTCAGATTTTCTGAATTTGTTGCCCAGATGTGGTCAGAGGGAACACCTTCAAGCAAACCTCTATGTCAGTTTGACGTGTCCCATCATTTTTTGAGCTTTTCCTTACTTTCTGACAAAACAAGATAGTGCAGGTTCATCTTACGCTGTCCCAGCCCCAGCCCTGGAAGGAAGTCATTTCCCCAAAAAGCTCTGGCTCTTTTTAATCAAGAATGGTAGTAAGAACCCAATCCCTGGGTGCTAGAAGTCGTCACTGTGACTAAGATGTCATTTCTGCCGTGTCCTCTCAAGAGACAGGGCTAGGAAATATGTGACTCTGCACACGCATGCATACATACACACACATCTCTCTGTATCCACATATATTATAAACCATTAGCTTATACCGGCGATTCTCCACGAGGGGACAGTTTTGCTCCCAGGGGACATTTGACTATATCTGGAGAGATTTTTGGTTGTCCCAATTGGGGAGGGGGTTGCTACTCACATCTTGTGCATAAAAGCCAGAGATACTGCTAAATATCCTACAAAACACGGGACAGCCCCTTCACAAAGAATTATCTAACCTACGTGCCAATAATGCTGACGCTGAGAAGCCTGGCTTATACCGTTACCTCCAGTTTCACTCCAATACCACACTGCTCTAGCCTGTCCTTCTCTGACAGAGAAACACGGGTCCTTTAACCACAATGAGTAGCCCCAGAATGCACAGGAAGCAACTGCTGCTCCTTACCTCAGCAGGGAAACAAATCTGTCACTAAAACTCAGTGTTTGTTAAGGTGGGATTTTTTTGTTTTGGTTTGCTTTGGTTTGGTTTTTCTTTTCTTTTTTTTTTTTTTCCTTGTTTGTCTTTAGCCTCAGGATAGTCAAGATACCATGCTCAAAAAAGTTCCCTGGCTTTCTTGGGGGGTTCTTTCCTGAATATAATTAATGTATGAGAGCAACTTAAGCTTTCTTGGTTTTTTTTCCTTCTCTGCACCTGTAGCTTTGAAAACAGACTATGTTTTACTTAGATCTATATGCCCTAGAACGTGAAGGTCTTTAAACTTATTAACCCTATTGGCCTGTGTGATTTTCTGGATAAACTTCTTATACCAAAGGAGGTTATTTTCAGAATATTGTTTTTTCCATACACATTTGCCTTAAAAGAGCAGGCTAAAGTTTGAGGTTGTGACAGTCCCGTGGCACACCAGAGCCAGGGCATTCTAAGGCTGAGCCTAAAAGTGACTGGCCGGCCTTCATGTCTACTTTAGGGTTAAGTAGGAACTTATCAATAGCATGGATATGCTGCTATCGGAGCTATGGTACATGTAGTGCAAAATAAAATTCCCATATTTACAGATGACATGTTCTTTGGGATCTTGAAATTAAAAAAAGAAAAAAGATCCCATGAATGCATGAATGTTATTAAATAGAAATGCAATAAAAATGGACTTACATAAAGTAATACTGCCGGGCTGCTTTCCTCACAGATGATGTATTTTGAACTCCCATTTACAACTCAAGAACAGATTTTAGATGTCACCATGAAGTATAACCAAAAAATGGGCAAAACAAACGAACAAAAAACAAAACAAGCTATCCTTATTTTGACACCCGTGGGCAGAAGTAAAACTGAAAAGTAGAAACTGTGAGATTCTAATTTCTGTTCCTTGGAAAGAATAACTATATGATAATTAGTACTGCCTGGAAATGGATTAGACCACATCAGAAGGTCAAATTGTTTCATCAGGGACAACGTAGGGACAAGAGCTGGGCAGGGCCTTATAGGGATATGACAAAAATAGCTCACACTTTTGGGGGAGAAAATGAACAGGTCACCCCTGAGGGTTTTTCTTAGCTTTTTATCCCCCCTCAAATTTGAGATTTGCTCATGCTAATGGCATTGACTTAGTAAACTGCTTTGTTTACTAAGGAGTTTTGCCCCTGCTTAGTAATGTCGAGTGAGTGTCATTAGAGAGGGAGAAATATAAACACAAAACACAGGGAGCTTCCCGAGAGTGGTACTCGGGGGAGGAAGGGGGCCTGTGGACCTAGGACACCTCTCCTGGGGGGATATGGGGGGACTGGTTTGGTTTTCTGAACTATTCAACCAAATCTGTTTTACATTTTCCAGGCTACTGATTGAGGAGAATAAGACAAGATGATAAACTTGCTTCTCACTTCTTTCCACTCAGGCAGCAGTTACTCTATGGCCGTTTATCTAACTTGATACATGCTAGTCGGTGCGTTCTTCCCTCAGCCAGACCCACTATTTTTGTAATAGCAACACCCCATGAAACAGTTAGTTCTTTCCATGGCATCACTGATGCTTTTAAACAACAGATAGAGGAAACGTGTGAGGGTTCCATTTCTGTACACGTAGCTTAACTCTCAGATGTGGTTAGGAAGCTGTTTTCTCCAGGGGAGTCAAGCTGGGCAGTAAGAATAATTTCTTTGTGGGTCACTATTGGGTAGTGACCAAACATCATCACCATCTCCTTTAAGGTATTGATTTTGGCCCTAACTTAGATACAGTGACTTTGATGTACTTTTATAATTCTCAAGTGAATTGGCAATATGATAAAAATGTATTTAAAAATGTGTTAATACTAAAACAGTAACACTGCTGTTTTAGTACAGAAGAATGTAAGAGACCTAGGTTAATGAAAATACTTTCAGATAGCAAGAGTGATATGTGCTAGAAATTGATTTCACCAAAGATTAGGGAATCTTCTTCCCTAGAATTTTTAAAAGTGAAAAGAAAAAGTGATATTTAAAAAAAAAAACCAAGGTTGGGAAGACTTTTATAAACATGATATAAAATAAATTTTTGAAGTAAAATATTTATAAATTTGGCTACTTAAACACAAACAAAGGCCGGGCGTGGTGGCTCACGCCTGTAATCCTAGCACTCTGGGAGGCCGAGGTGGGAGGATTGCTCAAGGTCAGGAGTTCAAGACCAGCCTTAGAAAGAGTGAGACCCCGTCTCTACTATAAGTAGAAAGAAATTAATTGGCCAACTAAAAATACACAGAAAAAATTAGCCGGGCATGGTGGCGCGTGCCTGTAGTCCCAGCTACTCGGGAGGCTGAGGCAGAAGGATTGCTTGAGCCCAGGAGTTTGAGGTTGCTGTGAGCTAGGCTGATGCCACGACACTCTAGCCCAGGCAACAGAGTGAGACTCTGTCTCAAAAAAAAATAAAAAATAAAAAATAAACACAAACAAAATTTAAAAAGAAATAAACTAGAAAAATATCTGTATAATATATGACTGACAAAGCAATAGTTTCTTATAAGACCAATTAATTCTTACAAATCAAAAAAATGTAAATGTAAAAAAATGTAAAAAAAAAGCAAATGTAAAAATGTAAAATGTGCAAAAATGTAAAAATGTGCAAAAATTTACAGAAGAAATATAAAAGTAGCCAATAAACATATGAAAGCTGTTCAATCTTATTCATAATAAATTGAAAATTAAAATAAGATATAATTTTTAAAAATCAAATAAGATACTGATTTCATCAAACTAGCAAAAAGAAAAAAAAATTAACGTTGATTATACCCAGGACTGGTAGGGAAGAATTTGTTCTCAAATATTGTTAGTGGGAACAAAATCAGTGCATGCTTTCTGAAAAGAAATTTGACAATATTTTTTAAAATTTTGAGCTACCTGAATGCTTTTACCCAAAAATAAACAGACTTGTAGTTATTTACTCAATAGAAATGGAAATATGTGAAAATATATGCACACTATGGTAACTGAGACATGACTTCAAGTAGCACAAAGCTAGAAACAATAAATGTTCAACCATAAAGACCATTTAAACAAATTGTGATAAATCTATAGGGGAAGTAAAATGCAACTATTAAAAAGAAAGATATTGAGTCTGATGATTTGCAAATATGTCCAAGATTATGTAGTGTTAAGTGGCAAAAACAGGTTGTGGATCATTTTGTGCACAATACAAAAGAAACAGAAACCATTAACAATGGTTTCTCCAGGGAATGCAATCCAAAGATTGTAGACTTATTTTCCCTTTATCCTTAGAGTTTGAAGACAGTAAAACATGAGCATTTTATTTTAAACAAACACCAATGATAACACTATTACTGATGAATTCCTCCCCAGCAGCAGGGACTTTGTATCCCTCAGGCCTAGCTTGGTGCAGAGCATCTTTCTGTCTTCCATCATTGTCAAGATCCTAAACAGAATAGTCAAAAATATTTCCCCTCAATTATTTTAATTTATTCTTTATTCAACTAAAATGAAGATTTTTTTTAAACCCTTAATTCCAGTGAAACTGCTTTAAGGAACCCAGTGATCTCCCAATTGTCAAATTAAACTTTTTCGGTCTTGATCTCACATTTCCTCTCCGTGTCATTTATTGCTGTTGACCACTTGCTTGATGTTGAAAATGCTGCCTTCCCGAGTTCCTGTCTCCTGCAAGTGGCCTTCTGCCTTTTGCCTTAAATTTTGGCATTCCTTCATATCTGTTGCAACAACGGTCCTGCTCTCATGGAAGAATTTTCCAAATCTAGATCTCTCAGTAGACCACTCATCTGAACTCCAGAACCTCATATCCAGCAATATTCTGGTCATCTCCTCCGGGCCTCCTCCCAAGTACCTTAAATTCATCGAGTCCAAACTTGATTATTATTAATATTACAGTTAATTGCAATTTCTGGTTGCAGATGAACTGTTCTGTTGCTGAGCAGAGAACTGGAACTAGCTTATCTCCATAGCAGACCTCAGGAACTAGAGAAAGAGGTGTTGACCCTATGACCTACTTCAATCCTGGCAGCATGTATTTACATGCTTATGCTCTCTTCTGGCTCTAAGAAAGGCTTACCTGAGTTTATCTAATTTATTCTGACATTTACTTTGACTGTCAGTTTACAATGTGGCTTGGCAAATCTCTTTTGTTTGATTGTCTCCACAATCCTCTCCATCTAATCCCTTGCCTTTTTTTTTTTTACAAGAAATGTATCAAGTTAATAACATTCTTAAATTCACACACATAGAAACTGATAGAGCCAGACTTTAAACCTGTGTCTTCTGACTCTAAACTCCACGTTCTTTCCACCACACCATACTTCCTTAACAGTGTAGGAAGTACAAGCACTAAGCCAGTTTACTCTGATGGTGATTTTAGCATCTTGCACAGGGAAGCAGTGTTTGCACACATACCCATTGTTTTTTTTCTCAAATTCTTACAGCACTTTGAAGTAGTCTTCTCATTTTATAATTGGAAAAACTGTAGTTCAGAGTATTAAATCATCTTGTTCAAGATTACCCAGGCAGGAAATGACAAAGCTAGAACAAGAACCCAAGTGTTAGAGTTTCTGGTTTCATTTTCTTTCCTTACATTTGTGGTTCATGAAAGAATGCTTCCCTGGTACATGCTGTCTACTTCTATTGAGCTGCAGAATCATCCCAAGTTGCATTAGTATATTGGGAAATCAAATGATCCCTTTGGCCATGTAGTGATTATAAACATAGCAGAACTACAATTTTATAAACATACAAGTTGGATTTTTTATGGTTAGGGCTGCTGTTAAAAAGACAAAACTTATCTAATAATACGTTCTAGCAGTTATCAGCATTGAACATTTCACTTTTGCCAGAGGAACAGAAGAGACTGATATTAAATTTCTTACATGAATCAAAATCTAGCACTCAAGGGTTAGTGAAACTATTGAAAAGGGAAAGTAATTGACGAAAAGTGATCTTTTCCTAAAAACAGTATGTAAGTATCAATTGCTATCAGGCCAACAGGACGTTTTACATCAGTAGACACTGCTTCGTGGATACCTTGACATGTGTCTTTGGGTAGGGTGGAATGGAGTGGGAGAGTTACTCCCTACCTGAAAGCCAAGTGTGATACAATGCAATGCAATGCCGTGAGGTGCAGTGCAAACAGTGTCTACCTCATAGCTTTTGAATAAAAATTAAGGGGTGAGAAATGTGACAATAGGCAAATTGAATATACTCTGGAAAAGAAATGGGGCATAAACTGGACATGCCTAATGGTAGCAGAGGGAAGGTAGGAAACCTGAAGATGATCCACTACAATTTTAATAAATTTAATGGTTACCAGGCTTATAATACATCAGGAAAATGAGAACAACTCAACATAGCAGATCTATTACTTCCTGCCAGTTCTGCCCCCAGGCATTTTTTAAATTCTTTTTTAAACATCAATCACCTGGAATGTAAAAAAAGGTGATTGATGTAGAAAGATTGATTTCTTTTCTCAGGCCTACCACATCTGCAGAAAATCCATATGGGAGTTGACTCTCACCTCCCTGGCAGCTGTGTCTAACTGTAGCCTCTATTTCACAGTGCTACCTGCACTCTTCCTTATTATTGTCACTTCCTTAGCCAACTGACTGAGAGCACAGGATTGAAGTCAGAGGGGTCTTTGTTCAATGCCTTGTTCAATGCCGGCTTTGTCACTTACTAGCTGTGTGGCCTCAGGCAAGTGCCCTAAAATTTCTGAGCCTCTGTTTACCCTTCCATAAAATGCTAGTGATAATACTGTATAATAGAACTGCTGTCAATTAGGATTAAGTGAGATAATATAGGTGATAGATTGCATATCATAACATGCGATCACAGCTATGATTATGATGTTGTATCTAGCTCTTCAGCAAGTTCCTATTTGTAGCATAACTCAAGAATTCTACCTTGACCAATGCACTTTCCACCACTACTGTATTAGCTTGCTAAAGTAGTACTATGACCATGGTACCCCCTTATGCAAAAACCACCAGTAGCTTTCTCTTATCAATCCAGTCATGCACAATCTAGCCTTAACCTAACTTTCTAGCTTCATCTCCCAATTAAACTCACCAGGAATCTATATGCTCTGCATTTGATGCATTGTGCTTTTTTAATGAACTAAAGGAATGCTACCCTTGCACTTGAAAACTTGGAAACATCAGGGGATGGTATCAAGTTCCCTTACCTGCTAATGAAGGGATACAAATATCCCCACAAGAACCTTCAAGCAAAGCTAAGGTTTTGAGATGTGTGAATTTCAAGTGTTTCCCAAGCACCTACAAGGGAGGTTAAAATTACCCAAGATGCCTATGAAACTGAGCACTGGAAAAAGGTCAAAGCCATTTCACCAGTCTTTCTTGTTGATCAACTTTATCTACATTCAGGAATTTTCATGATATGTCATTAATGTTAGTTTTGGCAAAACTCTCATTGGACTGTGAGTGTCATAAGTTATCCAAACTCTTTGTCCATCCCTTTGCATATATAGACCATGTGCATTTCTTAAGAATCTCCTATGGACCAACGCTGGTCAGCTGCCCTGCCTCCGGGTTCCTGAGCTACCCGTCGCTAGTGCTTACAACTCCTTTCATGACCTTGCCTTCCTCCCTACTTCAGCATCACAATATTTCTTCCATCTGCACCTTCCTTTCCAGTTCTCTGCCACCAGCCACCCTAGTTCAAGGCCTCACACTAATACGTCTGGTCTGTTGTCCTTCCACCTTCTCTTACTGCCTTGCCCTTGGTCCCCGGGAAGGGTAGTCTCTGCTCAGAATGCCAGTCCCTGGACAACCTGTAACACAGGTAAAAATCATTCTTCCAGCAGAGAAAACTTGTGGAGAAAGGCTCTGTAAACATATTTGATAGCTTTACCAGAGACCTCTGGCTCCTGAATCCAAAGCTCTGTGATTCCCTCCCATGAATGGCATTTTATCACTTATCCCCCTTTGATTTCTTGTTTGGTTGATTGTTGGTTGGTGTCCATCTCGTCTCACCTGTTAAAGGTTAAGGAGAACCTGGGAAACATCCAGCAGAGCATCTTTATTTCACAGAAGAAACCGAGTCTCAGAGAGGTTAAATGACTTGTTCGGCTAATATATTCATTCAAGACTAGAATGAATTGTGTGTTGATTTCTGCAGTCTTCAGTTAATGCATTTGAAATCTTAGTCTGGAGGGCTTCATTTTCCTAGCAACAGACACGGTATTAGAACAACAACAGTAAAGCACACACTTAGTCCCCAAGCCTGGTAATAATAGGTATGGTATGTGTCACGGCTCAGCTTGAATACAGAGATGATTGTGAGAACCAAAGAAATGCAAATGCACAAGCAATCTTCATCCTTCAGAATGTTAATATCCTAGCACTTCCTCCTCTATCAGATCCTCTAGTTTACTGTCAGACGTGAGAAACTTGTAAAATTGTTTCCTTTCCTTGTAATCCCATTGACAATGATTATGGGGGAAGAGGGATGGTGGGGAGGGAGCTGGCTCCTTAAATCTGCTTTACTTTCCTTTATCTCCTTTCTACAGTCCTCACCACCACCGTTCCATATCCTCAATCTATGAGGGAAACCATGTTATTTGCTTATTTTGAGTTTTTTTGCCTGAGATGTTTCCTTCTCCTTCAGCTACTATCTCATATATATAATTTTCACACAGTGAGTGAGTTTAGAGTGATTATTAGTGCTGTAGCAAAGTATTTACTACATAGCTTTACATATGTGATGCTGCACCAAAAATCACCCAAAGTGTGCTCAACAGTTGTCAATGCCAAAGTCTTCTCTTACTTACCCTGCAATTTACTTAGAAGCAAATGATAGTTGAATAGAGCTGCCCCTCGATACTTGCCAGGTATATGTCTAGTGACTTCCCATACTAGTGTAGATCATTATACTATAAAATGACATAAAATATAGTAAATTGATATAGTAGTATTTTAGGTGACTCTTGCAGAAATGGGGACAAATAGGTAATAACAAACCTGACTGAGAAATGGGTATTAGGCTCTTTGGACTGTAGGCATCGCTCTTAAACTGACCTCCGGTGCCGCCCCTTCTTGCCCAGGGGTGCAAGGGCAGGATGTGGCTCACCCTGACTGCAGGTTCCTCAGCCCCTAATGCCAACCCCTGACTTCTGTCATGGGCACTGCGTTTGCTTGCTCCCTGGGGAATTCAGTACAGATGCTCCTTGACTTATGACGGGGCTACATCCCAGTAAACCCACTGTAAGTTGAAAATGTTGTAAGTCAAAAAACACATTTAAGACACCTAACCTACCAAGCATCCTAGCTGAGCCTAGCATACCTTAAATGTACTCAGACCACTTATATTAGACTATAGTTGGGCAAAATCTTTTAACACAAAGCCTATTTCATAACAAAAGGCTAAATAGCTCATGTAATTTATTGAAAGCTGTACTGAAAGTGAAAAACAGCATGGTTGGATGGGCACTTGAAATATACCTTCTATTGAATATATATTGCTTTTGCACCATTGTAAAGTGGAAAAATCCCAAGTCGAGCCATCTTAGAACCAGCTGTATAGTGCATGTGAAACAAGGAACAGCCTGATGCATCCTCTGTGTTCTTTTTCATGCTCTTCCCACCCTCTCCTCTATGTTATCCCTGCTATTGAAATCAGCTCATTTCCCCTCGCCCTTCTACAAACATCGACTCCTAGATTAGATGGGAGGCAGTGATGCCAATGGTTACAAGCACGGACTCTGGAGCCAGCCTCCCTTCACTGGCCTCCCAGCCTCCACCACTTACCAGCTGTATTACTTGGGATAAGTTACTTTGCTTCTTCGTGCCATGCTTTTTCATTTGTAGAGGGGGGAAATAACAGTACCTACAATGCAGAATTCTCAGAAGGATTTGATGAGTTAGAATACACAACAATTTAAATATGGCATCTGAAACAAGAATTTCGTCTTTTAGGGTATCTTGCTCAATAAATATTAACAGCTAAACTGTTGACAGACACTTTGGAGGAATAACTCAGGAGTTTCAAAATATATAGTGATTAGTTCAGATAAGCCTTTAGCAGAAATCATCATGCTAACCTGATAGGGCTACCCGCTGCCACCTCCTTACATAGGGTGGTCATGTTAATTGCATGTTTTATATTGTTTCATTTGGTCAGTTATAGACATTGGTCTGAGTTCAAAGAAAGGGTAAGATTTTCAAGGTGATAAAGAGAACCCTAGAAAACTCCAGCATTCAATTTCCTAATAAAAATAATCCCCACTGTCACTTTTTTACCTTACTGGTTAGGAGCACAGGTAGAAATGGAAAAAGAGTGGGTCTCAGTCTCAGCCGTGAGGATATTACACTGTTCATGTTGTTAGGGAAGTTAAAGGGAAGAGTTCCTGGGCAGCAGTTCTATAAATGGTGGTGGTGTTTATTGTGCTAATGAGGATCACATTATATAGCATGTGAGTGAATGACCAAGCTCTGTACCAACCGAGCAATGGGTCAGGGTTTTCTCCCCTAGAAGCCATATGGGTTATGACTGTGAGAGCTTTGGGTAGATCTGAGAGGAGTGGAACCAGGTTGTGTCTGTGTATGGCTTCTCATAGTCCCCATTTGAAAGCTGTTCTTATCTGAGACCAGCAGACCCTTCCATGTGGAAAGCGCTATCTCCCAGGCATTAGTGCAGATGGGGATTGCACGCGCTGTTCTGCCCACTCCTGACAGGTGGCAAAGAGCCCAACCCCTCCATATGCTGCCCTGTTCTCCGAGAAGACATGGCACAAAACCAGATTTGGCTGGTACAGCTGTGGCTGTGGGTGTTTCTGAAGCAGTGTCCCTGTCCTTGGGTGCTAAATATAGCACCAGACAAGGTTCCAACAAGTTGACCATATTCTCTGGTGGACAGCAGAGAGCAAATCCACACCTCAGATGTTTAGAGAGATGTCTACTGGTATCTTTGGGGATTGTAGTTTGCTCACTTGAGCAATGGTGACCACAGTGTAGTGTAGCATCTCTTTCTACACTATCCCTTTCTGCAGATGGGCATCTTACTATAGGAGAGAGTAGGGAATTTTGTTTTTATTGACTTTTCCTCTCATCTAAGGTCTAAGACTTGTCAGAACTTGCTCTTCTTTCCTAAAGGCAGTAAAATGTTTTCAGATGACCACAGAGGAGGTCTACAGAAAAGAAAAAAAGATTTAAAAAAAAAAAAGTTTTCAGAGACAACATTCTCCCAAAAGAGAAAACTTGCAAATTCTGCATCCAAATGTAACTGATATTTCAGAAATAGCTTGTTCCATGCTGGTATGCCGCTTTCCTTGTTTTAACTTTTCTTCCTCAAGAAGCAAAGGCTTAATTGATTTTGAAACCCTCCAAGTTTACAAAAGAATTCCAAGGAACAGATCAATCTCATCTTATGTTTGGAATTCGGTTCCACAATGCCCTTTTTCAGTTGCAATTAGCAGTTTCAATCTTTGTTCCTTTTTAGTCATCTCAATTGCCTCGCTAAGTCATAACTGGGTACTCATTCCTTGAGCTGTACTGCAGTGAACTGCCACTTTATTTACCACGTCACCCACTGCTGTAAATCTCCATGAGATTCACTTCAAAAGGACTCTGACTAAAGCTCAGTTAGTGTGCTTTAAGTCTTCTCTTATTCTTATACATAATTGTCACAGCTGAGCTTATTAAACTCAGCTTATAATAAAACTATTAAAATTCTTTTTAAAGAGAAGCCATAGTCTTAATAATAAGAAAACAAACAACCTGATTTAAAAATGGGCAAGGGACTTGAAAAGACATCTCTCAAAAGAAGACATACAGATGGCCAACGGATATATGAAAAAATGCTCCACATCACTAATAATCAGGGGAATGCAAATTAAAACCACAGTGAGACCTGTTAGAATGGCTATTATCAAAAGATGAAAGGTAACAAAAGCTGGAAAAAAATGTGGAAAAAAGGGAACCCTGTTCACTATTGGTGGGAATGTAAATTAGGAGAGCTATTATGGAAAACAATATGGAGGTTCCTCAAAAAAATTAAAAATAGAACTACCATAAGATCTAGTAATCCCACTTCTGGTTATATGCCAAAAAGAAATGAAGTCGGTATGTTGAAGAGATATATGCACACCCATGTTCATTGCGGCATTATTCACAATAGCAAAGATATAAAATTGACCTAAGTATCCATCAACAATGAATGGATAAAGAAAATGTGGTATATGTATGTGTGTATGTATATACACACACATATATATACATACATATACAGTATTCCATACATATATGTATGTATATATATGGAATACTGTTGGAATTACAATGGAATACTATTCTGACTTTAAAAAGAAGGAAATTTTGTCATTTACAACAACATGAATGTACCTGTAGAACATTATGCTAATAAAGTAAGCCAGGCAGATACTACATGATCTCACTTATATGTGGAATCTAAAAAAGTCAAACTCATAGAAGCAGAGAGTGAAATGGTGGTTACCAGAGTCTGGGAAGGCTTTCATTCAAACAAGCTCCCAGGTGATGCTGATGCTGCAGGTCCAAGGACCCACTTTGAGAAACCAGCTACCATTGATTGACTTTTCATTGTAATATGCTAATTTGACATTAAGTAAATTTTCAACCTCTGGCACATGCCGAACCTGTAGCAGCTAAGTAGATGTTATCAATTTACCTCTGGCAGCTGAGCTGCAATAGGAGCAGGGGAAGTGCTATGATTCAGTAGAAGGGATCAGGTCTTATTTATTTCAGTTCCTGCTAAATATTAAAATAGTTCACAAAGGAGCTATCAGTCAGCTCATTAGGAAACTGACTTGGATTGCCATTCTGTAGGACTGAAGATTTATGTAATTTCCTTGCTGGGTGATTCAGGTAGCTATATTGTACCATGTCAGTATATACCCCATGCTGAGCAATGTTCTAGTCATTGAACAATTTGAAAGTGAGCACTTGCTATCTACTGACAGAGTCTACATTTCTCCTGATAACCATACAAAATGAAGGTTCTAATTATAAGAGAAAAAGAAGCAACTTGCTTTAAAAAGGATCCAATCTTGACCATCTTTGCCCTGCCCTCAGAAAAAAAAAAGTCTGTTTTAAAATTTGTCTGAAATAATTTCTGCAAAATCAATTCATTCAACAAATATTTATTGAGGACTGTTGATTAGCCAACCACTGTGCAAAGGATAATCGAATATGTATAAGATCCGGACATCATCCTAAAGGACTACACAGTAAAACTGCATCCCAGATGTGGCTCAAAGTAGGTGCCCAGTCAACTTTTTTGACTTCAGGGATGACATAAGTTTACCTGATGGGCATTTACCGTCCAAAACTTTCTAACAGGAGTTTGCTCTATTTGGACTCATCTGAGGCTTTATCAAATCACAGCCGGAGAAATTAAACCCTAGAGTGTTTAAATGTCTTATCCCCCAGCAATTCGTGGGCCAAAACCAGGATTAGAACTATGACTCCTTCTAATTCCCAGCAAGCAATGATCCTTGCAGGTTTTGTAGAAATCTTGTCCCACCTCCACCCAGCCTTCTCTGTTGGTGTTCATGTTTTTTTAGACACTATTGATGTCATCAGAAAGATTCCTATTCTAATTTTCTGCAATATTTTCATATATTTAGAAAATGAGGTATCCCATCCCAGTCCTTTATTTCTGTCCAAGAAAGGAGGTGAGTCACTCCATTGAAGCTTGCTACAAATACAGCTTCATAGTCAACAGCCCCCGGATGCTGCAAAGGCAGGCGCTAGCAGATGGCAATGATTCCTAATCACCATTTTTGCCCTTATTCCAAGAAGCCATTTTTAGTTTTAATTGTTCTAGAGTCCACTAAAAAGATGGAAAAACTTTAGTCCCCCTGAGATCACTAGATAGTTGGTCCCTTTTAGAACACAGCCTGAAAATATTATTACGAGTTGCAGTTAATGGTTAATCAATGGTCAGTTCATAATATTAATATAACCAGTGGCATTAATGCGGTACAAAAGTGCAGATTAACTTTATTAATAGTGAAGGACTGAAACCTTCCCTTCTGTCCCATCACTTGGTTATGTGATCTTGGGTCTTGAATAAGAGACTTCGGTGCTAAAATCCTGTAGACCATGACTCTCAGGAATCTTTCTTGTTTATAGTTAAAAATCTCACTTATGAAAGATTTTTAACAATTGGTTTCAACTGTTTAAGACAGAAACTACTTTTACCACCCTTTGCTTCCTATCTCAAAGGCTGTCCTAGCAATAAATACCAAGGTAGTTTTAATTTTAGAATTATCACTGTTAGATTTTCTAATGTAAAGAAAATTTCATTTCTAACATGTGCTCCTAAATATCACCATCATATTTTTATATAGTATGCTTTGTTACTACTGATTTCAGCAACTCAGGCTAGGATTTCCTCAACACGAACTATACCTTGCCACCAGAATCTTGAAAAACAAGATGAATGAGCCTTCCTATTTACTGCAGTTTAAGCATTTTAAAAACTGAAATATGCAAGTCTTTGCCTCAGAACATTTATTATTCAAAATTTAGGTGTATGCTACCTCTCACATGATGTTTCAAACCTTTGCAGGTTTATTACTTTTCACATAGTTTATTAGAAGTATGTTTTAATTAATGCAAAATTGGATCTTATGTTTTAAAATGTTTTCTTGCTGAGTTATAGTTGTGAGTTAGCTGGAATAATTTCTTTCCTCTTAAGAATACCAAATAAATGTATAAGCACATATAAATAGAGAGTCTATAAAAAACACATATGGCCACCTTAGCAGTGGCTACCAACCTGAGCTTCACATCAGAATCACCAAGGGAACATTTTGAAAGTACACTCGGCCAGGCCAAACCCCGGGTTTTCAGGAAGGAGGGCCAGAAATCAGTAATTTTTCAAGAGCGCTGCGGGGGGTCCTGAATGACAGCCTGCCAGAGTCAAGAGCAAAGTTCTATAGTTAAATATGATTTTCAAGATTTTAATCAATGACTTGTGAGTGCACAGTTTTGGTCTCCTCTAGCAATTACTTTTAAGTGATATATACATTATGAGATTGTTGATTTATACCTCCTAAGGATGCCACACTCCTAATCATGTTTAAGTCCCTTTCCCCCATGACACTGCCTCTTTGTATGCTGTGTTCTTCTCATTTTGCCTGTAAGCCAAGTGAACAGGGAATTCTGTCTATTCGCTGTTCAGTACAATGCCTGGAACATTGGCACTGACTAGCTGTTAAAAATAACAGCAGGCACTGCATGCTGCTTTTATACACCAAACACTTTTTCAATGCAGGTATAAGCTGGTTGAAAATCGACAGTCACAAATCGTATGTGCAGGAGCATAACGTTTTATTAATTTGTACAACTAAATTAAACTTAGCTTTTGAGACCTCAATTCTAGTCAAGGCAGAGAATCCAGAATACTGCTGCCATGAAGGTGATAGCCACTCTGTGTACAGTTCTCTCTTTTGGAGAAATATTTAGTCAAACTGAGTATTCTTTTATCAGGCTGGGAAGTTCACCCAGCATCCTGGATGGGGTTGTGCCCTCACAGCCTGCACCTGCTGGCCCCTGAGCTGCAGCTCAGCTCTCCTGGTCATTGGCATCCGCTGAGAGGTAGCTGCACCTGCCTGGCCTTCGGATCCTCTATACAACCAGCAGCTGATGATACCTGCAGCCTTATCATGGCCTTTGGTCTCAAAGTAGGTGCACCGTGTCCTCCAGGCCTCACCTGCAGGCCTCTTCCTGCACTTCTGCAACTGCTCAGGGATCATCACCTCTTCCTTCCTCTTCCAGCTAAAGAGTCAAAGGCTCTCTGAGGTCACTCATCCTCCACGTCAGCTCCAGCTGCTCTCTAACTACCGCCTAAATCAAGCCTACATAGGACGTTTCTATTAATATTATAGTCTTGCTGTCTTTCCAAGCTTGGGATTCAGGCAAGCGATCTGGGATAGTTCCCATACCTATTTTATCTGAGTATTTCTATTGCCACACCAGGTTTTGACTCTAGGAGTCAATAGCGTGAGACATGAACTTTCTAGCAGCACCAGTCATTCTATATACACTGTTTTCTAAACTGGGGGTCAAGAAATAATTTAGTGTGCATGGTCAGAGTTTTTAAATGAAATAGGATAGGATAGGACAAGATCAAATAGAATAGAATCAAATAAAATAGAACATACTGCTGTAGTGCCTTTTTTTTTTACTACTTCTCAGGAAGTAAGCTACAGTCCTCTGATCAAGGAGAAATTGGTTCCAGGATCTCTGCTGATATCAAAATCCACAGATGTTGAAATCTTGATATAAAATGGCAGAGTATTTGCATATAACCTATGCACATCCTCCCCTATGCTTTAAATCATCTGTAGATTACCTATAATACCTAATATAATGAAAATGTTACATAAATAGTTGTTATACTGTATTGTCTTTATTTGTATTATCTTTATTGGTTTTTTAAAAATATTTTTGATTTATGGTTAGTCGAATCCGCAGATGCAGAACCAGCCAATACAGAAGGCTAGCTATATATATTTCTTACTGTATTTTTAGTCAAAAAAGGATCAGAAACTCTAGTCTCGGCCAGGCATGGTGACTCATGCCTATAATCCTAGCACTGTGGGATATGAAGGGGGAGGATCACTTGAGCCCAGGAGTTCAAGACCCCAGCATGAGCAACATAGCGAGCCCCCGTCTCTATGAAAAAAATAGAAAAATGAGCCAGGTGTGGTGGTGAGCACCTGTAGTCCCTGCTTCTTGGGAGGCTGAGGTGGGAGGATCCTTTGAGGCCAGTAGTTTGGGGTTGCAGTGAGCTATGATCACATCACTGAACTTCAGCCTGGGCAACAGAATGAGAACCTGTCTCAAAAAAAAAAAAAACCAGAACGAAAACACATACACAACTCTGGTCTCTTGTTTTTGTACCATTTAAACTCTTCTGGTCTCCCAGTAAGAGTTTTTAATCTTTGATGACTCTGACTTTGCCTGTGAAAAAGCACTCCTGTGAAATCATCCTGTAAGCTCTCTATTCTCTGGTTAATTTTATAAACTGTACTCTGAGTCCTCCAGACTTGGGCTCTCTCTCCTGTCTGGCTTTTCATTCTCCCATGTCTGGTCCTCCGAATTGCAAGTCAGGATGTTCTCAACTTCTGCATCTAAGCTGAGGGTGTTCTTGTCCCTGCTGTCTCTGCGTCCCTTTGTGTCCACCCTGCCCTGGGGCAGGGAGCCTCACCCTCTGGTCTAGTTTTAATGGTGAAAGGACATCGGGAACCAAGAGAAGTGAAATAGCACAGATAGCAATTCAAAATACACTGTCTGTCGCATCAGAATGTGGCACGTTTCTTATACATTAAATGAGTATTTTTAAATCTTTAGAAACATAGCAACAATTCCCATAAAATGTTTTATTTATACTGGTAGTTAGCGTTTATAAAGGTTAGATAAAGCAAAGTGACAGTTAAAAATACTTTCTTCAAACATTTAGTTTTAACTTAAAACTTACAAATGTATATTCATTCACTAACTTTTTCATGAAGAAACAAGGGTTCGGGGTTTTATTTTTTTAAGAAATCTGTTGATTGGAGTCCTAAGTTGTCTTTCTTGCATAAACCACATTTACAATTTGTTATTTATAAATTCTTATTTCAGTTTCTTTAAATTTGGACGTGCAAAACAATCTAAATGAAGAATCCTTCTAAATTTTCATTATTTTCCCATTACCTATGTTGGTCTTACCCACAAAAACTTTGATAACAAATTTTAATAGCTCCTGTCTTTCAAATCTCTTGATTTCTGTTCTAGAGAAATGACACTTCTGTATCCATACTTCAGCACTTTTTGTGATATTTAATTAAGTTACATAATTATAATTCCAAGTTAGATAAACAAATAGATTTGAGGGAAAGTCTAGAAAAAGCTCTAGAAGAGCTTAATGGCGTGAGCGTTCCTGTGATTTGGGCAGCCGGGTATTTTCAGAGAAAATGAAGAGTGTCTGTCAAGCTGGTCAGTGGGTTAGGTGAGGTTTTGTTAAAAGGGCTTCTGCTGTGCCTACAGAGACAAAGAAAGACTCAACATAAGATAAAGCAAAATGCAAGCTATAATAATTTCTGAAGCATTCTCATAGAGTGGCAACAGCATTTTTTTTTTTTTTTGATGTTTTGATGGGAAGGAGAAAGCAAAAGTGAAGATATTCTGGATTGTAGACCCTGGTTAATTGTTAACTTTGAATAAATGAATTAAACTTCCTGAATGGAATCAGTTTTTTTCTTTTATAAAGATGGACTACGTTGCCATCGGCTTCAAAAGCCTGTTTTCCATGCTTACCCAGGGTTCATATGGGAAAATTATGGTTTAGGTAAAATTTCCTCATCTGTGAAATGAGAAACTTTAGATCAGCAGTTCCTCAGGTCTGTTCTGGAGGGGTGAGGGGAAACTTCCCCTTTCCCCTGAAAGTTCACCAAAAGATCAACTCACAATTCAGGCAGATTAATAAGAGAAAGAGGTTTATTTACCTTGTGCATGGGGAGAATCACAGAGAGGTCCAGGAATTTACCTACCTTCATTTAAGAGGAGTTGGGGAGATGAGGAAGATAGGTAATTCTGTTTAGGGGCACTAAAAGGTAGCTAGAAAGGATGAATAGACACTTGGGAGAATCAAAGAGTGGGGGGAAACAGATCGGCTTGTAAATTAACCTGAGAGAGAGGTATGAAGTTTAAAATGATTTGGGCCAGGTCTGGCTGCATTCTTGGTCTTCTTTCCTATAATATAGCAAGATAACAGGGTGAGGAAGGGAAGCCAAATGCTCTTTTGATGGGTCAGTCTAGTTATGCAGATAGAAGGAAAGCCCCTTCCAAAGGCCTGTTGATCTCTAAGGGCCTTTAACTCAAAATGCTCTTTATAGCAACGAGTCGTATTTTGGAGTGAGATTTTCTTCAGTTCTGCGGAACAGTCATTGCAAAAAATGGCTCTTTAAATAGCTTCAGTGACCTGACTGGTTTTACAAAATGCTATGGCAAAAATGTTAAACAGATTTCTTTACTGCAAAACACTGAACCTTTCCTAGGGTAAAGGGTGCCATACAATCTCTAAAGGAGGGTTACAGTAGCCAGGTTGTCCCAAACAAATTGCACCAAATCTCTCTTTTCACAGAACACCTCTCAGGGCTAGACTCCCACAGGATATACTTGAGGAACTTTTGGCCTATTTTTATGTTCCTTTCTAGCTCCAAATTCACTGTTTATCCGGAGCCTGTAGCACTACCTCATTAAGACTTTTAACAAACACATGATTAGAAATTTCCAGAGAGGCAATGGGGATAGTTTTTAAAATGTAACACCTTGAACTAAGTCAGGGAGAAGGATAGAGAGTTACCAAAACCTTCTTTAGATGGTTTCCTTGGTACCAAGTAACAAACACCCTTGAACTTGGCATTATAAAGAACTTTTTGTACAGTACTCATACTGATAAGGGTAATTTCCAAATTATCTTTATAATTTCTTTAGTTCCTCCCTTTATGTAGGGTACATTTCAACTGTCCTGATGTATTTTTCTAATGTCAATAAAAGAGCTATATAGAGAAAAGGGAATACATGTTTAATAATAATAATAATAAATTGGGTTGGGGCTTTCTATTAAGGAACCTCACAAATCCATGCACATTTAATAGTCTAGAAAATGCACCTGTCTGTACAAGTGAGTGGGGTACATGTTTTTATTCCTTTTATATTTTATGTATAAGATGTAAGTGAGCAAGAACCAAAGTAGGTCTTGAAAGACTGAATGACCTTAAGGCTTTCTAAGGAGTGAAAAGCATGTTAGTACGTTAGCAATTGAGAATTGTGTGAATTATATTCCTTTGTACAAACAAAATATTTAGTCTTAAAAGTTTGGCTTTAATTATGAGATCTGTCTGTTCCTCAAGCACTGATTCATTAAGTGGTTAAAGTATAAAAAAACGAGAGCATGTTCTCTTTGTTTGAATAGATTCTTTAATTGTCACCAAAAACCCATCAAATGCCAACTCCAAGAATGCTGCTGACTGATGCTATCACAGTCCAACTTTGTAGACTGACGTTTCAGGGCAGGAAGGGGTAAAGTCCATGAGCTCCATTTTGTCTTGGTTTCATCCCAGGACCCAAACTAATAAATAAAATTCCTAAAATTCTATTTCCCTAAAGAGTTAAGTCATTCTGAAGCCAAGCCAGCATTGCTGCGGGATTTGTGGACTTCACCAGTCCTCGTGCCACCTACGGCATGGCCACCCTTGACCACACAGCAACCCAAACCTGCTCTAGACCTTACCCTGCACTGCTCAGCCCACAGTGGGCTACAGAGCAATGCTGCATGCCCTGTTTGTCCTGGATCTGGGTGGTCGCCTGCAAAAGGAGACAGATGTAACATGTTATCCATCACAGCCACTGGTTACTTGGGGATCGGTTTCCACGTAATGTAACACTGCACCTGAGGGTGCATCTCCTCAATTCTGTTGCTGGTGCAAAAGGAAATTCTCACTAGACTAGGATCAAGAAGGAAAATCCTTCCACAAGCCCAGAGTTGGAGGCTTGATTAATGGTGTTTCTTTATGAAAGTGACCCATCTCTCTGGGAGACCATGCAATGCAGGTTCACTCAGGCCAATATTCAGCCCCAGCACAGGCTCTTCTGTTTTTGTTTTTTGCAGAATAGTTCTAGCAATGCTAATGTTACTAACATTACTGCCTTTGCCATTTCAATATTGCTGTTTTTCTAGTGAGGCATCTGTTATGAAATAAAACAACAAATTAAAGATTAGAGACAGCTAGTGTGGAAGGATCTTCTTTGAAATGTTTTTCATGGTAATATCACTTTACCCTGAAAGGAATGGTCAATCTAACGTATCCACAGATACCTTTGCTTTCTCCATTGTCCCTATCGAACATCCCGCAAATGTCAGACTCAGTGGAGGAGACTACATGCTACAGATATGGCTCTTATTGTTTATGGTTGTGTCTAAGGTTAAGAGACACATATAGCGTGTGATGCATCTGAGGTTTGAAACATATAGTGCAGAGAACCAAAAGACTGTTTCACCTGTGCATATTTGCAATGTTAATACTGTGCTCTGTGTGGACATGTGTGTCCGTACATTATATTTGTAGTGTTATCTCAATTTTCTTGCCTCTAAAATGGAGGGATTTGTACTGGATCATACATAATAGTTTTGGGGAAGTAATTTTTTTAATTTTTTATTTCAGCATATTACGGGAGTACAAATGTTTAGGTTACATATATTGCCATTGCCCCACCCAAGTTAGAACTTCAAGCATGTCCATCCCCCCAGATAGTGCACACTGCACCCTTTAGGTGTGAATATACCCATTCCCTCCTCCCCCTTCCCACTCGCCTGACACCTGATGCATGTTACTACTAAATGTGCACATAAGTGTTGATCAGTTAATACCAATTTGATGGTGAGTACATGTGATGCTTGTTTTTCATTCTTGTGATACTTCACTTAGTAGAATGGGCTCCAGCTCTATCTAGGACAATACAAGAGGTGCTTTTGGTGGCTGAGTAGAACTCCATGCTATACATATACCACATTTTATTAATCCACTCACATATCGATGGGCACTTGGGTTGTTTCCACATCTTTGCAACTGTGAATTGTGCTGCTATAAATATTCGAATGCAGATGTCTTTTTTATAGAATGTCATTTTTTTTCCCTTTGGGTAGATGCCCAGTAATGGGATTGCTGGATCAAATGGTA
>VBSM01003157.1:7411089-7574627 GCA_008086735.1 Cheirogaleus medius
TTTCCCTGATGATTAGAGATGTTGAGCATTTTTTCACATGTTTGTTGACCATTAATCTGTCTTCTTTTGAAAAGTTTCTGTTCATGTCCTTTGCCCACTTTGTAATGGGTTTTTTTTATTTTTTTCTTGCTGATTTTCCTGAATTCTATATAGATTCTAGTTATCAGCCCTTTATTGGATGTGTAACGTGCGAATATTTTCTCCTATTCGTAGGTTGTCTGTTTGCTCTCGTGATAGTTTCCTTGGCTGTGCGGACCCCACAGCCAACATCATACTGAACAGAGAAAAATTGAAAGCATTCCCTAGACGTTAACCATATAAAGAGAATAAGGAATACAAAGCAAGTTACTCACTCCTGGGTAGATATGATGCCTGCTTAAAAGAGAGAAGAAAACAAATGTTGAAGGGGTGTTAAAACCCTACCATCAATTTTTCTGCTTTGCCTAAACTAAAAAGATTAAAGAGAATTGAAATGGAAATTACTTTCTCACTGTGAGGTTCAGTGCCGTACTCAGGTTCTTAGCTCCAGGCAGCTTCTGTGCTGGGAGGTGGGAAAGCAGAGATGAACTTCACTCTTGCTACAGAGCATGGTGGAGCGGGAAGACAAGCGAGCACACAAATGGGTACCACATAGTGCAAGGAGAGAAGTCTGTGTCTAGGACGCGTCAGGGTTCTATTGCCCAGTTGAGAGGTCGGTCAAGGCTTTCCTGGTAGTCTTTTCCCTTGGCTCAATATCACTTAGGAATTAAATCCTAACTCTAGGATTTCAGTTCATTTCTAATCTGTGTGTAGGGGCTGCTTCCCTCCCATTGCTGAGAATGAGCATAATAATAACCCGCCTTTGTTCTCTGAGAAAACAGAACAAGGAGGAGGATTTCTTAGGCTGAGCAGAAATGCTAAAATACCATAAGAATATCCCATGTAGGCAGTAAAGTGTTGTCACCCTTGAGGACCTGGGGGACTGTGAGTCAAGTGTCAAATCCTTCTCCCCTGTCAGAGCCACGCACTGGATGCATCAACCTCCTAGCACAGCCCGACACCGCGTGTCTGACAGCCAGCAGCATGGCGGCTGCCATCCCTAGACAGCCAACTCCAGGGTTTCTCCATGTGTGGTGCGGCTTTTATAGTTTTAGGAGGTTATAAAGCTCGTTATTGACAAACCGTGGAGTGTGCGTAAAGGAGAAAGTGTCCTGGCCTTATGCGTAACCCGGCCACCCCACATTGGGAGGAGAGGTGATGAGGAAGAAGGAAGATGAGTGCAGGAGACAACAGCAGAGCCTTCTTGGACATGGGCAGAGCTCAGGGTGAAAGGGGAACGGGGGCAGTGGGCGGCGAGTGGTTCAATTTTGAAGGATGAGTAGGGATGGTGTAGGCAGGGAAGGACATTGCCCAAGTGGAGGAAGCAGACACCATGTGCAAAGCTGTACAGAACGGGAAAGCTGGGTGGTTAGGAACACAGCAGGTTCTCTGTGGCAGTAGCTGGGTTTGAGGGAGCAAAGGGAGTGGGTAGGGGTGAGGCCGGAGGGCATTCCCAACAAGGCCACAGGGATGGGGGCGTGCAAGCTATGCATGGGTCCTAGTTGTTATTTGAAAGGAATAGAGACAGTCTTGTGTGGGGTAGGGACACGATCGGATTTGGAGTTTAGAAAGAAGCCGAGGTGGGAGGGGTGAAAGGAGACGGGGTGGGGGTGCTGCACAGAATACCTTTTACACCATTTCTAAACATCTTTCTCCCTTGTCCTTTTTGTTGTTATCAGTACCCACACCAAATAAGGAATGTCCAAAGACAAGATTCTGTTACATTAAACTCCCACTTTGAAGAAAACAGCTTTCTGAGGTCACATTCCTTTTTTCCTTCCAACCAACCCAACCTAACCTGACACCGTCATGTGTGGTTCCTCCTGCCTCCCAAAGGCGTAACGCTCCGCTTTTACAAGTCTTGGAGTATCTATCTGTTCAGATTCATTTATGAGACGTAGAAGGGAGCCAGGGGTTTTCTTCCGCTCCTTTTGTTTCATTCATTCAACATTTATCGAGCCCTGCCTCTGTGCCTGGCATTGGGCTAGCTGTCCGTTAAGGAGTCCTCATTTGGAGGGAAGACAGAATAACGTGCAAATAACTGCTCTTTAGCGAGACAAATGTTTAAAAAGTGCTAACATGTTATTTCTGAAGGGCCCAGTGCCCAGAGATACAGGAATGTGCCGTGGAGAGAGAGTGAGGGGTTCCGAGGGGGACCCGTGGAGCTGATGAAGAGTAACAATGGCAGGTATTGGTGCCGACAGAGTAGTTATCAGTTATCTCAAACTTCCAACAACTCACAGGAGAGACAAACTGTGTTCCCAGTAACAGAGCCTCTTTCCACGTCGCCTGTTCCAATTATCTTATGAGCTTGGGAGCAAAGAGCAGATTCCCTCGGTGCCGGCCTCCAACACTCACGGCTCCAGTCTTATACTGGGATTGCTCACCACTGGATTCCAGTCCTTTCTACAGAGTTCTTATAAACATTTTTCTCCACAATATATTTTTTCAGGGTTTTTTGTTGTTGTTGTTGTTGTTGTTGGATATATGCCATGACCCAGAGCAATTCTTGGGGTCTAAAAAAAAATCAATCTTGATAGAAAGCTTCAGTTATATAGTTCTAAACGGATTTCCTCATTACAGGACACAAAATGTTGACCATATTTAAAACAAATGATGTAGCTGCCAGACATATGCCAAGGGTCTTAGCAGGAGAACTCTGGCAATTTACAGGGCTGTTTTTTTCTAACCGGGCTTCCCCAGAGAGAGGGGAGAGAGAGGATGGGGAAGGGGAGAGAACAGTACATTTCTAAGCTGACACGAGCAGAAAGTGGGATAGTAAGAAAGGATGCCTTCTTTCCAGTTAAAAATGTTTATGCTGGCAGGAAGCCAGATAGAAGCCTAAGCAATGGGAAGGACATTTTCTGAAATCAGACCAAACCTGGGCGCCTAGTATAAAGAGAAGGAGGCGACAACAGCAGCCCAGATTTTGAATCTCGTTTCCCAAGTAAGCATCCAAAAGGTTTCCTCAAATCTGAAAGTAACTACTTTCCTTCCAACAACATCCTCTGAACATTCCTGTTGCCGTTCGAAGCCACTTCTCATCCGACTTACCCGCTTGGCGCTCCCCCTCGCCACAGGCACTCGTGCCAGCTCTGATTGCTCGTGCTCAGGTCTGCTCCGCTGGAATTTCGTTTATTTGGGAGATAAAACCTATGGCCACACTTCAACAGAATTTTGTCCTGACACAGATCTGGGGGGAGGAAGTAAGCAGTCCCCTTCAGCGGTCGGAGGGAGGGCTGCTACGGGCAGCGTTTGCTGCTATGAACACCAGCACGAACTGCGCACTGGATGCCACCCCGTGACGTATTTATCGTGGGGTCATCCCCCCGACTTATTTCTTTCACTTGGCCTGCAGGTCTTTACGCATAAGCGTAGCGCAGGATGCCTCCCTGAATGAGGTGAACCGCCCGCTGTGCCAGCATACGTAGCTGGTGACAAGTGGCCATGCAGAAATTGGAAGCTCCAGGTTAAACTCAAAGGTGTGCAGAGGGAAAAGCATCTTGTATGGAGAAGTTCATCAGTTCCTCTAGGTTGCTAGCATTTTTTTTTTATTTTAAAGGGCCTATCTAAAAGTGTAGATAATGTATCTATTCCGCCTATGTATACGTCTCTGGAATATGTATGTAGTTTCCACGGTTTCAATTATTGTCTTATTGGATAATAGTAACAATAGATGAATAATTCTATTTCATGTTGGAATGCCATGATTTTTCTCTGGTGCCTTCTTTTTATTATGCTTATGTTAAAGTACATTTAAATTAAAGTACGTTCCCTAACTGCACATCAGTGACAGCAAAGTGGCAGGGCTGTTGCACATAGAATGTCAGTTCGCTGCCATCCCCTGCCCCAGTTGTGCTGCACCTAATTTGTGCAGCCATATGCTGCAAACTCAGTGATACCTAGTCACTGTGCTGAGTGACAAAGATAAAATTTGTCATTGACTGTGTCATGGTGCCTGTAGTGCAAGCTCTGGGGTCCGACTTCCTGGACTAACTATGAGTAAAGTACTTAACTTCCCTGCACCTCATTTCCTCCTCTGGGAAATGAAGATAGTGAGAGTACCTACTCCCTGGAGCTGCTGTGACAGTTACATGGGATGCCACATACAAGGTGTCTGGCATGGGGTTTAGCAGAAAGGCACAGCTATTTTCCTAATATTTGCTGGAATATACTATAATTGAGAATCCCCAATTCAAAATCTAAAATTTAAAATGCTCCACAATCCAAAGCTTTTTAAGCACCAAACATGAAGCTGAAAGGAAATGCTCATTAGAACATTTTGAATTTTGGATTTTTGCATTTGGAATGCTTAATCAGGAAGCACAGCGTGTTGCAAATGTTCCAAAATTTTGGAAAAAAATCCAAAATTTCAAACACTCTGGTTCCAAGCATTTCAGATAAGGGGTACTCAACCTATAATGGGTACAAACTTTACCATGCTTCCTCTTTAATAAATAAGCCAATACTTTTGTAAAATTTTCAGTGCCTCCAGGTCAGTGAAGAGTTTATAAAACACTGATTATAGAAGGCACCTAACTTATTATATGATACAATTATCACCATTTCATACAGGATATATTTTTTTACTGTCTGCCTCCCAACACAAGAATGTAATTTCCATAAAGGCATGGACTTATTGAGTTATGTTCAGTACCGAATCCATGGTTTCCAGGACTATACCTGTCATTTAGTAGATGCTGAATAAATATCTATTGGAGGAAAAAGAGAAAAAAAGTGAATGTTAGCTGTTTTACTTGCTTTCGTATATAACTGAGAAGTCACTGTCTACACTGGCTCACTGCTACGTCAAGGTTGGAAACATTGTCACATCGTATACATAGGTCCTGGTGGCGGAGAGGAAGGGGTGTGAGCGGCTGTGGGCTTGGGCTTAGCAGGTTCACAGGCTGACATCTGTGGTTTTGTGAGGCAGAAAGATGTGATACCTTCCTCGCTCATCATAGGGTCAGGGCTAACCCTGCTATAACAAAAGACAGGTTAACAAGAGAAAAGCATAAAAAAATTATTTAATCAAAGTTTTACATGACACAGGACCCTTCAGAAATGAAAACCCAAAGACCCTGGGAAAGCTGTCTTTTTATGCTTAGGTTTGATGAAGAATGGACAGCCATGTAGAAATGTAATTGGCTTTAAGGGAATGATCTAATGGTAATAGATTATGGGGAGAAATTCAATGTCAACTTAAAAATAACACAGTTTATAAATTTGGAAAGGAGATTTTATTTCTCATAAAGGGTTACAGCTGCAAGGTGGCCATCCCGACAGGCTGGGAAACATAGTCTCTGGCAGAAGCCAGAAAAAGGCACTTTGTGGGAGGGAAAGGTAAAACAGGAATTTAAGCTGAATGGGTTGGCCAAGTATATGTATTCAACAGGTTACAGGAGGAGCTATGAATATTCATGAAGGGGATCCTGGCACATGCATATTGAGCAAGCATGCATGTTACGTATGACACATGCTCAATTTGGGATAGAGACCTAACATTTAAATGTATTACAATTAGGCCCTATATGTCAAAAGGTCTTTTCAGGACACAAAGGCACTCAACTGTGCAGCCTCTGTAAAACTGGACAGAGTCAGCCCATGGTTGGTGGTCTTCTAATCAGGAGAGAGTTACTGAAATCAGTCTCATATCTAATCAAAGCTGTAGTTATGGCTTGTGGAACGGGGATGAGGGTAAATGTCTGGTGGTGGATGAGCTATAAATTGTTTTAATATTGCTTTTCTTGAGGCCAGAGCTTATTTAGCTGCTAGAGAAAAAGAAAAACCTTTTGGCAGTTAGAACACAGTTTATTCTTTAACCATAGGGGTGTGTGACTTAACCCTTTGCCTGGCATGGCCTTAGGTCCTGTTTATAATTTGGTATCTTATTACCACAAAGAGTCCATTCTGTCTATCTTAGGGTCTCTATTTTAACATTAATATTGGTCAGTTGTTGTGTCTAAACCACAAAGGGAAGGGGGTGTAATGAGGTGTGTCCAACCTCTTGTCCCATCAAGGCTGGGAACTTAGTTTTTAAGGTTTCTCTGGGGTCCCCTTAGCCAAGAAAGGGATCTGTTCATTTTTTTGTTTATTTGTTTTTAGTTTACACCAGCAAGGCCTATCTGTTCAAATTTTTCTTGATCTCTCTATGCAGCATTCCTTCTTCTCAAGTAAGAGGCAGGACCCTTCTTGAGTGAGGGTCTTCAAGGGAGAAGAAAGAAAGTAACCTTTCTAGGCATTTGGCTTGCTTTGGGGGAGAGGAGCTCTAGTTTCCATGATCTGCCTTTCCTTGGGGAAGAAGAACTCTGGTTTCTATGATTCACTTCAGGGGAGAAAGAAGGATAAGAAACAGGAGGGCAGGAGAAGGTCAGAGAGAGCTTGTTCCTGATACCCTTCCAGCATCCTTCAGTGAAAAGTTTCAAAATACTCAGCACACCAAGGTGCCATACTTTGGGCTATCATGTTCTGAGTCCTGACAGCTTGTACAAAGTCACTGAGTTAGGAACATGAGCTCAGGGCCACCCATCCATACCCAACAATATGCATCACCAGGGAGAAGTTTGCTGGTTAGCTTCTTAAATCTTTATTAAATGTTTAAGCTGGATGGGTCTTCTTGTATCAAAACAAGGCAATATGAGGAGGAATGGTAGTATTGTCCTTTTTTGTTCATTTTTCCTTTTAGCAGCTAAATCTTTCTTCAAAGGGAAGTCTAAAGGACTGTGGAGATCTGCTGATTGGAGGACGGTCCCTGCTGTGCTGCCACTGTCCTAAAGTGTCTTGGAGCTTAGCAGGAAAGCTATTGATGGGGCAGGAAGAGCACGTGCTCTAAGTCTCATAGACAGGGTTCTATTCCCAGCTTAGCTGCTTACTACTTGCACTCCTTGGGCAGATTATTTAACTTCTGTGTACCTCAATTTCTTCAACTGTGGAAAGGGGAGAAATCATGCCAAGATTGCAAGCAAGAGAAGTAATATATATCAAGTTCCTGGCACATAACAAGCCTGTAATATGGCAAAGCTCATATTTCACTAGATTCAAAAATACCAGGTAGGTAATTCTGTAGCTTATTGAGTGGCCTTGCAGCTCACTACAGAAAGAGACAGAGCCTTCCCTCATGCCGTCAGCTGATTAGCAGCCAGGTTCTAACCAAAAAGTCCCTGTCTTCAGAGACATGCAGAGAATTTGGCCCAGTGTTTTCTGTAATAGCTTCTTCAATCATTATCTTTGTAGTTCAAGAGCCTCTAACTGCTGAGGACACCGAAGGAGGATGAATGAGCTGCAGGACAGAAGCAGCGTGTGTGCTGGGATGAGAGAGCAAAGGGGGCTGCAGGGTCTTCATTAGTCGCTGCTCAAACACTCGCCGATTAGCCCAGTGCCTCAGCTTTGTGCAGTGCCTACGTTGACAACATGTTATTCCCAGTACGAAGATAGTCATTTTATTTATAAATGGTCATATTTTTTACACGAACATGTCTTGTTTCCCAAGCATGAGAATTCCCATTCATGTACGTATTTGGCTAAAATGTCTTGAGTGCTGGGGACTTTCCTAGGAAATGGTGATATGAAAATAAGTGAGACGCTTCTATGCCCAAGAGTATCTCCTGCTGTCCTGAAGGAGATGTGCATGCATCAAAAAAAGTCACAGCACACGTTTCTGGGGCTGATGGAGATACCAGTAAATCCCTGTGAGAGAACACACAGGCAGATGTTAACTCTGCCTACCAAATTCAATAAAGGCTTTACCAAAAAAGTGCCCATAAGGCTAGGGCTTGAAGAAAGGTCTGAGTTTAGCCTAATGGACAAAAGAAAGATTTGTATTCTATTAATAGGAAGAATCACAAATGAAAGCAATAGTGAGTCTAGTTCAGTAGTTCTCAGAGGGTGGTTTATGGGCCAAATTCTGGGAATTCGTCAGACATGCAAATTCTTGGGGCCCATGTGAAGGTGAGGATGAGTCTCACACACTGTGTCTTAAGAAGACCTCCACTGATTCTGATGCACACTCACTGTTATGGGCAGTTGATGTGAAGGAAAAATATAGATCAACAAAGCATTTTATATTTCTCCATACAGAGACACCTGGATATAGATTTGCTACCTCTACTGCAACTTACTTCCAAAAAGGACTAAAGTGGTTTACAAGATTATATATATCATGAAAAGGGGTAAACTGCCAAGGGAAATACAACAAAAGTAGAATAAAAGTAGAAAGGTAACAAAACCATTACTCTTATGCCATGAATTTCCTTATAAAGTTCCTGGTTAGAGCAGAAAGCTGTTAGGGCACCCTCTGCTTCATGTGGAAACACATTCAGCTTACAAGAGTAGTAATCATGGCTGCAAGGTTAAAGGCAGTTGTTAAGCGTACAGTTCTGCTAACACTAAAAGCTGAGAGGGATTTCCCCCATGCAGGGCGCCTCATTTGAAAGTCACTTTTTGCTGAGGACAGCTACATCCCAGCAATAAAAACCACGGCAAGTGTAAATGTCTGTTCTATGGCTCCCTGGCATAGGCCAGCGGCTTAATATCTAAGAGTAGTCCAGTAAAAGGAACCAGTGAAAGGGCTAAGCAATGAGAGTTTGTAACTCTCAGTCTGACCCACATCTGAATAGTATCATCAAAGATCCCATCAGAGGTAGAAATGGGAGCATTGAAAAAGCCAGGGGAGAAATGAAATGGTGAGATTTGAACAAAATAGAGAACAAGCATTGCGCACTGTCCTGAGAACCTCATCTTCGAAGAATGTGCTTCTCTGAGCTATCTAAACCTCCTAAACTGAGATGTCTTCGAATCCCTTAACTTTGGCATCTTCTAGACTTCTTTTTTTGAAAGCTTTTTACATGGTGCCTTACATATGCAATACGTGCCATACAATCTAGTGCTTGATTAGATTCTGACTTGTATTATTCTCTGATTGTTCATGTTTATGTGAGTTATTTTCTCAACTAGATCATAAATTAGATGAGGCCTATCATTTCCATGTTTCCTTTAGCCAGGGAACATTTTAAGAGGAGGCTATATTTGTACTTACTTTTGAAGAAGGAATACAAATTTGCTTGGAGGACGGAAGTGAGCATTTTAGAAAGCACAAAATACAGAGTCATTGGAGAGTGTGGCACCCGGGGAAGATCCCAAGAGCACAGAGTTGCTGGAGCTGAGCTCTGTGGGGTGAGGGAGTGGAGACAGGGCTGTCTGGCAGATGGAGGAAGCCCCTACCTTGTGTCACATTCAAAGGCTTAGAGTATATCAGAAAAGTGTAGAGGATCTGGGAAGAATTTAAAGCTAAAGAATGGCATAATCAGATAGCAAAGATCACATTACAAATTGTACTGTTATTATTATGAAAAAGTCTATGTGTGTGTGTGCTACGCGTGCGTTAGAGATAATGAGAGCAGTCATTATGGTCTGGTGAATAAGAGCATGCTGCACTCAAAATTTACTGGCGATGATCTCAGATGAGTAATTTAATCTGTTTTCCTATCCAGAGAATAATCTCTACCATATAGGGTTGTTTGAGAAGGAAATGAGATCATGCATTTAAAGTGGTCAACATGTGCCTGATACATAGGTGCTCAAAAATGTTTGTCATTATTATGATTCCTGGAGGCACAGAGACCGTTCTGTTTTTATTCACTTGGTATTTCTTGGTTACTAATTTCTTTTCCCAACTAAGTCCAGGTGAGAAATAATAATGAGTGGATTTGAGGGCTTAGGAGAGCCCTGTATGGTAGAGAAGAGAAGCAGGAGACCCGTGATACTATTCCTCATCGGCTTTGGGAGTAGAGCTGAGAGTGGACACTGGAGTTTGTCATGACACCAGCCCCATCCCCAGTGACACTCAGCAGCTCTTGTGTGGAAGGACAAAAGGATGGTGGCATCAGTCCTTGGTTTCTGTTATCCAAAACAGATGTGGTAGAAGGACCATAGAGCAAGGGAGCCCAGGGTGCTCACAAAAGAATGTTTGGCCTGCCGTGTCTCCTAGGCTGTCAAGGGAGGAAGGGAGGCCACCAGGGCCAACAGGGCTGTCCAAGAGGGCAGAGTGGAGGAACCAACGAGTGGGAGAAATCATCACTTGGGCTATTAGAGAGCAGTGATAGTGGAAGCAAGGGAATAGGAACAACTTGGGAGATAGGAAGTTAAAGGTGGAATATTAAGAATCCTCAATTCTTTTTACACTGCATGAAAATAATGGTTATTTAATAAATAATCATTGAATTAAATTGCTATGTATTGATTTGATTTGACTTCATGCCCCATCCATTCGAAGACTGTGTTGACTGATGCCTCACAGGCCAGCATCATCATCTGTCAAAACTTTAATCCAGAAATGATGAATGTCACCATGTTTCCTTCTCTACCACAGCAAACGTGTTTCAGGAAGTAGAATGGATGTGGATTTGTTTGTTTTAAATTTGAGATCGGGTGTAGAATTCTGGAGGAGAGTTAAGACTGGTTCCAAAATGAAAAACGTTGAAAAGGAATCAGAGTACTAGAGAGGTGAAGAGTAAGAAAAAGACACTTTGAAAACGATGGGAAGATGGAGGCAGAAGGAAGGAACAGTGTTTGAGAAATCACAAATCTAATTCCCAGGAACAGCAGCTACTGCAGAGGCCGGGAAGGCCGAGCTCACCTGAGGAGGAAGACTGTGTAGGATGTCGAAATGGCTGAGTGCAGAGACTGCCCTTCTCCCCAGCCGCATGGCATCTGACCGCCTGCCTCTCTCTCACACAGCCAGGCACTGGCGACAGTAAAATCCGAATGTGTACATAGTCTGTCCAAGCCAATTGCTACTTAAACTGGGACACAGCCCCGTGAAGACATCTTAGCCAATTCTGATAAGGCAGCTTCTGAGGCTGACTCACCTTTGGCCCCCAGGACAGAGACCACATTGGAGGAGCTTCTGTTATGCCTACAGTCACCCCAGCTGGGTAGGAGGGTCCCCTGTACTTGGATGAGTAAGCTTTTGTGGGCCTGCCTTGGTTCTGCCACAGGGTCTCAGCCTCTTTGGGCAGAAAGCTGGGCCTGATTAGGCCTAGAAGGTTGACAGCTTCTTTCTGTGTCTTTCCATGGGGCTACGTGGGCTCTGGACTGACTCCTCCCCTCTCTCTGCACATACTCCCTCTGCAGGGCTGGTGGCTTCTGCTGCCTCACAGTTCAACAGCATGAGACTCTGGCTTCCTATGGGGCCAGCGCGGAGCCTTCCTTTCCTTGGCCTTGCAGATAAGCTCACCAATGTCTGGTGACTCCAGGAACATTCCTACTTAAACTTCCCAAAGTGAGCATCTGATTAGCTCAGTTAAGCTGCTGCATGGATGCCCCTGAGTCTGGTCTTCAAATCCGGTTCCATCAGGTCAGAGAATGTGGTGATGACCTTCAGCAGTCCCGGCTGGGATGTCATTAGCAGATGCTGCGAGTAGGGAAGGAATCCCACAAAGCAGGTGTGAGCTGAACAACTACCACAAAAGGGCTCACTATAGGCACTTTTGGGGGCCTCAGCACTCAGTAAAGAATTTAGGTTATTAAGTATGACATGTCCAATGTCCTTAAGTACTAAGTTTGACAGTTAATATCTCTGACATTTCACTTTGACACTTCTTGTTTTATTTTTCTTGTAAAAGTACATCCTTATTCTTTCAAATGCACAATTTGGCTTGTGATTATCTTACAAAGTTTTTTTTAGAGCAATTTTTGTGAAACCATGGATAAGTCAAAAATTCATGTTATTTTCTGATATGAGTTCCGTCGTGGAACAAATGCAGCACAGATATCTCGAAATATCAACAACGTTTTTGGGAAGGATGTGGCTAATGAATGCATAGTACATCCATGATTTGAGAAGTTCCATTCTGGTAATTTTAATCTTAAAAATGAACCACATGGGCGACCTGCAACCAAGATGGATAATAATGAGCTGAAAGCTGTAGTGGAAGCCAATCCATCTCAACCTAGGCATGAATTAGCAGCAAGGTTTGATGTTACTATTCCAACAATATTGGACTATTTGAAACAAATGGACAAGGTAAGAAGCTGGGTAGATGGGTGCCACATGAATTAAACATTCACCAGAAAAGAAATCATTTTGAAGCTGCCTTTCTTGGCTGTCACGACATAAAGGCGAACATTTCTACACCATGTTGTTCTATGTGATGAAAAATAGATTTTTTTTTTACAATCACAAGTGTTCAGCACAATGGTTGGATAAAGATGGAGTGCCAAAACACAGTCCAAAACCAAATGTTCATCAAAGAAAGCTAGTGGTGTCTGTTGGGAGGTCCAGCGCTGGTATTATCCATTACAGCTTCATGAAACCTGGTCAATTGATTACAGCGATGTCTACTGCAACCAGTTGGATGAAATGATGAGGATGTTTGCAATTAAGCAGCCGAGACTGGTCAATAGAAACAGGCCAATCCTCTTGCAAGACAACGCTTGACCACATGTCGCACAGACAACCCTGCTCAAACTACAGAAGCTGGACTTAGAAACTCTCTGTCACCCACCGTATTCACCAGACCTTGCACCAAGTGACTTCCACTTCTTCCAGGCTTTGGACCACTTCTTGCAAGGGAAAATATTCCATTCTCAGCAAGCTGTGGAAAATGCCTCTTGCAATTTCTTTGCCCCTAGCTCTCCAGGCTTCTTCGCTACTGGCATAAACAAGCTACCCTTAAGATGGCAAAACAGTGACGACAGTTTAGGTGCATACTTTGATTGATTGTACTGCTTCTTGTTTAAGATATAATAAATTAAACTTTTGATTTGAAATTGGAGAATTCATATTTAATGACCTATAGATTTGTATAGCAAACTTGGTAAGAAAAGCAACAGCATTTAAAAGAAGGGAATTTATAAGACAAAACTTGATTCAGGTAAAAAAAACCAAAATATATATATATATATATATATATACACACACACACACATATATATATAATCTGGCTGTGAAGCAAGTTGTCTAGAATGTGCCAGCACATGTTCACAAGACTATTCAACTAGTCATGAGCAATGTAGACAGAAATAATTCAGGTTTCATCAGAGCCTATTTCCACTGCTTCTTTTCAAGTTGTATTGTCATGTTGTTTTGATTGTCACTGTTTTTGTGTTTTTGCATCTTCCATCATGGCTGTCTTTATAGCCATTAAGTAGCTTTATTCTATTGTCATTGCTTACTTCTCCTAGATCAATCAGTGCCTTGCAAATTTTTCCCAACTTTTTTATTTTTTAGTACACACTGATAGTTTTTGCTCTTTTTGCTCTGTGAATATTCCACAGATATCAATTGCAGCCCATAAGATAGGTGCCTCCTGAAAGACACGGCTGGTCAAAAGGACCACATTTCTTAGCTGACTCCAGTGGAATGCATCTGTTGGCTTCACTGAGATAACCAACCCTCTCCTGGAAATCTGAACGAGAACACTTCCACAGGAAACACATCTCCAAGGTCCCACAGAGTCAGCACAGTCACCTTCAACCTATGTCAAACCACAATCATGTTATGAGATTTTATAATTTACTGCCTGGATTGTCTTCACATTAAAATCGTCTCCTAAGTCCTACAGCATTTTGCTCAACCACCAATATTAATGAAGACCTATTAATCATTTCTCAAGGAACACCACCCTCCACCTTTTTATTCTCAAAGACTGTTATGAAACCACTTTTTAAAGACTTTGTATGGAGACAAAGGTGATTACAATTGTGCTGCCTACTGGGACCAAATTGGAGAAGGTTTTAATTGTTTTTATTTTGTTTTTCATACAATACCATGTATTTTGAAAGGGAAATGCCCACAATGGCATTTATCTGTAGGAGCAGACTGATTGTTGGAGATATTCACAAGCAAAACCAAACTGCAGATGATTAGGATAGCAGTTAATGTTAATGGCAAGCCAAAATACATTCTGCATCTGTGGAATGGCTTAGCATTGTACTTTGAGTAACATAATTGGTGCATTTCAGATTGTGCTTATTCACAGGGGCTCTAATAGTATCTTTATAATTTTAAGTATACAACATATGACAACCTTCAAGTAGAAAAGCTTGAAAAAGTGAAAGAAAATAGCACTCCGTTGTGCTATGCAGCTACAAATTCAGAAGGTCAGAAAACGTCCAAAAATCAGGCCTTTAGGCAATGTTAAGTCACACTCTCACCTCTGTTAAGTTTTCTGTTTACTTTTGCCCTAAAATGCCATGGCTTCATTGTTTAGTAGTGAATTAATGAGAACCATTCCCTTATTTTTTTAAAAAATGTATTTAAACCCATCAGCCTGTTGAGAATTCATATAGTTCATCATTCTCAATCTTCATAGAATTGGGATTAATTATAAGTAGAGGGGGAAATTACTAACAAAAAATCTGCATCCTCGTTGCAGAGAAGTTTTTTCTGTCTAGAAAAAGTGCCATGCGTGTTCAGACTGTGGTAGGAACATGCACGTGTGGACAAGGAAGCCTGGATCGGGACACACTGCCCCAGCTGGCCAGGACGTCGTCACCCTCCTTCTCTTTCAGTCTTCTCTCATGAACTGCCCTCCTCGCAAGAAATAATTGCTGCTTTTAGATCTTCTTGCCCCTTCCCAACCCTACATCTATTCCCTAACTCCAGTTAGAGAAATCTTTAGTACAAGTATGACCATGCCGCTGTCTAATTTAAATCCCTCTAATGGACGACCACCACCTGCAAAACAGCTGCATCCTAGGATAGCTCACCAAGGACGTCTGTGATTTGGCCCTGTCTACACATCTCACTTAGGAACAGGTTCACATGCAAGGGTCACAACACCAAATGACAGAAAGCAAAATAACAGTGGTGTAGCCGAGGTAAAGGTCTGTTTTCCTCCCACATAAACAAAATGCAGAGGTACGTCCAGGGCCGAGGTGGCACTCCACCGTGGCCAGTGCCTTCATCTTGCACCTCTCTCATCCTCACTGTAACTTCCTCATGGCACAAGATCACTACTCACCAGCCCTCACAGCTGCATCCCAGCCAGGAAAGGGGTAAAGAAGGGTATGCCCTTCGCTTTAGAGATATTTTCCAGAAATCACACATGTCCTTTCCAATTATATCTCATTAGTCAGTATTAGTCACCTGTGCACATCTAGAGAGACTGGAAAATGTAGTCATTATTTGGGGGCTGCTTTGTACTTTCCAACGAAAGAATCCTTTCTTTCTCTCCAGCTGAATGCCATAACCTGACATGGGCAAGTTGCAGGCAGGTGGACAGGAGCCAAAAAGGTGACTTGACTCTGAAAAGTTCCATGAAGATTTCCTCTTTCCGATGTCTCCCCAAACCAGAACACAGCTCTCTGTTTTCCTGGGCAGTACCCACTATGTTGTTCTTTCTAAAGCAAGTCATGATTGCCTGCCTGTCAGTCCTCGTAGAGTGAGACAGGGGAGGGCCTTCAGTTGGTTCTTCTCTCTGCATGTAAAGAAAAGTCAAGAACAGCAGCTATAAATAAAGACATGCACAGAAATCAAAATGAAATAAGGTTTTGCCAGCTTTGCAAGACTATTTTTCCCTTGTCAGCATCTTGGACTGTGAGGTTTGTTTTTTCTTTGGATCTAATAAATTATCTACCTTGAGAATTTCCTTTACAGTGCTTGGTTATTCTTGCTTTAGTCATCATCTGGACAGCAATGCTTCTGCTCCAGGTGCGGGAACTCTAGAAAAACAGTGTGTCTCACACTCTGAGCTCATCTCATGGTCACCAGTAAAGTCAACAAATTCCCCAAGCTGAAAATCCAAAAAGATGATCTGATGGCAAAATTGAACTTAGAGGACAACAAAATGTAATTTTGAAGTCATAGTGAGCAAGAAAAATTAGAGATCATCACTGTAGTCATAGAAACCCTTATGAAGGCATCTTGACCACACTCCCCATCCTTGTTCAAAGAGTAAGGCATGAAAGGTAATTTCCCTTTCTATTTTCAGAAACTGTTACAGTTACGTAAAAGCTAATTGAGAAGCTAGCAACTTCCTCTTCCAAGAATGCATAAAATAACAAGAATTATTATTTATCTGTTTTTCGTGGCTAGGTCATGTTTCTCTCTAACATCATAAGCCTCTGGCCATCAGGGATTCGCAGTATGCGTTTGGTCGTCTTTGCAGCAGCAAACACAGGAGGGGTGCTCAGTTCACACGTCTTAATGATACTGCTAGTCACACCACAACTGGGAGCAAGTGGTGCCCATGGATACCACCTATAAACATTAATTAGGGAAGGGGAAAAAGTGACAGAGAGAAGTGTGCTGGAAAGGAAGATTAAGAGTAAGGCAAGAGGAAAATGAAGAATGAGAGAAGGAAGAGCAGGACCTCCATGGTAGGTGGCACCAGCAGTTGTCTAGCCCTCGTCAACAATATTAGGATTTTAGGTCCTCTGCCCCTGCCCACCAGGAAGTCACCAGATGTCTTGCTTTCTTTAATAATCACAAATTGACCTATTCTCCTTCTAACATGACAAAATGGTAAAACAGAGTGTAAGACTTTTTTATAGAAAAGGCCAGGGTATTAAGTTGTTTATTTGGCCTTGACCAGAGAAACAGATTTAGCATTTAGAAATGTTTATTGATGTTTTTATGAGCTTATTTGCTTACATCATAAAGAAAAAAGATCAAGATTTCAATATCTCTTTTACAGATACTAAGTAAAGAAGGAGGAAAGTCAACTTATTCATTCTTGATGCAATTTGTTACCCTGTAAGAAAATATATGTACTTGTCACTAGGCTGAAAATAGCCCACTTAAATTTTAGTAAAAATCACACTGTGTATGTCTAATTTATGGAAATTATCATTGGTTACATCATTTAACTTAATTCATCATTAGTGGCCTTAAAAAGGCTCTTCATTTGCTCTGCTTGTCCCCAGATAACATCATCTTACATGAAATGCTGCTCACATATTAAACATAATTAAATACTGAATACCTGATTAAAATAATCTTGTACATTTTGGAGTAAATATGTATAATTCATGTTCTCAGCTCTTGCCAGTTTCACATTTTATTTAGCAGAAAATATCTAGCCAAAACCCAGCTGCTTCAGAAGGAAAGTTTGAAGCATTATGCCATATTATTTTATATACTGAGATTCTATTATGTGTAACCACAAGATTTATTATGTGATTATGATCCTAATGGATTATTGGTTTTGTTTTTTATTTTTAAGTTCATATTTGAGAAGCAAAAAGATCTTCAATGGGACCTGGTTTATAGAGAATTCCTGATGCAGTGAATTTTTCCATCAAATTAGTTTGTGCCACAGTTTTGCTAAAATGCACATATTTAACCCTCTGACATCCTTCCTTGCCACAGCCTACTCTTAGGATCATAACTTTGTACAAAGCAGTCCCAAGGCTTTCCGTTTTCATTAGTCTCTTTTCAGTGGGCAAGTTCTTACTGATAGGTTCTTCCTGATCCACAGATCTCATGAGTCCTGAGTTCCTTTTTGTCTCTTCAGGTATCAGTTTCTCTCTCTCCCCACCAGGCAGATTGTCCTCTGTCTAGGCATCCTGTGGTCGTCAGGTCAGGCACACTCCCCAGACTTTAATTTCCAGGCAGGTAGAACTGCAAAAGGTGTGACAGTCTTCAGTGGCTTGTGAGGAGTCAGAAGTTGAAGGTGAATGGGTGCAGAAGGCGCATTCACCTGCCTGCTTGCTGTCATGCTCTGAAAACCACTGGTCCCTGGCATGCCCATGGAATGGTTCCGCCTGATTCTTGGGCAGCCTCCCTTGGCCTGGCACGGCCCTTCCACACAGTCATGTTTTCACTAAACAAATGCAACTTGGGTCACATTATGAACCACTTTGGGACATTTTCATTAATACATTAAGTCATTGAATAAATATTTTACTGATTTCCCACCATTGTCTGGGATGGCACTATGCTAGGTACTGGGTAGGTGAAACTTAGTCTCTATCCTCAAGCACCTCGTAATTTAATAGACAAACCAACTTTCAATGACTCCATTGATTAAAACCTCCCATCAGTTGTCCTGAACCATTAATCCAGAAGCTGGGAGATGGGGGGGAAGAAAGGAGCTTCATAAAGTGTGGGTAGAGATTGTCAACGTTGTCATGAGTTCTCAGATGCAGTATGTCCCATGGAATAGGCAAGACCTGACCTCTCAAAAACGCATGTCTTTCTTCATGAGGCCAAGTGTGGATATCTTATTTTGTTTTGTTTTTTAATTAAGCCATTTATCACTCCCTCTCTGAATGTCTGAAATGACATTTATGATATTTTGGAAAGTCACATTGGCATTTCAGGACAACTCCTAATATGATGATTTTGCATTTTAGGGAGCTTTAAGAAAAAATCAGGCTGTCAGTAGGAACTTGGTCAGGTACTGGCTCTAACACTGCGGTAGAGTCTGAAGAAATACTCTGCCCTAGTGGAAGGGCAGCCCCTGTTGCTAAAGCTTGGGGGAAATATGATCTTGGAAATGGACTGAGTTATCCCCACGTGAGATCTGCAGGAGTGACTTCTCCCTGAGGTTGAGCTGACCATTAGGCCAAGATCCCTCACTCACATCCTCAGGAACTTTTCAAGGGCCTTTCCTCTGGTCATTTTGCCATCGCCTACAAACATTTAACCAGAAACCTTAAACCAGGAAGAGGAGTTACATGATCTTCAAATTAACCAATTCAAACTTATCTGTTCTCAGTTTGTTTAGAGGAAGCTCTTGACCCTGGGATGCCAGAAATACATGGGCAAAGCTGGGTGCGGTGGTTCACGCCTGCAATCCTAGCACTTTGGGAAGCCGAGGCGGGAGGATCGCTTGAGGCCAGGAGTTTGAAACCAGCCTGAGCAACACAGCGAGACTCCATCTCTACAAAAAATAGAAAAATTAGCCAGGCGTGGTGGTGCACACCTGTAGTCCCAGCTACTCGGCAGGCTGAAGCAGGAGGATGGCTGGAGCCCAGAAGTCTGAGGTTGCAGTGAGCTATGATGATACCACTGCACTCTAGCCAACGCAGCAAAGCAATACCCTTACTCAAAAAGAAAAGAAAAGAAATACATGGGCAAATTTTCTCTACATCTCTGATTTATTTGCCATACCTTTGCTTTTTTCAGCTCTGATTAACCCAGGGGGATTGTTTGTGTGCTGCAGTTGCTCCTACAGAATTCTAAAGGGAAATCATGTAGCAGAAGATAGAAAGATAAATCTTAAAGAGAGAAGGTGCCACTGGCTTCTCTTAGTCGTCGTGTTTTTCCATTCACATTCATGGAGCACCTACTTAACACGGCTTACCTGGCTGGCTTTGTGCTAGGTAGGGGGACTTAATGGTGACTCAGAGGCAGGCCAGCCGGCAAGAAACTTAAAGTGGAAGCAAACGATTTTGTAGGTTCTGGAGAGCACAAGAGAGGAACTAATTCTCTCTGTGAGCGGTCTCAGCAAAGGCCTCTTTAACAATTAACACGTAGCACAGAATAAAACCAAAGAAGCAAGGGAAAGATATAATTACTCTTTCTAATACATATATTTTTTATAGTTTCCTTTTCCACGTTTTCTAGCTTGCACCCCTGTCTTCTCTCCCTGTGGGCTTTGGTGTCAGCTGTCCCACCCTACAGACAGGACAGAGCCCTCCAACAATGCATTCAAGCTGCTTTAAGGGACGTAATGAGCTCTGCGGGAAAACAAACACAGCAACAAATAGCACCCTCAAAAGACAGCACTATTTTCCAAGGGAAGTATTAACGATTTTCCCTTCCTCTTCCTTCCCTCAGGTTTTTGCCCAAGACGGGTCCGGAACCTAACTCCTGGGCGTCCATGACCCGGAGGTTGCTTCCCGTCCGCAATGAAAGGGTTATCGGGCAGCCGCAGCCATCACCACGGGGTCACCTGTGATTCCGCCTGTGACTCGCTGTCGCACCACTCGGACCGCAAGCCGTACCTGCTGAGCCCGGTGGACCACCACCCCGCGGACCACCCGTACTACACCCAGCGGAACTCCTTCCAGGCCGAGTGCGTGGGCCCCTTCAGCGACCCGCTGGCCAGCAGCACCTTCCCGCGCAGGCACTACACCTCGCAGCAGGAGCTGAAGGACGAGTGCGCCCTGGTGCCCCGCACCCTGGCCACCAAGGCGAACCGCCTGCCCGCCAACCTGCTGGACCAGTTTGAGAGGCAGCTGCCCCTGAACCGGGATGGCTACCACACGCTGCAGTACAAGCGCACGGCCCTGGAGCACCGCAGCGACAGCCCGGGCCGCATCCGCCACCTGGTGCACTCGGTGCAGAAACTCTTCACCAAGTCGCACTCCCTGGAGGGGCCGTCCAAGGGCAGCGTCAACGGGGGCAAGGCCAGCCCCGACGAGACGCAGACGGTGCGGTACGGCAAGCGCAGCAAGAGCAAGGAGCGGCGCGCAGAGCCCAAGGCCCGCGCCAACGCCTCCCCGGGCTGGTGGAGCTCCGACGACAACCTGGACGGCGACATGTGCATCTACCACGCCCCCTCGGGCGTGATGACCATGGGCAGGTGCCCCGACCGCTCGGCCTCGCAGTACTTCGTGGAGGCCTACAACACCATCAGCGAGCAGGCGGTGAAGGCCTCCCGGAGTAACAACGACGTCAAGTGCTCCACCTGCGCCAACCTACCGGTCAGCCTGGACGCCCCGCTCCTGAAGAAGAGCGCCTGGTCCTCCACGCTCACCGTGAGCCGAGCCCGGGAGGTTTACCAGAAAGCCTCGGTCAACATGGACCAGGCCATGGTGAAGTCCGAGTCGTGTCAACAAGAACGTTCCTGCCAGTACCTGCAGGTAGCATTTCTGTCGCGTGATGGATGCTTGGAAATAGCACCTGACTTGATTGTGTGGTCTTTTCCCCTGGGTTCTAGTCTTGGCTCTACTGTGAATTGTCTGTGTGCACCTGAGCAAATTATTTAGCATTTCTGTGCCTAAGTGCTCCTGTCAGGAAAATGCAAGGAAGCAAATGCTACCAAGTTCATCCAGTTATCTTAAGACGCTAGATATACAAGTGCTTTGAAAAGCACTCCTACGTAAAGACAAGGAGTTATTAACGGGTTGTGTTCCTCTTTTGTCTGAGGGATCATGGGGTGGGAAGGAGAGGAAAGGGAGTCTACACAGAATTTTAAAATAAATCCACCTTTTTTTCCCCAAAAGTAAACAGTGATCTTTTAAATTTTGTAAAGAGTTTCATTAGATCTAGTCAGGATTTTTTTTAATTGTAAAATGCTGCCCGAAGCTATCAGTTTGAACACTGCACGGTCATCACCATCCTCATAGCTAACCACACCCCCAGCCGAGCGCCCACGCCCAGAGCACAGCAAATCAGCATGAGCCCTGTGCCCTGAGGAGGTGGACGGCAAGCCAGTTTGAGGACCTGACAAGCACAGCTGCAGGGACCCAGGACAACAGAGAAGAGGAGGGAAAGGAGGGATCGGAGCAGTAAAATACAATTAATGTCAGCGTGTAAATCCCACAAGCGTACAAACCCAAGGCCAGCTGCCCTTCCCTGCCACTGTCTGCATATTTTCCCTGCTGCCCTCTAGTTCCCCGACACCAGCTGCCACCTGGATAAAAATACAGGGGAAGGTCTTTTTCTTCCCTACCTCCTTGCTCTAGTACTGTAGTTTTTCCCAAGACACAATCCTCCACAAGAATGGCCCTCATCTTTATCCTTTTCAGAGTGTCTTTTCTCTGTTCTCTCATGCTCTCCTCATCTTAAAAAATATATATATGTGTTTTACTGGGCTATAAAAGTATGACATACCCACTCCCACTTCCCAGTCTCATCTTAAGAAGAAATGCAAGGAAAAGTTCGTACACTGAGAACTTCGTCTTTCTACTCCCTTGGGAGTGCTTCCACCAAGCCCTGAGAGTACTCCAAGCTGGCAGTCCCCTGGGCAAGGACAATGCCAGAGCCGATGCCTGGAGTTGAGAAGAAGCCACCAGCATGTGGATAGTTTTCACAAGCAGCACACAGTTAGGTAGTCAGTATTTCCCACTGAAGGTGGTATTGCCTAATTTCCTGCAAGGTTACTATGGGCATTAATAAGTTATCAAAACTATAGCAATTTGAGAGCTAAAGGGATCATTTAATCCACTTAGCATATGAAAAAGTAGACTCAAAAGAAGGTTAAGACTTAGTGGGTTACACTGTTAACATGTGGCGGAGGTGGAACTACAGCCCAGTCTTTCAATTTATAGAAATGACCATTATGAGGGTTGCAACTAAAAGCTCTAGAAATTCTGTAAGCACACGCATAAAGCTCATCTGCTGCTGAAAGTAAAGTATTTTGATAAGGATCATCTGCCCTGAAGAAAGGACGAGTAAGGAGATAGAAGCCCCAGAGCAGGACACATTTTGTCTGTGAAGGTTCTATGACTAGCAGCAAAAACAAAACAACTTTTTAAACCCTGTACTTAAATAAGTAATGGTGAGATTAGATAAGTATCAAGTGCTTTATAGAAGGATGCTATATGTGGCTCTAGCACCAGACTTTGTTAGTAATGAAATTCTTTCATTATGATTAGATAATTGCCTACATTTGTCCTACCTTAAATTCATTTTTCTTTCCTGTTATACCTTTTGGAAGTCAAAATCTCAAGTAGTGGCAAAAAGTGGAAGGATAGGGAAAGAAAGAAGGAAACAGATATTAATTGAAAATCTACTATGTACCAGATGCTGTAGGAAATGTCTTCATTTTTGTCATTTCACTTAATCTTCATAATAATCCTGAGATTACTGGATGTAATAATACTATATTTTTACAAGAGTGGAAACTGATCTGGGAGTTGTAGAACTGAGATTTAGACTTAGATCTGTTTCATGCAAAAGCCAAGCTCTTTCTAATACACCACAGCACAACTGCAGAATCCAGGGCATGAAAATGATGAGCAAGAAGAAAATAAAATCTTTAAAGTAAACATATTATTATTAAAGTTCTTCAGTAAAATGAGAATGAAATCTTAAAGATTTAAGTATAGGATTTAGTATAGTAGCGTTGTGTCTCATATTATAAAGACTTGGAAATTCTATTTTCAAATCACTTGGCTGCTCTAAGCTGGCTTCTTTTTAGTGAAACACTTGAGGCTTACAGAAGGGTATAAAGAAAAAACTAAAATAAAATAAACTCCCATTTATACATGACCCAACCAGAGAAATAAAGCATTGATTATAATGGATCACACATGTACTTTCTTCAATTCCATTTTACTTCCCTTCTTCTTCAGAATAATAGCTAATCTGACTTTGATATCCAAAGCTCCTCTGTTTTTAATTTTGAAATTATTGAAAGGTTGAAAAAAAATTAATGCTTTCTAGCCTGCATTGAACAATAATTATGCCTGTACCAACCGAGCTAGTTCAACTCTTTAAATATAAACTGAACTCTAAGTCACATTTTATTTAATAGATATTGACATTTATTGAGTCCCCAATCTATGCAAGTCTTTCAAACTAAAAGAAAAAAATTTTTATATTCCAACGTGGAGAAGAAGCATGTTAGTAAATGAACTAAATGTAGAACAGTGTGTTCTTCCCAGTCAGTGTGCTGAAGCTGAAGAGATGCTGTAAGGAAAGAGAAGAGAGATCTGTACGTTCACCTGGGGAAGGAGGACAACAGAAAATCCCCCTGAGATCTAGGCTCCTGCTCTCTTACTGCTTCTAGGAAATGGAGGGAGGTCTGCCATCCTGTGGACTCTCTGCTCACAAAGATAGGGTTAGCCAGCTCCAGCCAGCTCCCATGGGATAATTTTATTTATAAGCTTGTTCTTAGAAGCAAATTTGGGGAAACGGAGAAGGTTTCTTTGTTGGGTTTTTGTTTTTTGTTTTTTTCAGTTATAGTGCCTTAATTGGCAACTAATACTGGAGCTGGCTTTACAGATGTGTTTAACTTCAACATCACAAGGTTTAGTGGGCAAAACATTGCTCTACTAGTCTACTAGCATCCTAGTCCCTATTTGCCACTAACTAGTGACATGACCGGAGCCATCCTTTCAGCTCTCTGGGCCTCCTTCTTCTGCTAGAAAATTAGGCACTTGGTCTAGAAGACCTGTGATCTCAGTCCACATTTTTAAATTCAAGTTACATATGCCAGAGTACTACTAATTAGAGCAATTTTCAAGAGTTGAAAGGCCTGGGACTCATTTTACAAATGCCTCCTAAAAGTAGACGTTTTTCAAATATTATCTAATTTGCTCTTTAAAACTCTAGAGGCATTTTACAGTTGAAGAAACTTGAGATTTAGTGAATGAGGTTAAGTAACTTGCCCAAGGACACTGTACAGCTAATATATGGTGACACAGTGGGTAGAGACTGATTCATCTGCCTTCAAGGTCTGCATTCTTTCCATTTACCGTACCCCGTCTCTACTCTCACCAAAAAGCAGAGCGAGGAAGCAGCATATATCAAATATCAAGTATGTACCAGGAACCATAAGTATCTCATTTAGCATTTGAAACAACTTTGTGAAGTATTACTATTTACTTTAGCTTTATAGATGACAAAACCAAGACATAAAAGATTAAATCCTTTGCCTAGAAACACATAGACTGTAAGAGAGAAAGCTAACACTGGACCCCAGATCTGTCTGACTCCAAATATGCTTCAGAAATAGAAATAAATGCATTTTTTATTTTACTACTTGATTTATTCCGTAGCAATTGCATGTGTGCATTTGACCTCATATGTGTGCATGCAATTAAAGCATGGATATTAAGTTAGACTAGCAATGAAACGACTGATTATGTCCCTAATTTGATTGAAGACTGACAAAGATTAAATTAATATTCACCAATAGTAGAATCTAAATACTAGCAAATTTCTGATTCTCTCTTTGCAGAATTATCATTTAGAACTAACTTAATTTAATCCATTGCCATGATTCTGTAGAAAATCATGGATCTGCAGAGGTCTATAGGTATTTAGACTCTGCCTGACATTGATTTAGAAATCAAATACTGTAGCTTGAAATAATTTCAAGTTTCAGTTAATACAGTCAATTGGTGATATGTGCTCACTCACAAGCTGTTTGTAGTTAATAAAAAAAAGACTCCCTTTTTTTCCAATATTGTTATTTTTAAATGTCAAGAATCAGATGTCTGCTGTTTAGAACTATTGTACCGCTGCCAGTGACTGTCTGTATTAGGGTTGGGAGCAGGAACATGGATTTGAAGACATTAAAACTGTTTAATTCTCAGTTGAGATGTGGTTGGCTCTTATACATTTGGAATAAAGCATTTATGGCACATCTCAGGGTAAGTGCTTAATAGTTAAATAAATAAAATAGGAAGAGATTCAGAGAGGGAGTAAAAGGTGGTTTTTGTTATTGTTTTGTTTTTGCTTTATAAAAGCAGAATTCTTGATCCTGCATATGCCTCTTTTATGAAAACGTTATGTATTGAGTGACTGGCATAAAAAGCCATTCAGAAGAGCAAGATTTTAGACTTCCAACTGTTCACCTAAAAGAAAAATCCCTTCGAATCGTGTATTTTGCATTCACCCAGCAGCAGAAACAGGGAAAGGGAAACAAAACGCTCTCCGGTCGAAGTAGAGAGAGAGAGAGACAGAGAGGGAGCGAGAGAGAGCAAGACAGAGACCGGGAAGAAAGCACTCCCAGAGATGAAATTTTAGGAGAGCAAAATGATCGACCTTTTTAAGGCTGAGTGGGTTTCTTCAGTTTGTGTGCAAGTTTCAAGAAATGGAAGGACTGACCAGGTTTGGGTATAACTCTTTATTACTTTGTATTTGATGATAGTGTGTTGTTGGTTTGGGTGGTTTTTGTGGTGGGAGGAAGAAGGGTACTATTTGTGATTTTATTTCTCTTCTAAATAATGTCTAGTGAGACTGAAGGAGCTTACAAACTAATGCATGTACAGATGGTAAAAAATAGGTTGAGACATCAGATACCACAGAGGCTTCATAAAATCTTTAATTGACACATGATCTCCCTATCTGCTAGGTACTGTTAGAGGACATTATGTGGCTGGTGAATGAAATGTGATCGGTCATTTTCCAGGACAAGAATCCTGAATACTTACTACTGTTCCTTTGCAAAATTAAAATTTCTGGGTGATTGCTCTTTTTTTTTCAGGGGCGGGAGGTCTGTTGTTTAAATAAGGCTCCACAAAAGATCACTGAGGAAGCATTCATAGCAAGCACGAACCCAGGATTTTTTAATGCAGGTATAATTATTTTTCAAAATTCTGTTCAAGATTATTTCCATCTTTTCCCAGTGGGAGTTTTCTTTCCCTAGCTGAGTTTTTCCTTCCTCTTGTGTTAGGATAATTTGAATTTTACTAATTCCGTGAAAACTACTTTACATGAAATTTATGAAAGTGTTGAACAGTTCTGCTAATGACTTTGGCTACTGTGATGTTTCCTTGCTGCCTTTTTCTAAAACCCCACCAACCACATTAATTGATGATTTTCTTTATTTTTAATTTAAATTGCTTTAATAATCCAGCAAGTGAATGTCAGAGTTTTTGAATGCATTTCCTATTTGGCTTGTACAGTCTTCTTCCTATTTTTCACTGATTTTAGTAGACATGTCCCTCTTCATTGATAGAAAGATGAGATTACGGCAGCCTGGTGCTAACTTTGAACGTGGAATCAGTGATCAACAGCAGATTCCTAGTGATATTGTTTCTCTTTCTCTCTCTCTGATTCTCTATAATTCTCACTATTACTCATATCCAGTTAATGTAGAGGAAAAAAACAATTGAAAAAACAGTATAGAAAGCAGGGTCCAGAAAGAGTCAGCAGTAGTAAAGAGAAGATCAGAAATGAATAGGAAAGCCCTGTTGGAAGTTGTTAGAGAAACTTTATTATTCTTGGCCTGTAGTTTCATTGTTTTAAAGGCATTTTCAGCAACACCAAAAGTGCTTGGTTAGCCACAGTTGAAGGATTCTGCATGTAACATATACTTTCTGTTCCCACAAGATTCTAATCCACTAACTGAAGGTATAATATTGGTTAATAACAAGTAAAAGAAAAACTAGCCTTGGATTGATCTCTCAGTGGCCAGTTTACTTTATTTCCCCTTTATCCATTTTCCTTAGAGGACAGTTGGCTTGATTGCAAATTAAAGGCAGTAAATCAAGGTAATCATTCACCATTCTTCAAAAGAAAAATTCATGCATAGTCTCTGGCCCATTTGAGATCATGGCCTTACATGATTTTACACAGTGATTTGTGAATGGTAGAACACATTTGTCTTTTGTTTCAGGTTTCTTAGGGACCACTAAAAAATATATGCAATATTGCCAAGCTGATTTTGATTTGTAATTCGATTATGTTTTTCACCATGTTAGTTTTAGGCTCAAGGATAACAATATCTCTTAGTGAATTATTGCACAAGGAGAATTTTTTTTTATTTTATATTGTTAAAGTGTTTTGTTAAACACTTAAGTGTTTTTCTGAATTCTTAGACTAGAACTACAGTGGGCAAGTGCACTAATTATTTTTCAATGAAATATTTATTTATATCCAAGCTAGTCCTCTCTGTTTGTAACTAAAAGGTAATGATATAAAGAATTAATTACTGTTACACAATAAGCAGAAACAAAGGGAATGTAGTGTAAGGAAAGGCATATTATCTAACCCTCTTGTTACTTTGGACCAAATTCTTATCCTTACTATTTTTAGTTCTTTTATGTCTTGGAGAACACTCACATGATCAGGAAAGACTCTCCTGATTCTCCAATCTTTTAAATGTAAGAATATAGGACTGTCATTAAAAACTTTGTTTTCATTTGCTAAAATTTAGTAATATGCCTTGCTCTGTTTCCATTTCTAAGATAAAGAGACCTCTAATTACATTTGCAAATGAGTTGTCAAAATAGGTAGATCTTTTCTTTTGTATACTTTAGGTCACTGTTCTCTATCAATTAGAGTTTCTATTTATTGTTCTTATAGAATTAAGAAACTTCCCACAAAAACCAGCCTTGTGATATCACAGAACAGTCTGTGAAGTAGAATTGCGTGAGCCTGGGGTTACGGTATGCCAGGTGCCTGTGTGCAGGTGCATATGTACACCTTCTATCTGCGTGGGCATTCCTGCAACCATACTTCTAAAATATGCATTTATACATATGCTGTCTTTGATCTCTGATTCATGAAATCATACCCATTTTCAATGTACCACTTCACAAAGTCCATGGAACAGGAATGACTATGAAGTAGAGAAACAGATTTTTCATAGATCCCAGTAGAAAATTTATTACCTTGCTTTTCCAGTGATTATATTGAATTTCATTTCCGACCATTAGTGTAGATTAGTTAGGGATATCCTGCCTCCCTGTGTGAGAATAAAGCAGGTTTTAGCCCCTTTAACGCAAAGAGACATCCAACAACCATGAAAGGAAATGACTTTTGCTCCCCTTATTTATTTTAAACACAATTTAATATATACCTGTAGGATTGTCTAACTCCTCCCTGAGTTGACTCTCCAAGATTCTAAAATCTTAAGGTGCATAATTATAGAACCAGGCAAGGGGTTTTCTCCCTAAAAATGACAGTTTTAGAGTAATAGAACCTCCTTATTGGGGGGTCATTTGGTGTAGCTTCCCATTCACAGTCTTCTCCCTGCAACATGGACACTGTATCTTCTTGCCTACCTATTTTCCATCTAAAATCACCTTATAAAAGAAGACTTCTAAATTATGTAATCCAATTTACTCTTTTTAAAAATAAGAAAGATAAGCCCTAAGGAAATACCTGGACAAGGTCAGCCATCTTGTCAGCAGAGACTGGCCCCAGCCGGCTCACTGCCCAGCTACCAGTGCAGTCCCGCTGCCATCGCGCCCTAATCTGTGAAGACTTTTAAGGCTCTTATCAAAGACTAGCTCATCCATTCTCGCAACATCCTTTTAAGACAGTAGTGCCAAGACACAAGGAGGCAAAGGGAGAACAGGACTGATCTGAAAGTTTGATTTGAAACAAGTTTGTGGCTCAGAGGTCTCATAAAAGGTAAAGACAGTTGTTAACTAAGTAATTATTAATATCTGAAATTCACACTTCTGTGGTTACAAACGGCAGGGGAATTTCTTTAAATTCTTTAAAAAGAAAAGAAAAGAAATGGGTATGTTTCTCCTGTTATGGGCGAGTCCTTCCTGCACCCCAATGGTTTCATTATGAGTAAACCATGTACCAGAGGATGCATGGAGCAGAACTGATCCATGTTTGGATGTGTGATCTTTAGGTACTTCACTCAGAGCCCTGGGTCTGGATTTTGAAGGCAGCATGCTTCTTTCCAGTACCTTCCACTCTTTTGGGAGCCAACATCCCTCACCTCCCTTTCCTAGGATAAAAATTAACATAGCTATAACCATATTTTCAAAGGGGAAAATTAATTCATATGTTATATATGTGATGTGCCATTTAGGACAGTATGCATTGTGGCAATGCAACCATGGTATCGAATATATTAAATTAGGGAAACCCCAGAGAATCTGAAAGGCATAGCGCATAGGAGACACCAAGGGCTCCAGGTTAATCTCGTGGTTCTTTCATCCAAAACTAAAAAGTAAGTGATTAGGAAGACCTATCTCTAAAGTTGGAAGTGCTACATGAAATATTAAAACGTGGTATCAGTATGGGTAAACATGAGCATAATACTGTCACATGCATGCCTGCATAGAACCATATATGTGCATGGCCACTTGCTCTATCCTTGAATACTTAGGGTGCCTTAACTTTAGTGCACAAGAATCACCTAGCAATTGTCTATAAAATGAGGACTTCTGGCATTAACCCAAGAGATGCTGATTTCATAGATATGGGGTGATTCTGAGATCAATCCAACGACCACACTTAAAGCCAATTCTAAGGAATTACAAGGCTTAATTTGTCATGTTATTTACTGAAGGGGGCAGTAGAGCATAATAGATGAAAACATGGGATTCAGATGATCCGTGAATGCTGACTTCCTACCTGACTTTGGTACTTAGTACTTCCATATCTGTCTGTAAAATGGACATGATGATATGATTGTGTTTGCTTCAGGTCTTAGGAAAAAAGTTTAATTTCAAATTTGAGAAATAAATGAAAAATTCAATGTGAAAATGTTTTGAGTTTATAGGTCCTCAAATGTTGAAATTGTTAACATGCTTTATCTCTTCTCCATGTGTTTCATGTACCGTACCACTTTTTCCTTTATATTTTGCTTAATCTAATTTTCACTGAACTAGGGTTGGGATGAACACGCCTGCTTTGGTAAAGAAAAGCCCTCTCCCAAGGCAGGATGGCAATGTGGGTGTAAGGCTTCTTTGCCCTGTGGGCCCTAAACACAAAGCTTTTGTCTCAAGGTGAAAGGATCACATAGGATCAATTTTTTGACAGCTCAGCCTCAATGAGTCTGATTTTCCTGTGGCTCTATATTAGCTGATGGAACACAATTCTTGTGTCCTCTTCAAGGTTTAGTGTGTTAATACAAAAAAAAAAAAAACTACTTTTTTTTTTATGTACCTTAATTCCATTAAGACCCTGCTGACTTATTCCAGACAGCTTTAGTAAATCAACAGGACAAGTTTAATTAACAGCAGCAGCTGTGAGTTGTCTACAAGGGAGGTCTGTCAACCCTTCTTTTAGTGGCTTAGGAGAACCAGGTTCTCTGAGGAGTGTCTCCACCATGACAACTTGCTGGAAGGTGACCAGAGGCCCCCAGCCATCACTCTTCTCTGCTCATTCCCTTAGTCCCTAATAAATTGTCCCCTTACTCCAAAGCCAGATATGTAATTCTTATAAGGCTGTAGAAATTCAGAAGAGCAAGTGAACACTGAAGCTGGACCTCTCTCAGGACCTCTTCTCCACAGAACCATTGAAAGTTCAAGCTTTTTCTGTCAGCCATCTGGCTTCTGGCAGTCTAAAGCCGTCCCACCTCACCCGCTTCCCCGTGGCTACCAGAACAATGAAAACAAACCCCGTCAGAATTCCCAGGAAGAGTGGGCTACGTTTATTGAAGTTATGTCTCTCAATTATGAAAACTTGAGCAAATAGTCTTGCCATTTTTTCGTTATAAAAGTGGAAATTAGTGAGGATCAAGACCCTCCTATAGGCACAGTGGGGCCCTGTTAGGTCATCCGGGGCCTGTAGTCCACACTTAGAATGCCATCTGCTAGCCTAAGTTCTTCCATGGGCCACATCCATCTGGCTGGCAACCCCTTCCGCAGTAAATAAGTACCGAGAGAGGCATTTATACAGGACTTTTCCATTTAAACTCCCTTAAAGAATCCCAATTACCTGTACTCCTTAGAAAAATTATGTCTTTTTTCTCCTCTCCTCAACTAGTAAAAGTTTAGCTGGCTTGTCTGTAATTCAGGGGATGTCAGTGAAAGTAACTGTCATTTGTTTGCAAATGAAATCTGAGCTTTCTGAAAATGACTCCCATGTAGAATCCGTCCCCCATAACACTCCTCCAGCCTTCTAGTTGATTTTAGATAGTTTCCTGTTCTCCCACCTCTTGGAAATATTCCATGGCACGCTGAGCAGACACTTTTAGTCAAAAACGCCTATAAATAGCTGATTTTCCTGCTAACTGCATTCTCTCTAAGGCTTTCACAAAGGAGGTGAAACAAATCCACCAGAAACAAGAGCTCTCTGTGAGGAGTGTGTGGTGAGGCTTATGAAAAATCAGATCCATAGGCCGAAAATTATCGTGTAGATCGCTTTGCCATATTGGACTTATGCAATGGCTGCATGGAAAAAGAAACACTGTATTTCATGCCCGATGATCTCATGAACTGAACAGTTAATCAAAGATGTCTCATCTGAACTTTCATGCTTCTTTAAAAATATGTACTTTGACTTTCACGCTGCTTTAAAAAAAAATTCCAAAGCCAACTGTTATTTATTAGATACCATTTGTAAATCTAGAAAACCAATTCCTGTAGCTATTCCAGGATGGGAAATTTGAAACTCTTTCCCCATTTCTCTTCCAAGCTGCTCTTGCTCATGGGATGACCAGCCTGCCTTCTCTCTTGCCTCCCAGGCCCTATCCATCAGCAACACCTCCAAATCCCCCAGGGCAGGAGGTGGCTCTCCCTGGAAGACTGCGCCCATGCTGGGCAGACCTTCATGTCTTCTGTCACTGATCTCACTGAGGAAACCTTAGAAATCAGATAGATGAGGCTACCACACCCCTCCTTTTCCCCTCCTCCTCCCTGTGCACCCTCCTTAGCAAGAGAGATTTGAGCTCAGCAATCCTTTCCCCTCCCCTTTTCTTCCTCCTCTCTCTTCTTTTCCCTTGCTTTCTAGGTAGGTATTTCATATTATTTGGAAGAAGAGACTAGTCCAACACTATCAGTTTACAGATGAGGAACCAGAGGTCTGGGGAGGTTAACTGGCCTTGCACAGGCCCCCCAGTCGTGGAGGGGGTGGGGAGGCGGTGGTACTCTGAGGAAGTCTTCCTCAGCTCCTCTGATCCCACATGTTATCGATCCTCTCACAGCAACAGGGCAAGGCTCCGTGTACCCTCCTGCCCCAGCCCCTGCCTTTGTCATGCTAGTCTCTGTGTCCAAACTGGGGTGCCCACGCCCAGTCTACTGCTGAAGTTTCTGGAGAGTGCATCTCACTGTGCCTTTCTTCATTATTAATTCCAAGAGAACTTGCACAGTCACTAGAAGCAGAACAGACATCTGAAAGAACTCAAAACCTCCCCTAGCTTTTTACACTTTTTAACCATCAAAGTCTGGGTTCAAATAAAGCCAAATATGTAAAAACAATTTAAAACAGAACTACTCACATTGATGCAATAATAGAAGGCTTCAAATCCAAATCCCCTTCCCCACCCCACCATGAACCCAGGTTTTCCACAATTTGAAAACTGCTGCCCATTCCTTCCCAGTTAATCAATCTAAGCTGTCTAAGAAAGAGTTCAATGATCCAGAGGGGAATTTTCTGCATTCACTCTTGATAAACCCACTTTTGATAAATCAGATAGATCAGAAAATCCTCCTAAAGCCCCAAAAATACTGAGTCACTATCCCATGCATGGTGAATTATCTATCCCAAGCTTGGCAAGTTTGATTAGCAGCAGCAGCTATCCCAGTCCTGGTGCCCTGCCTCTCATTAAAAAGACAGCAGTTGGCGGGTGTGGTGGCTCGTGCCTGTAATCCTAGCACGTTGGGAGGAAGAGGCAGGAGGATCACTTAAGTCCAGGAGTTCATCCTGGGCAACATAACGAGACGCCCGTCTCCACAAAAAAAATTTATAAAGCAGCCAGGCGTGGTGGTGTGCATCTGTAGTCCCAGCTACTCAGGAGACTGAGGCAGGAGGATCACTTGAACCCAGGGTTCTGAGGTTGCAGTGAGCTATGATTGTTCTACTGCACTCTATCCTGGGCAGTGGTCTCAAGACAGCAGTTGATCATGGGGCTCCAAGAGCTCCTGACCGACTCAGGCTATAAAATCACTTTTGGGCTTTAAGCTCTTTAACAAATAAATTCTTATGTCACCTTCATACATTCTTCCTCAGCTGTGACCTAAAAAGAGGAATTGACTTTTCTAGGAACACACAGGCCCCTCGATTCCCAGGGTAGTGCCCTTTCCCCAGCACCACACAGAACATCTTTTCACCGTCATCCAATGCTGGATCCACTTTTGTGTGATAATGGAGAAGAAGGTGATGAAGGTGGAGGGAAGGAGGAAGGAGAGAAAGAAGAACTGTAACTTACTGAGAAAGTTCTATGGGCCTGTGCTCAACATACAGAATGCTTACATGGTCCTTATTTCTGTACATTTCTGGGGTAACTGTTCTAGCCTTTATTTTATACAAAAATAAATTTGCTCAAGATTATAATGTCAGTAAGTGACAGAACTGAGATTTAAACTTTGGTCTGTCTGATTCCAAAATCTGTTCACTTTCTATCATACCATGCTGCCTCTGCTTCATAAATATTTCCTTTGATCTTCTCTTGAAGGATTTTTAAATGAGAATTTATTTCAATAACAATTAAAAAAAGATTAACTATGATTGAAAAACAGGTTCTGCCTCTATGATTATGCATAAACCTAAATCTGTTTTGGAAAGTAGCCCTGTCTGAAAACAAGTAGTATATGAGATTTATCTGCAAAGTCAGATGTGTAAAAGGTTAGATTGTAATAGAACAATATTATTTCATGTAAGTTTATATCTCAACTTATGAAAAAACCACTGCTCAAGGCTCTTTTTGCTAATTTGTTTGTTAGTTTGTTTCATTGAGAAACAATACTATTGACCCCATCAGACTGCCAACCCAAATGTAGTTACATTGTTCATAACACTGTTCTTATGGCTAAATAAGCACTGTCTGCCCATTTAATATCCTTTGCTTGATTTAATTTTAGTATGTGTGCTTCTGTAAGAAGTAATTTCACTGAAACTAGGAACCTCCAACCCATTTCCTCTATAATTTAGTATGACTTTACATTTTGTCTGTCCTTACCCTTTGGAGACCAGATGTTTATCTCTCAGTACATGTGAGCCAGAATTCTGGTTAGTACATGAGTTTCATATATCTCAGAATGTTAACTAAATGTTTGGGAAATTCATCAGTTTCACTATTTATTTAATTACTAGTCCGGGTTTCAAGAAAAAGATATGTTTGCCTAAAGGTCTACCCTTAGAATACCTCTTAATTACCTATAAAAGTAAAACTGAATTAGTGAGTCATGTAATATCCAATGTGGAGCAGTTACGTATGTCACCTTAGAGGTGCCTGCAGGTATCCAGTGCATAAAAAATAGTGCTGTAGGGACTGCCAGAAGAGTTTAAAGTAAATCCCTATAATAGATAACAACGCAAAATGGTCATATTTTTGAAATCCATCAGGATAAAGGTGCCATACTCAGTTATGAACTTGGAAGTCAATGCAATCTTCATTCTCTTACTTCTTAGCTTGTTTTGGATTTGTCCTCTTGTATCATATTGCAGATAATTCGGTGATCTAGCAAACTCTTGTTTACATGCTCTCCCCTCTTTGTTTAAGCCCAGATAAAGTTAATTTAAAATAATGGATACAATTCTTAATATGTTCCACAGGCTCCACTTTCTCTTAGTTCAATATTTTATAAAACATCCCCCATGCATAAGAATGAAATGTTAATTATTTGTTTTATAGGGACTTGTAAGGAAAGAATTCACTAAAATTAAAACATGCCAATTTGATCTTATATATGTTTTTGAAGGTATTGTTAGATTCTGATGAATGGAAGGTAGCACTGCATGTCTCAGCTTCCACCAGCAGTGAATTCACCTGTCCTATGTAGTCCCTTTGCATTATCTGGTCCCAGAGCATATAATGAAAAATTTTGTTAAATGATTTCATAATACTGCCATTTTCAATGAGTCTTTTATTCATCCAAGATCTATTTAGCAGCTGTTTGACCCAGACTGAACTCTGGGGGAGGTGACTAGATAAAAGGGGGAAAGGGAAAGACCAGTTTGGGGAAAGGAAAAGAACAGATGGATAGCTGACCACTCGGCTGGTGGGAATAAGTAAAGGGCAGACAGGATTTATTCTCTAGTGGACAAGGCGATGTGGAATATTTTTTTCTGAATATGCAAATCTCTAAAAGATGGCTTAGCCTGGAGGCCAAACCCAAGCAATTTCATCTCTGGGCCACATTTCTAAGGGCACTCAGTGGTGCGAGGGTAAGAAATGAGCACCTTGTGCTCAGTGTCAGCACCACCCACAGGGTGGAATCGCGTGGATTCTGTGATGGCAGGAGCAACATAGTGCACCCAGAGAATTTAGATGCAACTGGGGCCACCCTCGGAGACCTAAACATTCACAGGTGTGGGAAGAATGGAGATGGCAAGTTGGGAGATAACCCCAGAGAATAATGAATGGGTTCATTATTATACCAAAACCTCACTGTATCCCCAAATGATAACACCTGAGGATACAGCTATTAGATTAGGAAGATTTTTCTAACAAAGGCATCTGATCCTAAGTAAAGTGAAGAGGCTTCTTGTTCTTAAAAATGTGTGATGAGAGACTAGATAAACATGTCAGGGATAATAAAGCAAAAAACATTTCCCTATTTGGTGAAATGAGGGCAGAGGACCTCTCGGGTTCCTCTTAAATCAGATAGCCTAGTTCTGTGCTATGTGACATGGTAGCCACTAGCCCTGTGTGGCTATGTAAATTTCAGTGAATTAAAGTGAATAAAAATTAAAATTCAGCTCCTCAGTCACAGTCGCCACATTTCTAGTGGTCAATAATCACATTGCCCATTATTTATTACTCCTGCAATAAACATTTCCATTTCACAGAAAGTTCTATTAGACTGCATTGTTCTAGTGGTTTTGTTTTTGGTTGTTTGTTTGTTTGTTTTACTAGTAGATTTGGGTTTTGCCATAAATAGGTAATACCCTATTGTGATGTCCCAGTGGTTAGAAGTGTCTGAACTGGCCGGTAGTTTTCCGTGTGCCCACACGGTGACAGGGAGGCACAGTGAGAGGGGACAGCTGCCCTGCTGGAATGCCTGTTTTTCCAAATACTCTGTGACATAAAATAAATCACTCCACCACTCAAAACTTCTCTTTCTTTGTTTTGAAAAATAGTTACCATGTGGTGTTGTTTTGAGAAGTCAATTATATAAAGTACCTTGTTTTTCAGTAAGTACAACCAACTTTTTATTAGAAACATGAGGACTAACTAGCCTTGGATTTTTCCCAGATTCTCATCTACCATTTAATAGTCACTCATTATGCACTGGCCATTGTGCTGGGCACGTTGTGTATGTTGTGTACATTGTCTCCCTGCATCTTCCCATCCATCCTGCTGTGTCCCCTCCAGGTACCTACTCTGCTCCTACTGTGTACTTTGTTGCTGACTCACCATTAGGGTACCAGGAGTACCTTGCATATTTTCATTCACACTCTTTGAGCTGTGGGTAGTAGTTGCTGGCGCTATCTCTTGGACAGTAATCTTTCTCTGTGATTCTCTTCCTTGGTTAAGAAACAAGTCTGCAAAACTTCTCTCCTCTTCACATTTATTTGTAAATTATAATGTTTTGGCTCCTTTAGGAGCTGCCTCTGGGTGCAAATGGATTCGGAAATTGGCAATGCATAGTAATATCTGCTGCAGCCCATCCTTTAGCTGGTACCATTCGGATAGGGCCTCCTGCCTCCGCCCAAACAGGCATGGTTGGCTTGTTACCTGAGGACACGCCTGCCTACCTCACATGCTTCTGCCTTTGGACAAAAGGAAAGAACTTTCTAGAGAGGGCCTTGCAGTATTCATTATGGATTATCCAGGACAGTGTTTTATTTTAACCCTGTTTGCTGAAACAAGTGAGTCTCACACCTTTCGACTGCACACTGAAAAGTCAATGGTATTGATTTACGGTGTCAATGTGAGACTCAAGCAGGACATTCTGAGTTGCAGATATTTACCTATTTAGATAATAGGCAGCAGTCTCATGCAATAATAATCAGGATGTATTTTTTTAAGTCTTTTGTTTTAGGGGAACTGGGATTACCAAAAACATGTTGTCTCGCCTCATTTATTTACTCACCAAACTTCAAAAGCTGTATTTTCTTATAGTGCTCTCTGAAACCAAGAACTCTTTGGCCATCTCTAAGGCCTGGAAAGAGAGAGATTGCTTTAGCCCAGCAAGGCAGACAAATGTCACTGGTGGCAGGCTGTTGGAAAAGCTTACCGAGGCAGGATTCCCCAATGTGAGCGCTCAGAGGAAGAGAGATTTCATGACTGAAGTATCCGCAGGAATGCTATTCACCAGGCTGGGACAGCCCCGGCACAGAACTGACGAGATTGCACATTTGACTACCTTGGAAAAACACTTTGGTGGGGTGAAGGGCAAGGTAGGGGCTTTGGGGAGAAAATCAAATGCAGAAGGGCAGGGCATACCCATCCACCTAAATCGGGTGTTTGTAACTAAGGCTGTGAACCCTTAGGGCACATAAGAGTTGACTTTACAGGATCAGCAAACTCCTGAAATTATACAAAAATTGGGGCTGGGGCGTGATGTTCAACTTGCTTGGAAGAAAAGTTCTTAGTTTTTGTCATGTCACTAACAACTTTAAATTATGATATTTTAAGTAGGGAGCTTTTTCTTTTAAAATGTAAAATTGATGACTTTCCTTCTTCCCTATGATATCAGTTCATTAGAAAAGCCTTTACAATAAGAATGCAAAATTTTTAAATAATTATCATTGTGGGGGAATAGTAGCTGCAATAAATAGATCCTCTGTTTGGATTTGGAGTTCCTATGACAGAGTAAACCTTATAATAGGATTTATTGTAAAGGAACTTTTCTGGATTGGTCAATTCAATTCAAGTAAAATAAAAATGAGCATATGTTGTACACAAGGTTGAAGCTGATAAGAAAGGAGAATTCAAAGATTTGTAAAACAGTCCCTACTCTCAAAAAGTCTATAGTCTAATGGGACATTAAATAGATAATTATAGTCATACAAGGCAAAGGAAGAAGAAGCATAAGGATATCTGAACAAAGAATAGGAGGGTTTATAGGAAGAAGAATTCAAACCTGGTCTTTAGATAAGGAAGGGTAGATAAAGGAGAAGAAAGATTTCCTGTTGAAAATGCTTTGTCTCTAACACTTTGGTAGCATTTCCGTGGGAGGATATTGAAAGAGATTCCCTTAGCATTTTCCAGCTGTTTGTTAATCTCTCAGTAATTCAGCCATGTATCCCCCATGCCTTAACATAGTGGCTATAAAACAATTACATCTGCAAAGTCTTTTTTGCCATGAAACATAACAAATTCATAGGCATGACACCAGGACGCAGAGGTCATGGGAGACAAAATTCGGTCCACCACAATAGTCATCAACAGAGTCGACGCAGATGGTAAATCAGTGAAGATTTCACCTTCGTGGAAAGCCACGCAGTTCAAAGACCACGAAATTAGTTCTGAGAAGAGTGAGTATGGCTTTCGTACCAGAAAGCTGTGTTGAAATCCTGTATTTTACTAATTATGCAATGTTGAGTGAGTTATTTAATCTCTCTACCTTGGTCTCCTCCTCTGTAATGTAGAGACAATACCCATACCCATCACAATGGGGTTGTTAAAAGGACTAAATGAGTTAACATATGTAAAAGGCACAGAACAATGTTTAGAAAGGGGATGTTATATAATGTCTCAATAAATGCTATTATGATTCTTAAGCCTGAAAACATGGTAGTAGCAGTATGAACTGAAACAAGAGAACATATGTAAGAGACATTGAAGAAGTTACTGGTAGAGATCACAATTTCATTTACTCAGGTTTTTGAGCAAATGAAATCCAACATGAATAAATCTGTGTTAGTTTCCTATGGTTGCTGTAACAAATTATCACAAACATAGTGGCTTAAAACAACACAAATTTATTATTGTACAGTTCTGGAGGTCAGAAGTCTGCAGTGGGTCTCAATGAGCTAAAATCAAAGTATTAGCAGGGCTATATTCCTTCTGGAGGCTCCAGGGAAGAGTCCATTTTCTTCCTTTTTTGAACTTCTAGGAGCTGCCCACATTACCCAATAGCTGGCCCCTTTCTCCATCTTCAAAGCCAGCAATTGCATCATTCTGATCTCTGCATCTGTGGTCACCTTTCCCTCTCTGACATTCCTTCTCTCACGAAGACTCTTGCGATTATATTGGGCACACTCAATAATGCACAGTAGTCTCCTCATCTCAAACCACTAACTTAATCACATCTACAAAGTCCCTTTTGCCACACAAGGTAACATATTCACAGGTTCCACAGCTTGAGACATGGGCATCTTTGGGGAGCCACTATTCTGCCTACCACAGAATCTACTACCTAATACATGAGATATTTTTAAAACCTAAGACCATTTTTTAAAGCTTAATATGAAAGGTGTGTGAAATGATGTATGCAGCTAAATGAAATCATTGTATATATGCGTTGGTCCCTAGACACTTCACATATGTGGAGATGAAATGGAAAGGCCAATTTGTTAGATTATTTTTAAAGAATATTGTTCTAAAATAGTTTGGTAACATCGCCATTCAAATCACTATTTCAGCTCAGAGCACTTGTAGAATGTATAGTCATTTATATACTACTGCACAGTATAAAGTCATTCACTAGATATCATTAGTTGTTGATTTGCAATTAACTTTTCGGTTTGTGTTAGATATTGCCATCTGTTCTAACTTCTCTTCCTACTTAAAATATACCTATAACATCCATGCATGAAAAAATCTCTTAAGTATGTAGGTTTTATTGGTCTCTCTTGAAACATAAGCATCCAACGGCTTAATCCGCCACTTTTGTTCTTATATTTAAAGTGCTAACTCAGTGCTTCTTTCTTTTGAGATACTATACCCTCCAACATTTGTGATGTGAAAACTCAGTGAGCTCTTTAGACAGAGAGATCTTACTCTAGACAATGTTGAATTTATTAGTTCTAGATTCCTCTTTACCTGTAAGTTACATATTTACTGCTTCTTTTTTATTTGAAATTTTTATTATTCTCTTTATAGTAAAATACCAATTCTTCATATCACTTGAAATCCCCTTCCAGTATCTATAAATGTAAATACATACATTTTACACATTTGCAATTAAGTATTATACATATTTTTGCCCTTTGTTGTACATAATATAATTTTTAATTCAAACACTTGTGAACACTAAATATGTGATAAGCGCTCTGTTAAAGGCTGGGAATATGAAATTGAAAAGACATGACTCTTGCCCTCAAGGAGCTCACTAACCTGGGCAGAGAGAGGTACTGATGGTGAGAATTTTTTAATAGGAGAAAACTATAGAATTGCTCAGACTTAGAGATTGAATGACTGAGGTGTCAAGAAAGAAAAGAGTAGAAATGACTATCAGTTTATGGTTTGAAAAATAGGGTGCATGTCAGTACTTCTGACTGAGATATGGGGGAAAGCATAAGTTTAGATGGAGAGGATGGTTTAGTTCTAGACACGCTGAATCTGATGTGCTTGTAATGTATCCAGTTGAAGATATCCTGTAGACAAATTTTCATTTATTCAAATACTATTTGGCAAGTTATTATGGTAAACCAGACAAGAAATTATTGTGTTCAGACTAGGGTAGAAGCAATAAAGATGGAGAGAAGAAAAGGTACCTTTCTTCCCTATCTTAAAGTTGTCAGATTGGTCAGGAATGGGGAGAGACAGACAAAGAGGAGAGAAAAGTGAAGGCAGCTGAGTTTCTGGTGCTGGAGTTCAGGGAGGTATCCGGACTGGAGAAAGGTGCTGGCGCTATCACATAGGAGGTTGAGAGGAGTTTGAAAGTGAATGAGGTCACATTGGGGTGTGGGTAAAGTCAGAAAATGAGGCAGCACAAGCCAGTTTCCTGGGCTACACAAACAGGAAGCAAACAGAGAGCAATAATAAAGGAAAGATAGAAGGAAATAAGAAAAGTGTGGAAGCAAAGGGAAAAGAGAATTTCAAGAAACAGGAAAAGTTCAACAAAATCAACTACCAAAGAGTGATCCAGTCAGACAGGGAATGAAAAGCCTGTCAATGAACTTGGCAATTAGAAAGTAACTATTGCATGTGCCAATAGTTTCCTTAATGTGATGGGGTAGAAATCATTTTGATAAATACTTATGATTTTTAATAATAGCCTACCATTTTAATGAAAATATGTATAGCTATTAAAATATGCAAATACACCCTGGCTAGAATACTCATTTCTCAATTATTTGGCATTTGAATTTTTAACAGTTTTTCACCATTGTGAATAATGCCATAAATGTCATTTTTAATAAAAGACTAAAACTCTTTCTTGTTAGTATTCCCAAATATTATGCACCATCTTTCCATTTGAAGAAAGAAGTGCAAGTAAATCTTAGCATCTTAAAATAATTTAAATATTCTAATCTTGAGTAATTATTCTGCAGAGACTTTTTTTTGCTCTTTCTGCTATTTCCAGATGGAGACATCGCAAATGTCTGGGCTGTTGTCTAACCGGAGTGCACATTTCTACAGGAAGCACTTTTTTCATACTGTATATGGATGTCCTCTGTCGATGCAGAATTATAGAATATAATACTCTGTGCATGAATCAGCTTTCTTTATACTATAAACAACTTTATACCCATTAGTAATAGGTTTCTTCAGTTTCGAATGACCAATTTCTCACCTATTAGCTATTTTTGTTGACCTCACTTCACTAGAGTTCCTCAATCTAAGTTTAATTTTAGCAATCACAATTCTCTCATCTAATTAACAAAAAAATTGGGCCGCTGCCTCAGTGTCCTGCATTCAACCTTATTTTGACTGGCAATTTTCTAATAATTTCTCCTGTCTTTTTCTACCCCTGCACTTAAAGTAGTAGTTTCTGTTCCATGGAGTTCATTCTCTTTCTCCAGTTCTCTTTGCTCTCATTCTGTTTCTCTCATATTTCTTTCCCTCCCCCCTCTTATTTACTTAGTAACCTATCCAGATCTTTTACTGTTACAAATACCTTAATAAGCATCCACTTATTTATTTAGGAGAAACTCCTGGAAGTAGACAAGCCGGGCCAGTGGCCGTGCAAAATGTTAAGGCTCTCTGCACATATTACCAAGTGACCTCCAGAAAGGTTGTCTTTCTGTTCACCCCAGTAGCACTTCCCATGTCTGACACCCTCTGTAGAAAATTCTTCCTTACTGGGAATCCAAATCCTCCTATTTACTTGGTTGTAGAACGACATGAAATGTATCCAATTACTCTTCCATGTGGCAGAGCTTCAGATGTTCAATGAAAACCCTTATTTGCCCCTTAAGTCTTAATCATTCCACCTTCAGCAGACCTACTTCCTTCAGCAGTTCTTTAAGAACAGGACTCAAAGCACTTTCAGCATCCCAATTGACAAATTGTTTCTTGTTCCAAGCAAGGTAACATTCCTCTTAGCCTATGGTATAATTGTTTGAACAATACTTCACTTGGGTCTGGACTTCACAGCTTTCAGTGAAAATCTTTGGACTATCCAAATACCAGCTTGTTCGGCTGCCATATCAGCCTGTCTCACACTCAGCTAAAATGTCTAGGATCATTTTTTTCATGTAAAATCATACTGACATGTTTCCCCATCTTGTACTGTACACTTGGATGGTTTAATGCAATGTAGAATGCTATATGTATCTTTATTAAATGGTATTATATAGACATGAGTACATCTTTCTTGCCCAGGCCCACTGGGTACTGATGTGCGGGTTTTGCACTGCCTAACTCAGGGAGCATCACTTGATCTTAGTGTTATTTATTACTACAGTTTTCCAGCAAATGGCAGTAGAATCTTGAGGAAGAGACAGCTTGTTTCTAATTTGCCCACCTAAAAGTGCCATTTGAACTATAAAAAAAGAATGTTTTCACTGTCAAAATTGGGGAATATGAAATCTGAAATCCAGTATTTTAAATATCTTCCCAAGATGTTATTAATATATTATAAATCTCATAATTGTGTCTAATATATCATCATTGAAGTTGACAATTCGAAAAAAAGATTCAGAATACAGCCAAAGAGAAAGGCTTATGTATCTCACTGGAGGGCATCCTATACTTTGTCATGAAATTTTTTTATACCATTTAGGGAAGGTCATTCAACCAGTTTATGAATCTCCTATCCAGCCCACATTTCTTTATTTTGTTTAAAAGTTTATCATTTCATTGCAGATATTATTGGGGAGGAGGGGTTCATAGAGTTAATATACATTTATTTATTGGGTAAATTTTATAAAATACGTGAGAACATGAAGAAGATAATAAAAATCACCCAGAGATAATCACTGTTAAAAATTTTGTGTTGTTGCAGTTCTTCGAAAAGACTGATAATACTGATAAACCTCTGAATAGATTCACCAAGTGGGGGGGGAGGAAGCACAACATAAACACTATTAGGAAGGAAAAAGAGGGCATGAATATATATCCAGTAAGTATTAAATATTATATCTATCATACAAAAATAAACTTCATATGAGTATATGTTGAGTATTTCTACATTGAAAATCTGAAATATGAAATGCTCTGAAATCCAAAACTTTTGGGGAGCCGACATAACACATAAAAGAGCATTTTGAATTTTGGAATTTCGGATTAGAGATGCTGAACCGGTGAGATACAAATGTAATCATGTGTCACTTAACAACAGGGACACATTCTGAGAAGTGCATCATAACACAATTTCATTGTGTGAATATCAATGTGTACTTTACACGAACCTAGATGGTATAGCCTACTGTACACCTAAGATATATATAATACGGCTTATTGCTGCTAGGCTACAAACCTGTACAGCATGTTACTGTACTAAATACTATAGGCAGTGGTAAGACAGCGGTATTTATGTACCTAAACACATCTAAACATAGAAAAGGGACAATAAAAGTACAGTATTATAATCTTATGGGAACACCATCTTATATTCAGTCATCATTGACCAAAACGTTATTAGATATTTGACCATATTCCAAAATAAGAAAAAAATCTGAAATCAGAAACACTTTGGTTTCAAGCATCTTGGATAAGGAATATTCAACTTTATATTGAAAACTTACATTCTTGTTACCCTGCAAAAATAAATTGTTCAAAACGCAAAAAAAAGAACAGAAACTTTGAATATCTTTATAACATCTTAAGAAATTGACCCATTAGTTTAAAATTTACTCAGAAAAAAAAAGACCAGATCCAACCAGTTCTATGAAACCTGTGAAATTCTTCTAGAGATCAGAACAACAAAAAAGATGCCTAATTTACTTTAGAATTTAATATAGTCTTAAACCAGACAAGGGCAATTTAAGAAAGAAAAATTTTAATGCAATTTCTTTCATGAATTGATGCAAAAATTTTTAATAAACTTAGGAATAAAATGAAACAATTAAAAATAATGTAAAATAACATGGCCAGATGGCATTTATTTAGGAACAAAAGGAAGGCTTAACATTAGAAGACATTCACATAATTCATAGCACAAAGAGGTTAAAGGAAAAACACATATGACTACACAAAAGACTATCTCAATATATGCGTAAAAGATATTTCAAAATATTCAACATCCTTTAATGATTTAACAACAAAAAACAATAACGCACTAGGAACAGAAAAAAATTCTTAAAGTGTACTTATATATAGACAACAAGAAAGTTATGTCATATTGGATCATTAATATATTCTTTTTTTAATTCAGAAATAAGACAATAAACTCCTTCTAAAATGTATTGAACTAGGTTTTTGGCCACTGGTTGACATTTTGACATTTTTTTGTTGAATTCATATGAATCAGCAGCTTCTCCTCTAGTATTTTCCGTTAGGCATATTGAGCAATATTGCTCAAATTCTGGCATACTCAAAGCTGTCTTTTTCTTTGAGTCTTGACACTTGAAGGAGAGCTTGGCTAAATAGAAAATCCTTGGATCCTGCCTTCTTTTCTTGCTATCTCATAGATATTACTCCACCGTGGGCTAGGGGTAAATGTTCTGTGGATAAGTCTGATGTCAACCTCATTTTCTCTTTCTTAAACTGATTTTATCTTTTTGCTTGACTGCCTAAAGGATTCTTTCCAAAAATTTCTCTGGTTATATATCTTTGTGTTGACCATTCTGGATGACTTTTTCACTGATACAATGGACTTTTTCACTGATACAATAGATTTAAGGCTTTTTTATCTTTAAATTGTTTTCTTGAATTATATTTTAAGACAATTATTCTATTCCATTGTTTTGGCTTTTTTTCTTCAGAGATTACAACTATTATGTCGGACCTCCTTTGCCTGGATTCAGAGCAGGATTTCTCTCTAACCCTTTATCTTTTGTATCTCTGTATCATTTACTTGCTTTTTTTTTACTTTTATCTTTTATGTCCCTTCCTTTGCCTTCAATTCTGCCAGTTCTTGTTTCATATCCTCCAGCAATCTGCCAGTAACCTCCTGTTGTCTTCTCATTTCTTCTTCCTGGAGTTCTTCTAATTCTGCTTTGTGACCTTTCTTTATTGCTGTAATTGCTTCATTAATTATTGGTTTAATTAGTAATGGAATGTTGGATTATATTTTAATCTTCTTTGTGACAACATAGTTTTCAGGTGAGTTTTCATTATTTGCAAGAAATTTGTGTCTGTTCTTTTTCGTATTTCATATAGTATCTGCATGTGTATTGCTTTTATGTTACTCCTGTTGGAGAGTTGGCTTTTCCTACAAAATCAGAAGGTTCCCGTGGAGGGAATAGTGGGGAGTAGTTTTCTAAACATTTGGGGCTTCCTCTTCTGCTGCTGCTGCTGCTGCTGCAGGTATAAATGTCCTCTCGATAATATGATGCATCTATGTAGTCGCACATCCTCTGACGCTTTAAACCAAACCTCGTTCTGCTCTTCCTCGCTTTACTTCATGGGTCACCCCACAGGCTGCCTGTCCCGTGGGAACACAAACAATACAGTCACATTCAGAAACACTTCTAGAATTTTTCCTACTCTCGATGAGATTTGCCATTCACCCTCCTCTGGCGACGACGTTAATCCCAGTCCTTCCCACAGCACTCCCCTCTTAGGCGAAGGTCCTCACGTTTGGGGAGAGCGTATTCAGCAGAGGGTCCCGGCTCTCCTGGGTGTAGGGCCCTTCACGCCTCCCATTCACCTACAGCAGTGTCCTGACTTCCCTCCTTGCCTTTCTGCCTGACTCAGACTTTGGAGTTTGTGGGTTTTCTGCTGGTTTTGTTGCAAATGTAATTTGTGGGTATTTCTCTTCATTTTGTTCTATTATTGTTATTGTTGTTTGGAATGGGTTCCAGGAGAAGTGAGAAAATTCAGTTCCTGCAAACACTAATCTTGTTAGCATTTTAAAATATTTTCTCCTGTTTTTTTTTTATGAAGATGATTTTGCATAAGGAATCTCAGGGTATGAGTTTACCTATCAACCAAGTTAACCTTCAAAAATAAAAAGTAAAGATGAAGCACAGCCAGCTTAGCATACTGCTGCTTAGTGAACCAAGGCCGCTTCTCTCAGTGTTCACAGACCTTCCATTTCATAGCCTGTTCTAGGAGGATGCTGAGTTGGAAAGTCAAGCCTATCAAGCCATTAAACACAGAACAGATCTTTTTGAAGATTCAAAAGTCTTGTCCATGTCTTTTGCCATCACCATTTCCTTTTAACAATCTTTAAGGTTACCCATATTCTAGGGTCCTTCCCAAAAGCTCTTTGAGTTATAATTTGTCAGGCACAAAAACGTAAGCTTAATGTTTTTAGGTGTGCCCTCTTTTTAAAAAGAAAAATGTCTTAATAGGAAAAATTAAATTATTAATCTAAAATGTCTTACAATATTTTAAATCAACATCCTGCATACTAATTTTCTAAGCAAAATGTGTGTTTGACTAATAGTGGGTCTTTGTGCTATAGTGGCATCACAGCCATATTGACCAGGGAAAGCTTAGAATGGTCAGATGTATAAATGTGAGCCCTGGTACTGACACCTAACATGAAACACATGCTGTAAAGTATTTTGCTGGTAGCAGTTATGTTATCACTACCCTCTGGCCACAGCCTACCAATTTTAGAGCTTTATCATTCATTCATTCATTCAGAAAGTATTTATTAAATGCCTGCCATTGCTAGGTCCTATGTAAAGGCAGATGACACAATGATGATCAGAAACAAGCATGGTTCCTACTCTCCTGCTGCTTCTTGTCCAGTGGTGAGATAAACATTCTCAAATCGATCACACACATGAATGTCAGTTTACTACCATGGTAAGGGCTACGGGTGAATTATTCTGGGAGCTCTTTCCTGGTTCTCTGGCAGTGAACTGTCTACGTTCAGGGCTGTCCCTTTCATCACTGGGGGAAATCGTGGCTGAATTCAGCTTTCCACAGGACTAGGGCCCCCATGGATTCTAGGGTGTGGGCAACTGCTACCGTGTTTCCCCTAAAATAAGACAGGGTCTTGTATTTATTTTTCCTCAAGAAGACACCCTAGGGCTTATTTTCAGGGGATGTGTTATTTTTTTTTAAGTACGGTACAACAATCTACATTTATTCAAATATAGTTAAGTCATCTTTTTCTGGAACATCATCGTAACTCTCCAAACCCCGAATTCCATCCTGAATTTCTTGCGACTCTATTTCCTTTAGAACCATTGGCCCCAATCTCTCATGTCGAGCAATAGAGCTCTCATGGGGCAGATGAGAAGGGCTGCTGTCTTCTTTACCGCTCTGCGAGGAAATGCATGGGTTGTGCAGATACGCTGCGTAGCCACGCTCATCACTAGGTCTTATTTTCGGGGTAGGGCTTATATTGCGCAAATGCTTAGAAATCCTGCTAGGGCTTATTTTATGGGTAGGTCTTATTTTCGGGAAAACACAGTATTTCTTAGCACTGCTCTAAACATCTAGCACCTATGATCAGATACGAGGTCCCTGATCCCAAAGCATTTATTCCCTGCCTTCCCTCCATGCAATGCACCCCTCATGCTTGTCCTATTAGGAGGGTGGTCGGCAGGGAGTCAGGTCTCTACATGCTGAGTTTAACTAAGTGAAAGATTATCCCAAGTAATGCTTTGCTCGATACTGACAGAGGAGATTATGTAATAGCATACTGACTTGAGAAGTTGAGCAAAGCATGCCCTGGGAATTAATGATTGGGATAAGATCTAAAGGAAAAGCTAGAGTAAATTAGACAATAAGCCAAGGGAATGTTTCAAGTAGAGAGAAGAGTGTATACAAAGACAGGAAGAAACAAAAAGGTCAGAAATAAATCTAGTGTGGCTGGATCACCAAGATGGTGCAACATGAGTCTGGAAAGATACACAGGACCATATTACCCAGGGCCCAGTGCCCATTTGAATCAATGTATCCTTGTTTGTGTGTGTGGGAGGAGTGGAGAAAACCAATACCAACTTTTGCCTCTGAAAACATCTCTTTGGGGAGAGTGAAAAGAGAAATACAATGAAAGAGGAAAACCAGTTAGAAGACAAGGATAGCATTCCAGGTGAAAGGAAACGGTGGCTGGGACTAGGATGGTGACAGTGACAGAGAGGCAAGTGGGTAGTGTCTAGAGAGTCCAAATCAACAGTACTTGGTAATGTGGAGGGAGAGGGAAGTGTGAGAGGGAAGTGTCCAGAAAGGGTACCTATGCTTCTTACTTGCATAAAAGATGGTGGTTCCACCCACTGAAGTAGAGAGCTCTAGAGGAGGATGCAGGAGGCAGGGAGAGTTTGACTCTGCAGGTGCTCTATATGCAGTGATTTGAAGTATCTAAGTGAAGTTGTCAAGTATCTGAAGCTCATACGGGAGTTCTGAAACGAGAATGTATAATACATTTATGCATCCTCTGCATCAAAGAGGTTGTCCTGGGGTTTGGCTTTCTTTTCAACATGCTCCTCCTTTACCCTTTCGAAGTGAACATTCTGCCCTTTGATAGAGAAAATTGTAGGGAAATAAAAGTTTGAGAGTTTGGTATTTATCCTTCTCCTCCCTCCTCCCCACTGCTCCTCCTCATCTTCATCTGTTCACATTGTGCCATCTGGAACAAGCCTTGGGACTTTCCTTGTTCTTCTATTTGTTCCAAGCCATCTCTTGTAAAAGGCTTTTTTTTGTTACTGTCCATGACTTTTTTTTTTACATTCATGAACCTCATTTCATTCTGGGCTTTAGCTCTCTTGGTGCACTTCGCATGGATGGTCATGGCTTACCTGTAATCTCCCTTGAGATTGAACTTGAGTCTGAACTCAGGTTTACAACAAGTTTTGTTCATTTGAACACTTCTGAACCCTCATTGTGCAATTCCTTTGGTTTCTTTACAGGCTCTCTTCTTCTCTTCTCATCTGGACTATTTCATATAATTTTTGCTGTAATTAAGTTTTGTGATCCTACCTTCCCTTTTGAGTCAGTCACCTGCCCTTACGTGTCATCTGATCAGAAACTCTCCCCCTCCTCATTCTCCTCCTTCTTTCCCTTCTTCTTCCTTCTCCTTCCTCCCCTTCCCCTTTATTCTCTTCTTCCTCTTCTTCCTCTTTCTCTTTTTTCTCTTGCTCCCACTTTTGCTGATTTGGGGGTTTTTTTAATTGAAAACTAACCACAATAAGATATCAGCATGGTGCTTTAGGTATGCCTACAGCTGTCCAGTCCTCAAGAGCATCCCACATTAGGGTCATTCTTTCTTTTCCACCATCTCTCCCCATCTGCCTTTTATAGAATTTATTATACATAACTAATTCATATAAGTATATTACAATGTTTCTATGACAAATTAATTTTATAACTATTATATAATTATTATATTATCTTTTTTCCAGAAAACACAACTTATTTTATTACACCAATGTAATCCTGATGCCAAAACAAGGCAAAGATATTACAAGAAAAGAAATTTACTAACCCATCTCCCTCATGAAATAGACATACAAGCCCTTAACAAATTGAATCCATCAATATATAAAAAGCATAATACATCATGAGCAAGTGAATTTTATCCTAGGGATACAAAGTTGATTTAACATTCACAAATCAATGTAATTCACTACGGTAGACTAAAGTTTTTATTGAAATATCATTCACCCATTTAAAATGTACAACTCAATGGTTTTAATATACTCACAGAGTTGTGCAACCAGCACCCACATCTAAGCTAAAAACATTTACATCACCCTGATAAGAAACCCTGTACCCATTAAGCAGTCACTTCCCAATACTCTCACCCCAGGCCCAAGGCAACCACTAATCTACTTTCTGTCTCTGTAGATTCTGCCTATTCTGGACATTTCATATAGATATGAAAAGTTTGCCAATATGTAATCTTTTGTGAGTGGCTTATTTCAATTAGCATACTGTTTTCAAGATGCATCCATGTTATAGTTTGCATCAATACCTTATTTCTTTTTAATGCCAAATAATATTCCATTATATGGACATACTATATTTTTTAAGCTATTCATTAATTGATGGATGTTGGTATTGTTTCCACTTTTAGGCTGTTGTGAGTAAGGGTGCTATGAACATTTGTGTACAAGTTCTTGTATAGATGCTTGTTTTCATTTCACCTGGTATTTGCCTCAGGGTGTAATCATTGGGTCATCTGGTAACACTACGCTTAACATTTTGAGACAATCCAATCATTTAATTATGCCTTTTTTATCATTTCTTATCAAATGCAGCCATGGTCTTATTAATTCAGGAGAGGAGAGTTTCGGGGCCTGGTTTTGCATGGTGACAAAGATAAGAAAATTTAAAAGTCTTTTCTCTAAACTAAAATTGTTTTTCCCAGTCACATGGTTCTTGTCCATTGATCACCTAGAACTGACCTTGCTGATTGTGGCTGCAGAGTCCACTTGGTAAAGCTGGATTTTAATAAATGCTGCCCACTCAGATTTTATGAAGTAAAGCACCTGGAAAGGAAGCTGCAGCAAGCCCCAACTAGAAATGAGACACACACACACACAAACACTTTAAACAAATTTTTCTGGGATGTTTCTCTTTGGAAGTCAATATTTTTAAAAAATGAAAAGTATTTGCCAAGAGGTTTCTAAAACATGTTTAATTCTTTTTAAGAAAAAAAGTTAATAAATTATTGAGAAATACTATTGGTTTTTTTTTTCTAGATCCCTGAAGCCTCTGTTTGTTAGCTATCTGAATGTTGTGTCCAGTTTGTGTGTGTGTGTGTGTGTGTGTGTGTGCTCACACTTCAACTTTGTAAAATGCATTTGTCTTTCCATCACTAGTCAGACGGTCAGGTATTTTTTTTAACAAGTTGCAGAGATCACTCCCCCACGTGGACTTCTCCTTGACAGAACTTGCGTTACCCCCTTATGTGCTGCAAAGTGAATCACCAGCCCAAGAATCCCCTGAGACCATGAGAGAGAGCAATGGAATTTTGCTGGGGCAGTGAGGGTGCAGGACACTACAACCACAACCACTACGCACAGTTGCACTGGCTTAAAAATCTGCATTCAGTATTCACTTAAGTGTCATTCTTCAGTTATAAGATTTGATTTCATTAAGTATTTTCATATGAATGAAAATGTAAAGTTGCAAGTCTTGAGTTGTGAGCCCTGGCCAATCACTGTCCCCCCACCCCCAAGCCCTGTGTTTACTGCCTCACTCAACCACTTTGCCTCGGCAAATCATAGGGAGAAGCTAAATGCTCTCAGCTGCACTACACCAAATCAAAGCTGAGATGAATAATGAACTTAATTTTTCATAAAGACCTTCTGTTTGGCATTCCGGCTAATAAGGTAAGCTAATAGCAATTGTAGTCTATGGAAAGGAAAAGAAATAGGTTTTTTGTGTGTGTGCTTGATTTCTGTGCTAATTCATCATTTTTCTTGCTGAAGTTAATTTCATGTTTCGTGATGTCTATAAATTTGAGATGAACAATTGTATAAAGAGTACCCCCGCTATACCCTCTTCCTCTGATTCAGTTGCTTTTGGTACTTGCTGGGCTAAGGGAGAAATCCAGCCTTCTAGTTAGAATGAAATCTGTATATTAATATTTTTGTCATCCATAGTGCAGAGTGAATTTAAACAGCAGAATATTTAGAGGCAGCAAAGACAGGCTAAATTCTTTAAGTACTGATTATTGAATATATTTAGCATGATATAGTGTAAACTGATGTTGAATTTGCTCTAAAGAAAGCAGAATACATACATCATGTTGGTTTCTGAATCATTTCATTTCTAAGTACATGTTATTCTAGAGAAAGTAGCAATTTTCAATTGCTAAAATTATTCCACAGCTTCGGTTTAGGTGTGTTTTATTTTGTAAGATTGGATTTTTAAAATAGCAGCATACTGGTAGTGTGAATTTTTGTTATTACTTTTTTGATTTACCATGGCTGCAAAGATTTCTGGTTCATGTGGAAAATGTACTTGTCCCCTGTCCCCTGTTCATGGAATTAGAAACCATCAGATTTCTCTGGGAATGTTATTGCTACGTTGGCTACTATATCTCAAAAACAAGAAGTGATGAGACAATTGCTAGAATGGCTTTGCTTTTTGTAATACAGCTTTTTGGTGTTTAACATGGATATTTTTATTTTAGTCAGATTGTAGCTCAAATCCCTGAAACTAGCAAAGGCTTAGCAAGATTGGAAAGAAAATATAATCTTTTCTTTTCTAAAAGAATGACAAAAATGGAAAATATAATTAAGATTTATGTTTTCAGGCATTCTGAGCTAGCTGTCGTGTCACCTGAAAATCAGAGACTCTATACTCTCAAAGTAGGTGACCTCAAAAGATATTTCAGAAGGTCTATTCAAAAACAGCCAAAGTATGTGGGAAATTTTGGAGAAATGAGGAGAAAATGTTCTTCCTATTCTCACTGTCTCGTCTTCATATTCTGTTTTTGTGCAAGAGAAATGGGCTGTGGGCACCGGGTATTTTTGTTTCATGGAAGTCTTTAAACATCACAATCAGACTTTTATAGATAAGAACTTTTATTTCCTCCCTTTAAATTGTTCACAATGTCTGTTTTTCCTAGAAGTAAGAACGTGATGTTAAGGGTTTGAGCACAAGTATTTAGCTAGTACTAATGACTGACTTCCACCTGCAATATCATCTAGAGTTCACCTAAAAATTTAGACATTTCTCTTGAAATGCCTCTAATTCCAGTAAACCTTCATGAAGCAGGAGTGTGGCATTTTAGTCTACCAAAATTAATTTTTAAGAATAAGACAGACATATGTTACCTGCTCATACTTCAAGGTTTTAGAATACATTCAGTTTTGCAGCTATTCTCTGTTTGTGGAATTATGTTGGAAGCTCAAATGTGGGTGGTTGTGTTGGATTTGAAAGGTGCTCATTTTATTTTCCTCTTTTCCCCCTTTCCCTCTCACACCTCATCACTCCAGACCATCCTTGGCTGAACCCCATGCACTTTTTTGCATATTTCAGTCTACTATTTTCCCCATTTCCTTTCTCCCCAGTATCACAAATCCAGAACCTATGGGTTGCCCTATGTTCGTTTTAAATCTGGCAGAAACAACCCAGAAGACAAACGTTTGTTGTTGTCTTCTATTTCCTGCCATTTGTACAATAAGAAGACTTTTATACCAGTATGACTTTTGAATCCATGACTGCCACCTCAAACCAGCTTGATGATGAAAGTGTGCAAGGCTCTTTGGCCAGCATCTTTTTTAATGATCTTTTTTGTCTACAGGGGTCAACCCATGCATGCTCTGAGATGAGATGCAAAGTTGTTAGTCCTTTAAGGTATTCTCAGCAATGCCAAATGCTAGGCACATGTTATTTACAAACCCACACACTAACTCTCTGTGTTAGTTGAATAATGGAGCCAATCTAGAGAAAGCAGCATCCCCACCTTCCCTACACACACACACACACACACACACACACACACACGGTAAAGACAATGAGCAGCCACCACCTGAGGACAGTGGTGGCAGGGGCAGCAGCATTGGTGCAGATGCCTTCCTTCCATCGTAAGAAGTTCTTGGCACCATGGCAGGGAGACCTGACAGAAGGCAGCAAACAGATTTGTTCCCAAATATATGTGAAGGCCATTCTTGTGAACAAGCAGAATTAACTGGAGGAGGGAGGAACAAAGATGAGACAGCACTAAAATATCACTGGACTTGGTTACTACCATTAATCTGACCTCATTTATGCTCACAGGCTGGGGGACCCACGGATATCTAGGTTACAAAAATAAAGGCATGACACAAAACCTGAAACAGCATTCAGTGTCCCCCAGGAGCATCCTTACTCTGAGTGTCCTACTCCTGTAAAGCGCACCGCTATTTACCATTTTTTTCAGCCCACTATCCACTTTTTTCAAACCCAGAAATACAAGGGACAATCTTGATACTTCCCTCTACCTCACCCTTGTATCACTTCTCCAAGGCAGACTCATGAAAGTTGAACTAATGAATGAGTGGGAAAACTACCAACTCCTATAAATCTTATTTCTGTCCATGTCTCTTGGTTCCCTCTGTCACTACCCCAGTTAAATTTCCATCGTTCCTCACGTAGATTGTTGTAAATACCTCCTAATGGTCTTCCTGCCTGTAGTTTTCCTCAACCCAGTCCATTCTGCACACTGTAGTCTAAATGATCTTTCTGAAATACAGATAGAATCACTAAATTTTCTGCTTAAAAATCCTTCAATGGCTCCTCTATGCCCTTGGGTAAAGTTTAAACTCCTTAACTTGATGTACAGGGTGTGATGTCATTGGGGCCTTTGTCCTTCACAGCCTCATTTCCTAACACTCCCTCTGTGCCCCCTGCGTTCAGACACACCGATCTACTCTTCCCTTTCTCATGAGTGCCATGTCCTCTTCCCCAGGGCCTTCGCATGGCTGCTTCCTCTTTTGTCTCTTCTACCCATCCACCCCAAACTCCTCTCTTCCCTACTCAACCCCTCTCAACCTTCTAGTCTCATCGAAGATGACACTTCCTTTAGTTGGGTACCCTGTCCGAGTATGTTCTCATGGCATTCATTATTTCCTTATTGTGCTCCCTCTGTTGTGTGTAGGATTGCCTGTTTACTTGTTTGACTCTGCCACTGGCCTGTCAGTTCCATGAAAGTAGATGTCTGGTCTCTTATTCATAGTTGGGGTCCATGAAGCAGCACAGTGCCCGGCACAGAGTCAGTCCTGTCCAAATGCATGAGTAGCCAGTGGGCCCCTTACCAAGCTTGATTACCTTTTGTCTTGATGAAGTTGCAGAAACTGAAGGAAATGATTCTTTATGTAACTTATTCCTGCAAAATACTGTGATAAGATGGTTTACATAAATCCTTTAATCTTCATCTTCTTATTCTCATTTTGTAAGTGAAAGAACTGAGGCTTGAGTTGCCATGAGAGACATTGATACTACGAGATGGGCCCCTAGGTCAGTTTGATTCCAGAGGGCAGCTCTTTCTACTCCCCCCAAAAGGCCCACTTCCCCATTAGAATAAGAGAAGAAAAATTCTTAAAAATGTATAGTGATCGTTTTAAAAATTCTTAGTTTTTCACTTCCTCCCATTTGTTTCTGACTTCTAAAAGACTGCCTTGAGTGTGTTTTCCCCTCATTGTTAATCTGAAAGTACTTTTTTTGTGTGTGCTGTCTTCTTTATTCTCGAGCTTTCTTCTACAAGCTCTGTGTCTACAGGAGTTTCAGCCTTGCTTGCTTTCTCTACAGTGAAAGTAGCCGGGCCTTATATTTCTGCTACATTTCCATTGTCCTTTTCCATAGGGATTATTTCCCTGGTCCTGCACCAGGATTACTCTTTCCATAGCACTTTTTCCTGAACTCAGTTGGTCCTTAGTGTCCTCCAGTCTTAGCCTGGCGTCAGACTACTTGGGAGGCTTCCACGGGTCTTTCATCAGGGAAGCAAATTGCTTCTTGTTACCACTGAACCACTTAATTAACTGTTCTCTATGGAAGAAATATCTAGATGTACAGCCAGAGAAAGGACATGTACAATTTCTGGGAGATTTCCCATTTTGTGTTGACCATGACAGTTTTTTGGGTTCTTTGATCCAAAGCAGCACACAGATACGCACAGTTAACCACAAAATGTGAGAGACGAAAACACTCTGTGAATGAGTAGAAGCTCTCAAGTTGGTCAGACCTAGGTTTGAGGCCTCCTTCTACCATTTCTCTATCTGTATGACTGGACCAAATTACTCAACTTCTCTGTGCCTCAGTTCTTTCATCTGTAAAATGGAGATAATAATGGTGCCTGTCTCAACAAATGATTCCTGGCACTGAGTAAGCAATCTATGAATGACGGTGATAGTGTGAGTAGTTGTATGTAGTGGAATAGGGCTCCAAATGTGGCCACGCTCTAATCCCAGAACACTGTGAATGTTCTCTTACATGGCAAATGTGACTTTGCACATGTGATTACATTAAGGATCTTGAGATGGGAGATTATCTTGGATTTTCTAGGTGGGTCCTCAATGTAACCACAGGTGTTCATTTAACAGGGAGGGAGAGGAAGACTTTTCCACAGAAGGCCACGTGGTCAAGGAAACAGAGAGATTTGAAGGTACTTGGCTCCTGGTTTTGAAGATGAAGGAAGTGCCATGAGCCAATAAATGCAGCTCTAGAAAAGGGGTAGAAAAGGCAAAGATATGGATTCTCCCCTCCAACCTTGAGGGAACTCAGTCCTGCTGGTACTTTGGTTTCAACTCATTGAATCTATTTTTGGACTGCTGGCCTCCACAACTCTAAGAGATTAAATATGAGTTGTTTTTAAGCCACTGAGCTGGTGGTAATTTGATACAGCAGCCAAAGGAAGCTAGTACAATGGTGATATTTTGGGAACTGAAAGATGATTCCAAATGAGCTGATAAAGAGAAATAAAATGTTAATATAAGAGAGATGATACTGCAGAGGCTGACAATTGGGGTGGAGAGGCCCTCTGAGTGTGAAATGCATGCCTGAATGTGAGGTTGAAGTATTGCAGTACCTGGGCTAGAGGAAGTCCAGAAAGAGAAGGTCGATGGATGGAAGCCACTTGCCGGGCTTTTAGACATGAACAGAAGTGAGGTCTCGTGGAGAAGGGAGATGGTAAACGGTGACTGAGGGTGAGATGTGACAGGTAGGGTGGCTGAGCAGATGGTGGAATGTCCTGTTCGTAAGAAAGTGATGAGTTCACAGGAAAGGCTGGTTTGGGGAATTTCCCTGGGCAGCCAGGTGAGTCTTAAAAAAGAGGCCCTGTGTCTCCGAAACAAAAATGCCATTTTCTGTTGTTCTCAGTACCGTAATAGCAATAGAAAAAGACAGTCCAAGAAAAGAAATCCTGAAAAAGACCTCCTGGGTCCTGAAACCAAGCCAAGACTATTAGCACAAGACTGAGTACCTTCCACATAACCTATTTCTAGCAGTACCCTGAGAGCCCGTGGGGCCAAAGCGAAGTCTGTTTTGTTGGAACTCTCCATGTGCTGTGTGTGATTGGGTGTTTGCCGCAGCACACACTGTGCCTTTCACATGCCCATGCTGTTTCCACTCCCGTCCTGCCCTCTTCCCCTCCCTCTGCCCAGGTGGCAACGTCTTGCCCATTGTTCACGTCTCAAGTCAAGCGTGCCCTCCCCAAGCTCGCTCTCCTGCTCCTGCTGTCTACATATGGGTTTCCTAGCAATTTCCACACTTTGCTGTAACCACACTTGAGAGCTTGTTGCTCCCTCCCTCCAGTAATTCTACCTCTCCCCTCAATAGACAGAAAGATCCCTAGGGACAGATATAAGTCTGTTAATTCTTGTGTCTTCTGCCCCCACAGTGCTTGGCATACAGGAGGCACTCAATAAATGTGAACAAATGGATGAATGAATTGATTCATTAATTGTATCCTGTGGGCAAAGTTATCATAAGACAAAGAAAATAACTAAGTTCATGAATCCCAGGGTCAGTGTCTAAAGAAAATAAATCCTTCCACCCTAACCTCTCAAAAGCAAGAAATTATAAAAGAAAGTAATAGCAGGATTACTTCATGCACGGACCCCATATTAATTTCATTATCGTGCATTTTATACTTCAAACTACTAATCAACATCTGAGCTAGAATTTAAAAACAAGTTTTCTTTACTCCTCGATCTAATTTGCCATTGCTTTTATGATATAATTTTTCTTTATCAAAGCAAGCTATAAAAGGAGAATAACAAAATACTGTGTTAAATGCACACTAATTTATTTTATATTTATATTTATATTTTATTGTATTAATACAATAAAACCCCAGGTTGGTTTTTGCCTGGTGTATTGTACATTTAAGGAAAATTTTTTAAGATTAACAGTTTTTTCTCAGAAAAGGTAAAAATTTGTTATGTTCGATGAAAAATGTATAGATGGATGCAATAATTATCTTTTTATTACAAAAATAAATAGAGCAGTAGTAAGATATATCATGTTCACATTTGGAATATAAATTATCTTAGATGAATTAAATAGATTACTAATAAGTTATCAAGGGATTAAATATCTACAGCATCTACCCACAAAAAGCAAACAACTCAAAAGGCCCACTTGGATATATCCAAGTGTCAGTAACAAATTATAAACTGTTTTATCCTAATTGTACATCCATTTGAAGTATTTCGTAAATTTAAAATTGCATAGCTAACAATCTGGCTCGACCAGGTTACCCATTACTGTGAGCACAAAAAAAATGCAGTTGTCTACCAAATAGAGTACTTGCAGGGGAAAGTGAAATCCCAAGCTCTATCACACATCAAACTGTAGTTTTGAGTACTTCCTGTGTGTGCAAAGCACAATGTCAGGCACTGAAGGTGACACAAATATGTGCACCAACCATTCCCAGTTACTGAGTGCTTTACAGTTACTAAGAATTTCTAGTAATATTTGTTCATAAACCATACAATGGGATGAGGCAGGAAAAAATACCTATGGGGTATAATGTACACTACTCGGGTCACGGGTACACCAAAAGCCCAGACTCCACCACTACACCCTATATACATGTCATGGAATTCAACTTGTACCCCCTAAATCTATTAAAATTTTTTAAAAAGAAGAAAAAGAGAAGATTCTGTTACTAATGGTTTACTGTTAGTAATAGAATATTTTTGGAACGAGTGCACTTAAATCAATGAGCATAAAAGAAGTTAGAAAAAAAAGAAAATATTTCCTAACCACTGTAACCACTGAAAGAACCTGGCTAGCATGATTAAAACTGTTGAGTTGCTAAAAAAAAAAGTTTCCTTGAAAAAAGAACTATTCGCATTTTAATATATCCTTACCTCAGGTAGGCTAGTTACCTTTTTACTAGCTTTGAATACTCTGTAATCGAGTCCTGTATATGTGGTAAAGGAATAATCTTGTTGGGCTAAAACACCAGGAAAACTCAGTTCTTTAACCCACTAACGGAAGCTCTCCTTCTACCACAGATGGTTGGCTATCATTTTAAAATTGTTTCTGCCTTCTATTTCTCTCTTCTCCCCATTGTTTTAATTCTGTGGCTCCATCCCAACCTACATTATTTTTAAATTATTAATAAATTAGAGATCATCAACTGGTAATATACTGGTTCAAAAAAATTGCCTCTTTTCCAAACTACCATGGGATCTAGAGAGAGAAAAAGATATGTAGTACTTGCATTTACCACTGTCCGTAACTTTTACAATCTGGGGTATTTTGCTGTCTCAAAATGAAATTATCAATTATGTCAAATGTTTTTTAAAATTCAATATTTTTAAAATGTTTGTTTATTAAAAAGTATACATTTTTACATTGTTCTTAATACATTGTATTAAGTGTAAGATCAACAATGTCCATTGCTTACCAAAATTAATGTATTCACACCTGAGTCTAAAACCACATACAAATAGAGCGGGGAAGAGTTATAAGAGGGAAATATGCCTAATATCACCTCATTTCTAAATGCTTTAGTTTTATAGAAAAAGAAATAAACTCTAAGTTATTGAGGAGAGAGAGCTAATTCATTATAATGGAGGTTTAAACATAAAAAAAAAAAGAAGAAAGTAACATATGCTTGGATTTCAAAATCTTGTTACATCATGACACCCAAAATTGGAAGGAAGATGGAAAACACATCTTGAAAGACTATTTCTCAGGCCTGGCTCCACCTCACGAAATTCCTGTGCCATTTTATTAACAAACTTTTTTGCATGTAGCAGTTGGATCTAATGAGAGGCTAAATCTTGGCTTTGTGGTAGAAATTGATTTCTTTTTTCCCTCATTCTGAGTTCTCCTGTAGTCAGCCCCAGCGCCTGGGAGGCTGCTTCATTGTTCACCATTAGCATTTATCACAAAATGCCACAGGGTGCTCCGAACTATACTATGATATTCAAAAGAAAACACAAAATCTGCTCTTAGGAGGAGACCCAGACCATTAAAAGCATTGGCAGGTTCTAAGAAAAGAAAACTACCGTCGTGATGAAATAATGTGTCCCGGTAGGAGGGCCACTTGGGCTACCTGTGAAAGGTGGATTCTGAGGGGCCTTGGGAAATGTATGGCTGAGAACTCTTTCTCCCTCTTACCCTGACCACCCACGGTGATGGCTTCAGGTCAGCAGGCGACCTCCAAGCAGGCGCAGGTGGCAAGCCTGACGAAGAACAAGCCTGGCATTCAAGTCACATACCAGGAGGGGGAAGAGTGCAGGTCCTTCTCAGCAGGCAGATTCCATTCACCTGCATTCTGTGTGTGTGTGACGGCATTCAGGGTCAGGAGGACACTTGACAAAGGAAAAAAAAAGAAACGAATCCTATTGCCTTTGATGGGTACTCAGGGAAAACTCCTACAAACTTCTTACACACTGAAGATTAAAATGTTGCATAGCGATGACATACACCCGTACCCGCACACAGACCTCATTTCCTCTTTCATATTACCCAATAAATGCAATTTCCTTCGAAAGTGTATTTTTTTTAATAAATAAGAGCAGTAAGATCCTAAGATAGGTGTTTTATTCTGGGTGGGAAAGTGGTGCATTTGGTTTCATTTCCTCCTGCTATCATATCCTTTGCCATCAGCAATGCCACCAAGATTGGAACCCTGATTTTAATATTTCATACTTTAATTGACTGTGGTTCTCAGTTTGCAATTTCGAGTGACAGTATATTTTCAGCTCAACCTATTTTAATTCTTATCCTAGACTCTGTGGAATTGTATGACAGCAGGTTTAAGGCTAATATTAACCATTTCTTATTTTTGGCAGGTTGGCATAAACATTGTTAAATAGGTCTATAGAGTGAAGTGAAATATACTCAACATCTTTATGTGCATTCTTGTAATGACAATGCCTATATCATAGCACTCAATAAATAGTTGATGAAAAATGATGGGAGAAACTACATAATCAGGAAGGTGAAGGAAGAGAAAAATAATCTTCATATGCAATTATTAGAAACTCTTTCCAACCATGCTTAGGTTTCCATTAAATTTATTATAGTCACCAAATAGTAAAACTCGGGTGTGATGCCCTTACACATGCAATGATTGTGATTGGTTCCAAAAGAGCTGTAGTTTATATGTTTAGAAAGGAGAATATTTTCTATGAAGCCCCCATTCTGTAAAAACTTGCCATTCTTACATAATGTAAATGGTAGATGTGGCATTAGAGTTCTGCTTCTTTCTCCAAAGGATATTTTTTAAAAGCACCCACAAATGTCATCTCCTCTATTTTTAAGCAGAGTGCTGCTGGATAAACAGCTGAATCGTGTAAACCCAATGGGAAAATTCAAAGTTTAAATAAGCTATTTTGTCTTATTGAAAATAAGTGGTATGGACTGACACAGAACATATGGGCTTGTGCATACAATTACATGTAAATTTTCTTAACTTTGAATATAAAATTCTAGCCGAAGCTGAAGAAATAGGAAAGCAAAATATAATCTGTGATGATGATTCTGTGAAGGTCTAATTTCTGATTCTCCAGCCCAGCTTTCATCAATTTCCAGTTAAAACCTGTTCCTTCGGTTTTCTTTGCACGTAATAGTTGTATCTTTAGATTGAGGGAATGGAAAAACAGCACAAATTCTAAAAAACAGATGTACAGTGGTTGTAGGTTTAGAGCTTTTCCACAGAATTCATTTTAAAATAAAAGTTATATATGTTAATTGTGAAAAAATCAAAGAGTACAGAATGATATTGAGTTAAAAGTAAAAGCCCCCGGCCCCCGTGTCACATTCCTACTTCCCAAAGACAACTACCACTGTTCACATTTTAATATTTTCCTTCTGATATTTTCTACCTATATTCAGACATACATATATGTGCATATGTGAATGTGTACATTTATCTATGTACATATACATAGATGTGTATTTATGTATATACATTTTCTTTCTTCTTTTTAACAAACTGATGTCATAGTATAAATACTGTTCAGCCCTTGGCCCTTTTTTCTTAATAATATATATTGGCCATCTGTCCACATCAGCACATAAAGATCCATCTCATTCTTTTTAATAGCTATAAACTGCTTCATTATATGAGAGTGTTTATTCATTTTGCAAATGTTTAATGCTCATCTACCATGTGCTGAGCACGCTTCCAGACACTGGGAACACAGGATTGAGTCAAATCCCTGCCCTCATGAAGACCACATTCTACTATATTAACATCACGTATTAAAGAATTAGTGTATTAGCAATACATATTGAGCAATATTACTCACTGTCACGTTTTTTGCTTTTACAAATAATACTGTGATGAATCATCTAGTAAATAAATTTTTATACCAATTTATGAGTTGGATAAATTGCAGACATTATTTTTACTTATTCAGCCTTTCGGTCACTGTTTTGTTTATATTATCAACTTCTTTAGAAATGGATTGTGAGCTTTTCATTGCTAATTAAATAATGCAATATTAGAATATTTACACTGAGATAATAAATCTTTTGTAAGTCAGCAGCTTCAAGTATCTTAATAAAGGTATTAAAGTTTTATCTGAATTGAATCCTCCTAGATTAATCTGTGATCATGCTCCTCGAGGGAATCAGGTCAGAAGTGTCAGTTTCCCTCTACTTTTATTGATCACACGTGCTAGAACTTCTGATGTGAATATTTCATGATGCCCAAGTGCTTCTCAGACAAAACTTTTATCTCCTTTTGGTTTCTGTGTAATATAAGAGAAAAAGAAAAGGTGTTTAGTAAATCAAAACAAAACAAGTGTATCAGAAAGTTCTAGAAAATTATGCCTCCAACATAATTGGGCCCAACAAAACCAATTATTATTTATGAGGTTCTCCTTCAGGAAGACTTTGAGCTTCTCCTGCCTCTATGCCTCATGTATTTGTTACAACTGAAACCAGGTCAAAATTTACATCTAGGCGCAGACTCAAATGGAAGAAGAGAAGATGCTAGACAAGTGGATCAGGGAGAAAAGGGGTCTCATGCCCTCTGCCTCAGGGATTGGGGTGCACATGATGCTGCCTCCCACTTCCCACCCCCTCATACCTCATAATGGCCTTCTTCCCAGTCCCCCGCCCGTCCTTCACATATTTTCCGTGTTTCAGACTTCTTCTAGTAATATCAAGAACACTGGCTGTTTGGGGCAAAAAGTAGGAAGCCACATAAATTATTTTGTTTTGATTTAGAAAATATCCCCTCCTAAAGAAAAAAAAAGTTCTCTGTGGCCATTCCAACACAAAACAAATTCTTTTTCCTGGATGTTTCTTTGTCTACATCTGCCACAAGGAAAAGAAAATAATTCCTTTTGTCAACTGGAATATCATACATGGACCTTAATTTAACGCTTTTCTATTAATTCAGAAATGTTTACTCTAAACAAACAATTGCGAACTGGAGTAGGTGGTTAAGTGCTCGCTCTTCCAGCTGCAGTGAGCACGTGCAAACCGGCATTGTCACCAGGAGGAGGCATGAATATCTGAAGAGCCCTCATCAGGTCAGCTTCCCTCATTACCAAAAAGGTAAAGAAAGAAAATGACAAAAGAAACCCTTTTTTCAAATGAAATATATCTGCACTGTTACTATCCGTGGGTAGTTCAGAACTTTCCTAATAGGAAAAGCATCATTGTTGAATATGAAGTAGGCTTATGTTTTCGTGTGTGAGAGAGAATACTGAAGACTTCCAATCTGCCAGCCAATATTTGGAGACAGAAGAAATAATGGAGTGTTGCATCCTGTTAGCAAAGGTGCTGGTTACTTCTACATCCAGAGATAATCATCTATTATCCTGAATAAGCCATTCTTCCTTCATTACAGTCTTTACCATGAAAATGTTTGCATGGACTAAGTTCATGGCATAAAATGCAAGACATGTACACATACTTATTTTTACAGACCAGTGCCGCTTACATGTCTCTATTACTACGTTTCATTTGCACCCATACTTGGAGTGAAACAAACACTGGCACAGGCTTGACACAAAATATTAAGTTCCTACAGACTGGATTTTGTTATGGTTCTTCCCTTCTATACATAGTAGCCACTCTTCCATTTTTGTCTTCTACATATCCATATAGGGAGATCAGAACCTTTTCACGCAAATTGTTGAAAAGTATTTGTATAGATTGATGGACTTTTTTTTTACTTTGTAGAGTTCAGTGATTAGATAACTAGTTGGAGTGTGATGAAGTGAAAATTGCACCGACCCAAAAGGAGAGCTGAATTCTAACCCAATTCTGCCACTTATTAGCCATATAAATTGTAATTTACATTCTAGGTGTCAGTTTCTTCATTTGAAAATAAGGAGGCTGACATTTACTAAAGTATGATATGAATAGATGTTCATGTGAGGAAAAGGAGTTGAATTTGATAAACTGAGTAATACATTCAGGTTTCTGTATTGGCAGAGATGCTGGAATCTTTAAGATTCCAATATGAATGGCAACTCTCTAAGACAGCAATACGATATAGAGCATCTCCCAAACCATCTTGGAACTCTCTTCTACAAAGCGTTTTGAAGGATTGGTGAGCCATGAAATGTGCTTTGGAATATACTGGGTGAGATTACAGTTTTAGGATTCTGTTTGACTGGTCCTGCCACGATCTGGTGATGGGGCTGTCTGGGCCTGGTGGACTTCAGTCCACTTGCTATAGGATGTGGTTGTGGTTCCCTGAAGATCTCCACAGAAACATCCAACTGCAGCTTCCTGCATGCCAACAGAACCTCTCTTCCGGATGCTGGGTCCCCCACCCCGCTACATGCACAGACACACCAGCACCTGCATGCACACGGGCATGTTCTCCTGAGATCCATCCTACTTGCCCACATCTAATGCCAGGTTTCTTTCCTGTCATTGGTAGAGGAAAATCTAGGACTAAAGGTTCCCACACTTTACTTCTGAGTTGGAAAAAACCAGGTATACCCCAGGTGATGTAATTAAAGATTTCATGAGCACTTTTATTTTATTTCATTTGATTCGATTTGATACTCTGCTTAGAACTGGGCTTATAGGAATGAATAATAGTCTCTACCAGATAAATGACATCATCTTTCCTTTCAAGGTGCTTACAGATTGATGAGTGAGACAGATTTGTAAACAAATGGGTTTAAAACAACGTAATAAGTGTTCCATGAGCAGTATATTCAGGTTGTTAGAGTAAATCTTGATTTTAAAAGGTTGGCTCTATATTTGTTTTATTAAGGCAAGGCATTATGGGATTCTTGGTCTTTTCGGGTATAAAAGGGCTTAAATACAAGATTGGTCTCTAGAATTCCTGTTTATTTCATGTGGTGTGATGCTTCAGGTGACTATAGATTTTCCTGTTTCTTTGGCAACAAAGAAATAAAAATTCCACGAATGACTCCTTTGCTCTTAAAAAATTGTCAATGAAACTGATGAGCCAGGCACCCTGCTAGGCACTGTGTACAAAACCGGTACAACAGAGTTCACTCTGCTAAGAGGGCTTTTGTGGGTCTCCTGAGCCTGAGGAATCTCCTGAGTTAGGAATTGGTATTTACATATAGATCTTTGAGCCAAACTGTAACTCCTCAGAAGATGAACAGAGCACATACAGCTCTCAGCTAAAGAGAACTGAATATCAATGAGCCCCACAGTGGCCCTGTCTGCCCTGCCGTTTTCCTCCCACCACCCAGAGCTGCCACCCAGCTCCCACCTGGGATGGGTCATTCTGTGTGGCCATCTGGAGGGAGTGCCCAGTTATTCAATCAAACCCTAATCTAGCTATGGCAGTGAAGGAATTTTATAGCTGTGGTTAAGATCTACAATTAGTTGACATTACATGAAGGAGATCACCCTCAATACTGTTGGTGGGCCCCTTGCAATCCCTTAAAAGGCCTTAAGAGCAAAACCAAGGTTTTCCTGAGAAGATTCTGTCCTAAGCCTGCAGCATCAGCTCCTGCCTGAGTCTCTGGCCTGCCAGCCTACCTGACAGGTTTCAGACTTGTCACCCCCCATGGTCATGTCAGCCAGTTTCTCGAAAGAAATCTGCTTTTTCTGTCTTGAGAACCCTAACTATTCTACAGTCCCCTACATAGGCCTCTGGGGATTCTTCCAGGTGCACTTGTCTCTCCCGCCCTGAACCTTTCCCTCCCCCTGCTCAGTCTTGGGTCTGTTGCATCTTCCATTTTGGTTCAGCTCTGTCATTAATTAAATAGGCTTCAGGGGTTTACACCTTGTAGGGACTTAACCGTCACTTACAACGTGATTTCCACATGAAAATGCCTTCTGAATTTCAAAAAGCCAGACTACAAACAAACTTATATTTAGTAGACATGTCGTATATGTTATTTTGTATCATCTTTATCCTCATAGTCAGTCCCTGAAGTAGGTGTTACTGTCCTCATTTCATGTTTGAAAACCTGAAGTTAAAAGATATCCAAGTAACTAGGCCAAAATCACACATTTGGTAGAAGTAGGGACAGATTTGAACTCAGGTTGACCTGATTCCAAAATCTATAATATATTCATTGCACACGCTCCTTCCCTGTCAGTGAAAAACTACTCAAGTAAGAATTACATGATGGAAAAATATTCCATTTTCTTCTTGCCACTTTTTGTAAGTGTGCTGTATGGAGAATAGTTTAAACATTAGCTAACATTTTGTGAGGACTTACTAAGTACTAGGCTCTTGTTTTAAAGACTTCTGCACTGAAAGGTCTGGGTGAAATTATACACCATTTCTGAGGTTGGGCATTTGAAAATTCTAAGACATGTTAGTACTAATGATTTTTGTTCCAACTCCATCTATCTCAGGTCATAGATATTTAATGGAGGCTTTTCTTCCCCCTGTTCCTAGATGATAGATGTTTCATATTGACATAGAGTACTATGTAAATTAGGATAAAAAGACAGGATTCTCCCAAGGTGAATGAAAGTCTTCTTTTTAAGGTTTTGTTTTTAAAAATGTTATGAACCCTACTGCCCCTGGCACCTGGAGGTGGATATATAAGAATATGCAAAAGCATTCAAACATTGGGCTTCCTGCCCTTGCTTTGTACGTGGAGTAACAAACCAAGGATGAACTCACTCCTTCTGGCTGGCCATCTTCAACCCCAGCCAGTGCTTTCTCTGAGACTCCTGGCTACACAGGGACTCCTTCAGAAAGACACTCATGTCTGTCCTCATTCTGAAGACAAAGAGCTTATAAGAAATATTCGTCTTTAAAATTACATTTAGTAAAGGTAGCTAAGGACCAATGAGCTCAATTCAAGAAATATTACTTTACGGTTTCAAAGCTATTCATTCAACAAGCACCTATTAAGCACTTATTTACAGAAGGTACTTTAGGGGAAACGAAGATGAATAACACTGTCGCTCTGATTAATAATGAATGTGCTGGAACTCTGCGCCAGATGCTGTAGAAGCCATGTTTTTCAAAGCGGTGGTTGCAACCAATTAGTGGTTAGTGAAATCAATTTAGTGGGCTACAAACATTATTATTTTTAATTAAATAGAATACAATAGAAGAGAATAGAAAAGAAGCATGTATGGCATGCTGAGAGGTTAAATGTTTCTCTTTCTTTCAGTTGTATATGTGCATACACTGGTTTCCAAAGTAAGATGTATTTTTTACTGTGAAATGTAGTCAAAAGCTGTTTAAAAGCCACCGCTATAGAGAGAGAAAAAGAAGAAGACAAAAGTCTTGCTCTTAAGAAGCTTGTATCTTTCTGGGAAGATAAAGCTAATTAATGAACAGCAGACCCTTTGTATACAACAGCTAATGACTAAGTGGTAAAATGGACATTACTGATTTAGTGTCCCATGGGATTAAGACCAAGGGAAAAAATCGATGTGACAGTTCATCACTCCTTCCACCTTGAAAACCTCCCTTCACTCAGCTCCCAGGATAGCACACCTTGTTGGTCCTTCTCAGACTGCCTTGTGTTTTGCTTCTTAGCTCCCAATGCAGAACGGACACAGCTCTTGGACCATTTCTCTCTTCTATCAACACTCATTCCTTAGGTCACTTCCTTCATTCTCAGAACTTTAAGTACCAGATGTGTGCTCACCTGGGTTTTTCCAGATTGCTGGACCTCCTAGCCTTTGATATCTAACTTCCTATTCAATATCTCTATTCAGATGTCTCATGGGCATCTCAAACGTCATACATCCCAATCAGAACACCTAATCTTCATCCCTCAATCTGCTGTGCACCTCTTCATCTCAGCTAATGGGAATTCAGTTTTTCCACGTTGATCAGGCCAAAAACCTTGGAGTTCATCCCTGACTACTTTCTCTCCATCCTCCCATCCGAATCACTGTTCAGGAATGTCTTGGCCCTGTCTTCTCCCCACCCCAGCCCCACCACTGGTTCTTCCCCTTTAACTCTAGTCTGCATTGCTGCATGGGCCTCATTCCTCGTCTCAGACTCCATCCTCGTTCCCCTCTAGTCATTCTCAACTTGGCAACCTAAGTGATTCTCTTAAACTAGAACAAGTCTGTCTCTCATCAAAACCTGCATTCTATTCCCATCTCACCTTGACTAAAAGCCACAGTTCTTACAACAGCATGCAAGTCCCCTCCTGAAATGGACCCCACACTCACCGTTTATCACTGCCCTCACCTTCCACCTGCTCTCACTCTACTCAGCACACCAGCCTCCACTTGTGTGTATGGCAGGCATGCTCTTCTTTCTGCCTGGAGCACTCTCCCTCTGGACCTCAGGGCTAACTCCTTAACCCTATTCCATCTGGACTCAGAAGTCACTTCTCAGCGAAGCCTCCAATGAGCACAATACTAACCCTGGAAGTCCCACCACAGATACCCTCCCTTCTCTTTCCTCGCTTTCTTTTTCTCCATAGTACATATCACCATCTAGCATACGTTTTACTATGTTATTTATGGCTGTCTTCCCCCTTCCCCACGAGGGCAGGGATTTTTTTTTTTGTCTATACATTGTTGAATTCCCAGCACCTATTTCATAATACAGTCCACTCTCCATATTCATGGGTCCCGCATCCATTGGTTCAACCAACTACAGTTTGGAAATATTTGGGGGGAAAAAGTTACATAAAGTTCCCAAAAGCAAAACTTGAATTTGCCACATGTTGAATACCATGTTGGATTCATGAGAATGAAGTGATGTGTAGGTACTGTGTTAGGTATCATAAGGAATCTAGAGATAGATTAAAGTATACAAGAGGATGTGCATAGGTTATGTGCAAATACTACAACATTTTATATCAGGGACTTGAGCAGCAGCAGATGTTGGTATCCTCAGGGGTCCTGGAACCAAAATCTCCCACAAATACTGAGGGACGATTATAATATATGCTCAGTAAGTATACGTTTAACAAGTGATTGAACACATTCAAAGCATATTGTTAAAGTCACAGAAGAAATGGCACTTTTAACTCTAGCTTAACCACAAAGTTAAAGTGAAGGAAGAGAATACCATAATAAAGTCTGGTCTAAGAAACCTTACCTCAGAACCCTATAGTGAATCCTCCAGGTGGAACATTTCCTTTCACTGGACCTTGGGCTAGCTTGGAACTTCTGATTCAGATAGCTATTGAGTGGATCCTAGTCATCTGTGCACGTTTGTGTGACAGCTCCTGTTAGTATAGGTATCTTGCTGCCCACAGAAAGTGGGTTGAAATAGCTTAAAGTACACGTCCTCAAGAAGCAACTTCCCATGTGATGATTATTAACGTGGAATGTTGTATCAAACAGGTGCATAAGGACACCAAAATATGATTCAGATATTTCTAGATATCAAGAGGTAGATTCATGTAGTTTGATGGTTTCATTGAATTAGAATGGACAGTATTGAGGAAGGATTCTACTCTGGTCTATTTGAATGTTGTATACTTTTAGGTGTTATGAATGTAACTTGGAATGAAATATCCAAACAGCAGCAAGATGCAGTAGTAATCAGATGATGGTGATGAAAAGGAGGAAATTTTGAATTGTGTCTCTTCTTCAATCTATTGGGGCTTTTTTGTTTGTTTATAAATGTCAAAGAGCTACGTTCATGATTCATAGTATAATCATTTATAGCCTCATTTGAGAGACTTAGTATTTCAAAATTAATAATAGAGAAACTAAAGGAAAATATTTGCTGAAATTTATTTCAAAATTCAGAATTTATAAATTAAGTAGTAACACCTGAGATGATTGACTTGATCTGTTATAGATTGTAAACTAGCGGTACCATTTGTTAATAGTAAGATTATCACACTTTACATTCTAAGGTAAAGATCCATACTCACAAGAATCTGGGAAATATCTGTACTATTTGGTTTTTGTATGATTATCAGCCTTTAAGTTCTAAGGAAAAAATTCACACTCATACAAATGTGACAAATAGTGGGGGTCTGTATAGCAACAGACAGATGCGCTGAGAGATTGGTAAGATTTTCGCCAACACCAAAGATTGCTTTTGAAGAATGGTGTTTCTACAGCTGGGCTTCTATTGACCCTCAGAGGAAGATCACTAATCTTCTACCAACATCTCTGCTTCTGAATGCTAGACACAGAATTCTAGTTTGTCTCAGGGAATTCAATTTTTGGAACTAGGAATTATAGCTACAAACCACATGGGATGTGATGGGCAAACACCAACACACTAGTGACTGCAACAATAATGGAAAGCTACGGCGGCTCAGGGAGCCACTCCACGCCAACAGATACGCCTCGATATGCCAGAAAATGGACATTACACCCGAAACTAAGAAAGGGCTCTAAATTACCTTATGTTCTATGCAGTCAGTAGAAATAAATATAAGATATTTACCGTAGACCTAAACATCTATCGTTTTTATCTTGCACTCTTTTAAGACGTTTTTGTATTTCACTAAAACTTGTAGCCAACTATAACTGCTGGGTGATGGGTGTTCTGTGACCATTAATTTAAAGTCCTTTGGTTCTTCCAAACATCCAACTCTCACTTCTTGTTACAATTTTCAAAATGCTATGTATGGCATTATGTCTCCCAGCAACTTAACACTTGAGTTTTATGTTTAATAGGAAATTACTATAACTAAGTTTTGAAACTCTTACAGACAGCAGCCTGGTATGATGGAAAGAGCATAGAAATTTAAGTAGGATGAACATGCTTTTCAATTGTGACTTGCTGTAACATTTGGTGTAAGTTATTTAATGCCACTAAGTCTCAATTTCTCATCTTTACAATGGGATTAATAACAACACAGAGTTTTTGAATTACATGAAATAATGTTTGTGTATTAGTGATTATGAAATGGGCACCAGCAGTTCCTAAGGGTACATGTATCCCTATTAATGTACTTAATGAGAAAGAAAATATCTTTGTCCCAGCATCCCACCAACAGGTGCAGAGATCCTTGCTAACTGAATAGGCTTAAATCACAAACTTGACCCCCAGCCAAGCAATGAAGCTGGGGAAGGTGATGTGCTGATGGGCTCAGCCCAACTCCTGTGCTCCTCCTGGAACACAGGGACCTCGGGTGGGGAAGGAAGGTTTCCCCACAACAAAATTGGGGGGCGGGTATGACTATAAGAACCAGAAGTAGAACCAGGGTAGCAAAGCCCATACTTGTCTAGTACGGTCAAAATACAGGGTGAACAGTTAATAAACATTTTTCCCCCTCTTGCACCTATATGCTACTGAAGTCTAGTATCTTGATTACTATTTCTTGTAACTTTTTGTGAGACAGTGTCTCTCTATGTTGCCCAGGCTGGCCTTGAACTCCTGGGCTCAAGGGATCCTCCCCCCTCAACCTCCCAAGTATCTGGGACTACAGGTGCACGCCACCATACCCAGCTTCTTAGTTACTAGTTCTTGATGTGGTGTCACAAAGGCATCTTCCCCACAGGTAGTGCCCCTTTTGATATCAGCCCCTCAATAACATTTCCTACCGGCCCCTAAAGGCCCAGGGATCCCCTCATCCTTGGGGGATGGAAAGCCCAGCCCCTCTGCCATTCTCCCGCAGGGCTGCTCTGTCCGCGGCACTCGCCCTTCACACCCCTACGTTCAACTCCTAGGGAACAGTTTCCCTGCTGGGGCTGAGGACTTATGGGAACACACTCTAAACCCAGCAGGTAACTCGGAAATACTGAGATTCAATACTCAACTCAGCTGGACTGACTTTAAAGCGATTTTTTACTCTTTTCCTTCATCCATCCTCCAGATTTGCCTGGTCCCCTCAAAACCTATAAACTCCTTTGAGAGCAGAGACTGTGTTTTATAAAATGCTTTTGGTGTATCTACCCGGCACCTGCTGTGGTGCTACACACCCTGTAGATACTTACAAAGATGCTTGTGGGTGAGAATAATTCTACAGGGTCACAGTGAGCAAAGCGCCACTATATATCACTGTTTACAAAGTTCTCTTCTTTTAAAAGAATTCTAAAATTATTATTTGGAGGGCACTGGGGCAAAGGGTATAAGCCCTGTTTAAAAAGAGGTAGGTATTTACTCTTGTCCTTAGAAGGTAATGTTAAGCAATCTGAAGCAAATTAAGTTTTACACCAGTTTTGGGCTTTCAGGGGAGTTAGAAAGGGTGGTTGCCAGGGAGATCTCCTGATTGGGAAAAGACAATCATGCCTAGGGATCTGCACACTACATAATTGTAATTTTCCTATTCTTGCTCTTTTTTTTCCCCTGCTTTTGCTATGAGAAGAGCAAGCTAAAAAGGCTACAGGGACATTTAAGCCAAGTCGCATTTGTCAAGGTGAAAGCTGTGTGGAGCAGAAAAGCAGTTCTCCCAGCTGTAAAGAAGATACAAAGGAGCCGAGTGAGTAGGGAATCTGAGAGCCCACTAAAAGTGCTTAGAAGGCCAATGCATTGCAGCCATTTCTGTACAGAGTCGTAGACAGGAACTTAAAATCCAGGATGCAGCCTTCTTGCAAATGCTAAATCGCTGCTGAGACACTTGGAGGACCCCCCTCCCGGACACCACCCTTAAAGGTGTGGCTGCCCTGCAAGTTTTCTAATCTCCTGCTACCCCCACCCTAAACTGTCCATCTTTGCTTAAGCAGCAACAGAACAGCAGCTGTAAGGGAGCCCCGGAACTGGGAAACAACAAACGCTGTTTTACTGCATAATTATTTTAAGTATTTATTTTTAAATACTTAATCTAACAATGCTAGCAAGTTAGTGACAAGAGAATATTTATGCCTATTTTAATAGTTACATTTTTTTAAAAAGTAGTATTGAGTGGGAGTGTGCATTCCATTCTTCTTTTTAGTTTATTTGTTCATTCACTTAATCATCATGGATTCATCAGTGGCAGGGGATATTAAAAGCTTTGGTGACAAATGCAGATTCCTACTAGTTATTATGACCTTAAGCAAGTCATAGCACCTTTTGGAATCTCAGTTTTGCAGCAGCAAAATGGAAATAGTAATGCCTATTTCCTAGGACTGCTGGAAGAATTAAAATAAAGTAAGACGGGCACTGCTCCCAGCCCCTTGAGATTGCTCTGCAATTGTCAGATTATTTCATAAGTGTCAGATCCCCAGCTCGCCTTTCATAATACAGGTTTTTCTCCTTCTGTTTACCCTTCCTCATCAAGCACAGGAAGAGCCATGTGGGCTGACCCCCTCAGTGACAACCACACACCTCATTCACCTGGTTGCTTTCATTGAAATGTACTGTGCTTGGTAAGGAACCAACAGCTGCTGGGAGGTAGCCATGCAAATATAACCTGTTATTGGTACCCCCCCCCCCCATTAATCACTGCTCTTCCTTGCTATAGTGTCTTTATTTCTACCTAATCAACCAAATGCCTAAGTTTTTTCTCCCAGCTTCCTTGGTTTCTGATAAAATAGTCCTTTACTTTATATGTCACCCCAGCCTGAGGTTCCTCAGTTTTCCTCCCAAACCTCTGCAATCCAGAACAGCTCACAGAATTGCACTGGCCTGCCCTTGTATATTTTCAGGACATCTGCTCCAGTTCAGCTGTCCTGGCTTTCTAAGTGTCTTCATTCCTTTTGTGGCTCTCAGATTTCCCAAAATCTCACACATTTTCATTCCTTCAAAGCTCACCATTCAACTTCCCATCCTGAGATAATCCGCTCTCAAGGAGTCACGGCACATGGCTTCATCTCGCAACCATTGTTTCTCAGACTGTCATTGGCACAGAATGTCTGACTATATCTCCCATTTAGTTACATTTCAATAACTGCAGCCCAGCCAAAGTGGGAGACTCAGCTGCATGTGCTCTGGGAGAGACCTTTAAGCCTTCCCATACCTGAAATAGTAGTCCTTGTAACTTTTATTTCAGGGCATGCAACCCATTATTTGTGTATTAATGTTTTTCCTCCAGACAGACCCTAAAGCCCTATAAAGTTCTTTTCTTATCTGAAATATGTGTTCTGTAGTTTATCACAAAATAACAATTGTTATCCAAAAAATATATGAATATGAGGAGGAGGAGATTCCTGGACTGTGAATGGCAGATCCTCAGCATGGGCATGGTGTCACTTGCACTAGCTACTAACCTCTCTGAACCTCAGTTTCTCTGTTTGACAAACTGAGGTTATAATACTTAACTCTTCTTATCTTTCAAGGTAATTGCAAGGATCATGAGATATGTGAGCTTATGTTTTCATGCAAAAGCACAGATGAATGCTAATTATTATTAATTTGGTCACTCCTAAATATGAACATTAAGTTCTATAATTACTATCCAAGAATAGTTCCATTTCTTGTTTTTCTTTTCATACATATTTTTAAAGGTTTTTAATTGATTCTAAGATCCATAGTTTTTACAGTTTAGCATCTCTGATACTGAGATGCATCATGCATTCTATGGAGAGTCAGAATTTAACGAAGGCATTTATTTCTTTCTTAGCAGCACAAAAAACATTGGGACAATTGCATTAGTATCTTAGATTCAGTAAAATGTAGTGTTGTATCTTAGGAGAAAGCTGAATAAGAGAAAACATTAAGAGCACCTTGTCTATTCCAAATGGGAACTTTATTAATTAAGTGGGGATAAGGCCTCCAAAAAATCCAGAAAATGTTTGAGACATTCAGAAAAGAAGTGTTTACCTTGAATCATACAACCTTTAAAAGTTTCCTATGAGAAAGATTTTTTAAGGACCCCCTCCCCAGCTCATAATGGTTTTAGCTCCCAGACTTCCCAGAGCTGGTGTGATCCTCTTTCAACTGACTTGGGGCAGAGGGGAAAAGTCATCACCAAAAGACAGCCCATTTCCAAAGATCCTGGAAGATAGGTAAATATCAAAAAATGGACCAATTTAAGAGAGCCCTTTTCTTATCACAGAAGAAATTTTTATATTATTGCATGATTATATATATAGTCTATTTGCACTTATATTTTTATACTAGAATATCTAATAAATAGAAGGATGGCAGCCTTCTAAAATGCTGTTGCTTTTTAATCCCCAAGATTTTTATGGTTGGTAACACTTAAAAAGTAATCATGTGGAGACAGGTTTCTAACCTTCATTCTCACATTTTTATGGTGTTTAAAGTTCACAAACTGTATTCACACACATTAATCCTGTTCCTTATACATCTATTATGATTCGCACTTTACAGATGGAAAAACTGAATCAAAGAACTGAAGTGACTTATCCAAGGTCACACATAGGGAGTGAAACTGTTAAGCTGGTAGTAGAAGTCATTCATTCAGGCTCACATTTACCCAGAAACCTATTCTGTTTCTGGTACTGTCCTAGGCCCTAGAAATAAACAGTAAGTAGCTCCCCCATTTACCTTTTCCAGCCTGCCCTCCCCACCCCATGACTATGAGCTAGACAGAGAGAGCCTTTATGCAGCTCAGAGCCCCCTACCTCCACACTGGTCATGACAGTCCTTGTACATCTGGAGTGCATAGGTCTAGGGCCAAAGATTCTTAAAAAATCTTCTCCAAATACAAAAATAGTTCCCACAGAGCTTTCTTCTTCTGTAAGTTTTCTCCTTTGTGAACCAAAAGGAGGCATCTGCAGTGTGATCACGGGGAAGCCCAGCAAGCTGGCTTACCCAAGGTGGCCCAGGGCTGCAGGCTCTCCTCCTAGTCCTCTGGAATAGAAATGAGTCTCCAGGACAGAGAGCCACGGAGTCCTTCCTGATGGGAAACTCTAGCTTAAAAATGTTGGGGGCAGAAAAATCTCTGGGGATGGGGCTCCAGATGGCTGACCAGAGACACCAGCTGCCAGAGTGTCTCAGTAAGAAGGAGAAGTTTTAGATGAAAGAGAAAAAATTAACAAACAGACAAACCGAGCTAGGGTGTGGATCTGAGGCAAGGTGCAAGAACTTTCAGGAGACTCCATGGGAAGAAGTTGTGGAGCAGAACAAGAAGGAGCAAGGCAGAGATCAACCCCCAAGAGGCTTGGAGTCTAGGGAGAAGGGTAGGTGGAGCGGTTAGTTTCTCCCTCCCTCACATCTCGGACTGTTGGCGGGTTCCCGAGCTGCTGGAGAGACTTTCTGCCCACACGAGCCCAGAGACTGTGGCCACCACTGAGCTAGGAGTTTCTTATCAACAGGGCACTAAGCTCCAGCCTCCCCCCAAGGGCACCTCCCACCTCACAGACTCGAGCCAGGACAGCAGGCGCCATATTGCTTCTCTACCCACTGGGCACCTTTGTCCTCCCAAGGGGGCTTCAACTCTTCAGGTTTCATCTTGCTCGCTCCCACACAGACATTTCCCAACTCCAGCCCAGACTGCAGAAGCCACAGAGGTCCCGTGGGTCCCAGGTGATCTGCGTGACTCCAGAGCCTGGACATTCTGGGTGGGCAGCCTCCTGGAGTGAGGGACGGACACATCCACAATGCAACCTTTCCTCCATTCAGACTTTTTATCCTTTTCCCCTCCCCGACGTGTGGCTGCCGAGAGAGAGAACTGAGCCATCACACCGAGGCTTCCAAAGAGAGTGGGGCTCAGGCCTTTCCTCTTCGGGTCCTGCTGCAGACTGAGGGGTTCTTGGACTGTGAGCTCCCTGCCCACTGGCCCTCCCTGGTGCTGCTTGCCTGGCAACTCCATCACAGCAGGGCATGCCCGGAGGTGGAGGGACATTGAACCTGCTTGGGCATCCTGTGGTCAACTTAGGACCAGCATGCTTCTCCCTGGCATAGTCAGAGATTGATCTTCAGGGACCTGGGGACAGGCCCACAGGCCAGAGCCCACACCTCCAGGTCTCGATCGCATTGCCTTGGAACACAGAGGGGATATTTGTGAATTATTTTCGGGAGATGTGGGAGCCCACATGGTCAGATGCGCGGGGAGAGTATAGTGTGGGTCCTAGCTGCAGAGTGCTCACAGGGCACCCTCCCCCCACAGGAGGGCTGCACTCTCAGCTCAGGCCAGGATCCTGGGCAGGGAACCTCCTAGCCCACATCACAGTCATGGGAAAGCCCAGCTGGCTTGAGGTCCTGCCTGTCAGCACACTTGGAATAAAAACTGCTGAGCAGGGGAGTGGGAAGAGGAGCAAGGCCTGCTCCAGACTGCCAGATTGTGAATCTCAGATGGCCCTGTCTCCACAAGCAGACTTGCTAATTGGGTGGAGCCACTTTGGCCTCTCCCTGGCCACCTTGCACCGAAGCTGGGAGAAAACTTTCAACTTCTGCTGAAACATATCCCTTGCCAGCTTTTGTGGACCCTGAGGGCAAGCTCAGGCAACCTAGCCCTGACCAGCCTCACTCCCCGACCCACCTCTGCAATGGCAGAGAATAAAGACTCACCTGAAGTTCCAGGGCCCCATCTACAACCTGATGCTTCTCCTGGGGCACTACAGCCAGTCATAGGACCCCAAAACAACATTGCAGCTTGTTCTTTCCAGCAAGCACCACCTACTGGCAGGGAGGTTAATTCACACACCCTTTACAGCATTTACGGACTCAATCATACAAGGTGTGGTTGATTCTCACCCACAAATACCACCTACTGTCTCAGAGATTAAACTGGGTGTGCCATTACAACTCACACTGTTAAGAAGACCATGGGGCTGGAGATACAGAAAAGATTTTGAAGACCTCCATCCTCCCTTATCAAAGAGAGGCAGGGAATCTGCCCACCCACGTAGCTCATCACTGCTGCAGCCTACAAACAACTAGCAATTGAGAAAACCATGATACCAGGGATATCTAAAACAATTGCCATCAAAACACCCACAAGCAAAATCAAAGGTTCTCACCAAACATATGCTACAAACACACCCATATGAGTGAGGCGAGGGGAAAAAGCCCTATCTAAAAAAAAGAAAATCCAAAAATAAGAAGCAACAGCTGCTCCAGATGAGAAGGAATCAACAAAAGAACTTGGGAAGTATAAAGAATCAGAGCAAAATATCACCCCAAAAAGGGAACACCGGCTTTGGCTTTCTAGCAATGGATACAACCAAAATCAGAATATTGACATGACAGATAAAGAATTCCAAATATGGATTATAAGTAAGCTCAATGAAATAGAAGAGAAAAATGGAAAACCAAAACAAAGAAAACACAAAAAAATTCAGGAAATGAATGAAAAATTCACTAAAGAAACCAAATTATTTTAAAAAATCAAAAAGAACTTCTGGAAATGAAAAACATCTAACCTCATTCAGACTTGAAGGGATGGAAAAAATATTCCATGCAAATGGAAATCAAAATAAAGCAGGTGTGACCATTCCCATATCAGATAACATAGACTTAAAATCAACAATGGCAAAGAAAGACAAAGTTGGTCATTACATAACTGTACAGTGAGAAATACATCAAGAAGACATACCAGGCCAGGCGCGGTGGCTCACACCTATAATCCTAGCACTCTGGGAGGCCAAGACGGGAGGATCGTTCAAGGTCAGGAGTTCAAAACCAGCCTGAGCAAGAGCGAGACCCCATCTCTACTAAAAATAGAAAGAAATTAATTTGCCAACTAAAAATATATAGAAAAAATTAGCCGGGCATGGTGGCGCATGCCTGTAGTTCCAGCTACTCAGGAGGCTGAGGCAGAAGAATCGCTTGAGTCCAGGAGTTGGAGGTTGCTGTGAGCTAGGCTGACGCCACGGCACTCTAGCCCGGGCAACAGAGTGAGATTTTGTCTCAAAAAAAAAGGACATAACAATCCTAAATATTGATGCACCTAACACAGGTGCACCCAGATTCATACAGCAAATCCTACTAGATCTAAACAAAGTGATAAACAGCAACATCATAATTGCTGGGGACGTCAACATCCCACTGACAGAACTGGGAAGATCCTCCAAGCAGAAAATAAAGAAACACTGGACATAAATGGGACTCTAGGGCAAGTGAACCTAACTTACATTTATAGAACATTCTACTCCAAAACTACTGAACATACATTCTTCTCATCATCACATGGAACATTCTCTAAAATTGATCACATCTTAGGCCACAAACCATGTCTCAAAAATTTTTTAAAAAACTAGAAAGCATACCATATATCTCTCAGACCATAGTGGAATAAAATAAGAAATCAACTCCAACAGAAACACTCAATTCTACACAAAGTAATGGAAATCAAACAACCTACTGCTGAATGATTATTGAGTCAAGGAGGAAATTAAGGTGGGAATCAAAAGATTTTTTGAACTAAATGGCAAAGGGGACACAAGTTATCAACATCTGTGGGGTTAAGCAAAAACAGTCCTTAAGGGAAAATTTATAGCCTTAAATGCCTACATCAAACACACAGAAACATCACAAATCACCAATCTAATGAATCATCTCAAGGAACTAGAAAAGGAAGAGCAAACCAATCCCAAACCCAGCAGGAGAAAAGAAATAACTAAGGTCAGAGCAAAACTAAATGAAATCAAAAACAAAATAATAATAATACAGAAGATTAATGGTACAAAGAATTTGTTCTTTGAAAAGATGAGTAGAATTGATAGACTTCTCACTAGATTAACCAGAAATAGAAAAGAAAGGATCCAAATAGGCTCAATCAGAAAGAAAAAAAGGAGATATTACAACTGATACCACAGAAATACAAAATATCATCTGTGAATACTATAAAAATCTCTATGTACATAAACTCAAAAACGTTGAGGAAATGGACAAATTCGTAGAAACACACAACCTCCCAGGGCTCAATCAGGAAGAAAATACAACTCATGAACAGACCAATTATGAGCAATGAAATTGAAACAGCAATAAAAAATCTTCCAACAAAAAAAGTCCTGGACAGGTGGTTCACAGCCAAATTTTATCAGACCTACAACGAAGAATTAGAACTCATATTGCAGAAATTATTTCATAACACTGAGAAGGAAGGAATCTTTCCCAACTCATTCTATGAAGCCAGTATCACCTTGATACCAAAGCCAGGAAAGGGCAAAACAAAAACAGAAAACTATAGACCAATATCTCTTATGAATATGGATGTGAAAATCCTCAGTAAAATTCTAGCAAACCAAATCCAGCAGTACATCAAAAAAATAATCCACCACAACTAAGTGGGCTTCATCCCAGGGATATAAGTGTTGTTCAACAAACATAAATCTATAAGTGTGATTCACTACATAAACAGGAGCAAAAACAAAGATCATATGATCATCTCAATAGATGCAGAAAAACCATTTGACAAAATTCAGCACACTTTTATGATAAAAACTCTTAATAAAATAGGCATAGATGGAACATTCCTAAAAATTATAAAAGCCATGTACAACAAAACCACAGCCAATATCATAATCAATGGGGAAAAGTTGAAAGCATTCCCACTCAGAACTGGAAGACAAGGATGCCCACTGTCAACACTGCTATTCAACATAGTTCTGAAAGTCCTAGCCAGGGCAATCAGGCAAGAGAAGGAAATTAAGGGTATCCAAATGGGGAAAGGCAGGGTCAAACTATTGCTCTTTGCTGATGATACAATCTTGTATCTAGAAAATCACAAATATTCTGCAAAGAGACTCCTGAAATTGATAAATAAATTCAGCAGTCTCAGGCTATAAAATCAATGTGCACAAATCAGTAGCATTCATACACGCCAACAACAAACTGAGAACCAAATCGAAGACTCAATACCCTTCACAATAGCAACAAAGAAAATAAAATATCTATGAATATATTTAACCAAGGAGGTGAAAGATCTGTACAAAGAGAACAATGAATCACTGAGGAAGGAAATTGCAGATGATGTAAGCAAATGGAAAAGCATATCATGTTCATGGATTGGTAGAATAAACATTGTTAAAATGTCCATACTACCCAAAGTGATTTACAGATTCAGTGCAATCCCCATCATAATACCAATGCTATTTTTCACAGATCTAGAAAAAATAATTCTATTCTTCATTTGGAACCAGAAAAGAGCCCCAACAGCCAAAACAACCTTAAGCAAAAGGAACAAATCTGGAGGCATCACTTTACCAGACTTTAAGCTATACTACAAGTCTATAGTAACCAAAACAGCATGGTATTGGCACAAAAATAGAGACATAGACCAGTGGAACAGAACAGAGCCCAGATATAAAACCATCCACATATTGCCATCTAATTTTTGACAAAGTAGACAGCAATATACACTGGGGAAAAAATTCCTACCCAACAAATGGTGCTGGGAAAATTGGATAGCCACATGTAGAAGATTGAAACAGGATCCATATCTCTCACCACTCACAAAAATTAGTTCAAGATGGATAACAGACTTAAATCTAAGACAGGAAACCATAAGAATTCTAGAAGAAAATGTTGGAAAAACTCTTCTAGATATCAGCCTAGGCATAGAATTTATGAAGAAGACTCCAAGGGCAATCACAGCAACAACAAAAATAAATAAATGGTACTTCATTAAATTAAAGAGCTTCTGCACCACTAAGGAAACAATCAACAGAGCAAATAGACAACTCCTACAGAATGGGAGAACATTTTCACATGCTATACATCTGATAATGGGCTCACAACTAGAATCTACAAAGAACTCAAGCAAATCAGCAAGAAAAACATCAAACAACCCCATGAAAAAGTGGGCAAAAGACATGAACAGAAAGTTTTCAAAAGAAGATAGACTAATGGCTAACAAACATATGAAAAAATGCTCAACATCTCTAATCATCAGAAAAATGCAAATCAAAACCACAATGAGATATCACTTAACTCCAGTGAGAATGGTCTTTATCAAAAAGTCCCAGAACAATAAATGTTGGCATGGATGTGGAGAGGTAGGAACACTCATACACGGTTGGTGGGACTGCAAACTAGTACAACCTCTATGGAAAATAGTATGGAGATTCTTCAAAGAACTAAAAGTAGACCTACCATTTGATCCAGCAATCCCACTACTGGGTATTTACCCAAAGGAAAAGACAGTCATTTTATTAAAAAGATACTTATGCTAGAATGTTTATTGCAGCACAATTCACAATCACAAAGATGTGGAATCAACCCAAATGCCCATCACGTCATGATTCAATTAATAAAATGTGGTATATGTATGCCATAGAATACTACTCAGCCATAAAAAAATGAATGAATACTTTTGCAACAATCTGGATAGAACTGGAGACCATCCTCCTAAGTGAAGTATCACAAGAATGGAAAAACAAACACCACATGTATTCACTTAATAGTGAATATTGGAACTAACCAATCAGCACTCATGTGCACAGGTGGAGCTAAGACTCAATGGAAATCATGCAGGTGGCGGGGGGGTGGTATGGGTGAAATCATACCTAATGGGTATAATTTACACTCTCTGGGTGATTCGCACACCTATAACTTTGACTCCAGCAGTATAAATACAATCCATGTAAACAAAACATTTGCACCCCCGTAAAATTCTGAAATTCTAAAAAATGGAAAAAAATGTTAGGAGCAGATAGTATATTAGGAATTTATGCTTTTGTTTAATATATTTCAATTATTTCTGCTCCTATATTACCAAAGAAAATTGAAAGCAGACATCAGAGTTTTCTTGGAAAGTCAAAGTCATCCATAATCAAGGAGCATCTGTGTGCTCAATACCATGTGAGTAGTGCAGAACTCCCAGAAAACAGACCATTATTAAGCACTTCTCTTTGTTTATGTGCATTACCTCATTTAATCCATGCATAATTCTATGGGTAGGAAACTGAGGCACAGAGAAGTTAATTAACTTGCCCATCAGGAATTCAAACCTGGACAGTCTAATTACAAAGCCCATCACTCTAACCCTTCAGCAATATGGCTTCCCCCAATTTCAGTGAATTTGCAGAGTTGTTGGAAAGATGAAACAAAGACACAAAGAACAAGTAGTGTATATAAAACACCATTTTGTGATTATGCAAAGAATTATGCCATATGATCATGTGCCTCAGAGGTTGTCAGACTTTTTATGTGGGCCGTGTGGTCTCCATATACTCTGCCCTTGTAGCTCAAAACCAGCCATAGACAACATCTAATGAACAGGGATGCTGTGTACCAATAAAACTTTATTTACAAAAACAGACAATAGACCAGATTTAGTCAGCAAGCTATAGTTTGCTGACCCCTTTTGTACATGGTACGGACTATAGATTTTGCAAAGGAGAAGATCAATTTAAGCTGGAGCAGTTAAAGGAACTTTGGGAGAGCTGAGTTCAGCTTTAAGGAAGGTTTGAGATGAACTTAGAAGACCTTGTGCAACCTGGCCCCCAGAGCACTGCCTCGTATCACTTCCTTCTTGCTCAGTGCTCTCTGACCAGGCTGGCATTTTCATTCCTAGGGTTTTGATTACACCAAGCGTATCCTTATTCTAGAGACTTTGCACTGTCTGATCCTTCTGCCTGGAAGCTCCTTCCTTCATATCTTCCCAAGGCTGGCTCCTCTGGTCATCAGTTCTCCTCTCAGATGTTACTCCTTCAGGGCAGCCTGTCTTGAAGAAGAAGTTAAAGCAGCCACCTCTGACTACCCTAACGCATAGCTTCATCTTATTTTCCTCATAGCATTTATGGTTTCTGAAATCATCTTGTTCATTTATCCATGTGCTTGCCTATTATCTGTTTCTTCCAGCTCTCCTTCTAGAATGTAAATTACACGGAATGGGATCAACATTTATATTGTTCACTGCTATATGGCTGGCAGATAAATAATCAAAAAATACTTGTAGAAGTAAAGGAATAAGGGAGGGAGGCAGGAAGGGAGACAGAAAATGTAAGCGTCTATTAGGTGGTATTTTATTTCCTCCTGTTTTGTGACTGGAGAGACTATAACCTTCATTAGAGCAGCCCATCATTCCGTGTCCATAACACTATTTCAATTCAGAAAGCATCCTCATCCTGTAATCAGAGGATGATATCACTTGATTATGGTCATTCTTTGGTCAAGGGCAGGTATTCTGGACTTAGGAGCGATGACATGTGGTTTAAGTTATAGCTTGGCTATACCCGAAATAGAAATTGCACACTAATTCTCATTTCGTTTTATCAAAAATAAAGGTCTTTATTGAGTGTTAATGCTTAAACATAAGCGTTAAAAAGCAATTAATCCTTTTTTTCCCCAATCCATAACTACTGTGAAACCTAACCTCCATTAGATTGCTTTTATTATTATTTCTTTACATTTGCTGGGTCCAACCAGCTCCCTTCCTAAGCAGATGCGAACAAGCAGGACATCTCGACAGCCTGGTATCAACTTGTACCTTCGCTCTTTCTCTCTGCTCCAGCTTCCCTTTCTTACCAAGACTTAAAATCCCTGAAACTGCCATCACCAGAAATAATGAGGGCTCTTCTCAGACAGCTGCAAGGTTAACCTTTTATTTGGATGACTCTAAATCTCTTCTCTCTGCACAACTGAAGTGAAAAGACACAGCAACCTCTGACCAGCTCACAATAGCAGCTGTGGCCATGCAATTGGTCTTTCTTTCCAACCAAAAAGGAGTACCATTTCACTCCGCGGGCCCCTTGCAAACCAGCATGCTTTGTTCCAAAACCATGTATGTAAGCAATGTCTCCCTTTTGCTTTAGAGTTCAAGAAACTAAAAATAAAAACTGACTCAATGATATCAATTATATTGACCCTTACAGTTCAGCAATAGTGTTTTTCTTCCCCAAGTTCTGGATTTTCTGTGTCTTTACATTTTTCCTAGAACTGATTTCTGTATTATTTCATATGTAGCCTTGTTTTATGCTAACATTAGGTGTATGAATAATGTACTGATATTCAAATTCCACTTAAATGGAAGTCACTTCCACACAACTTCTTAGCTGTTATCATCTGAAAAGTATGATTAATTGAAAGATACACAGATTAAATACCTCTCAGCTGGTTCCCTTAGCAACAATTAAGGACTGTTTCTAGTATAAGCCCAAGTTTCTACCATAAGCTAACTTTGAAAAAATACTTAAACAGAAATTTGCCATGTTTTGCTTCATAAGTGATATGAGCTGATCTGTTTGTCATCAGACTTTGACATGTTTCAGAGAGCAATGCTCAGCACTTGCTGGGCAGCGACAAGTGTGCCTTGTCTATGACCCTCCTCACACCCCTGCTGTACCAAATTAATTTTTTAAATGTAATTGCTAAGCCAATAATGAGATTCTAAACATGGTCATATCTATGCAATGAGTTACCTGCCAATTGAAGGAAAACAAGACTATTCTCAACATTTATAATTTCTCTAGAAATCTTTGTTGTGGTGGAGATTTTGATGCTTTTTAGCTAAAAAAAAAAAAAGGTAAAAACACTACATTGTTACTAGCATAATAAATGGCAAGTGAATCAAATGTGATGCATTACGAAGGTATCATGGGCTATAATTGCTCAGTTCTGCAGGTGCCACAAAGCACAGCCTAGAAAGAGAGAGGCAGCATCAAATAGTGCAAGGCCCCAGGAATGGCCCTGTTGAAACTCTGGCCCTTCTTAGCTATAACTTTGCTAAGTTATAAATTTCATAACCTTCGTTTTCTCATTTGTAAAATGGAGATGATAATAATAATACCACTCCTCAGCTGTGTGGATCAAATGAGCTAACATTTATAAAGCACTCAGAACAGTGCCTGCACACAAGAACAGTATAAGAATTTGCTAAATAAAATAAACATGCTGCAGAGTGAAGCTTAATGTTTGTTAGTGCTTTTCAGAATTAGAACCTACAAACTGCTGTTTTCAAGTCCATGAATAGTAGCAGCTCTTCAATCTGATGTTTCTAGATTTTTTCAAATTATACAGGTAAATTAATAATTTAAGAAGAAAAGAATCATGCTTTATTTTACTAGGACAGCTCTTCTCACTTCCTAGAACCTATAATATTTAGAAATCTATGTCTAATATGTGTGTGTGTCATTGTGGAAAATTTTCCTAACTCTTTAGATTTCAAACTTATATATTATTAATCACAAAATTTAGATTAATGAAATTCTGATGTTAGAAGTTAAACCAAAATATGTTGAACCCCAGTGCTGCCATTTACTAGCTGTGTATCCTTGGGCAAATTCCTTAACCTCTCTGAGATTCTGCTTCCCATCTGAAAAATACAGAAAAAACACACACATTGTTGATCTGATGAAATAAGATCTTATAGGCAAATTGCTTAGCATAGTTAAATGTTAATAATGAAGTACTACATGATTTTAATGGGTAGCAAGTAAATAGTTAGCATTAAAATATTAAATACCTTTTTATCTTCTCATTGCAAACCTGGCCAATTCCAGGGAGCCCTTCCTGGATACTCCTTCTTCATCACCATAACTGGTAACTCCTGTTTCTAGTGTCTCTTTAGTATTAATACATATTCCATTTACGGCACTACATTTTATTTATTTTTTTTTTTTCCTTTTTATTGTTACATACATTGCCCCTCCCCCCCTCCCCCCCACATGCCTGCGCTTCAAGCGAGTCTAATCCCCAGGTGGTGCGGATGGCACACATTATGTAACTCTACACTACTTCCCCCCTCCCGCCTGCCCTCCATCACGGCACTACATTTTAAACTTGCTAACATGATGATTTGGAACTATTTCTAAATCTATTTAGGCTTTGTCTTCTCATCTCTGTTATAAGCATATTGAGGGCAAGAACCAGCCTCCCCCTTCTTGGGTCTCTTTTAATTAAGACCTGTGCAGTGTTCTGGGCACTGTGGACTGCTTGTTACTTCTTGATGGATAAAAAAGAGTGGTGATTATGCAATTCTCCCACCAAATGGAGGAGAAGTGAAATTCTAGATTGAGTTCATATAGAAGTGGAAAATCTAGGAGGAACTGAAGAGAGAAAGTCATATATAATAACGAAGCCTTCTAAAACGTAGTGCAATGCCCCGCCAAACTCGGAAGAAATGACTGAGGAAAGAAACAAGAGCAGTGCACTGACAACATTATCTTGCGTGGTGCCCACAATTAGGGATTTAGAGTAGGATCCAGTAAAGCAAGAGGAAAAGAACAATTCAGACAGCAGTAGCTATACCGGGTAAGTAGAGCAACCAGAAAGCCAAAAGGGGAGGAGCTCACAAGAGGTGTTATTTGTGTGTACGTGTGTGCATGTGTGTGTAGATGCCAATAAAAATAAAAATAAAGAAAATGCCAATAGCTTTCATGAAGAAATCATTGGAAACCCTTAAAGAGTTTGTAAAGCAGATCTATGGAAGCTAAATTCAAATTAAGAGGGGTTCAGTAAAAAGGTGACGGTGAAGTGAATGCAACTGGTATAGACCATTGGTTTAGGAAGAAGACAGATTAGATACGAGATGGTAAAGGTGGAAGGTTTTGGAAGGCATAGATCAACCAGAAAACATTCCTGAATCTTAAATGACAACTGAAAACAAATCATTGAAAACCTCCAATAAAATTGCTTTTCTTTCCAGTGGCATTCTTATGCCTGACTCAACGGTTATCGGCATAAGAAAACTAAGTATAAATGAATCAGAGCGAATGGTTTTAATTTTTCCTAATACACAGGTTCTTTTAAAATTGAGACATGGATTTGCATGTATTCAAAATATTTTCAAGCCTATTACATTAAAACACTATTATTAAAAGTTTAATGTCTAAAGTTTTGGATAATTATCTATATTACCCATATCCAGGGTCATAACAAAAAAAAAAGAAAAGAAAAAGGCAGGATTTTATAAAAAAGTGAATTATCTGTTTTATATCTGAATAGGTTCCTCAAGATGAATGGTCAGGGTACACCCCTCGAGGTAAAGACGACGAAATTCCGTGCCGAAGAATGCGGAGCGGCAGCTATATCAAGGCCATGGGGGATGAAGACAGCGGCGACTCGGACACGAGTCCCAAGCCTTCCCCCAAAGTCGCTGCACGCAGAGAAAGCTATCTCAAGGCTACTCAGCCATCCCTTACGGAACTCACCACACTCAAGTAAGTAGTACTAACGCTGTTTCTGGTCGCTCCTTGTTTATTTCAGAGGGTCAGAAGGTACCGCTCCTAGCGCAAGCAGGACAGACAGTGTCCTACGGATGGAGCAAAGTAATACGGTGAGTGGCCTATTGCTTTCAATCTTGGATCTGACTTGTATATCCCAGTGCCTCCAAAGATGGGGCACCCACATGTGCTCTGCATCCATCATAAGGTGAACCCCTAACCTCCGAGAAGAAGAGTTTGAAACAAGCCAGAATGGCTTCCAAAAAGAACTACGATTTCTAGTCAATAAGAACATCCATGTATCCCAATTCTTGGACATTTGTTCAACCACTGAATATGTAGAACTCTTCCTTGAAAGATCCTTGAATTTTTTGGATTACTGAGTAACATAGTAGAGGAGACTGTCTTAGAGAAGCTTATGGAGGTGGCTATGTTTGAAAGTTGGGTGATATGTGAAGGTTCTTGATATACATTTTTAAATTTGGGCACTCAATACATATTACAATTTGTAAGACTTTAAAAATAGGTTTTTTTGTTTTGAAAAATATGATTATAAATACAGTTAATGCATTGCTTAGCGATGAGGATACCTTCTGAGAAAATGTGTCATTAGGAAACTTCATCATTGTGTGAATACCACAGAGTGAGTGCACTTACACAAACCTAGGTGGGACAGCCCACTGCACACCTAGGCTATATGGTACAGCCTTTTATTCCTAGGCTACAAACCTGTATGGCATGTTACTATATGGAATACTGTAAGCAATTATAACACAGTGGTATTTGTGTATCTAAACATATCTCTGACACAGGAAGGCCAACTAAAAATAAAATGAAATAAAATAAATATATCTCAACATAGAAAAGGAATTTTTGGGCTCAATTATAATTTTATAGGATTACCATCATACATGCAATTCATCATTGATCAAGACATTGTTACGCAGCACGTGACTGTCGTCCTTACCTCCACGTGTGCTATTTATAAACGGAGAACAGCATTACAAAGGAAACTACTGAAATTGATTATTTTAAGCAAGGCCTGGTACAATTTTTAATACTTTATAGATAGTAAATCAGATCCTTAGAACATGGGTGCAAATAGAATTACATTTGGAACTGAAAAATATATTACAGACAATTGGTATTTTTAATTGCCTTTGATTCCATATTTTGATGAAAGGCATATGACTATTCATGCATTTATATTATTTATACTAAATATTTTATACAAAATAAAATGTTAAAAGACAAAATAAATAAAACAGAAAAGACCAAAGCAGTTGAGTTAAGGAAAACAAACCAGGCTGTTCATCAAGAACACTGAAAAATAGCTGACTATTCTATCATGAGAATTTATTTAAGTAGCAAAGTATAGTATCTTTTAAAGAACTGGACAGGGATAGACCCTTTGTGAATTCTTTTTCAAGGGATTATGCAGAAGTACTGTGGATCGTTTTAATCAAATGTTAATACCAGTACATGAGTAAGCTAATCCAAGAAAAGAAGCTCTTCTTTCTTTCCTTTGGCTTCCCATTCCCTTCTTCTTTGCCATTTTTCTCCATGTGTCCATGTCCTAGGACTATCATAACAATGTGCCACAAACTTGGTGGCTTGAAACAATAGAGATGTATTTTTTTCACAGTTTGGGAAGCTAGAAGTCTGAAATCAAGGTGTCAGCAGGGCCCTGCTCCCCTGAAACCAGTAGAGGATAATTCTTCCTCATCTCTTCCTAGATTCTTGCAGCCAGCAATGCTTGGCATTCCTTGGCTTGCAGCTGCAGCACTTCAATCTGTCTCTGTCGTCATATGGTGCTCTCCCTCCTGTGTCCCCTTCATGGCTGTCTTCTTAGGACACCGGTCATACTGGATTAGGGCTCTCCCTGATGACCTCGTGTTGACTTGATTAAATCTGCAAAGTCCTGTCTCCAAATAAGGTCACATTCACAGATACTGGGGGTTAGGACTCCAACATATCTATTTAAAGAACACAATTCAAGCCACAGCACTGCCATACAAGGTAAAAGTTGACCATAGAAATAAGAAATAGAAACAGGTCTTCATTGCACGTTGGCACACCTAGCAGAGGCTTGGAAAATTAAATATACCCAGTCTGAAAAGAACTGGATTTATAATAAAGGCAGTGGGCCAAAGTAGTATAAAATGAGGGTGACCAAGAATTCTTTGGACAAATATCTTCTGTGGACCTTAAAATATCTCTCCACTAGAAACAGTAATAGGTAGTCACAGCGGTGATGTTAATTGATATTTTCCAGAAGATGCAAAAAAAGGGAATACCGTAGGCAAGAAAGTCACTTAGACCTGCAACCCCTAGTCCCTTCCACCTCTTGAGTACCCGATGAGGTTATCACTAGGATTCACTGGTCACAGTCACTGAATAACACTTTGGGTCTTGGGTGACGTGGTACAGTGATTACTGCTGCTCACAGCAATATGCAGGTGTGAGGAGAACAGAAAGGAGCAGAGCCGTGAGGAAGATGAGGAGACCACTCTAAGGAAGGCTGAGGACAGTGGTAGAGGCTGAAACCAACATTCACAATTGTGCCTTGGGGCTACTCTCATAGCTTCTAGGGTGTGGAGAATCCCTCTGAAGTCATCGGAACTCTTTCTTTCTCTTTTGTCTTCTACACAATATTATCTCCCTCTAATGTCCTGGACCGTATCTCTACACCATCATATATTTCCTTTACTACTCAGAATTTTAAGAGCAGAAAGAATCAAACATACAGAGTTTGGCTGATGGTAGAGGGTAAGCTACTTCAGACAGTGAAATCATTGAACTGAGTGTGAGTTACTGACTGCTGTTTCCTTTTTCCACACTGATGGAAATCCAAATTGGTAACCAATGGACTAGGGGACACCTAGTAGGTTGAACAACTTTTTCTTTACTTAGGGCGGAGTTTCACCAACCATCCCGTGTCCCCTCTTCTTTAGCAGACAAGGAAACATCTGACTACCATCCCAACATGTCTTTCTTCTCCATGCTACCATCCCATTCCCCAGAATCATTTCTCACAGTCCTGCTAGCCTCCATTCACTCCTCCCACACCTATTTTATGAGTTCCATTTTATCATTACAATCTTCATCATCTTCAATGAAAAATGATTATCTGTGATCTCTAGCTTAACCAGATTTAAGGAGATACACAAGGAGAAGAGGAAATACAGTATGGAGGCAAAAATTCAGACATGACGTGACTCATAATCAATTCTGTCTTTTATTCCTTGATGATGTTTTGACTGGAGATCATTATTTTTCTAGAAGTTTGAAGCATTCAGTCCCTCATAAGAAAAAAGATCCCCATATCCTGGAATTCTAGTTCCTCAAAAAAGAAAACTATATTTATGTTCCTACTTCTTTGACATTTAAGTCAATTTTTTTTCCTTCTTCCTCCTCAGCAATTCACAGCTTTAGGGATGAATCATAGCCATGAACCAAGATAACTAAAATTAGTCAAGTAAGATTGGGGCAACATTTTGTTGGAGGTTTTCAACTCCCATCTTCTCTCAGAAATGCTGGAGAGAAGGCACTCCTACACTTTCCTACATTGTTTTTCTTTTTTCTTTTCCATTTTCTAATTCCAAAGGCATCTTGAAGGTTTATTTATGTGGGTGGTTTTCATCTGCTACTTATTGTTAGGTATTGAGTCTTCAGATATACAAGGGCTAAGGTCAGTTGAACATTCTGGAGTCAGGAGTGGTCTTGAGACAATGAAGTCCACTTTGGACCTACAAAACTCCTGTAGCTACTCTCTGAAAACTCTTATTTCTGTCATTATCTTCTCTCATTCCACAGCTATTGACAAATCTCTTCACCTCATCACTAGCTTTTCCTTGTTCCTTACTTACTAAACAGTGAATTTGAAATATCGTATCACCCAAGAATATTAGTATTTTCAAAAAGAGTTTCTGAATGTTTAATAGTAAATTTTCCTCCTAGAGGAGAGAGTTGGGGGCTAGAGTTTCTTCAAAGCGTGTCACTGCAGCTTGGCTCTGATGAAGAACGTATTGGATTTGCTATAATACGCTGTTTACTTGGGAACTGAGACTACCGCCTGCTGCCGTGATTAGTTAAAACCAGGTCCAAATCCCATCTTGGACTTTTATTCAATGTACTGTAGAAAGAACTTTTTAAAAATGACATTTCTAAAGCAAGTCTCTCACGGTTAAAATTAAAATAAATAAATAAAAATGATATTAAGTGAGCTGTCATTTAAAAGATTCTAAAGTTAAATTCAAATATCTGTTAGTCCTGGGCAAATAACACTTTGAAATGTCTTCATACTTCTTTATTCCTTCATCCAGTCACTAAGAAAAATTTTCCCTTGGAAAAAAATAGTCAATCTTTAATATTATAGACTTGGAAACTCCTCTGAAATTGGGGAGAGAAAGGCTCCAGGCTCTTGCAAGAGGGCCAGTCAGAGCCCGTAGCAATTTGGATAAAGTGTCCAACAAAAGGCGTCAGGGCGGTTTTTTCCAATTCTCAATGCCTTGAAGGCAGATAGTTTTTCATTTTCAGGATGGTTAATCCTCCTAAATCTTCATGTTGTCCCTTGGCCCTGAACCTTTTTTTTTTTTTTTCTTTTTTTAGGTAAATTAGAGAAATACCAAGTAGCTGTGTGGCTTTTGGCAACGGGATTCATGTCTCTGAACCTCCTTATAGATGATAGTCTCAGGCTCTTAGCATGGTGGCACCACTTAGGTGGCTGTTCCCACCACTCCCACGCTCCCACCCTAGGCTCATGGCAGACAGCATTAGCAGATCCCAGAACTGATGGATCCCACCCTCTTTCCCTTTGAGCCAGACTGAGCTGCAGAATCAGTCTGAACACAGCGCTCCAGGCAACACCACTCTGATCCTCAGTGCCCACAGGTGCTATCCTTGGGCCACATGACAGGTCTCTGAGGACCCTTTCAGCCCTAAAGTGCCTAACTGTAAGGACGAGGCACAATAGAGCTGGCAGTTCAAAGTTTAAAGACAAAAGGAAGTAGTATTAGTAAAGAAAATATTTGAGAAGAGGTAGATGGAATGTTCTCCTTCAACTTGACTTCTGAAGATTTAAAATGAATCAATTCTACATGAGGAACTCAAAACAATAGCAACTTGCTGGAGTCTCTTTTTTTTTTTTTCCTTTGTATAATTTTCTTTCTCTCTTTTTCTCCCTCTAGACACACTGTGTCCTCTGCCTGTTCCTCGTGTTCCACACGCCCCTCCTACCCACCTACTGTTCCTCATGTTCCTTTTCTTCCCAGAAAAAGAGAGGAGGGGGAGCAAAGACGGGAGCAGTTGCTGTTTTTTCCCCAAAGATCTAAACCATATTTAAGAACACAGCAACCTGCATCATCCCACCTTTGTGCTAAGTAGCATGAAATGTCTCTGCTTTCCTTTGTTGTCTGTTTTCCCCAAATGCTTTTTGGTTCCTCTCCTACCTGTCCCTCAGTGTCTTTGTAGCATACAATAGCAAATGCTCCGTGCAGTGGTAGGGAGAAGAGGATAACAACCCGACACAATATCACTATGTACTCAGTGATATAAACTCAGGGTAGTTTCCCATTCTTCCCTGGCCACAATATTAATACTTTCTGCTATTATCTTCTATCCTTCCAATTGGCCCCCACCACTTTCCAAAATAATAAGACATGGAAAAAGTTTAAAAAGGGGAAGTCATTTTTGCTCATAGACATATTATCTAAATACCTTTCAAATCCCTGCTAGAAATAAGGCCGATTTAAAAATTTAAAAACTGGTATAATAAATTGCCTATTATATTCAGTCCCTGATCACCACGCCCTGTTTAAAAAAGAGTTAGTGCTTCATTGGGCTACGAATGCCCTCCTCCAAATGATGTGGGTTTGTCTAAGTCTTATCGTCTATCCAATGTCCTGGTCCCTTGCTATAAAATTACTCTTTAGAAAAGCATATTTTGGAAGGAAACCTACATAGATTAAACAGTCCCTACAACGATCATGACTCCAGAATGGAGAAAACTACTTGCGTGTCTCTAGGGGAAATGAAAGAATGAAAGGAAGTCCAGATACTTTTTAAAGAGAAGAAAAGGAGACGTTTTTTAAAAGTAGGCGAGATATTTATGTTTTGACGAGGTTCTGAGTGCCTGACTAAGCACTAAGCATTTTTCATTTAATCATCAAAACTCTATACATGTGATTTGGACCATTTTGCAAAAGAGGACTCTGCATCTCAGAAAGATTACATAATATGTCCAGGGTTACCTATCAACTAAATGTCGGAGCTAAGATATGAGCCCAGGTATAGAAAGCAGAAAAGATAAAAAGCTGGATAGAAGTCCGGGCGCGGTGGCTCACGCCTGTAATCCTAGCACTCTGGGAGGCCGAGGCGGGTGGATCCCTCAAGGTCAGGAGTTTGAAACCAGCCTGAGCAAGAGCAAGACCCCGTCTCTACTAAAAAAATAGAAAGAAATTAATTGGCCAACTAAAAATATATGGAAAAATCACCCGGGCATGGTGGTGTGGGCCTGTAGTCCCAGCTACTCGGGAGGCTGAGGCAGGAGGATCACCTGAGCCCAGGAGTTTGAGGTTGCTGTGAGCTAGGCTGACGCCACGGCACTCTAGCCCAGGCGTGAGACTCTGTCTCAAAAAAAAAAAAGCTGGATAGAATGTTGAACTAACTAAGACTGCAGTAATGAACTATTTAAAAGAGGTTTAAAGATGGGGGGAAGAGGAAGATCAACTGGGTATGGACAGCTGAGAAGTTGTGGCCAGGAAAAAGAAACATTCAAAGCAGACTGTGAGGATGAAGCATGGATGTGAGGGGTTGTCAGAAGGCTGCAGCGAAGTAAGTTCCGACCTGTGAGTGTGAGCAGCAGGCATGCAGCTGAAACCCAAGGTCCTGGAAGGGCCAGTGGCCACAGCATCAGAGCTACAGGAAGGGCTGGCTGACAGAGGACGCTGGGAGAAGTGAAGGCCTGGATTCACCTCTGTGAGAGGCGAATTTGCAACAGCAAATCCTGGCCCTGGCCTCGCTCTGTGGCTTACAGTGCGTAACCTGAGCCTTCTTCACGTGACCGCAGCCCAAGTCTGCGCTCCTGCCCGATGGCTGCTCAGGGTGGTGTAAACAGTGTCCTGGGACGCTGCAGAGATGAGAGCAGGGGAAGGCCCCAGTCGAGGGTTCTGGAAACAAAGATTCCCCACACCCTTTGGGTGGTACTGACCGAAGTCACTGCCCACTGTACTGCCAGGAAGACTTCTGTTTGCAAAGAGCCTTAGAATCCACTGCCTTGCCCATCTGTGGGCTGCCACTCCTTCAATTTAATATCTGTGTTCCCTGTCACAGTACAGTCACCCAGGTAAAGACAGCACCCTCATTACAATCAGAAATTGTGTTCAGGTGATCACTCACTCATTTATTCATGCAACAAACATTTATTCAGTACCTTTAATGCTTAAGTACTGTGTGAGCCATTTATACCTTAGTTTCAATACATTTATTAAATGCTTTACTAAAATCTGGGTTTCCAGAGTCAAGTTGGAGAGAAAATATATATGTGTGTACACACACACACATACACACACACACACAAGTCTAAGAATGGCAAAAGCAGGCACTACAGGGAAAAAATAAACTTAAAATTCAAAGGCTGAGGGTATAAAGTTGATAGTTTTGGTTAGAAATTTTTTCTGGTCAGAAAAATCTACTTTACCTGACGTGGGGAAAAGGGTGTTTTTGTCTTATTTTGGTTTGTTGTTGTTGTTGCTGTTTGTAGATTACTATTAGTATTTTATCAGCATAATTCAAGTTGTTAGCTTTACTTTCACTTTATATTATTAAAGAAGTCCTTGTCGTGCACCCAGGTAGCAGGACATTATGCAGGAATGAGAAAAGCTTCTTTAAAAGGAAGCCTAGGCCAGCATATTAGGAGTTGCCTCTAATCCTTTTTGGAAACAGGCTGTGTGTATAAGTCCTAAATAAATGTGTCTTTGCAGAGAATGCAAATGGAATAGCAAAACCATCAACATCCCTACATATAAAACAGGAGGAAATGAGAACAGAACTGCAGCCCAAGGAATTTAGGTTAGCGGAAAGGAGGAACTTCTACCTGCAAGTTATTATTGAATAAATTAGTTTGGAATCTTTTAGAGCAACTTTTCCTAGGCATCTTTTAAAACAACCTGAGTTACATTTCTGAGAGCTTTGATAATTCTGCTTGAGTGACAAAATAGCTCTATAAGATCTTTCCAGCCTGAGGAGTCTAAGACTTCAGCATAAGATCAACATCATATTCTTATCATGTCCATTGATCCTATATTTTCAAGCTAAGCATTCAGGAAGATGAGATTTCAAGGCACCCAAATAATTCAGTATCCCCTAAATATATCACTTCTCTTCCCCACGCTTCCCTTTCTACCAGTGCAATGAGCATTTTTGTAAATACAGTCTTGAAACTTTACAGCTCACCTCTCACCTCTTCCAGTTTTAGGCTCACTTTTTCTCACTTGAATGATTGCAATGGGCCGGTTTGTCTCGCTGCCCCCAAGCCTCTCTCTGCTCAACCTCCTTATATACACTTTCTACCAGGTTGCTGAAAAATTATCTCAGGATCCCATTTTGTCTATGCACAAAGTCCTCAACGCAGCATTCAAAAGATTCATAGTAAGACTCCATTTTCTTCTGAGATCTTCTCTCTTGCTGTTATCTTACAAGTATTCTACGCTTCCATCAAACTGAACTGCTAAATGTTCTGACGATCTATGTTGCTGGCTTCAGGCCTCTGTTAGTCAGGATGGGCTAGATTATTAGGGGGGGTGAAAAAGCAACTACAAAATCAAAGAGGCTCCTAACAACAGAAATTTATTTCTTGCTCACACCACAAGTCCATCTTAGGTTGGCAGGGAACTCTGCTCACATAGTCACTCAGGGGCCAGGTTGGGGATACTCCACATCACCAAATGGTCCCAAAGTCACCAAGGAAGGGGAAGAGCACAGAATGAATTGAGCACCGGCTCTTAAAGCTGCCACTTGCCAATGGGACAGGTCGCCTCCATTCCCACTTCATTGGCGAAAGCTAGTGACATGGCAATGTCTAACTTCAGGGAGGTCAGGGAGGCAACTTTACCACATGCCCAGGACACAGACACACAAGGCAGCACTAATGACTACCTTTTGGACATTAAATATTTGGCTCACTCTTTCTCCTGCAAGCAAATTACATTCATGACCCTCCACCACCGTCAAAGGAAAAAAAACCCAAAGCTCATCCTGGCACAATATCGACTTCAAAGTTTCCATTTGGTGTGTGATAGTTTGCACAGCAAGGAATGATGTACAGTAATACCTACATCTGGTCCAGGTGTGTCTTTGAGACAAATTATCTGCCTCCCACATATATATCATATCCAATATATGGTGGTAGAACAAGAACAAAATGTCCACAATAAACACTGCCATTCTGAAGGAAGAAGAAATGAAATAACAGTAGTTATTGGTCCACAGGAATTCCCACTGGGATCCCACTGGGTAAGATGTTGCAGGCTCTGTACCCTGGGAGGGGGACTATTTCTTGGTAAGGCTGCAGTTCTGCTGCCTGGGAGCAACTTCTATTGTTCTTCATATCTCCAAGCTCGCTGCTCTGGGAGAGTCTTCCATTTCTATTATCTTACCTTCTGTGACCATATTCTTGGCACACATCAGGGATCATGTGCTCCTTAGGGGCCCACGAGACACTGTAGGACTCCTCAGTTACCAAGTCTTTTAATCCATGCAGTACAGCTCTCTCCAAACTGCCGTCACTTCTTGTCTACTGATTCCAGTGAGTTCTGTGTACCAACTGGCATGCTCACAGAAACTTTCTAGATACAATTATTATTTTTGCTCAACTGTTTTTGCCTTCCCTCTCTCATGCCTCTATCTTAGATACTCTCAGCTTGTCAGGCTAAGTGGGAGAACCAAAGTTATTAGCTGCTTTCCTCTGAAACCTTTTGTCTAATCAAAAGGATTTGCTTAATTGTAGCTTCCTTCTAAGTCATCTGAATCCATTCAAAGATTTGAACAATGATGGGAGGTGGCCATATCCTTGATTTGAACTTTGGCACAAGGAGTAGCTTTTATTGCGTATTCATCACTCAGAAGTCTTCTAAGGTTTACCTTTTACAAGTTGGATTGAAATTAGTTGCTTCTTCAAACATGCAAGTCCACAAATGTCTAGACTTTTATTTCTTTTCACTGCTACCTGCAATCTAACCAATGCTTTTCTGAGTTCATTTCCAACTATATAATATCTTGTCAAAGCTTGACAGCAGCAACCAACACATGCTGTTAACATTGTGCTTTGCAACTACTTCCCCTAGAGTTATGAGTTCATTTGTTACATCATCTACCTTCCAAGTTGTTGTAGACAGTAGTTTACCAAATGATTCACCACTGCATAACGAGGTTCAACATTTTTTCAGCCTCTGAGAACAATTACCTTGCTGCCTACCTCCAAATCTTGAAACCACATTTACCTATTTTAGGGTTTTTTTGTTGTTCTTGTTACAGAAGCACACCACTTCTGATAGCAATTTATGTTCTAGTTAGATTAGGCTTAGGTTATATTCTGTTAATAAACAACCCCCAAACCCCAGAAGTTTATTTCTTATTCACAGTATGTGTCCATTATGAGTTGGCAGCTCTGCTCATTGGAGTCACTCAGATACTCAAAATGACAGCGGGTCCATCCCAACAGATGCTTCCATGATTGCCGAATCAGAGAAAGGGAACGTGGAGAATGGAGCATGGTTTCCTAGAGTGATACACAGCACACTCACTCAAATTTCATTGCTAAAGCCATCTACGTGACCACACCCAATTTCAAAGAGGGAGGGATGTACAACACTATCATATGTCTAGAAATTGGAGCCCAGGATATATTTGGTGAATGGCAATTGGGAGACCTTGAGGCCTTTGTTTACTTTCTATACCACTGGGATGCCATCTCCTATTCATTTGTTCATTCAACAAAGATTTACTATAACATATTGCTCAAGAGTGCAGGCTCTGAAGCCAGATTACTCAGGTTCAAAAATTAGTTAGGTCACTTCTAGATGTGTTACTGTGGAAAAATTATTTAACCATTCTGTGCCTCAATTTCCTCATCAGTTATAGGGATGGTAATATTTCCCACCTCAAGAGTAATTGTGAAGATTCAGGAAGGTAATACATGTGATGCACTCAGCACAATACCTAGCATATGGTAAGTGTTCCCATACATGGTAGCTATTGTCAGCATTATTACTAGTGTTGGCCACCTACTATGTACTAGGCATTAGGATATATCAGGATTCCTAGTATAATACAACCATGATCTGCTGGGGGAGAAGACTAGAAGTTTCCATTCTTTTACATCTTCCTCTCAAATTTAACCTCTCCCTGTTGGCCATTATTTCTTCCTAAAAATTCCCAGAGCGGTGTGTTAACATTCCTGAAGGTAGTTGTAGCCTTCTTAAATTCTTTCCTATTTTCTCTGTCCCTCACGTAGAAGGAGGTTCAAATGCTACCTGAAGCAATGTTTGCAAAGCACTTGGCACAAGGTCTGCCCACAGTAGATGCTGAACAAATGCTAACACCCCATTACACAACCCTCGGTGCCCAAGGTGCCTTGAACAGTAGCTTCCCAGAGCAGCTTCAGCACGCAGTTGTTGAGTTGAATTGTCATCTCACATCTGTGCGGCATCATTTGGCTGCATCTGTGCTCGCTCAGATTCCTCACCCTCCCTCTGCTTCTGAATCTGTGGTTCTCTGAAAAGCTCTTGTTCCTTCTCAACCCTACTTTGCATTGCCAGCCCACCTGGAGGCTGGGAGCTCAGTCTGGCAGGTACACATTAGCACGTTAAAAATATCTACACAGCCGTCCCTAGTATTGTCATCCACTTTGAACATTAGCATATTTCCTTTAGTTCATCTGGGAAATCCCAGTTCTTTCTAGTTCTGTAAAGAGGAAGGGGCTGGCTATCAAAGACCAGCATTAACTAGTCTTTTTCAGAATTGGGGAAGGGTCTTCTTCAATGATCACATGAACTATGCAGCACTCTTTAAAAATTATTTGTGAACCCACATCAACCAATGAGGAGAAAATATCATCTACCCTGATAGTAATTTTTAATTTTCCTCCAAGCCTATTTTTTCAAGATTAAATAATTATAAATAAAAGTTTTTCATGAGTTTTCAGTATATCTCATCTGATCCTCCCAACAGTCTCAGAAGGAATTTAGAGTTGATGTTAACCAACACTTTACAGATAAGTCAAGGGTTTCTCATGGTGATCAGCTTCATGAGGTAGAACCTGGGCTTGGTCCTTGGTCTTAAGCTCCAGCCCTCTGCTTTCCACTCCAACTTTCTTCCTCCCACTGACGCCTAGAACTCTGAAGACTTTTCCCTGAACAGTCTGGGAAGTGGTTTCACCATCTGGACATTGTTCTTGACTTCCAGCTGAGAACCTTCTTTTAGTTCTTTGGACCACTTCTCTTTCCCAGAAAAAGCAGAGCAAGCTGAGAGCTCTCGGCATATATCCAGATTACCAACTGCATGTGAAATTGCACCACCTCGGTTGCATCATTCTGGTGCCAAATTTCAAGAGAGCTGGACACTCAGCTATGGGTACAGGTGCCTGAGAAGACTGGACCAATCCTAGAGCTCATGTCTTCAGAGCCTGGGATTAAAAAGCCAAGCTAGGCCTGCTTTCCCTCGTGCCAACTGCCCGCACTCAATAAGGAAAAGTTGTGTCAGAGTTTTAGAGTAAGAGAAACTGGAGATGAAAATAGCTGACCATGTTCATGAAGCCTGAAACTACATTTCCTCATCAGAAGGAACCACCACACAGTGCTGGGCTAGTTCCAATCGTCCAATGAGAGCAGTGGTCGATACCTCTTCCCAGTTCCATCTTCAGTTCCGTCAACCTGGTAGCTTGATATTGGCCATGATGGGAATATTGACACCATGGAAATCAACACATTCTACATGTCAGAGCTGCCTCCTCCCAGAGAGTCAGTTTTTAAACATTTACCTGTAGCCTTCATGTATTTCTTCAGTGATAAGATGAAAGAAAACTCTTAGGAGCAAAACTAGAAGGAACCATAGAGATGATTCCAACCCTGTTACATTACAAATTAGGAGATGGAGGCCAGCAGAAAGCACTGCCTTACTTCAACTATTTAGCAAGTTTTAGGATCCAGGTCTTCTCATTCTCAACCAAGATTCCTTTCCTGAAGAATCAAAGTTTTCAAGCTGCTACCTCCCTGAGGGAAACAAAGGGGACATAAGTCTCTGTCTTCACTGCATATGTGATTAAGTACTACCAAGAGCAATGGAAACGATTTTGTATAATAATTTGTATGTTTCAAAATGACATCATGTACCTTACCTCTAAAAGTGCAATAGTTGTTCAAAAAAGGGAAAAAATTAATTTGAAATGGAACAAACGAACAAGGAATAGCTTCATGAAAGAGAAAGGGTTCAACATGGAATTTGAGCAACTCAGAGGCTGTAGAGTAGGGAGGGGGAATGTGTCTGAATACAAAGAAACCAAGTTGAGTTAAAAATGGGAAACTGTCTTTGGATAAACAGTGAGGACTTTTATAAGCAAGATGCTTAAATATTCAGAGAATTTGTTTTATTGTAATGCAGTTAGTGATAGGGAACAGTTGATGGCAGAGCCAGGGAATGAAATAAGTGTTTTAGAAAGATGGCTTGCATGGTGTGGAGTGAAAAGGCCTGTTACAGGAGAGTATTTTTCCTCTTTTAGATGAAAGTATATTCTATAGTATTTACATGCATATATATGTAGGGAAGGGTGTTTTCTAATATCTGAATAGTCATTCTCCCTGTGGGGAGGCTTTGTGGGTGATTTTTGCTGTATTTTTGTGTTTTTCTCTACTTTTCCCCCTTTTGCTTCTTTTTTTGTTTATCTTGTTAGAATGTATCTAATTTTAACCAAAAAGAAAATCTCAAAGAATAATAATGACTAGCACTTGGAAGCACTCCCTGTATGCCAGACACAGTACATGTGATAACTCTAACGATCCCTATAAGACAGGAATTATTATTATCCTGAACTATACAAGGAGGAAGCTGGGGCACACGAGGTTAGTTGACTTTTCAAAGGTCACAGAGCTAGATATGCCACAGCCTAGGATTTGAATCCAGAGCCCATATCATTAACCACTATCCGGCCTCTGCATGAGATAGAGAGACAAATTGGAGGCAGAGAGTTTGAAATCAAGAAAAAGAGCCGAGAGAAAGTTGTGCTGCTCCAGGGAGGAAATGGTAAAATATAAACTGAGATGCTACCAGAAGTGGAGGAAGGGCTGGTATACAGAGTTAACAGACAAGTAAGGATGCCAAGGACAAAAGCCAACCAAGGACAGGTCAAGTCTTCTTATTGTTGCTGCTGCTGTTATTTTGTCTTGTTTATGGTGGTGCTACCCACTACCCCAATAAATACCATCCCTACACAGGTCTCTTTTCTATTTAGGAATAATGGGAAGATTTCTCTTTTTTATTATTAAAAAAATAGTACTCACAATAATTTCAACAGCATTAAAGAGTATTTTAATAATATGTAAAAGCCTTCCCCCCCACACAATCCCTTTTACCTCTCCATAGAGGTAAGAATTCTAAGTTTCTTACCTAGCCTTTCAGAAATGTTCTAGGCATGTATTTAATATACACATGTCTAAACATTCTTTACACATACTGTTCTAAAATTTGTTCTTTTCACTTAAAATTACATCTTAAGCATTTTAAAAAATAAATTCCTGTAGGTTAACCACATTCTTTTTCACAACTGCCAAGTATTCCATTGTATGCATTTACCATAATTATGCAACCATCTCCCTCTTTGAATGGGGGGAATGGTCTTTATGTAAAGCTAAAGCAAGACAAAAAGGCCTCATTATAAAGAAAAGACATAACATATCAATATGGTCATAGGATTATAATCCTTGAGCAAGAGCACAGGAATGCACTAGAAGTTTAAAAGTAATTTCAATAAATATGAAGGCTTACCATCTCAAAGCACTTGATCATTTGAAGAAAATGAAAATGAAGCAAAAAGCTTGGTGTAAAGTGAAGCATGCTCCTGGTCACCAAAATAGGAATGTATAATCATAAAACCTGCCTTTTCAATTCCCTGCTGGCGGGACTGGGTTCTAAGACTATGCTACGCAGGGGCTGAATATAAACAATCTACCATTAGAAAAATAATGCAGGGGCCATTGTAAAAATAAGTGGATTTTTTGTTTTTTAACTTATGGTCATGCTAGTATTTGATCAACAACTAGAAATTTCCAGCTTATTTTCTTTTTTGAATATTTTGAGATTATTTAGAAGATAGGTTAAGATTCTCCTTCCCATTCCTCTTTCCTTGGCTGTCTTGGAAAAAAAGCAATCATCTCAGGTAGAGGGGTATTAGTAGGAGAGAGAAGTGATCCTCGGGGGAAAAAATTTTAGGTGTTTTGTTTTGTTCTGAATTAGATAAATCCATTAAATGCCTGCACTACGCAGCCCTCCCTCTACCTTCCTTGAGTTTATTTAAGTAGTTGCCCATAGCAACCACCCACACTTTAAGTAGCTGAGCTGGGTATTGTTGGAAACAGCTCGGCAAGCCTTTGTCTTGCATCCAGATCACTTGCTGTGCCCTAGAGGTAACTACATAAAATTTAAATGATGATTTAAATATATTATCAATGGTTTGGGGTCTCCTTTATTAAAAAAAGTACACTCTACTTTTTAAATGACATGATAAAATACTGAAAACTGTTGTCGTTAGAGTCTGCTGGTCACCCTCAATGCTATTAGAAATGGAATAATTTGAGGAACGAGAGGAGCATTGTGAAGAAACCCCAACAGAAGGGACAGTATGCTTGGCACCCTCCTCTTCTCCCCTCTCCCTTTATGGCAGCACCCACGCCTCCGCCCCCTGGCGGTGACAATCAAGCCGTGGTCCTGCTGACGTAGAGGCAGCCAGAAATAATGGGAAAAGGCAGAACTGGGTAGAAATCTGGACTTTATCAATTTGCAAACTTGCACAAGTTACTTAAGGTCTTTAAGTGTGTGTGTGTGTGTGTGTGTGTGTGTTTCTTTTTTTTGCCATTTTAAGAATGGGTCTAATTATCTATCATTAAAGAAATATTGTGAGAATTAAATGAGCAAACTATGTTAAGCACCTAATCTGGAATGTTCTACTCAGTAAGCATATATTCAGTGTCTTCTATGTGCAAGATACAAATTTCACTCAAAAATAAACAACCTTAGAGGGGAAAAAGACAACTAGACAACCATAGAAACAGATACACTTTCAGAGAATGGATCACTCAGCCACCCACAATGTGCCACGCCAACCAGGGCAGACCCAGGCCGGGTGCTGTGAGGTTTTTCCTGGTGACTAGAATCCTACTCTCCTCTCCCAGCTGGTTCCCAGGACTGGCCCTGGGCTATGTTTTTCTTCTACATTGTAGCTGCCCGTGGCCTTTGACCTCTGTAGGTCCACCCTGTCCCTGTCCCCAGAAGGAGGGTACTTCCCTGGCTGACTGGGAAGACTCGTCAGCTGAGCATGAAGCCATCTTCTCTACAAAGCCTCCCCAGTGTTGTCCTCTGACTGCGGATCTCTGTAGTTCTTTATCCGTCTCTCACTGGCTCCTCTCCTCTGTGGGAAATGTTTCACTGGCAAGTCGCTACAACCAATCCCTGGTTTGGTAAAGCTAAGCATTTTACCTGTTCTAAACCACTATCTTTGCCTGTGTTTACAGGAACTCAGTGATTGAGGAAGTGAGGCTTCCTTTTTCTCAGTATGTCGGACACACAGAACCCTTGTCTCATCTAGCAATTTGGGTGAAACACACTCTCCTGATCCCCCCACTTAAAATGTTAAGAATATCCTCCTTTCATGCCCATTAGCCCTTAATGGTAGAAAACTTTCTTTCTTCTCTTATTGTTCATATTTTTCCATACTTTGATCTACACCTGGTAGTCTGCTTGGGCACCATAGACAGGTGACAAACAACAGAAATATATTTTCTCACAGAGCTGTAGGCTGGAAGTTTGAGATCAGGGCGCCAATATGGTTGGGTTCTGGCGAGGGCTCTCCTCCTAGCTTGCAGATGGCTACCTACTGTCTGTGTCCTCAGATGGCAGAGAGAAAGAGAGAAAAGAAAGAAAGAAAGAAAGAAAGAAAGAAAGAAAGAAAGAAAGAAAGAAAGAAAGAAAGAAAGAAAGAAAGAAAGGAAGGGAGGGAGGAAGAAAGAGAAAGAAAGAAAGAAAGAAAGAAAGAAAGAAAGAAAGAAAGAAAGAAAGAAAGAAAGAAAGAAAGAAAGAAGAGAAAGCAGCTTCCCTGGTGTCTTTTCTTATAAGGGCACTGTTGCCATCATGAACGTCTCATCCTCATGACCTCGTCTGAACCTGATCACCTCCCTAAGGCCCCATCTCCAAATACAATCACATTGGGCATTAGGGCTTCACATATGATTGAGGGGGCACAATTCTGTCCATAGCACCTGACATTCATCTTGTGTCTGTGACTATAATAACTTAAGAATGGGTGGTGATGCATCACAGGAAAAAGAAACTATTAGGAAATGTGTTTTAAGTTATTAAAATATAATTATGATCATTATTTTTACCAACAAGGCACCTGTTGCCGGAATTTGCTTTAATAGCAAGGTGGAGGTCCAACTGCTCCCATCTCATGCGACTTTGGCTCTTAGCTTAGGGGCTGAGTGGTTGTGACTGACAGGTCTGTAGCATATTCATGGATCAAGCTCAAGTTCCGAATTTCTGCTTTCTCCCGGGATCTCTTTAGTGGGTTGTCACTCAATGCATGTCATGTTCCCTCTCCTCTGGGCTTCTTAAGATAACACACTACCTGAATCCTACCAGTGCAGTGTTATGATTATTAGAAACATTTTTCATCGCAGTAGTTATGAGAGTACTTCATTTTTATGTAGTTTCTATAGATGTAAAAGCTTGTCGTTTGTATCTTGTTTGATTATTAATCATTCCCCGTCTACAAGGGACAAACTGTTCCAATGGCAGGCCAAGAGCAGAACTAGGGTGTAGCCCAGGACTTCCTACTCCACAACCAGCATGTTTTCCATAATACTAAATGCCAGTGAGGAAGGGGAAAAGAAGAGGTCTTTCCTCCAATTCTTCACTAGGGAAGATTTCCCAAGACAACCATGAGTCCAGAGTCCTAACTGCTGAGCCTATGTTACTCACAAATTAATTTCTCTGTTGCTGTTTCTGCATTAGAACCCAGGACAGACACAGGAGTGATGTCAGTAATCAACGTCAGCGGTGATATTTGCCTGAGGTTGCTGGGGAAACCTGGCTGCTAATTGGTAACAACCCACTGGGAGATGTTGCTTCTTAGCTCCTTAGTCACATTAACCTTTTTACCATCAGACGGCAGCTCTTTCTAACTGAACAAATTCTGTAGCTCTGCTCCCTTCATTGGTTCAGCCTCTTAGCATTGCTAGATGTCTAAAGAGATCATATTATACACTAAAAGGATGATAAATTTTGTTGTGGGTTTTGACTGGTATGTGCAAGGAGAACATGTATGTTTTATTTGGGTTATTTGAATTCAACAAGCCATGTAACCCTAAGAAAACAGGTAAGGGAAATGGAGAAAACATATTTTTTTCCTGCGTGTCTAGCTTAGCTCTTAATATGAAAATGCTTTTATCTGTTTCAAGGGATTTGGAGGCTTTTTCCTGGCTTTTCATGACATCTAACTCCCCTGTCACTTAGGACACTTAGTAGGTGACTCCATAACCCTCCTTATCCTGGCTAGAACGAGTTTCATATGTCCGCAGAGTGTTAGGGTCATCCCAATCTGGAAATAAGTGGGAAGTTGGCTGAAGTTACTTTCTCCCTGAACAAGTAAGTTTTCAGTGGGTCGTTCTGCAGTCTCCAAGATGTTCCGTCTTCAGGATGTTGACTGCATCTCCCAGGAGTGAATGCACAAGGCCTCTCAGTGGGAGATACGGAGGCAGCAGCTTTGCAGTAGTCAGTCGTGGTGGGAACGAGTGACGTACTTTTTCTCCACCATATGTTATCAGATTAGCCAGATCCTGTGTGCTGAGAATTGGCAGAGCTTCCTCTGCTGCTGGATACCTTGGCCAGGAACTCCCAACCACACAGCCACCTGGATAATTAGGTGGAGCTTCTGCCAACTTCTGCAATCTGCCGTCTAGGAGGCTGCAGGCCAAGCCACACCTTTGATCCCACGTGGCTGACTCAACCCCACCGCTTTGTGTTAACCTTTCCTGCCCCACACAAAATCTCCCATTGTGAGAAGCTCTCTTTACACATAGAGGAACCATCTACATTCAGCATCGTGTCAGTGCCGACTGGGAGCATTGCTCCCTGGTTGGTTATTCATGGGCCCTTCCCCAGACGTCACTTCCCATTGCTGTCATCAAGTTCAACAAGGTAGCAGAAGCAAGATTTTGGACACGGAGCATTCTGAGGTCAGAAGAAATGAAGCAGTGTCTATAATTGAGATGGGCTTTGAACATGTATCACAATAATGCACACTGTCAGCTACATGGAGTCTCTTCTTTATGTGTCCCGTCCCAGCTGACAAGTTTCCTGCCTCATCACCGACCTCTGAGCTGTCATCTTCAAAACCGTCATGGTTAGAGAAGGATTAAAGAAGGAAGTGCAGCTAAATAAGAGAGCGTGAGAGCAGAGGGCACCAGCAGACAACCTGGGATGTGGCCGGCCACGAGTATAAAATCTCACCCAGAATCTAAGAGAAGTTCATTTGGAATCCTTGTCAAAGGCCCTGCATCTTTGCCCTGACTCTCGGGGAGAAGGAAGGAGTATAACAATTGCCCCCTCTCAAGAGACCTGAATGTTTTAGGTTCACTTCTTTTATATGAAGTAAATTTAAAATATTTCTTTATTAGGGCAAAGATTGGTTCTTTAAGATTTGATTGATTTATTTAGGTCCTGAACCCTTCTCAGGAGCTGACGAGAGACACTCTCCCCAGAGTGTCAGGGAGTTCATTGGCCTCCCCCCACCCCAAAGCCCATGTGTAGCCTATAGAGGCAAAGCAATTTCCACCTTTCCCAAAGAATGGGGCCTTCTCCGAAGTTTGACATATGCTTTCGTTTATTTCATGAAATTGCCATTGTAATATACAGGAAAAATACAGCAACTTTGAAAAATATGAGCTGGTAATTATTTAAGAAAAAATAAGCACTGTAAATATTTTTTCACAAAATTGGCCCTCATGCAAAATCATGCCTGTGCATCACTTCTTAATATCTTTCACGCTCAGTGACCTACCCCAAGGTTGAACTCCTCTATGAAGGTACCACTAACATGCCACTTCTGAAAAAACCTATTCTATTTTGGGCTGGTAAAAGTTAGAAACACTAAACCAAAATCTCTCTCCCTTGGTCCAAGCCCTAAAACACATGACCACTGTCAACAAAAGAAAAAAAATCAAGCTTTTAAAGAATTAAAGTTGATTTTATTGAGAAGTCTTACTAAGGACTGTAGACCAAGGACTGCTACCAGGAGCAGTCCTTCAGATTGCTTCAGTGCCGTATTTCAGTTCAAGTTTCTATCCAGGTGGTGAAGATTTAGTATGTGCAAAATCACATCAGAGCTTGGGTGCAAGAGTGCATCTGGGTATACTTTGCAGGGGCATAATTGCTAACCTTGGCAGGTGTTATCTTATATATAGGAAACGGCAAGGATTAGGGTCATTTATTTTTAAGGAATATAGTGACTCAAGCAAGAGAAGCAAGAGGCTGTGTGCTCTATCCTATTTTGTCTCCACCAAAGCAACCCTCTGGAGAGCTGCACATGGGCAGAGTCAGGGGCTTAGTGAAATTATGCTCGCAAGCAGAATGAGCAATCAAGGCTTCTTAATTGGCTACTTTGTCTCACACCATATAAAGAAATTATCAAAATACTGAAGAATCTTCTGATTTTCAACATAACCCCTGTGGCTACAGATGTGAGACAGGCTTCGGCCTCAACAGCAGACCAGTAGGGACCGGAGAAGAAGTTAGGAATGAGTAGAGTCGAGCCTTGGTTGACTGGCCTATAATGGATGCTCCTTCTGCAAGGGCGTCTTGCTATCCGAGTCACGTTGTCTGTCTTAACCTAGTTCCCCAGAAATGGAGCAAAGGTAGACCTTTCATATTCTTCTAACACAGAAGGATGAAAGACAAGGAAGAGGAGGGGAGGGTGGAAAGGAGACAAGGCAAATACATGGTGGGACATTACCAGGCTGGCCAGAGCTTTGTTGGAAAACACAGCTGGTTATTGGATCACGTGGATGTCTCTGGAAAGGCCATATGGAATCACTGCATTCCAGACTGTAGTCCATCTGAAACTGAAAGGGCAATTTATCTGCTAATTCCTCCCAGTTTCCTGCCTCTCATTGGTTCAAACTTATTGCACGTGGTATTAACTGTGCAACACAGGGGTGGGCACAGTAGGGCTGGATGAAGCTGGGGCCTCATCCCCAAGGAAGGTTGAGACACAAGCAGTGCTGCAGGTGGAGGAAGAGACACGGCAGACAGGCTATGCAGATGGCAGCCACATGAGCCACCCTGAGGCCGCTCTGTCCAGGAAGCAGGGCAAGTGTCCAAGGCTGAGGGTCAGGCAGGACAAAAAGGGTCTGGGAGGTGTATGAGCTGGACCCAGTACCTTATCCTAGCAGTTCAGCCAACACAGGCTCAATCTGGGCTGACACTACTGTCCAAGGAACCTGGTCTGCATGGTGAGGTGTGGCGAGAGCAGCTGCAGGTGGTGATGCTACAGTCGGGTCAGTGGAGTCATCCGTTCCTTCTGGTCTGTGGGGGATGCTGAGCCAGCCAGCAAGTGGAACCGAGCTTAGGCCACCTCCAGGTGGAAGGGCTTGGAAGGAGGGAAGTGAGGGGTCAAGGTTTCCATCAAGGAGATCAGCCTGACCTCAAGACCGAATGTCTGGGCATAATGTCTTAAGTACCCACAGCTGGGGTTAGAAAAGTAGGCTGTCGCTCTAAGGCCCGTGCACACCCAGGGCCAGCCAGCTGAGGGCCTGATGCACGGGGCTCCTGGGATGAGACATGCCAGATTAGACACGGCCTGGGGTAGGGCTCTCGCCAGCCAGCTGCAGGGGGAGGGTCCTCCATGCAGAGGTGGGAGCAGACGGGATTGACACATTACTTTGCTGTTAAAAATGATAAATTGCCCATTTGCTTATTTTAACTGTGCTTCATGTCAGTAGCTCATCTTGAGTAATAGGCTTTAAAATGCTGAGATTGTTATACTTTCTAAGAAAATATATTTTAATTCACATAAAATACATGGCTATGTCTGATACCATATACTATGTAATGATTATCATTGACTTCTAAGTAAATATCCTAAATGTTTTTGTTTGAATAAGATTTCTCTCTCTCTCAATCTTTCACTCTCTCATACACACACACACACACACAGGATCACCTTGCTTCAATAAATGGCATCATGCAATGCAGACTAAACTTTGACAGCTCTGGATTCAAGCCAACTTTATGAATCCAGAGCCCATTGTTCTTATAAGCCACTTTGAGTTTTCTGACCCCATTGTAGTAACAAATGTGTATGAAATTGTGAAGGAAAAAAATGCTACTTTCCACAGCCTTCCCATCTATGCAGATTTCTGATGACTACTGCTATGCTATATTGAGCCAATTTTGATTAGTAATTATCATCATGCCTTGCGAAGTTGCTAGAAGATAAGGTGCTTGTCAAGTGTGTTATTACAATGCCTGAGCCTACTTTTGTGAGGAATATCATTTTTCATATCCTGATGAGCTGCCATATTTCCCCCACCGTTCTCCAGAAACATCATCATAGTTGACAGGTCTTTATTGCCTCAGCCCAAAAGCCATGCCCATGGTGTACCATCGAGGTGAACCTGCACTAATTGATTCTGTCATTTCCAAGAGGCAGAAACCACATCTGCTGGAGCCTGGTTGGTTCTTTTGTTTTAATGAAGCAAAAGTAACTTCCATGTTTGTCTGTGCCTGTCTGCAAAGTGACAGTGATTTATCTCATGCTGAAAGCAAGTTCAGGGGCCTCCTGGAGAAGCACATAAATCTACCACCCCCCTTGTGACAGATGCTGGGGCCCTGCCAAGCCACTCACAATGACTCCTCCAAAGGAAACCTTCCCCACGTCCCATGCCAAAAACGTAGCGTCCAATTCTCTCAAAGCCATGGGCCCTTCCCTTCTTCCTAAATTCTGTCGTGGATGCATCATATTTAAAAGAAACACAAGCAAATACTCTTCCTTCAGTTAAATGTAATGTCTGTTTCCTGCTTTTCTCAAATAAACTAGATAATGAAAATCACAACCTGATCCAACTTCCTCATTTTAGAGATTAAAGAAACAAAGACTTCAGGAGGTCTTTGAAACTGTTCATACCAAGAAGTGGCATGTTCATCTGTTCACCAGGCTTCTGCTTGTTTTATGACTAAACAAAGAGAAGAAAAGGTCATTCTAAAAATCTTTTTGGAGACTGAGAATTTTAAAATTTTCCACTGATTCTGATATATCATCTGGGGGCCAATAGGCATCTCCCCAAACTACAAATCAACTGTACTTAGTTGCTATTTGAAAATCATGAAGAACTTATCAACATTTGTCCACATTGAGGATAAAAGAATTTTCATTGACTCTGAAATAATCTGAGTACCAGAGCTGCTGCTTACAATATTTCCCAAAAGAGAGATTCTGATATTTAAAAATATCATTGCTGGTCATCTTAGTGTGGTGCCCAAATTCCAGTATTTTCTTTTTGTTGTCAGTGTATTTATTTATTTATTTAATCCTTCCAACCCTGTCTCTTTTTAAAAATGTAACACTGTCATATCTTTTGCATTTCTCATTAACTCTTGGACCCTCCTCACTCTTTAGATCGATCACTCCTGTCCTCCCAAATGCCAGAGGAAAGGGACACTTCCGAGTTCTCATTTTTTTTTTGACATTTCTGTAATATTTTATACTGTTGACTACTGTCTTCTTGAAACTTTTCCATTGGCTTAAGTCATACCATCTCTCTTTGCTGTCCTTCTAAAAAGCAGACTATTCCTTCTCAGTGCTGTCTAGGGGCCCCTTTCCTTCACTGCCCCTTTAAATAATGACATACCCTGTGGTCCAGCCTTGACTGTTGCCTCTTCTCATTCAATACTGTCTCTTTCGACATTCCCACCCTCCCTTGCAGGGTCATCTAGTATCCACTGGGCTTTAACTCCCAAGTCTACCTCTTCGGCCCACGCCTTTCACCTGAGCTCCACATCCCCAAGAAGTTTCCAGCTACTCCTGAACAGCTCCCTGGCACCTCAGTGTTGAAAGTTGTCACAACAGGGCTCTTCACTCCCCAAGACTCTCACCTGTTCCCTCTTCTCTGTTTGCTGCCTCCCTTCTCTCAGCCTCTATTTCAGTAGCTTATTCAAGTCTGTTCATTCTGTCTTCTAAACATTTCTCTAATAAATTCTCTTCTTCATCAGATTCTTCTTAAAGATCCTTGTTACAGGATATATCTCCTTGTGTCATAACTGCTTGCCTACACATCACTCTTCCCTGCTAGACTACGAGCTAGGACTAGATCGAAGACCAGGACAGTCACATCATCTGTTTCTTCAATGACTGGCACTGTAGGCGTAGGTCTAGCTGAGTAGATGCTAAATTAATTGTTGTGTGAATGAATGGAACGATAAAGTAGAAGAATGTTTGAAAACGGAGAAATTATAATAGCTACAATATCATCACATAACAGAAGTGGTTTTGTTGCTGTTGTTCTTTGTTTATTTATTTATTTTTTTTATTTTTTTAGTTCATAGTGTTACAGGGGTACAAATGTTTAGGTTATATATATTGCCTTTGCCCCACTCGGGTAAGAGCTTCAAGTGTGCCCATCCCCCAGAGAGTGCACACTGCACCCATTAGGTGTACATATACCCATTCTCTCCTCCCCCCTCCCACCTGCCTGACACCCAATGAATGTTACTACTATATGTGCACATAAGTGTTGGTCAGTTAAGTCAGTTAATACCAATTTGATGGTGAGTACATGTGGTGCTTGTTTTTCCCTTCTTGTGATACTTCACTAAGTAGAATGGGCTCCAACTCTTTCCAGGATAATATAAGAGGTGCTAAATCACCATTGTTTTGTGGCTGAGTAGAACTCCATGGTATACATGCACCACATTTTATTAATCCACTCATGTATTGATGGGCACTTGGGTTGTTTCCACATCTTTGCAATAGTGAATTGTGCTGATATAAACACTCTAGTGCAGATGTCTTTTATTTATTTTTTCTTATTTCAGCATATTACGGGGGTACAAATGCCCAGGTTATGTATATTGCCCTTGCCCCACTCAAATCAGAGCTTCAAGCCTGTCCATCCCCCAGACAGATGTCTTTTTTATAGAATGTCTTTTGTTCCTCTGGGTAGAGGCCTAGTAATAGGATTGCTGGATCAAATAGTCCTACCTGTAGCTCTTTGAGGTATCTCCACATTACTTTCCACAGAGGTTGAACTAGTTTGTAGTCCCACCAACCATGTATGAGTGTTCCTGCCTCTCTACATCCACACCAACATCTATAGTTCTGGGACTTTTTGATAAAGGCCATTCTCGCTGGAGTTAAGTGATATCTCTTTGTGGTTTTGATTTGCATTTCCCTGATGATTAGAGATGTTGAGCATTTTTTCATATGTTTGTTAGCCATTAGTCTATCTTCTTTTGAAAAGTTTCTGTTCATGTCCTTTGCTCACTTTTTGATAGGGTTGTTTGATTTTTTTTCTTGCTGATTTTCCTGAGTTCTATATAGATTCTAGTTATCAGCTCTTTATCAGATGTGTAACATGCAAATATTTTCTCCCATTCTGTAGGTTGTCTGTTTGCTCTCATGATAATTTCCTTGGCTGTGCAGAAGCTTTTTAATTTGATTGGGTCCCATTTTTATATTCTTGTTGTTGCTATGATTGCCCTTGGGATCTTCTTCATAAAATTATTTCTCTAGGCTAATGTCTATGAGAGTTTTTCTAACATTTTCTTCCAGAATTCTTACAGTTTCATGCCTTAGGTTTAAGTCTCTTATCCACTGTGAGTTGATTTTTGTGAGAGGTGAGAGGTGCAGATCCTGTTTCAGTCTTCTACATGTGGCTATCCAGTTTTCCCAGCACCATTTATTGAATAAGGATTCTTTTCCCCAGTGTATGTTTTTGTCTGCTTGGTCAAAGATTAGATGACTATATGAGGATGTTTTATATCTGGGTTCTCTGTTCTGTTCCACTGGTCAATGTCCCTGTTCTTGTGCCAGTCCATAGCTGTTTTAATTACTATAGCCTTGTAGTGTAGCTTGAAATCTGATAAATTGACGCCTCCCAATTTGTTCTTTTTGTTTAAGATTGATTTTACTATACGGGGTCTTCTCTGGGTTCCATACGAAGTGTAGAATTATTTTTTCTAGATCTGCAAAAAATAATGATGGTATTTTAATAGGGATTGCATTGAATGTATAGATCGCTTTGGGTAATATAGACATTTTAACAATGTTGATTCTGCCAACCCATGACCATGGTATGGTTCTCCACCTGTTTACGTCCTCAGTGTTTCATAGTTCTCCCAGTAGAGATCTTTTACCTCCTTAGTTAAATATATTCCTAGGTATTTTATTTTCTTTGCTGCTGTTGTGAAGGGTATTGAGTCTTTGATTTGGTTCTCAGTTCGACTATTGTTGGCTCATAGGATTGCAACTGATTTCTGTACATTGATTTTGTTAACTGAGACTTTGCTGAATTTGTTTATCAATTCCAGTAGTCTCATGGCAGAATCTTTGGGGTTTTCTAGATATAAGATCATATTGTCAGCAAAGAGCAATAGTGTGACCTCTTCTGCCCCCATTTGCTTGCCTTTGATTTCTTTCTCTTATCTGATTGCTCTGGCTAGGACTTCCAGCACTATATTGAATAGAAGCAGTGATAGAGGGCCACCTTGTCTGGTTCCAGTTCTAAGTGGGAATGCTTTCAATTGCTCCCCATTCAGTATGATGTTGGCTGTGGGTTTGTCATATATAACTTGTATCATTTTTAGGTAAGTCCCATCAATGTCTATTTTGTTAAGCGTACTTATCATAAAAGGGTGCTAAATTTTGTTGAATGCTTCTTCTGTGTCTATTGCAAGGATAATACGGTCTTTGTTTTCACTTCTATTTATGTGGTGAATTACCTTTATAGATTTGCATATGTTGAACCATCCCTGCATCTCTGGGATGAAGCTCACTTGGTCGTGATGGATTATTTGAATTCAGTTTCCTACGATTTTGTTGAGAATTTTAGCATTTATGTTCATAAGGGATATTGGTGTGTAGTTTTCTTTTTTGTTGTTGTTGTATCCTTTCCTGGTTTTGTTATCAGGGTGATGTTGGCTTCATAAAACATGTTGGGGAGGAGTCCTTCCTTCTCAATGTTGTTGAATAATTTCTGCAGGATAGGCATCAGTTCTTTGTAGGTCTGGTAAAATTCAAGTGTGAAACCATCTGGTCCAGGACTTTTCTTTTTAAGAAGGTTTTTTATTGCCACATCAATTTCGGTACTTGATATTGGTCTGTTCAAGAATTCTATTTCTTCCTGATTGAACCTAGGGAGGCTGTGTGTTTCTAAGAATTTGTCCATTTCCTCCATTTGTCCATTTCAAGTTTATGTGCATAGAGGTTTTTATAGTCATTCATAGATGATATTTTGTATTTCTGTGGTATCAGTTGTAATTTCTCCATTTTCATTCCTGATAGAGCTTATTAGGGTCCTTTCTTTTCTGCTTCTCATTAATCTGGCAAGAGGTGTGTCAATTTTGTTTATATTTTCAAAGAACCAACTTTTTGTTTTATTAATCTTCTGTATAGTTTTTTTGTTGTTGTTGTCAATTTCATTTAGCTCTGCTCTGATCTTTGTTATCTCTTTTCTTCTGCTGGGTTTAGGGTTGGTTTGTTCATCCTTTTCCAGTTCTTTGAGATGATTCATTAGATTGTTATTTGTCATCTTTCTGTCTTTTGGATGTAGGCATTTATGGATATAAATTTTCCTCTCAGGACTGTTTTAGCTGTGTCCCACAAATTTTGATAACTTGTATCTCCTTTACATTTAGTTCAAAGAATCTTTTGATTTCCATCTTGAGTTCCTCCTAATGCAATAATCATTCAGCAGAATGTTGTTTAGTGTCCATGACTTTGTGTAGAGATGAGACTTTCTGTTGGAGTTGATTTCTAATTTTATTCCACTATGGACTGAGAAGATGCATGGTATAATTTCTACATTTTTAAATTTGTTGAAACATGCTTTGCAGCCTAGGATATGGTCAATCTTAGAGAATGTCCCATGAGCTGATGAGAAAAAGGTATATTCAGTGGTTTTTAGGTAGAATGTTCTGTAAATGTCAGTCAGGCCCATTTGTTCTAAAGTTCTATTTAAGTCCATTGTTTCTTTGTTTACTTTCTGTTTGGAGGATCTGTCCTGTTCTGTCAGAAAGGTGTTGAAGTCCTCAGCTATTACAGTGTTACTACTTGTCATTTTATTTAGATCAAGTAGTATTTGCTTTATGAATCTGGGTGCACCTGAGTTAGGTAAATAAATATTTAGAATTGTTATGTCTTCTTGTTGAATCGTACCCTTCACCAGTATATAGTGACCATCTTTGTCTTTCATTACTTTTGTTGATTTGAAGACTAAGTTATCTCAAATCAGAGCTGCCATGCCTCCTTTCCCTTTTGGCTTCTGTTTGCTTGAAATATTGTTTTCCATCCCTTCACCTTGAGTCTGAATGTATCCTTGTGGATTAGATGTGTTTCCTGAAGACAGCAGATACTTGGCTTGTGTAAATTTATCCATTCAACCAGCCTATGTATCTTTAGTAGGCAATTCAAGCCATTCACATTTATTGAAAGAATTGATAAGTGGAGCAGATTTTTGTTCATCCTGTTGAGTTGAACTTTATTGCTTTGTTTTCTCTCTTGAGCCATTGTGGTATCTGGCCTTTGACCTTTAGCTTTTGAATGGTTTTACACTGGTGAGTGTCTATTGTACTGATACATGCGTAACACTGTTTTAAGTACTTCCTGGATGGCAGGTCTTGATGAATTCTCTGTTTTTGTTTGTCTGAGAAGGTCTTTATTTCTCCTTTGTATAACAAACTTAATTTTGCAGGGTACAAGATTCTAGGCTGGGCATTATTCTGTTTGAGAAGAGTGAGAATGGGGCCCCAGTCTCTTCTCGCTGGTAAGGTCTCAGTTGAGAAGTCTGCCATTATTCTAATGGGTTTTCTTTTGTAGGTTACCTGCTTCTTTCTCCTTACAGCTTGTAGGAGGGCCTCTTTCATGGTTATTTTGGCCAGTCTGATGACTATGTGTTGTGGTGTCTTTCTGTTTGGTATGAATCTCCCAGGAGTCCTTTGAGTTTCTTGTACCTGAATACCTAGATTTTTAGCAAGGCGTGGGAAATTTTCCTCCATTATATCCTCAAATAGCTTATCCAACCCTTGTGTATTTTCTTATTCATCCTCAGGGATGCTGCTGTTCTTTGTTTTTACCACGTCTTTTCAATGCTTTCTCCATAGGCACACATATTTTTAGGTACTTGTAACAATAATGGACATAAAATTTTGTGTTCTGCTTTTTTGTCACTTAAACATTGATTCATAACCATTTCTCCATGTGTTTATAAGGGCTTTATAGTTATCCTTTTAATGGCTACATCATATGGCAAAAGTAGTTTTAGAATGATTGTGATACAATTTCCAAGCATAAACCTGTAAGGATTATATCTGATACACAAAGCTGACTGCCAGAGGAGCCTGCCAAAGTTTAATGACCTTGAAAAGCTACTTAACTCAAAGAGCAAATTTTCCTATTTGCCAAATGAACCTAATCATTGTTGTTTGTACTCCTCAGACAAAAGATGTTGTACAAGTAGAAGTGATTTTTAGTATCTTGTAGGTTTGAAAAATGTTTGTAGGATAGAAATAACTCTCTTTCTTTTGTCTCTTCCTTTGAAGGCAGAGTAGGTTAGTGATAATATACCTTTCCCAAGCAGCAAGGATTGAAAGGATTAAGCAGGGAAGGCCAGGCAGCAAAAACATCTAGCTTCCTTTGTTGTTTTAGAGTCATCTATTTTCATCTTGTAACAGTTTCCTCCCAGTCTTTCTCCCAGATTATCATCTTTGCCTGAAATGATCAAAATTTAGCACTAGAAGGATTCCCAGGAATTATCCCTAGTCCAATTCTCATATCTTAGATGAAGCAAGAGGGTTATTAAAAAGCAAAGCAATATAAGAGTTCACTCATCCTTGGTCTCTCCACACCCCTTCCAGAGGGATCCATTTCTGGGAGAATTTTGGAGTTGTAGAGAACAAGGGAAATCTTCCACTTCACTCCCTGAAGATTTGCTGAAAAATCAACTCATAAAAAAAAGATTAATAGAACAAATGGAAAATGAATGTATTATCTTACATGGAGGTACAATCACAGAGTGATTACCCGTTCACACTATGGGGTACAGAGGTTTATATGCCCTTCTTTTTAGGGGAAAGGGAGATGGGGAAGTGTGGATAATTTCAGAGGCACAGCAAATGATTTTTAGGGTAATACAATAGACTTGAAGAACATGCAGTGGCTTGGGACAAAGTCTGTTAGGCTCACAGAGCAAACAATGGTTTGCCAGATGTGTCTTCCCTCCTGCAATAGAAGTTCAGTTAATGAAAACTCAGGAAAGGGACCAGAAGTAATTGTTTACTTCTTTAGCAGGTCCAGACTTTAGGCAGATAAGGAAACTTCAGAGAACAACTTCATCCTGTGCTTTGGGAGAGGCAGAGTGTTGAGAGAGAGGAAGAGGGGGAGGTAAGAGACACCTTGAGGCTGCTTCTTCAGTTCAGCCTGTCAAAGCTCCACATTTTGGGGTATTGGTTTCTGAGCCCCAACAGAGTCAAAAGGAAGTTCAAACTTTGCGTGATTTTCTGGTAATTTTTTAGAAGAAATGAAGACGAACAAGAATGAAAAAAACTTCCTGGAAGACAATGCAGCCCCGTTGTGCCCATGGTAATATTACATTTGTATGACTCATCATAATTAAATAATACTAACCACAGTGAAAGCATAAGGAAACTCATATTAATATAAGCTCATTTTCTTCTCATTACCTTAATGTGACCCTATATGCATGCCAAAAAAAAAAGACAAAGCCATTTTGTGATGTTCCTATTTTATCATTAACAATTTTTCTAAACTTGTTTTTAGAAACATAAGTTATCTTGTAATACTCATTACTCATTACTTCTGCTTGTTGCATACATAACCACTGCTAATTCTCCCAGCATTGGTCTCAAAATTCACCACTGGATTTTTATTCACCAGTTCCATTTATGACCATGTAAAAATGCAAACAATACCCTCCACGAAATCTCTTAAGTTGTTTTCCCTGTTGAAGTACACATTCATTTGCCACTGTGCTTTGACCTTGAGCTATAAGCCAGAGTTCATCATTAATATCCACCTTCTGATAATTATACCCATATGCCATCCAAAAATTTCTTGATATCATCCAAAACTTTCTTGAGCTCAAATGCCTTGTTTTATACAACAGATGTACTGTTTACAAGTAATTTACAAATGAAAATTGTATTCATTTATTCATATTTCCCATTAACTTAGCTTATTTTTGAGGTACACTTAAAAGGCTTGTTCTTTGCTCAATGAGGGGCCCATGTTCTCACCTATGACTGCAGTTGACTGTCCAAATGCCGAGACTTCCTCATTAGAATGGAAGGTTGGCACATAGCACAGTTAGTCCAAACCTTGGTGTACACGTACCACTGATAGCCTTTTCCACTGATGACAACTTGTCTTCCTCAGAAAGACAGTATACACTGAATTCACAACTACCTTTTTGTAATTTTTACTCATTTATTCTCATTAGATATTTTAACACAGGTTTATTTCTATTATCTGTAACTACCATTCCTTTTCGAGTACTAAATAAGGCACTACCCAGCCATCATCATTATAAAAGTCAAATGGAAGCATCTGGCCCAAAATAATGCATTTGAACCATCTCAGCTCTGAACCTCTGTGGAAGGTAGAATAGGGGCCCCCAAAGATGTCCACATCCTAATCTCCAGAACCTGTGAATACCTTACCTTACAAGGCAAAAGGGACTTTGCAGATGCGAGTGAGTTAAGGACCCTGAGATGGAAATTGGTGGGACCAATGTAATCACAAGGTATCTTGTAAAAGGGAGGCAGAAGGGAGGGGAGGAGGAGGAGGAGATGACAACAGAAGCAGATGTCAGAGAGAGGAGGAAAGATTGGAGGATGCTGTGCTGCTGGCTTTGAAGATGAGGGGGCCACAGCCAAGGCATACAGACTGTCTCTAGAAGGGAAAAAAGCTAAAGGAAACCAGAATATTTCTCCCCAAAATATGACTGAACCAAAGAAGCAGCTTCAAGATCTCTCTGACCTCCCCCAAATCTTTTGTTTTTCCCAAAGCACAGGATGAAGCTTTTCTTTGGTATTCCCGTATCTACGTAGGAACTGGACCCCCAAAGAAAAGATAGCTGCTTTCCATCCCCTCCTTTCCTTTCTTCACCTGCAATCTCATTATCTATCTCAGAAAAGAAGATGGGTTAGCCAGGCATGGTGGCATACACCTGTAATCTCAGGTACTTGGGAGGCTGAGGCAGGAGGATCGCTTGAGCCCAGGAGTTTGAGGTTGCTGTGAGCTTTGATGATGCCACTGCACTCTAGCCCAGGCAACAGAGCAAGACCCTATCTCAAAAGAGAATCAATTTCAAGTTAATTTCTGTCTTGCAGGTCCATTCATTTCCCCTATTAATCATTACTGCCCCTCAAAGCAACGGTCTACATTCCCTATATCCCCCTCCCCTATGAAGAAGGGTATACGAGTTTCTGTACCCCATTGGGCTATTAAGTAATCATTCCCCTGTGATTCCCCCATGTCATGCACAAGAAAATACATTCTGTATGCCTCTTCTTCTATTTATCTGCCTTTTGTCAGCCGATTTTTCACTGAACCTTTAGTGGGCAAAGGGGAAGTTTTCACTTGGCCCCTTCAAGGCAAGGGAGCAGATTCTCCCCTTAGCATCCGTAAGCCACTCAGCCCTGCCGAGACCGTGACTGCAGACCGTAAGACCCACTTCAGGCTGTGACCTCAAGAACCGTAAGATAATAATAACTTTGTGGGTTTTTGAAGCTTCTAAGTTTGTATTAATTTGTTACAGCAGCAACAAGTAATACAACCTCTCTTTCAGAACTACTTCCATCAGTGAGGGCATATTTACAGACATTCATAAAATAAATGCACAAATGCTGTACAGATTATTTAAAAACATGAGATGGGACATGGTCACTATTTTCTCAGTCCATAAAGTAAAGTGGATATTAAATCACACACACACACACACGAACCTGGGGTTCTATTTTTCAGATCTGGAAAAGGCCTGTGTGGGAGCGCGGTTGTCCGACACAGGGAGCACAGCGGGTGAGTCAGGGCCGCGGTGGGCGACAGCCAGAGCCCTGTTATGCGCAGCGTTGCAGTTTTCTCTGAGAACTTTGAATTGTAGAACCCTTCTAGAGCCCATTTTTGTTTTCTTGATAGAGTTTTTATCAAAATAAAACTCCGCAGCGCCCCCTCCCCGAGGCTCCCGCGCGGCGTCCTGCCCTGACACGGCCGCGTGGCCCTTCCTCCTCCCGGGCCGTGGGCGCCGCGGGGGCAGCTCGCGGGCGCGGAGCCGGCGGGACCCGCGTCATCGCCACACCTAACCGGGGAACACGCTGACACTGTGGGTGGGCTGCTGTTGACTGGGGGAAAATGTCTTCCTCGTTTGGACACCTCAACGGATGAGTAAAAATAGATTCCCCAGGATTCTTAAAAAATAAAACACACACAGAGCAGACCCAAATCTCTCCTGGGACTTTAACATCTTAAGAAAAAAAAAGAAGAAAATGGAGAACAAACCATGATAGAAAAGAAAACTAGGGGAGAGGATTGCATTTACCTGGACCCCAGGTTGTTGCTGCACGTGCAGGTCCAACATCTGGGGGAGCTGCAGGCGGAGGCAGCCCGGGGATGGCGTCTCGTCTGGTGCATAAAGCCATTAAGTGGCCACCTCCGGGGCCCCCAGGGCACACGTGGTTTAGGAGCTGGTAGTTCTCCCTTAATCAGCCTCCCCCTTACACACGAACATGGTTTGTTTCTTTTCATTCAAGTCTTTGAAATGACTCTTGTAGATAAAAGACAATGTACTCAAAATTTTGAAATTTGGCTTTTGTTGGACACACAAGATCTGTATACAGAGAGAAATGAGCCCACCAGGCAGAGGCTAGGAGTAACCTTACCTGAGTGCTTATATCACCCCTTTTACATGTGAGTACACGTAAGATTTCCACCACCACCATTACCAGCCCTTCTGGAAACTGCATTGACAGAGACAAGAAGGGAAAAGCCTTATACTCACAAGCAGGCAACTTCGTAAAGATATCACTTTTTTTAGTAACAGCTTTGTTGAGATATAATGCACATGCTATATAACACACTCATCAAAAGTGTAAGTACAATGGTTTTTAGTCTATTCATAGTTATGCAACCATCGCAATTTTAGAACATTTTCAGCACCCTAAATCTCCATGCCTGTTAGTGGTCATGCCCCATTTCCCCCCAACCCTCCAGCCCTGGATCAAAAGGGCTGCACCCTTTTTCCTTCCCCCCAGATGTGTATGAGGATTCCAATTTCTCTACATCCCGGCCACCATTATTCTTATCTAGCTTTTTTGTTATAGACATCCTAGTGGGTCACTGTGATTTTGATTTGCAATTCCCAAATGACTAACCATGTGGAGCATCTTTGCGTGTGCTTATTGGTCACTTATATATCTTCCTTGGAGAAATGTCTATTCAGATCCTTTCCCCATTTCTGATTGGGTTATTTGTCTTTTCATTTTTGAGTTGTAGCAGTTCTCTATACATGTTAGGTACAAGTCCCTCATCAGAGAAAGGGTTTGCAAAACTTTTCTTCCATTCTGTGGATTGTCTTTTCACTTTCTTCATGGTGTCCTTTGAATCACAAAAGTTTTTAATTTTGTTGAAGTCCAATATTTAAAAAAACGAGAAAAGTCACAGTAATAGAGGCCAAATGCATTTTAAAAGAAATTCAAATGTAAGTTTGAAAAGAAGGGAAGTCATGTTCTTATTCAAAGGCACAAAGAGGAACAGGGCATTGAAGGTCTATAAAGAGGTTATGGTGGTTTATCACTGGAGTAAAAACACTGAAGAGGCTTTTGTTAGTTGAGATTTTAACTGTTTGAATATTTGATACAACGTTCTCTGGGTTTTAAAGAGCCTCATGTCCTTGTCACCTCAACACCTGTACTTTAAGCTAAGTTTCCAGGCTCTCGCAGCATCCTGGGGATGAGGCCGCCTTACCGTGGCAGGGTCACCGCACAGCTAACTCAACAAGCACAAAAGGGGCAAGTTTTGGTCAGGGGACCTTGGCTAGTCATTGCCAACGTATCCCTTTTCCTGAAAAAACTAATTGGGCCTCCCAAAGGGATTCTGCGTCTTTGTCCACATTCTTCCTGAGCTACTCGGACTAACATGCCGTCAACACCAGCCAAGTCCCTCTGCGTGATTAGTCTGGTGCAACGGATTTGTGCCTAAGGATTCATACTTTAAATCTTGAAACAAAAGTGAACTTTACTGACCATTGAGGCCTCCTTTGGAACAGCTCGGGATATACAGAATACCCTGTAGAGTTTTTAAACAAACAGTAGTAACAACAACTACAAGGATAGTTGTGTTTTAATCAAATCAAGGTACACTGGTGTGCACCTTGCACCCAGACGGGCAGTAGATGAATCAATCAAGTAGTCAAAGAAAAGATGCGAATGTTGAACTTATAAGAGTTTGAATGACAAATAATAATTGTGTTTTTAAAATTTCCACTTTATTTAATGGCATCTAATATGTAAATATAGTTTAAAACTTTAAAATGCCCTTTGAAATTAGGCTTTTGTTGGACACACAAGAGCCTAATTTTACACAATAATTTATATTGTGCTGTTATTAATATTTTAATATTATTTATAATTTTTATAAAATATAGTATATAAATAATATTATGATATATATTATGATAATATTATAACATATAATATATAAATAATAAATAATATTATTTCACACAATGATTTATATTGTTAGAAATATAATTATCCCTTGCTCCCAGCAGGTCCACTTATGGACATCCATGTGGTAGACAGTCTCTCTACGGGCACAAATATTTATACACAAAGGTGAAAAATTGAAAGCTCCTAACACGTCTGTCCATTAATAGGAAAATATTAAACTATGAAATATAATACTTATGCTATGGGATACTATGCAACCATTAAAAATAGTGAGGGCCTCTAAATGAACTGACATAAAAAATGTACAAGATAATTTATTTATTAAAAAACAACAAAATATAAATCATTTTTGTTATTTCACACCTTTAAAAATCACCTATTAAAATACATATCTTTCTAACTGATACTGATATATGAATATTAAATAGGAAAAACACATGGAAGGATCCTGTGATAGGCAGAATAATAGCCTCCAAAGGTGTCCACATCCTAACCCTGGCACCTGTGAACATGGTGTGTCATACAGAAAGGAAGGATTAAGATTGCACATAGAATGAACATTACTAATCAGCTGACTTTAAGATGGGGAGATTTTCCTGAATTATCCAGGTGAGAGCATCACCAGGGGCCTTGTAAGTGAAAGGAGAGGCAGAAGACTCAGTGTCAGAGAGATGCAGTATGAAAAAGACTCAACCAGCCATTGCCAGCTGTGAAGGTGGAGGAAGGGGCCACAACCAAGGAACGCAGACAGCCCCCAAAAGCCGGAAAAGGCAGGAAAACATCTCCCCTAGGCCTCCAGTAGGGAACACCACACTGTTGACACCTTGATTCTAGCCCAGTGAGACCTCTTTCATACTTCTGACTTCCAGAACTTTAACATAATAAATTTGTGTTGTTTTCATCCACTAACTTTGTGGTAATTTATTACAGCAGCAATTAGAAACCAATACAGTTGCATAATAAGCTAATAATAAATTTATCTTTTTTTTTTTTTTTTGAGACAGAGTCTTACTTTGTTGCCCAGGCTAGAGTGAGTGCCATGGCGTCAGCCTAGCTCACAGCAACCTCAAGCTCCTGAGCTCAAGCAATCCTGCCTCAGCCTCCCGAGTAGCTGGGACTACAGGCATGCACCACCATGCCCGGCTAATTTTTTCTATATATTTTTAGTTGGCCAATTAATTTCTTTCTATTTTTAGTAGAGACGGGGTCTCGCTCTTGGTCAGGCTGGTTTCGAACTCCTGACCTTGAGCGATCCACCCGCCTCGGCCTCCCAGAGTGCTAGGATTACAGGCGTGAGCCAATAAATTTATCTTTAAAGGACTAGAATTAAAGTGTGGAGAAAGGATACCTTTACTTTTTACATGTTATAGTTATTTATGTTTTCTATGTAAGCACATATATCTTTTTTAATTTAAAAAGTTTTTGTTAAACCTATGGTGTTTCCTATGAAAGAAGAGTAACAGACAACTATTAATATAACAAAGAAAGTATGCGCCAACCACTTAACCACTCTCAGTGATTTTCCTTTAAAGATGCTGAAGGGCCAGGTGCGGTGGCTCAAGCCTGTAATCTTAGCACTTTGGGAGGCCATGGTGAGAGGGTAGCTTGAGCTCAGGAGTTCAAGACCAGCCTGGGCAAGAGCAAGACCCCATCTCTATTAAAAATAGAAAAATGAGCCAGGTGTCATGGTGCGCACCTGTAGTCCCAGCCACTAAGGAAGCTGAGGCAAGAGGATCGCTTGAGTACAGGAGAATTGCATTGCTTTTAGGATGAATCCTTCCACACAGAGAGATAAAGGGAAGCAGGACAGGAGAATGCCACCAGGGTCTAGGCCCTGGGATGAGGACAGAGGAGGGAGAGCAATGTAGACAGCAACTTGGCGGCCAGCTCCCACTTGCTAACGCACCAGCTGTGGGCATGCAGGGAAAGGAAGGGTGGTCTATGGGCCTGGGTTGTGGACAGGACAGCCTGGTCAGAGTAATATGCAATGCAAGGGTGGAATCAGGTGGGGATAGACTGAGTTTTAGATGCCTCTGGAGTCCCTGCGTGAGTGTCATGTGACTTATAAGGCTGCAGGACTGGGCAGGGCTGGGATGGGACCCAGGGCCACACCTGTGTCTCCATGGCAGGATCTCCCTTTCTGTTGGGCCCTCATTCCCTTTGCTGCTCTATTTGCTTCCCTGTCTGCTCTCCCAGTGGATCCTTAGCCCTAGTATCGTGATTGTTTGTTCATCTTTCCCATATCCATGCTTAGCCTTTCCATTTCACAGAGTGGTTTGGCTCTGAAGTCTTCCACTCTGGCGTACACTGAGGGCTGTGCTTCTCTCCACATGCTGCTGCTGTGCTCAAGCCTCTGTGAGCCTCCTGGTAAGCAAGCCCCAGCAGCCCTGAGAAAGCTGCACACACAGCCCACATTGTGGAGAAACCTGTCTTTACTGCTAACCTAGATCCTTCCATCAAAAAGTCTTCTCTTCCCTATGTCGGATAAAGTGAGAGTCATGACCTGCTTTTTGCATGCACCCAAAAAGGTAATTAGTTCAAGACTATGATGTGCACAATTAAATTTTTCTCTTAAAGACACATCTTTAATCAGAAATTCTTCTAGAGTAAGTCTCATTGACAATAATGCCAGGTGACGCAAAAATACAAAGGTGGACGTGAGAGGCTGCTTACTTTGGGAGGATTCATTCTGTTTGAGTTCTGCAAGCTCATACACACCAACACTGCTCCCTAATCTCAGAAGAGGACCAACCCATCTAAACAATTTAGAGCTGAAGAACTTGCTCCTGGTCAGCCTTTTCTGCTTAACACCTGGCTGGGGGCAGCGGTGAAGAGAGTGGGGCGTGGAGAGGGACAATTATTATCGGTTTAACTCTTTCGTTGCATTAAAAGAAACAGTATTTAATAATATCACCATGCAAGACATTTTTCTGACCAGGTCTTGCTGACCCAAACCTATCACTGACTTGGAACACCTGTCAGAATCAGAACACACTCTCTACCAACATCCTTGGAATGACATTTACATCTCTTCTGGTTTTTTTCCAGAGGAGATGATCATAACGATATTGTATGAAAAATTCTAAGTAAAAAGGCTTAGAAAATCTTTGCTTTCTTTACTTTCAATATGAGATAATAACCAACAGGGCTCTAAGAAATTTATTTTAAGATATAAACTTATATAACCCATCTCTCCCTTCTCTCCAGCCACATATGCATATTCCTCCACCACCTCCACATTTACAAAATTATCTACACTTTTTTTTTGTCTCTAACGTATTCAATTTCTACCCTGAAATGGTCACTTTGGATCTCAGGGGCTGGTGCCGAAATGGCCTCTCCCTGCTGAAGATGCATCTCATCCGTGATCTCCCGAATGTCCTCTGAATACCCACGTGTGCCCCTCTCCCCACTCTCTGCAGAACACTCCAGCCACGTTTAGGAATGGATATTTAAAGGGAAACTTCGAACCATCTCTTAAATACAGACTTTTTTATTTATGGTTTTTTTTATATGTATATACACATATAAATATACATAAAATAATTTTTCCAAAGATCTCTTTGTATTGGTTTGTTGAAATGGCAACTGAGCAAATGTTACATAATTTCCTGTTTATCACATTCAGGGTTGGAGAAATAGTGCGATGTCCCCAAAGAAACATGCCAGCAGTGGCACAGGGGAGGCAGAGGGTGAGGAGAGAAAGCATTTTCACTTTTAGGTTATCATGGAGAGTCAGCACGGCCCCAAGAGTGGCCAAGGTCCCCGAGCAAGGAAGCCAAGAACTGGGTCAATGTTAAAAGTTAAACATGTATTTGTTCCTCTCAGAGGCTGGCCTCTTGGATCCAGGTTGAGGCCTATTTAGCATGGGAGATGAAAAAATACGGAGATAGCTCACTTCCTGGGGATTCATTTCATTTGGGTTCTATGAACACACACAAATACACCCCTCCCAACTTTCCAGAACTACTTTCCCTGGAGAGAGACCTCAAAATGATGGTTATGAGACTGGTAACCTTTCAAAGCCAAAATGAATGTTCCCTTTAAAATTAGTGACATATTCTCTTCTAGATTTCTGAGGATAGATAGTCTGAATGCTGTTTTCTATTCAGTGCACACAATCTGTTACTCAGAGACTGGCGATGCAGGGTAAGAATTACACAAACCTACCATTCTCCCCATCTCTTCCCCCTGCCGGACCACTGGCCATTCCTCTGCTCATTCGTTGCGTGCCGCATCAGGATGGGAAACCCACACAAGTTGGTAGCTGTTGAGGGTTGAGTTATCTTGGCAAAATGTGCAGTGGCATGAGCATTCATTCTGGATTCTGAGGTCATGGGTTCAAGCTGTATCTCTACTACTTACCAGATCCAGACAACAAGTGTGAGGGATGGCAGATGTTGTTTGGACCTGGAGGTCAGTTACACCCTGCATTTAAATCTCAGCTCTATCTCTTACTGGTTATGTGACTGTGGGCAGGTTAATTAACTTTAACAAACATCAATTTATTGGTCTACTCATTGGGAATGATAATGATACCTATCCATCTCATAGCCTTATAATGAACAATTCATTTCAAAAACACCAACCACAGGGTCTGATATGTTGTAGGTAACTATTGTTACATATAATGGTAACCATTGTTATCAGAATTGCATAAAATTAAATGTGTTCCTTAACCTCTTCAGTACTCTAATCTATAAAATAATACCTACCTCACAGAGTTATTATATTTGATAATATGAAGGCATCATGCATATAATAGACAATAATAAAAATATTAGTTATAGCAAATTATTTAAAAGTTGAGTCAGAAGAGCAGTGAGAAATCTCATATACTACTGTGATGAACTATTTAGCATTACCTACCAATGCTAAATAAGTACTATCAGGGAAGAACTCCAGCCTCCTAGAGGAGAGCAAGGAGTAATAAGATCCCATAGGATACCTGGATGGACAGGCAGGGTGGTTTGACACAACTTTACAGTTGCCAGAATTAGACTATGAAATGTCATAAATCAGAGCAAGTGTTTTACTCACAGCACATCAACAAGCAGGGACATGAGTATGCTTGTGCCAGTTCCCCTGCCTCCCAAACCCACAGGACACCATGACGGGTCACATGGAAGCCACTCCCAGAGCAGGTTATGCTGCAGCTGGAGGAACATAGGGCCAAGGGCTCAGCCCCTTTTGTAGCGAGCAACAAACAAGCCAGTCCCCTGCGCAGCAAGCAGTAGTCACATTGTGGTTGCCTTGACCTACTTAGTTTCTGCATGACGAGCTACAGTAATTTCTCAGTACCAGCAGATGGATGTACCTTGAAGTTTGGTGTACTCAGAAAGGACATACAGGGGTGCTCCCCCAAAATATATAGCCTCTAAACCAGTTATTCCACTCCTAGGTATATACACAAATGAAATGCATGCACATGTGCACCACAATACATACAAAATATTCAGTGTTATTTTTCACAGCTCCAAACTGGAAATGACCAAAATGCCCATCACCAGTAGAATGGATAAATAAATTATGGTATATGCATACAGTGGAATACCTATACCAGCAAATAAATTACAGCAAGTAAACTACAGCTACACAAAAACAACCTGGGTGAATCTCATAAACATCGTGTGGAGTGAAAGGAGCCAGACATGAAAACAATGCATCCTTTATGACTTCACTTATCTGGAGTTCAAAGGCAGGCCAAACACATCTGTGGTGTTAGAAGCCAAGATAGTGGTGACCTTCGGGGACTAGGGAGGAGGTAGGGTTGGCAGGGAGTCCCTGGCATACTACTGACGTCCTTTTTCCTGACTGGGAATTGGTTCCATGGGTGCATTCGCTTTGTGACAACTCATTGAGCTATCATAGGGGCCAAGGGAAAACTTCCCCTTTGCCCTCTGAAGGTTCACTGAAAGTCAACCAACAAAAGGCAGATTTATAGGAGAAATGGTGTACACATTCATTTTAATATGCGTAGCATGGGGGAATCATATTATGGTCTGTACCCAATGGGGTACAGATGTTTACATACCCTTCTTCTTAGGGGGAAAGTAGGGTGGGGAAGTGTGGGTGATTTTAGGGGCATAATAAATGATTTTTAGGGGAATACAATGGCTTGAAGAACAAACAGTAGCCTGGGACAAAGTCTGTTGGGCCCACAGAGCAGACAATGGTTTGTGACAAAAGTCTGTCCAAATGTGTTCACAGACTTTAGTCTTTCTTCTTGTGATATGAGTTCAGTTAATGAAAACTCAGGGAAGGGACCAGAGGTCAGTGTTTTCTTCTTTAGTGGGCAGATAAGGGAACCTTAGGAAACAACTTCATCCTGTGCTTTGGGAGAGACCAAGGGCTAAGAGACAGGAAGGGGGTAGGTCAGAGAGACCTTGAGTCTGCTTTTTCAGTTCAGCATGTCAAAGCTCCATATTGTAGGGTATCTGTTTCTGAGCCCCAACACTGTAAACTTAGGAGTGTGTACTGCTTTACATATATGGCATTTTTTAGTAAACCAGTGTTTTAAAGAAGTTAAGCCAAACAGGCAGAATGGGATGAGTGGGCCCACCACCACCATCCCCTTTAATGATTAGCATCACCTCCTAGCAGCAAGGGGCAAAGCAGCACTCAGCAAGCCAGGCCCTTCTAGCAAGGCAGGTCCGTCTCCTTTCCCTGACCTAGCTCAGCCACCTGAACGTAGCCCCCTCAGACGTCACAGACAGAGACTTCTACCCGAGCTTAGAAAGGGCACCACTGACTCAATCCATCCCCGACATTCCATATGAAAATCACGCCACAAATGAATTCTCAGAATTCTTGCTTCTAAGACCCTGCTCTCCCCGCCCCCACCCCGCCCAATTACCCCAAGTCCTCTTGTCACTCCCCACTGCATATTCTTCTTGATGAATTACCTTGTCACTAGGGAGAAAAGGCTTTGGATACCTGGCAGGCTTGAACTCTTGACCAGGCTTTTGCTAAGGCCTGAACAGGAAATCTGAGCTTTTTGTATCCTACCTAGCACTCGCCAAGAGAAAATGCTGGCACTGAGTTATTTGAACAGCTTAAGGATGCTGCCTAAACCCAGGAGTTGGCAACTACTGCAGAACTCTCCTCAGACCACTGCTGGAAAGTATTCCTAATAAGTAGGAGGGAGGAGACGAGGCGGCAGCTTCTGGGGGGAGGTGAGCACCCTAATTTGAGGGTAGAAGACTAGGAAAAGAAGTCTCATGTCTCAACTCGGATTCCCAATCACAGAAAAACATATTTTGGTTCCTTCTGTTACTTCTTAACTTGGTAATTTAAAACTTCTAACATCTGACTGTCCGGATACATAGAAATATTAGCAGAGAGTTTGAATCTATTTCCCTCTATAATCTGCTTCAGTTAATGTCGCATCAGTCTTTGGTGCTCCCAGAACAAAGTAAAATATATTTACTAATATTAATATATGGCATATAAAATCAGTTACAAATAAATATTATTTAGCAATCAGTTAGAAATGAATTTGGCTAGACTTTTTTATCAGCGGGGCAAGAAGTTATTCACAAAACCCATCATTAGTTACACTGGAACTTGGTCTGCCAGGTCTCACCTTCAGTGCTAGGGGATCTTATCCAAAAGCAAACCAGATAACTGAAATAATCAATCCAAACTGCTCACCTCTTGCATTGATAACAATAAAATATTAACCATTTTAACTACTATAATTAGGAAAACATTTTGTTCCAAGACGGTACCTTCTTTGTATACAGCAGGCATTCAGTAAATAGAGAGTTGGGCATCTGGAATATACAAAACACTATTTATATTGGTGGTAGAATGAAACAAAAACAATTAAAAGATAAGTTCTCTGCTAATATTAGTTTATTGCCAAGTGTCCTTACATCCTGGGAGGCTGACAGAGTTTAATGTGTGTGTCAGGGTGCCTTTCTTAATCACCGGTGAGTGAGTCAGGTACTGGGAACAGAGCCCACCAGTACTGGCTCTGAATATGGTTTGCTTTTTTCAGCTCCCATGAGTTTTATATTAGAACTTTCAAACCTTCCTTGTATAATATCAACACAGTGCCCTTTCACATTAAAAACAAGTCTCATCTAAGAATATACAGGGATATTAAGAACTCCTTCACTCCAATATTCTTCCAGCCTGATTTTAAAGCACAAGTAAAAATGTTCTCTTCTTTTAAATGGGAGATGCTAAAGTTAATTATGGATAGGAATACTAAGGTAAGAACTAAGAGCCCAGTTCAACACGATGTTGAAGAGGTGAAGCCCTTTGTCAAATTTTTACAAATTTTAATGCACATAACAATCACCTGTGACAATGCAGATTCTAATTCAGAAGTTCTGAAATGAGTTCGGTGATTTCCAAAAGCATTTCCAAAAAGCTCCCCGGTGTTGCCAAGGACCACATTCTGAGTAGTGTGCTTTTAAAAATACCCTGAGAGCCTAAATTAATTGTTCTGGAGTGGGGCTCAGAAATGGAGGAGGGAGAGAAAATAATAAAATTCCCAAAATGATCACATAAAGGTAGATAACTAGTCAGCAAAGACTCCTTGCTCCTAAATTTATTAAACAGATAATAGGCAGATACAATTAGACACTAGCTGTTAACTGTTTTTATCATTAGAGCCTATGGTTGTCACAAAATTGTCAAATATTGCAATATATTCATAATTCTATCTTATTAAAAAATTGTTTTATTCCAATGAGCTTCACCATTTTCAGTCCCTAAACCCTAGAAATGCTAACTCAGAAGGGGGTGGGAAGGGCAAGAATGTTCTTTTAGCATTAGATATTTATCCTGTGAATAAAGCTGGCAGTGGCTACTTGGAGTTTTTTGGGTTTTGTTTCTCTTCTTTTTAATATCTGGGGCAGGTTGTTAGTAGACTTCAGTCCTAGCGTTAGGTCTGCCACTAACTAGCTAGTTAGACCCGGAGCTTGCTCTGAGCCTTATTTAATTGCTTCTCTGTTAAATGAGAGCCTTTGAAATGATGATCACAGAAATCCACGCCCCTAACATCCTTTGATTCTTTTATTAAGTCACCAATGACAAACACTGAAAAACTTGAATGAGCGAAATATCCCGGATGTCCTAGAAGGGACCCTTTCGTGGAGGTACGCCTTACGTATGAGGCACCTGCTGCCCCCTGCTTGTTCCTCAGTGTAGAGCGCCCCCTGCAGGCGCTGCCCGGGACTGTCGCGCCCTTCACCGCCTCTGGCCGGAGCACGTGGCCTGGGAAACACAGGCTCACTCTTCCCTTGCCTTAGACCACGCCGTTGTCCCCGCACATCTTTCCACTGGCGCAGGAAGGAGTCGGACGGAGCATAAGTGCCTTTTTCTTAGAGGAGAGACAAAGGCCAATTAATAAAAACCCAGAGAAGAAGGGCCCTCAGGGGTTAGAAAAGGAAGGACAAGAGGCGAGTCTTAGCTGTCCCGGCAGGAACACATGAAAGGGGACTTTTGTTTATTTATTGTGTCTAATCCTCTAGCTCCACTGCGCTTGTGTTTCTTACACATCACTTACCCGAATCTTGGGGTTTTCCACAACAGCATGTGCAGAATCTATTATATTGCTACCATAATAGAGTACATTTTGACCAGAAAGCTTTTATCCCTTTTTATGTGTTAGTAAATGATTGTTCCATGCTTCTCTGTAGAAAAATTAAACCATCCTCAATAGAGTGAATATTATCTTCCCATTCTCTCTCACCCAAGGCATAAGAAATTACTGTAATTTACCACAGCACAAAGGTAATAAAAGTGGGTAGAAGTCATCTTTTCAACACCTAAGAACATATCTGGAAAAGCTTTTAACTGCCAACAGTACTAATTACTCCTGTCTTTGTACCTAATTGATTTAGTCAGAGTACATGTGGTCATTTAAATACTATTTGATTCTGGTGATAATGGATTAGTGGGGCATGTTTCCATTTTGCTCACAAATGCTTTAAAATATGTTTCTGCCTTATATCGTGGGTAATTATACTTTCCGTTCAGAATCTGTGAAGTTAATGATTCTTCACATTTCCTGGAAAACCTTTTTTTTTTTTTTTTTTGATGTTGTTTTTGTTCAGATGAATAAGTAGTTATTTTCTCCAAGTTTTGGAGCTTGCATTTCTGCAGCTAAAGCTGATGTAAAACATAGCCAGTGAATGCACATTCATCTGTGTTTCATGGCATGTCAAAATTGAATGCTAAATGCCTTTTGCTATGGCTACCCAGTCTTTACATGCCTTAATTAAGGCAGCAGATTGGCTATTAGGAGCCTGGCTATTAGATTGGCTATAGTAGCCAGTGGTGTGTTGGTGAGGCAGGGGGCAGTATTCAGGAGATGCGTCTAGTCATTAGGACTACCTGCACTTCCAGAGACTCCAAGAAGAATAAAAGGAAAGCCACACCACCTCCCTCTTCCTGCCTTCCTTTCCTCTCCAGCCACAACAGCAATGACCTACTGGGCAGGGAAAATGGAATATGCAGACCTCACCTATAGTGGTGCCTAACCAGGTCCCCAAGTCCCTATGAGTGCATGCTTAACGTATGCATTACTCACTGCCACACACACAGGCCCTGTTTCATCCTGGCAGAAGTTTAAACATTTGGAGATTAACTTGGTTTGCTTATTCTCAGGCGCACACACACAGTTCCAACATCTAGCTTTGGACTACTTGATGGACCATATTATTCGGTTTTTTCTACATTCTAATCCATTGATTGTCTGAAGATGGTATTGTTATCTTTTAATTAAATTTTTATTTTCAGGCCGGGCGCGGTGGCTCACGCCTGTAATCCTAGCCCTCTGGGAGGCCGAGGCGGTGGATCGCTCACGGTCAGGAGTTCAAAACCAGCCTGAGCAAGAGCGAGACCCCGTCTCTACTAAAAATAGAAAGAAATTAATTGGCCAACTAAAAATATAGAAAAAATTAGCCGGGCATGGTGGCGCATGCCTGTAGTCCCAGCTACTCGGGAGGCTGAGGCAGAAGGATTGCTTGAGCCCAAAAGTTTGAGGTTGCTGTGAGCTAGGCTAACGCCACGGCACTCACTCTAGCCTGGGCAACAGAGTGAAACTCTGTCTCAAAAAAAAAAAAAATTTTTTATTTTCAGAAAAATTATTTAATGGGTAGAAGGTACACTATTTGGGTGATGATTACACTATAAGCCCTGACTTCGCAACTATGCACTGTATCCATGTAACAAAACTGCACCTGTAGCCCCTAAATGTATAAAAATAAAAATAAACAAATTTTTATTTTGAGATAATTGTAGATTTCCACATAGTTGTAAAAACAGTACAGAGAGATCCCATGTACCCTTTACCCAATTTCCCTCCCTCCATGGCAACATCTAGGAAAACTGTGGTACAGCCTCATTAACAGGATATTGACATTGAGTCAAGATATAAAACATTTCCTCACTATGAGGATCCCTCCTGTTGCTCTTTTATAGCCACACTCACTTCCCTCCCAACCCGGCCCCTATCTTTACCCTGGGCAACCACCAATCTGTTCTCTATTTCCATAAATTTGCCATCTCATATAAATAGGATCATACCGTTTTGGGCCTGGTAACCATGCTGTAACCACTCAGCATGGTTCTCTGCAGATTCATCCAGGCTGTTGCCGAGAAGCGTTCCATGGTATGGATGTACCACAGTGTGTGTACCATTCACTCATTAAGGTATATCCAAGTTGTTTCCAATTTAGGGCTATTACGAATGAAGCTGCTAGAAACATTCCTGTAAAGGTTTCTGGGTGACCATAGGCATCATTTCTCTAAGATAAATTCTTAGGAGTGTAATTATTGGGTCATATAGTACTTGCGTACTTAGGTTTTTGAGAAGCTGTCAAACTGTTTTACAGAGCGGTTGTACCATTTTACGTTCCCACCAACAATGTGTGAGTGATCCCATTCCTCTGAATTCTCACCAACTGCTGTTGTTGTCATTATTTTTTACTTTAGCCATTCCTGTAGGTATGTAGTGCTGTCTCATTGTTGGATTTAATTTGCACTTGCCTAATGATGGCTAGTAATGTTGAACAGATTCTCATGAAATGTCTCTTCATGACTTTTGCCCATTTTCTAATTGGATTGTTTGCTTTTCACTGTTGGGTTTTGGGAGTGCTTTATGTATACCAGATAGTAGTCCTTTGTCAGATAGATGATTTTCAAATATCTTCTCTCAATTTCTAGCAGATCTTTTCATCTTCTTAAGAGGGTCTTTCACAGAGCTAAAGTTTTTAATTTTGATTAAACCCAGTTTATCAAGTTTTCCCTTTATGGATCATTTATTTTTAAATGAGATCTCACTATATTGCCCAAGCTGGGGCTAGCCTCAAACTCCTGGCACAAGTGATCCTCCTGCCTTAGCCTTCCAAGTAGCTGGGACTATAGTCATGCACCCACTACCTTGCCTGGCTTGGATCATTCTTTTTTTATTTTTCAAAGACAGAGTCTTGTTCTGTTGCCCAGGCTGGAGTGCAGTGGTGTGATCACAGCTCACTGCAGCAGTGAACTCTTGGGCTCAAGTGATCCTTCCGCCTCAGCCTCCCAAAGTGCTAGGATTACAGATGTGAACCACTGCATCTGGCCTTTAGGTCATTCTTTTAGTATCAAGTCTGATAACACTTTGTCTAGCTCAAAATCCCAAAGATTTTCTTCAATACTTTTTCTAAAAGTTTTATGTATCTTACATTTAAGCATTTAACCCCATGATCCATTTTGAGTTAATTTTTTTCTAAGGTATGAGACTTAGATCAAAGCTCTTCTTTTTGTTTGTTTTTCTTTCTCTTTTTCTTTTTCTTTTTTTCTTTTTTTGCTTATAGATGTATAATTACTCCTGCACCATTTGTTGAAATGTCTATGTTTTCTCCATTGAATTGCTTCTGCACTTTTGTTAATAATCAGTTGGGGTTCTTTGTGTGGGTATACTCTGAATTCTCCATTTTATTTCATTGATCTAGGTGCCTATCCTCCCACCAAGACCACACTGCCTGTATTACTGTAGATAGAATAAAATAGAGTGAATCTTCTCACTTTATTCTTCTCTTTCAAAATTGTTTTAGCTATTCTTGTTCCTTCAACTTTACATGCAAATTTTAGAATAATCTTGTCTATATCTACAAAACTCTTTATGGGATTTTGATAGGAATTGCATTAAACCTGCATGGCAATTTGGGGAGAATTAACGTTTCTACTGTGTTGATTATTCCAACCCATAAACATCATATGTATCTCCATTTATTTAAATCTTCTTTGATTTCTTTCATCAATGTTGCATGGTTTTCAGCTCACAGGCTCTGAACATATTTTGCTAAATTTACACCTAAGTATTTCATTTTTTAAGTGATTGTGAAAGGTATTCTATTTTAAATTTCTGCATCCATGTTTTCATTGCTGTATACAATTTTTTTTTTCTAATTGGATTGTTTGCTTTTCACCGTTGAGTTTTGGTAGTGCTTTATGTATACCAGATAGTAGTCCTTTGTCAGATAGATGATTTTCAAATATCTTCTCTCAATTTCTAGCAGCCTTATAGCCTGTGACTTTGCATTTACTAGTTCCAGGAGGGTTTTTTTGTAAAATTTTTCTGATTTCCTATGCAGGCAATGATGCCATCTGCAAACAGGGACAGTTTTACTTCTTCCTTTCCAGCCTCTATGCTTTTTATTTTCTTACTGCACTGGCTAGAACTTTCAGCACTTTTGAAGATAAGTGATAAGAATGGACATCCTTGCCTTGTTCATGATCTTAGGAGGAAACATTTAGTCTTTCACCATTAAGTATAATGTGAGCTGTAGATTTTTTAACAATGTTCTTCATCAAATTGAGGATGTCTCCTTTTATTTCTATTCTTCTGAGAGTTTTTATCGTGAATGAATGTTCAATTTTGCCAAATGCATTTTCTGCACCAAATGATATAGTCATATCATGTTTTTCTTTCACCAGCTAATATGGTATATTATATTGACTGATTTTTAAATACTGCATTTGCCTGCAAATGAAACATACCATCCAAGTGGAATAACTCCAATTGGTCATGATGTATAATTCTTTGTATTTGCTGCTGAATTTACTTGCCAATGTTTTGTTAAGAACTTTTGTGTCTTTATCCATGAAGTCTGTAGTTCTCTTTTTTTGTACTTTTTTTCCCTGCTTTTAGTATTAGGGTAATATTAGCTTCATAAAGTGAATTAGGAAGTGTTTACTCCTCTTCTATTTTCTGGAAAATATTATATAATTGGTTTTACTTTTTCTTTAAAATTTGATAGAATTCTCCTGTGAAACCATCTAGACCTGGATATTTCTTTTTTTGAAATTTAAAATTATAAATTTAATATCCTTAAGAATTTCAGGCCTATTATCTGTTTAAAATTAGGTGACTTTTAATAATTTGTGGTTGTTAGGAACTGGTTTGTATCATGTAAATTGTCAAATTTATGTGTGTAAAGTTGCTCATAGTATCCCCTTTATATCTGCAAAATCTGTAGTGACACTCATTATTTTATTCCTGGTATTGGTAATTTTGTGTCTTTTCTCTTTTATTATTTGTCAGGCTTTCAAGAGAGTTGTACATTTTATTGATCTTTTCAAAGAACCAGATCTTTGAGTCTTTTCAAAAATTTGATTTTTTTTTTTTTTTTGCTTGTTTTGAGTTTACTCTGGTTTTCTTTTTCTAGGCTCATGGGGGAAAAGCTTAATTATTGACATGTGACTTCTTTTCTAATGCATACATTTAGTGCCATACATTTCCCTCTTAGTATGGTTTTAGCAAAAACAAATTTTAATGTTATATTTCAATTTCCTTTCAGTTCTATGTATTTGTTTCCCTTGAGACTTCCTCTTTGATCCATGGTTTAGTTTTGTGTTGTTTAACTTCCACATGTTTAGAAATGTTCTTGTCATCTTTCTGTTATTGATTTATCATTTGATTCCATTGTGGTTAGAGAACACACTGTGTATTATTTCAATTCTTTTAAATTTGTTGAGGTGGTTTATTTGGCTCTAAATATGACCTGTCTTGGTATATGTTCCATGTGCACTTGGAAAGAATGAGTTTCTCTTGGTCTTGGGTAGAGTGTTCTGTAATATCTATTTGATTCTATTTGTTGATGAAGTTGTTGAGTTCTTCTATATCCTTGTTGATTTTATGTCTAGTTTCCTCTTTGGCATGGTTGAAATAGACATATTAGAGGAATGTAAGTGCATTTAAGATAGCATTTGAAACAATGAATCACAATAGGCTTATAAGAAAAAATTAAAATAAACAAATGAGGACTGAGTAATAGGAACATATATAGTTGGTTAAACAGCCTCCTAGTAAAGACTAAATTATTAATGGACTGAGCCAACTCAAAAGATCACTGATTTGCCCCATTCTACTCAATCATTTATCAATGATTGGGTGAGGAAATAGATGACATGCTTATGGGAAAGTACAAGGTGATTAAGACTACAGAAGTGAGATAGATCTAGCTTTCAATTTTTAGTTTACAAACTTGTCCACCTCAGTTTCCTCATCTGTAAAATAGGGATAACAATACTTCACAATTGTTATCATAATCCATCATGTTGGTGTGATAAATAAGATACTAGGTAACATATTTAAATGCACAAGACTATGTAACACTCACTAAACTGTCGTTTTGTTATTTTTGCTTTTGTCATCACATTTGCTGATATACATAAGTGGCCAGAATAGGTGACACATGGCATGTATTACATAAGGGTGACAAGATCAGCCTTTTGTTTCAAGTTAATAGAAGCAAATAGTCAAAAATTGGAATGATTTCACATCACTTGATATGAAAAAGATCTAAAAGTTGTCCAAATGGAGCTTAGCAGAAGCTAACAGCATGGTTATTGACCACACAATCCAAAGCTTTCTTAGGCTACGTCCCAGCAGACCATAATGGCCATGCTGGATTTGGCACCTCTCAGCCCACATTTGAAAGGTGGGGTTTGGTTCTGGGTGCCCTATTGTAAAATGGAAATTAACAAATTTGACCAACTTTAGAGAAGAGTCATCGAGATTATAGAGAGCCTGGACATGTTGACATAAGAGGAAGAGAGAGGGGCACATGTCACCTGGAGGAGGGAAGGCTTGGCAGGGCACAATTGCTGTGCTCAGAACCACTGAAGACTATTACATGGAAGTGACGTCTTTTTTGTGACCTTTTGGCATGCTAATAGTGAGCTTAGACACAGAGCATTTGACAATGGGGATTAGAAGGAAACCAACATTAAAGTAAATATTTAAGAGCCTGCCATTAGTCGCTTTTTTTCTTCCTAAAGTCAGAATACGAACCATTTGTAAAAAAAAAAAAAAAATCTATCAAAATACTTCTACATGGGCTTTAACTGCTCCAATTTGTCAATGTCATCTTACGTCTGTGAGAGTACATCTGCTCTGCCCTGACAATCTTAAAATGGAAAGAAACACACTGTATTCAGCTCAAAACAGCATGCAAGTCTTTATTTCCATTCCTTCCTAAGAGTTATCATTGTGGGCTTTTTACTACCTAGTACAATTGCAATTGTCATCATACCTTTCTTCACGATAAATTATTTCTTTTTTTACTGGTTCATAAACTGACACTATTGTCAACAGTCTTTTAGCAATCTGTAACTGCTTATGGAATTGTTTTTCTGAATGTCTTAATCACGCAATATAATTTATTCTCAACAATACTGTATCAAGCTTTATTTATAGTACTGCTTTCCAGTATAATAATTTTAATAGAAGTATTATTTTTCTATTTTTAGCCATGGCAATATTAGTGAGTCTCTGAAGTACTATGACATTATTTAACATCCTTAAAACTTACGATAAATTATCAATAGATTGCTTCCTCAGGAGGGAAAAAAGTAATGGTTTGTTTTCATTATGTTGGTCCCCAAATTTGTTGGTAGCAAAGTTGCTAAGAAATAAAATAGAAAAGATTAAGTACCTCTGTTAAAGAGAGATTCCTACTTGCAGGTATATACTCAAAAGAATTGAAAGCAGGAACTCAAACAGATATTTAAACAGTCCTGTTTGTAGCAGCATTGCTTGCAACAGCCAAAAGGTGGAAAGAACTCAAGGGTCCAACTACAGCTGAATGGATAAACCAGTTGTGGTGTGTGTGTTCAATAGAGTATTGTCCAGCCTTGAAGGAAGGAAATGCTGTCACATGCTACAGTGTGAATGAACCTTGAAGACATTATGATAAGTAAAATGAGATAGTCTCAAAAGGACAATTTAGTATGATTCCACTTATATAAGGACCTAGAGTGGCCAGATTCATGGAGACAGAATGTAGAATGGTGATTGCCAGAGGTTGGGGAAGGGAGGTTGGGGAGTGAGTGTTGAAGGGATACAGAGTTTCTGTTTGGTATGACGAAAAAGTTCTGCAGAGGGATGGTGGTGATAATTGCACGATGATGTGAGTGTACTTAATGTCGCTGAACTGTACACTTAAAATGGTTAAAATGGTGGATTTCGTATTATGTGGATTTTGCCACAATGAGAGAGAGGGAGAGAGAGTGAGCGAGTGAGAGAGAGAGATGCTTATTATGTAGTAAATTCTGACAGCTCCATAAGGTTGGTATTGTTATCTTTATTTAAAAAAAAAAAAAAAAAAAAAGGAGAGTGTGGCCAGAGAGACCAGAACTGATGAACCAAGGGTCATCAGATCCCAGAGCCAGGTTGCCAGAAAAAGCTGCCGCTGTGAACCTACTCGTGCTAAAGACAAACACCCCCACACAGCAAATGTCATTTCTCTCGAGATTGTTTTAATTAATTTGATGATCAATTTGGTCCTAAGCAAACTAACATGGAGGTAACTGCAAGAGTTGTTTTGAGGCAGTATGTGAGCATTGTTTTTATACAACCGGTCCCCTCAGAGCAGAAGAAGGACGGGAAGGAGCCCCACTCAGCTTTAGCTGCTGTTCGGCGCTGGGCAGTGATTTGCCCAAATGTGTCTGCGCCATGCGCTCTCACACAGGCCTCCCCGCATCGCGACATTCCTGCTCCTGGCTCTTTGGAAACAGTTATTTATGGACAGCCTGTGCTCAGACAGCCAACAATAGCAATAAAATCCTGCTGGGCACATTTAAGTATTAAGAAAGGTTATTTCCTTACTGCTCCCAAGGAGAGAAACAAATTCCCCGGGGCCTGACTATATTCTATTATACATGACAGGTGAAAGTGTCGCCACCTGCCTCCCATCACCCAGGCACAGAGCTCTGCTGGTCTGTTCCCTGAGTCAGCCCTGCTCCGCCTCTCTGGTTTTCCGACCACGGTTCCTGATTCTCTCAGGCCCTCATCACAGTCTCACGGGGCCTCTTGTTGCAATGTCTCACCCAGTCTTCATACCCTGCCATCCCTCCCCTCTCACACCCATATATCAAGTATATCAGGAGGTCTACTCTGTGTTGGACACTGTGCTGAGTTTGGGGAACACAATGATGTATTCCCATGACCCCAGTGGTGGTCACTGCCCTCAGGAAGCCTGCGGCTTGATGGGGGAGACTGACTCTCAATTATATTAATCACTTCCTTCAACAGGCCTCAGCATCCCAGCCATGGCCCTGCACCTTCTGCCTCCATGCTTTTGTTCCCTGGGTCTAGAAAGCCTCTGTCTGGCTCTCTTTACCTGGTGACAGTCTTGCCACTCAGGGTCTGACTCAAAGCCACCTTCTCTCCGAAGCTCTCCTGATGCCTGCACTCCGAATGAGTCACTTCTTTTTCTGTCCTCTTACTCCTGCTTTCTTGAACATCTGTTAGAAACTTAACGCAAATTATCTTGAAGTCAGTTCTGCATGTTTGTCTCAACCTGGAGACTGCGAAGTTCTCAAGGGCAGGAATCACATGCCCTTCATAACATCTAGCCAAAGCATTATAAATAGTTGGCATTTATTTTTTATTGCTTTAAGTCTAATGTTGCATAACCTAGAAAATCTGAAGAAAGAACATCTGAATTCCAAGTGTCACTAGAGTCTAAATATGATGGATAAACATATTGGCACACTGGAAGAATTGCCTTTTATGTTAAAAATTTCTATATCTGATAAATTATTATGGAAAGGGCTGCACCTTCATTTTGGACAAGGCCCACTTTATAACCAAAATGGATTTTCCCAGCTTCTAGCATATGACTTTGTACATAGCTAGCCTATGGCTCTCCAATAATGCCTCCAGTTGAACAGCCAGAAATCCCCAATAAAACCAGTCTTATTTTTCCTTCAGAGCAAAGTTGATGGAGCAAATAAACAGTTGCAGCACCAAATGAATCCCCAAGATTATTCTCTCAACTACTTTTCATTCACCCCACCCAGAACTCTGAGCTTCTAGGAGATAGAAAAGCCTACAGCTCTTGACAATTGCAATGTCTCCCAGAAATAATGCTGACACTTGTCCCCCATGTCAATCATCTATGGAGGAACAACAACAAAGAATAGGAATCTACAGGACTTGTTCCTTCAGACTTTAGAAGTTGCCCCTGTGTGTAAGCCATGCTCTTCTGATGGGGCTAATTGGTTGGTGAAATGGATCCTTTTATGAAGTTATCCTCCTAAGAAGCTGAAGGAAAATTAATGTTTAAGGAACAATGTGGTGTTGCAAAAGGAGTGGAGTTTGAAGAAGGATGCTATGTGGCTGGCAACACAAATATCTGGAACAAAGCAAGGAAAGTCATGCATCTGCAATTTTGCTATCTTCTGTAAATATTTTTTGGCCAATAATGATCAGTATCATCAAAAAAGTTACTGTAAGCTGAAGCTACCATTATTATAGCTCTCTCATTTTACAGATTAGAAAACTGAATCCCAAGGACTTAAAGTGATTTTTTCCAAAGTCATTTAAATAATTAATGGCAAAGCCAAGACTTAATGTCCAGTGTCCAGATTTCATTGGTCAGTGTTGAATACATACACTGTATACACTGTTATGTAAAATTTCTTTTATTTCTTTTTCTTGCCTGATTGCACTGACTAGAAACTCCAGTAATGATGTTGGAATGAAGTAACAAGAGCAGTCATTGCTTTACCCTCAGTCTCATAGGGAATGCCTTCAGTCTTCCACCATTAAGTATGGTATTACCTGTAGGTTTTTAGTAGATTCCCTTCATCAGATTAACGAAGTTCCCTGCTGTTTCAAGCTTAATCAGTCTTTATCATGAATGGCTGTTGGATTTTATCAAATGCATCTGTTGAGATCATCATGTGCTTGTCTTTTATTCCTATAATGTGGTATATTACAGTAATTGATTTTTGCATGTTAAACCAACCTTGTATCCTTGAAATATTATCTAACTTGGTGTCATGACATCATGTGTAAACCTTTTTATATGTTGTTGGGTTTGGTTTTCTATTGTTTTGGAAAGGAGTTTGTGTCTATATTAATGAAAACTATTAGTCTGTAGTTTTCTTTCCTCACAGTATCTTTGCCTGGCTTTGGTATCAGAGTGATAACTAGCTTTATGGATTGAGTATGGAAATATTTCTTCCTCCTCTATTTTCTGAAAGAGTTTGTGAAATATTGGTATTATTTCTTCTTTAAAGGTTTGACTTAATCCACCAGTGAAACTATCTGGGCCTGGGCTTTTCTTTGTGGGAAGATTTTTTATTACCAATTCAATTTCTTTATCTGTTGTAGATCTATTGAGATTTTCTCTTTCTTCTTGAGTCAATTTTGGTCATTTTGTTTTTCTAGATATGTGACTATTTCATCTAAGCTCTGTTATAATCCTTTTAATTTCTGACAAGTCAGTCATAATGTTTACTCTTATTTCTAATTTTGATCATCTATTTCTTCTCTTTTTTCTTTTTTGATTTAGCTAAAGTATTGATTTTTTCAAAGAACCAACTTTTGTTTTGTTAAAAAACAACTAATTTTTTGTTCTTTTGTTTTTTATTTCGTTCATTTCCACTCTAATAGCTATTGTATTCTTCCTTTTGCTCGCATTAGGTTTAAATTGCTCTTCTTTTTTTAAGATTGTTAAAGTGAGAACTTAGATTATTAATTTGATATCATTTCTTTTTTTTCTAATATAGATATTTAAAGCTATTAATTTCCCTACAACTACTGCTTTAACTGTATCCCATAAATTCTTTGGGGTTTTTATCTTTATGCACTTCAAAATACTTTCTACTTTTCCTTGTAACTTCTTCTTTGACTCACGGTTTTTAAGAATGTGTGGTTTAATTTCTAAACAGTTATAGAGCTTCAGGATTTCCTTTTGTTTTGTCATTGATTTCCAATTTAGTTCTATGGTAATTAGAGAACATACTTGGTATAATTCAATCCTTTTAAATTTATTCTGGCTTGTTTTATGGCCTAATATGTGGTCTATCCTAGAGCTGTTTTATGTGCACTTGAAAAGAATGTGTATTCTGATTTTGTTTACTGAAGTGTTCTATAGATGTCTGTTCAGTCCAGTTGGTTGACAGTGTTGTTAAGGTCTTTTATATCCTTGCTGATTTTCTGTCTAATTGTGTTATCCACTACTAAGAGTCAAGTATTGAAGTATCTAACTACTGTTGTTGAGTTATTCATATCTATCTTCAATCCTGTCGATTTTTGCTTCATATATTTTGAGACTTTATTGTTAGGTGCATATATGTTTATAATGATAACATTTCTACTGATGGATTTATACTTTTTTGTTATAAAATGTCCCTTGTGTCTCTAATAACATTTTTTTGATCCTAAAGTATATTTGGTCTGATATTAGTATGGCCACTCCAGTTCTCGTTTAGTTTTTGTTTTCATGCTATAACTTTTGAAATACTTTTACTTTCAACCTATTTGTGGTTTTGAATTGAAAGTGTGTCTCTTATTGTTGCATCCTATTTTTTATCCAGTCTTACAACCTTTGCATTTTGATTGGAGTGTTTAATCCATTTACATTTAATATAATTATTTATATGGTAGGATTTAGATTTTCCATTTTATTCTATGTTTTCTATGTGTCTTATGTCTCTTTTACTCCTCTGTTCTTCTATTATTGCTTTTTTTCATGTTGTATATTTTTTCTAGTGTACCATCTAAATTCCTTTGTTGGTTTTCTTTACTATATACTTTAAAATCATTTTCATAATGGTTGCTCTAAAAATTACAGTATGGTTCTTTACTTAAAATAATCTATTTCAGATTAATATTAATTTAATTTCAATAGTAAGTATAAACTTTACTCCAACATAGTTCCTTTCACCACCACCCCTTTGTTCTTTTATTGTCATACAAATTGCATCTTCTTACTTATAGATATCATCAAAATTTTGAAATTACTATTTATACATTTCTTACTTAAATAAGCTATAGGAAGAAAAGAATTTTAAAAATATGTTTGTATTTTTCATATTTATATATTTACCTATAGAATTATTTTACCAGTGCTCTTAATTTCTTTATGTGGATCTAAGTTACTATCTAGTGTACTTTCTTTTGATCCTAATGAACTCACTTTAGTACTTCTTGCAGGGCAGATCTGCTGGTCATGAATTCTCTGTCTTTATCTGGGAATGTCCTAATTTTTCCTTCTTTTTTGAAAAATAGTTTTATGGGATATAGACCTCTTGGTTGACAATTTTGTTTCTTTCAGCATTTTGAATATTTCACCTTAATGACTCTGGCTTCCATGGTTTATGATAAGAAGGCAGTTGTTAATCTTATTAAAGATCACTTGTATGTGATGAGTCGTTTTTCTATTTCTGCTTTTAAGATTTCCTCTTTGTTTTTGACTTCCAACTGTTTTACTAGGTTATAGCTAGATGTGGATCTCATGGAATTTATCATAATTGGAGTTTGTTAACCTTCCTGAATATGCAGATTAAGGTTTTATCAAATTTGGGAAGTTTTCGATGATTATTTCTTCAAATATATTTTCTACTCTCTTTTTCTCCTCTCCTTCCGAGACTCCCATACATGTATGTTGGTGTGTTTGATGGTATCCAACAAGTCTTTATGGCTCTCTTCATTTTTCTTCCTTATTTTTCTTTCTGCTCTTCAGACTCCATGATCTTTTTTTAACTGTATTCAAGTTTGCTGATTCTTCTGCCAGCTCAAATCTGCTATTGAGCCCCTCAAATGAATTTTTTATTTTAGTTATTAATACTTAGTAATGAAGGGGGGAGGGGGTCATGGGCAATATACATAACCATAATATTTGTACCCCCATAATATGCTGAAATAAAAAAAAATTTTTTTAAATAAAAATAAAAATTAAATTAAATTAAATTTAAAAATTTTAAAAAAATTTAAAAAACAGGATGTAAAATGGTATGAGCTTTATGATTCAGATTTTATTAAAATATGTGTTTATAATTCAACTTTTATTAAAATACGTCTAGAAAAATAAAAAAAATACTTAGTAATGAGAATTTATTCATTTAGTTACTGCATTTGTTACTTAGTTATTTAGTTCACTTCAGAAAATAGCCATTATTATTTTCAACTCCAGCATTTATATTTGATTTTTTTTAATTTTATCTACCTATTTATTAAAATTCTCTATTTGGTGATACATAGTTGTCATATCCCTTTAAATCTTTATACATAGATTTCTTCATTTCTTTGGGCATATTTATTGTAACTTATTTAAAGTCTTTATCTATAAAGTCCAGTATCTGAGTCCCCTCAAGAACATTTTTTTTCTTTTTTGAGACAGAGTCTCGCTCTGTTACCCAGACTAGAGTACCATGGTGTCAACCTAGCTCACAGCAGCCTCAAACTCCTGGGCTCAAGCGATCCTCCTGCCTCAGCCTCCAAGTAGCTGGGACTACAGGCATGCACCACCATGCCTGACTAATTATTTTTTTTCTATATATTTTTAGTTGTCCAGCTAATTTCTTTCTATTTTTAGTAGAGACGGGGTCTCACTCTTGCTCAGGCTGGTCTCAATTCCTGAGGTCAAACAATCCACCCACCTCGGCCTCCCAGAGTGCTAGGATTACAGGCGTGAGCCACCTCACCCGGCCAAGAACACTTTTTATTAGCTGCTTTTTCCCTCTGTATGATCCATACTTCTCGTTTCTTTACATGTCTCATAATTTTTTGTTGAAAATTATACATTTTAGATAATATATATTGTAACAAGTCTTGAATTAGATATTCCCCATATCCTTTTTCTTTTTTTTAAGCCTTTGTAACTGAAAAATAAAACATATATATATAATACCACACAAAACAAATACATGGCTTAATGAATTATTATTTAGCAAACACCTTTTAAAGTACTACCCAGATCAAAAATGCAACTTTACCAGCTACCTCAGTTCCAATAACAATTGTCTCTCTCTCCTGAAAGTAGCCATTATCCTGACATTTATGATAATTACTCCTTTGCATTTATTTATGGTTTTATCATCCAAGTGCATTTCCCTAGACATCGTACTTTATCTTTCTCATTTCTTTAATTTGGCATGTGTTTTGAGTTCCTTAATCTCCAAATTTCTGCCTCTATTATTTTGTTTTCTTTTTTTTTCTTTGGGTTTGTTTGGGGTTTTTTGCCTAACTACTGCTTATTTTTTATTTTTAATATTCCAGGGCTACTTCTTTAGATTCTATTCCCTGCAATATACAGCCACTGACTCCTCTGCTATTTCTTTTTAATTCTTGCTTTTAAATTTTGCCCTCCATATCTGCAGGTTCCACATCCATGTATTCAATCAACCACCACTCAAAAATATTTGGGAAACAAAAATCACACAAATTTTTAAAAATACAATATAACAACTATTTTCATGGCATTTACATTGTACAATTGACTTTTGAACAACATGAGAGTTAGGGATGCTGCCCCCTTCCACAGTCAAAAATCTATGTATAACTTTTGACTCCCCAAAAACTTAACTACTAATAGCCTACTTTTTACCAGAAGCCTTACCAGTAACATAAACATTGATAAACACGTATTCTGTATATTATATGTATTACATACTATATTCTTAAAATAAGTAAGCTAAAGAAAAGAACATGTTATTAAGAAAATCATAAGGAAGAGAAAATACATGTACAGTACTGTTCTAATCAATACCGTAAGTTTGTGTCATTTGTTTACAAGATGAATCATCTGTCTGAAATGGTGGGCAACCATAGCAGCAGACCTCAATCTACAGAACTTATCAAGCAGTTCAACTGCTTTCTTACAGGGTCGTGACTTTTCTCTGCTTCTTTCAAGCACTTCCAGCATCACTAGTGGGGCTTCACATGGGTCCCATGGTGTTATTCAAGGTTTGCGCTATTGCACTAAACACGATTAAAATATGCGAGAACTGTGAGAGATCACATTTTTTTATATAAAACTCAAATTTTATTATTCATAAATATTTACTGGAACAAGCCATGTTTTTATTTTCATATTGTTTATGGCTACTTTTGCACTCTAATGATACCATTAACTAGTCGCAACAGAGAATTTATGGTCTACAAAGCCTAAAATATTTGTCTTGCTCTTTAGAACGAAGTTTTACAAGAGAGATCACTTTTTACTGTGATACACAATTTACTGGAGAAATGAATTGCTCACACAGGAATGATTAGCATCACACAGCATTTTAAGTGGATACTCACAACATTTGAGCTCACCACAGAGCAATAGGAGGTGGCTATGATATTATTACAGTAGAACAGTATGTACTACAGTTAATTTTATGCAGGTATGATTTAATACTACATCTATGTTTGTTTACACTTCTCTCAACTATGAATGGCACCGTGTATGGTCTGTGTTTGTGTGCATAAGTTCTAATAAATTTTAACTTTTTATAGTTGATTTGTATATATTTTTATGGTAGTAAATGATAAAATAGACTAGTATCTACATATATCATGACATATCTAACATTTTCTTGATTTTTTTATATTCCTAGGCTACTCAGTTTGTGAGTTTTTCAAATTGTTGCAAACTCCCCGTAAATTTTTCAATATATTTATTGAAAAAAAATCTGCATGTATGTGGACCTGCATGGTTCAAACCTGTGTTGCTCAAGAGTCAATTGTATTAGGTATTATAGTCATCTAGAGATCATTTAAAGTATGCAGGAGAATGTGTGTAGGTTATATGCAAATACTATACCATTTTATATGAGACCTGGACATCCATAGGTTTTGGTATCTGCAGGGGTTCTGGAACCAGTACCCCACGAATGTTGAAGGAAAACTGCATTTTTAAACCTGGATTCCTTGGATTCACCCTGGGATCATCAGAGTTTAGTGATCATACAATGATTAGTCATAATATGTCCTTAAACACCTTCAGCCACCTTTTGCCAAGGGCATCTGTCTATGAAGGCAAACTTCCAAATTTCAGGCAACTTACAAGTCAACCTTAGCTTTTACTGCCTGCTTATACAGGGTCTTAAGGTCAGCCACAGGTAAGGGACCAAGGTCCTTTGTTTTCCTAGGTATTTCCTAAACATGCACATGTCCCTGTGCATGCATGAAGTCTTCTAGAGCCTTAGCAATATATCAGAACTTTTCAATATCCTGTATAGACAACAAGTTCCCTGGGTCTTTATTTTAAATTTGGGGCCAAGTTCTTGTTTTCTCCAACTGAAATCACAGCTTTAAATAGCTAAGATGTTAACAATTTCAGGCAGTTGCCACTTTTTTCAATAATAGCCTAAGGATATGGTTTTTCCACAGAACAGAGCTCCCAGGCAGCTCAAATAGCACTGAGGCCCTGGGAATGGGACTTTGATAGGGAGCTGTGAGACCAGCAAAAGTATTAACTGTTCCCTGGAGATGGTGATTTCATCAGAGCTCCAAAAGGGATGTTGGTTGCAAGGCTGCCATCTGTTCATGGCTACTGTGCCATGGAGCTGGGAGCAGGGGAACGGGAGTATTTCCCAGTTAAATCACCACAGACCCCATTGTTTTTTATCTGAAATCAGTAGTTTTTCTTGAATAAATGATTTTTCTTTTGTTCTCTGTTTTTGGTTTCTCGAGTTCAGAAATAGTTGATTTGGGTAGTGCTGCCAATATATTAATTTAATTCCACTCTGCCATTCCAGAAGTCCCCCCCACTATGTAAAGTTTCTTGCTTATTTATCATGAATAATGTTTTCTTACAAAGCTTTTATGTGCTGACACAAAAACTTGTACATGATTGTATATAACAGCATTATTCACAAGGACCAAAAAATAGAAACAAACCAACTGCTCATTAACTGATGAATGGACAAATTGGGGAATATATTCATACAATGAAATATTATTCAGCTATAAAAAATAATAAGTAGTGATACATGCTACAACATGGATGAACCTTGAAAATATGCTAGAGCCAGGCATGGTGGCTCACACCTGTAGTCCCAGCTACTAGGGAGGCTGAGGTGAGAGGATCACGTGAGCCCAGGAGTTCAAGGTTGCAGTGAGCTCTAATTATGCCACTGCTGTCCAACCTGGGTAACAGAATGAGACCTCCGTCTTTAAAAAAAAAAAAAGAAAATATCATGCTAAGAGAAAGAAGGCAAATGCAAAAGGCCACAGATTGTATGATTCCATGTACATGAAGTATCCAGAACAGGTAATGGCATAGAGAAAAATGTAGATTAGTAGTTTCCAGGGATTATGGGTAGGGAGGAATGGAGAATGACTACTAATGGGTATAGGATGGTTTGGGAGGGTGATGAAAATGTTCTAAAATTAGATAGTAGTTATGGTTACACAATTCTATGAATATATTATTAAATAAAAACCACTGAAATGTACTCTTTAAAAAGATGACTTTTATGGTACTATATGTGAATTATGTCACAATATAGCTTTTTAAAAATAATTCATGAGGTCTCTATAAGTGAAAAAAAATTTTAAGCAAATTATTTTAGGTCTAGAGTGATGATCAGTTGAGTTACCCTCATCATTTATTTATTCATTCATTCATCCATTTCATGAGATGATTCAAATACAGTGCCTAGCGTAACAGAAACACTCAAGTAAGTATTGGCTATTATTATTAATCATTTTTATAAACTTAATTGCCAATGTACCACTGTGTAACAAAATGAATGAAATACTGATTCTGCTTCTAAGAGCTCAGAAATCTAAAGAGCACACAGACTAAAGAAACCAAATAAAACTACAACAATGGGAAAAGTGTGTAACGGAGAAGTATAAAAAAACACTATAGGGCTGCGCATGGTGGCTCATGCCTGTAAGCCTAGCACTTTGGGAGGCTGAGGCGGAGGATTGCTTGAGGCCAGTAGTTCAAGACCAGCCTGGGCAAGAGCAAGACACCACATCTACTCACCATTAAATTGGAACTAATCGATCTACACTTATGTGCACATATGGAAATAACATTCATGGAAAATCAAGCAGGCGGGAGGGAGAAAGAAGGGATGGGTAAATTCACACCTAACATGTACAATGCACACTATCTGGGGGATGGACACATCTATAACTTTGACTCAACCAGTACAAAACAGATTACATAACCAAAACATTTGTACCCTCATAATATTCTGAAATAAAAATATATAAATAAATAAATAATAAAAATAAATAAATGTCAAGTGTTATTATAAAGGAGAAATAACTCAAGAGGCACCTGCCAAAGTAAACAACTTTAGTGAAGGTAAGTCTTGTATAAGGACTACAAACACATGAGCTTGCTGAGAAGAAAGCTGTACTCAGTTTTACCAAAGCAGATTGACAAATGAAACACCCTGCATTGGCTTCCCTATAACCAGTAACTGAGAACTGTCACCTACTAAGTACCATCTTCCACATCGAAGCCTCTCAGTTTAAGTCATGGATGTTTATGAGAATGATTTGGTAAAAGGATCATGACCAAGGCCACATACTTTCATTTTCGAAATAGATAAAAATTGGATTAACCTCCCGAGGCCATTAAATGTTTGCTCTGGGTCCTATGGAATAATCTTATGTTTTAATACTTTTATAAGTCAGAGTCAAGACAAAGTGAAAAAGAACAAAAATGAGGGCGCAGAAGGATCAGTCAGATGGCCCATCAACTCCAGAGATTCTCCCACTAGACTCAGTGACCTGCAATCTTGAAGCATTTCTTTCTAGCAGGAGGGGGGGAATCCCAACCATCTGAAGTTATATTTTTAGTAGTATGTTACAAAGTTAATCATTTTCTTTTTTGAGACATTGGTTTAAAACTTTGTGGCTTGAGTATTGCTGCATTTTCTCTTCTTGCGATGGCAACCTTGCCGATACACTGGGCCAAGCTGGTTTGTGTGGCCTCACAGTCACCTGAGGCCTTCCCGCCTTTGGTTACCCTTTGGGACATGACAATGAATGGGACTCACATGACAACAAGGCCAAAATCTCACCTCAGTTATGATAAGCTAGGGAAGGTGAACTTAGCATAAGTAATTTAGGGAGAACAATGGGAAAAGATGAATGTCATTTCATTGAGCCGACATTGAAAAATAATTTAACGTGAGTGAGCTAACATTTTTTAATATGAACACTCCCTTTCTTTTGAGCATATCAACTTTCTTTTGAGATGAAGAGAAAGTAATCATGCACTATTTTGGTGTTTCTTTACTGAGTGTTTCTGCATCGGGGCACATATACATACTGTACCCTCTATATTGATAGCTGTGGGCTCTGCTCTCTCAATGGACAAGATAAAAACGTTCATTTCCTTATATTTAGTAGGTTATTTATGTATGTGTTGTTTTATCAGGAATGACTCACCAAAGAATTATTCAATTCTTTCTGAATGATTTTTCACTTTGAAATTTGGGAATTGTGCCTTATTTCATAACAAGTGAAGGATTGTTGCAATGATGCCTCATTTCCCCATCTCAGCCAGCAGACACTCATTTTTCAAAATATCGGACTTTCACTTCTACTTTTGAATATACTCCATTTATGAAATAGCCACCCCCATTGCTGCCCTGATAACCATTTGGAATAGCATCATCATTTATGCTGGCAGTATCATCGCTCTGGGTCATGTTGCAAAATAGCCGAAGAAACACATTTGTCATCCACTCTCAAGTTCTAAGGGGAAGTGAACTTTAGGTTATAATACTTCAAGCTAGGGCTCACTTAAAAAAAAAAAAAAAACTTAAAAAGAAAATGAATTTTCCAGTTTGTTGGTTGGCTGGCATTTTTGACATGGGTATTGTAAAGTAACAGTGTAAATCACCATAATAGCACATAACACAATGAAAATATTTTCTTGACCTGGCGGAAGTATTTATGTGTTTGACAACTATTGGAAAGATCTTTAGGGCACATTTCTAGAAGTTTCTCTTTTGTAAGAGTAAAACACATAAGAGATTTACTTTTGATGCTATATTCTAGATTTGTTTTAATTTGGTTCCTCCCTCAGTGGAATTGCAGAAAGTGGTTGCTAGTCACATTCTCAGGGTTTGGTGCTACTGAGACTATCTTTTTTGGCTACTATATTTAAGTAATTCTATGCAAGCATTAAGAATAGATGCAATCTTACACATTGCCACTAAGAGAACATTTGAAATATAGGGAATATCTTTACTATCTGAACGTGGATGTGCATGGATATGGAAATGTATTTTTATCAACATTTTTCTAATTATTAATGCTAGTGAGAACCTTGTCATATGGTTGGTGACATGTAAAATTCATTTTCTTGTGAATTTATGTATTTGTTTTTCTGTGATTACCTCTTTATGGTTTTCACCCATTTTTTATTATGTTGGTTGCATTATTTTTTTATTCATTTTAAAGTACACTTTAGATATTATATTATGGATGTGGACCCTTTTGGTGCAGAGTGTTGCAAATATATTCTCCTCCTCAATATTTTTCTTAACATTATTGACAGTGTCTTTGGCTAAACAAAAAGTTTTAAACTTTTATATACTTCTATTTGTTAATATTTACCTTTATGGCTTCTGGATTTAACATCGTGCTTCTAAAATCTTTCCCCACCATATTCCTTTGCATTTCTGCAGACTTTCTCTATTGCCTTCCATAAGATTATATATTAATAGTTGTTTTGTTTTTCATAAAATTCCAATAAATTTCTTTTTTTAATTTTTAGGTATATAAATTGAAATTGTAAAATATAATTTTCTATATCATATTAGAGAACTTCAAATTTTTTAAATATTATTATTTTCAACCTATATACATGGTAGGAATCCATTTTTCCCCAAATGATGCACAAATAGTCAAACTCCATTATTAAATAGTTGATTTCTTCCCCACCTATTTGAACTGCCATCTTGGTAATATACCAAGTTAAAATGTATACTTGGTTCCCTTTCTGGAGTCCCTGTTTTATTCCACTGATTTGTCCATTCCTAACATTACTCTTTTTCATCATTGTAGCTATAAATTGTAGTTGTGGTCTGATAAAGGGCATTCCTCCCCTTGTTTTTTACATACTTTTGTTTCCTGGCTGTTCTTAGACCCCACCTTCTCACTTGTCATCCACATTTAATTTTCATGTGGATTCTCAGATCTGTCTGTTCCTCTCAAGTACTACTGATACTTGACTCAGTCTATTGCAACCAGATTGACTGATTTTCCTTCTCTAATTTTGCCCACTTTAGTTCGTCTTCTAAACTCCTTTCGCATGTGTCCACAAGGACGTGGACAGTGGCATGATAGACAATAGAGACTTGGAAGGGAGAAGGGGTGTGGTGAGGGGTAGGTGATGAGAAATCACTTAATGGGTACAATGTACATTACTCAGGGGGTGAATACACCAAAGTCCTGACTTGACCGCTACACAATCTATGCAGGTAACAAAATTGCACTCGTACCCCATGAATGTATACCAAGAAAAGAAAAAAGATAAAAATCAAAAATAAACTTTCTTCATAAGGAAATCTTTGAGGCCTGGTATGATTTTTATAAGAGCTTAATTGAAATTGAAATGTAATATACATGCCATACAATTCGTCCATTTCAAATATACAATTCAGTGGTTTTAAACATATTCACAGTTGTGCAACTGCCACCACAACTAATTTTAGGACATTTATCACCCCAAAAAGAAACTTTATACCAGAGGTGGAGAGCCTGCAACCTTAAGGCCACATACGGTCTTCTAGTCCTTAAGTGCGGCCTTTGGCTGAATCCAAATTTTGCAGAACAGATCCTTTTATTTTTATTAATATATTTTGTTCATCTTTTATATTTTTATTTTATTTTTTAAATGAACATATTTAAAATACCAAACAATAAAATAAGTTTCAACTAAATAATCTTTCCAGATTTACTGGCACAATTCGAACATTAGTAAGCCATAAGGGCTAAATTGATGGCTGCTATGCTCATGATTGACTTCTAACTTCCCCTGCCTGACTGGCGCCACTACTGCACAAGGCTGGTTAGTGAGAGTTTATGGGAGTCGAGTATGCCAATCTTTTATCAGCTTTTAACAACGGTGCACTGTGTTTCTGTTTGAAGTGGAATTTGTGAAGAGTTGCACATCTGGAAGCCCATCATGTCAAAGAAGATCAAGAGAAGGCTGACGGAAGAAGACAGATTTTTTTAATGAGGATTGGGAATTGCAATATTATCTTGTTTCTGCTACAGATAAGATGATTTGCTTGCTTTGTGATAATACAATATCAACATTAAAGAAATTCAGTGCTCATCAGCATTATAAGATTGATAAGGACCACAAATATTTTAAATTAAAGGGACAGGCACAGATAGTTGTATTATAGAAATTTAAAGATCAAAAGCAAAAACAAAGACAGTTTTTTCAAGCAGAAATAAGACCTGGAAATAATGCCACTGAAGCAAATTATAAAGTAGCTTATATACTTGGGGGGAAAAGGAAGCCATTCAGTGATGTAGAAATTGTGAAGGAATGCATAGTTGAAGCTGTAGGATGCTTAGATCCCAATAAGGTTTCGAAGTACAAACAAATGTCTTGTTCAAGGAGAACCATAACTGATTGGCAGCATGAATTAGCCTTCAACTTAACAGAACAATTTTATGCAATATTTGAAAAAGCAAATATATATTATTCAAACTCTTTGAATGCATCAACTGATACTACTGATTCGGCACAGGTTTTATACTTCATTACGGTCATAACAGAAGATTTTCTTTGCTACGAAGAGTTACTCACTTTGGGCACTCCTGTGAACAGAACATGGGGAATAGATATCTTCAGCAACTTTTAAGATGAATGTCATGAAGTTGGATGGAATTGGGTAAATTTAGTGAGTATATGTACAGATGATGCACCTTCCATGACAGGAAAACATGAAGGGTTTATTGCACAGATAAAAAAAATATTAACAGATCCAGATTCTCTCATTTCTTTTCATTGTATCTTTTATCAGCAAAATTTCTATGCTAAAGCTACTATTTTAAGTGACACTTTGCAACAAGTTATAGGTATTGTTAACTATATTCATGTAAATGCAACATGGCATTGTCAGTTTCATAACATGCTAAAGTTGAATGATGAGGTATTCAGTGTGGATTTCCTGTATCATTCTAAAGTGTGTTACCTATTGCAGGGACAGGTGTCAGCCAAAATTTATCTCTGCAAGAACAGATAGTTAAATTTTATGAAGAACAGAATCAGCAATGTGAATTATTGAAAGAAGATTTCTATAGGAATGCAACTTTTCTGTGTGATATCATGTCAAATCAAAACAACTGAATATTTCTTTGCAAGGCAAAACTAAGTCTATGTACAATATATGGCCCCAAAAATCCAAGCATTTTGAAAAAAGCTATTTTTTTCAAAACATTTCATCTTCAAAAGGAAAGTTCAGATGAATATTTTCCAATTAATAAAGGTCATTGATGAGCAGAATGATATATGCAAATCATTTGAAGAATACACAGGTGTTATAGACATTTCAATTGGAAAATACAATGAAAGGTTCACTGACTTCAAGAATCATGACATCACACTCAAATTAGCATTTCACCCTCACCAGTTGATATCAGCAAAGCACGTAAAGAACTACAGATGGAACTGATTGAGCTCTCAGTAGATGACATTTTAAAGCCATTGTTTGATGCTGAGAAAAATCCAATGGAAATATGGAAAAATGCAATAGAATACTCATGCCTTCGGCAACATGCCCGAAAAATGCTTTCTTGCTTTTCGACCACTTATTGCTGCGAATCTACATTCTCCTACCTAACCCAAATCAAGACACCCTTAAGGTCACAAATGACTAATACCCATCTAGAGGATCACCGGAAACTGTGGACCTCCATGCTGCAACCAAATATTCAAATGCTTTTCAACAAAAAGCAGACAAAACAAAGTCATTAAAAGTTTAGTTAACTTCAAAATCAACAGTTTTCATTTTTTGAAATTATTAAGTCATAGTAGTTAGATTTTTACAAAATAATATACATTTTAAGTATATCTAATTGAAGTTTCTTGAATTTGGCCTTATTTGATTACAGCGAAATTAATGCAACCTTCCAACATGAAAAAGTTTCCCATTCCTGCTCTGTACCCTTTAGATATCACCCCCAATGCCACGATCTTCCTGTCTCTTCCCCACCAAACTCTAGGCAACCACTAATGTATTCTCTGTCTTTATAGATTTGCCTATTCTGGAAATTTCATATACGTGGAATCATGTAATATGTGGTCTTTTGTAATATGTGGCTTCTTTCACTTAGCATGATGTTTTCAATGTTCATCCATGTTATAGTATGTATCAATACTTCATTCCTTTTTATGGCCCAAAAATATTTCATTGTGTAGCTTCACCACATTTTGTTTGTCTATTCATCAGTTGGTGGATATCTGGTTGTTTCCACCTCTTGTCTCTTATGAATAATGCTGCTATGAACCTCATATGAAATTTGAAATGAGTTGTTACATTCGAATAAAAAATTCTATGGATGTTTTATTGCAATTGCATTATATTTATAGATTAATTTAGGGGAAATTTAAATTTTTTTACAAAATTGAATATTTTCATTCAGAAAAATTATTGAGGATTTTTGCATTTTTTCGGACTTGTTTACTGCCTTCCATAAAGTATTATCATTTTCTTCATAAAATTCTGGTGCATTTCCTTTTGATTATTTCTATATATTTTCTGTTTTGCCATTTAAATGGGTTTTTTAATTAAAATTTAATTTGGTAGTGAGAGTATATAGAAAAGCTGTTAATTTCTGTATTTTTACCTTGTATCCAGCTACCTTGAGGATCTTGCTTATTAGTTATCATGATTTTTCTGTTGATTTCCTTTATCTTACATATAATTCATTATATAATCTGTAAATACTCAAAATTCATCTCTTCCATTGCAATATTTATATTCCCAATTTCTTTTTTAATTTTTTTAATTTCACTGGCTAAGATATCTAGAATAATGATAGATAATAGCAGCTATGTTGGACATACATCTTTTTCCCTACCAACTTTAATTTTTTTAATTGCAAGCAATATCATAGACAAAATGAAAGAAATTTAATAAAATTTAATTTTTTTAATTTTAATAAAATTTTTAAAATCCCCCCAATCCCATGTGAAAACAAACTTTAAAAATTATAGACTTGAAAAATTGTTCCAAACAAACAAATAAACAAAATTGCTAAAATTAAGTTGTTTATAAATGTACACAAAGAGTGAGGAGGAACACACACCAAACTGCCATGAATAGTTCCTTTAGGGGTGTGGATTCCGGAGACAGGAATGATGGGAGAGAAGGAAGCCTACTTTCTGTGATGTGCACTTCTGTATAGCTTGGCTTTTTGCAATGAGCATTTCCTACTTTTATAATTTTACAGTGCATCTAGGAATAAATCCAAAGAGTACCAAGTGTGTAAAGACTTGTGTTTACATATCAAGATTCAGAGATGTGTGCGTTTTTAATGGCTAAGATTTATGTTTTGTTTACTAAGTTCAATCTCAACTATGGAAGAGAGTTAAAGATTAGATAGATGAGAAAGAAAGGAGGGAAAGAAGGAAGGGAGGGAGAGAAGGGCTGCAGAAGGGAAGGAGGAGAAATTGGTGGATAGATAAAAATATTGATATTGATACAGATATAGATATAGACCCACTTGCTGTTACTAGAGAGTCTTATAAACAAAAGGATGGCCCTAGGAAAGAAATGGGTGCAAAGGAAAACCTTACGAATTACACAAGTCAGAATTCTAGGACAGGACAGTTGCTGCTGTTATCTCCCTCCCTGGGATGCCTAGGAAAATGTGTATGGAGAAATGATTCTCTTCATGGTTGAAGAGAATCTTAATTGCTCTCTAATGTCTTTAGACCTTGATGATTTCCTGTCAAACGTTTTTTTTTTCCTTCTGAGACACCATGGGCGAGTTTAGCAATCATAGAAAGTCATCTATATTATTAGTATTTGCCCCAGTATTTAGGGCACCACATAAATGATAGCTAGTGACATGTCTTATTCCTGCCTACATTTTGGAATCCGATTAAATGCACCTCTTCCCTTCTTCTCTTCCAGGATCTCCAATGAGCATTCACCCAAACTCCAGATCCGGAGTCACAGTTACCTGAGGGCGGTGAGTGAAGTCTCCATCAACCGAAGCCTGGATGGCCTTGACCCTGCAGGCTTGCTCACATCACCAAAGTTCCGCTCCAGGAATGAGAGCTACATGCGAGCCATGAGCACCATCAGCCAGGTGGGTGCCATCGGAGCAGCGGTGGCCATGAGCCAGTAATTGCAGGAGAGTTGGTGAAAACTCAGAGGGCGTGGTGTGGGGGAGCAGTCACTCAGTAGACCACTGAGGGATCAGACAGGAGGTCCAGGGAAATGCTACAAAGAGTATGCCATGTGTTCAGCTGCAGTAAGCACCTGGCATCAATGGTCTACCGGGAGGGTGGGGGCCCTCTACAGCAAATTTGTGAGTAAGGAGTTGACAGATGAGGCTGAAGATGTTAAAGATGCTTGAAGGACAGAAGTACAGGACAGACATCATTGGAAAAACCAAGGCAGTATCTAATCCTAAAAGTGCTAGAATATTAAGCAGATCATCAAGACAAGGACCTAGACATGGGACACAAGATTCCATCTATTTACCTCAACCAGGTCCTAGGTGAATATCGCACCTTTTTAATTAGATAGACCCCTACTTCTAAGAACTGGTACACAGGACTGGAGATGAAGACTTAATAATGATAACTGAATATACAATTGCCAAAATATTGAGCTAAAAGTCTCCAATCTCTCCCATCAGAAGTCTCAGAGAGTGTTTGAGAAGGCTGAGCTCTTAAGGTCAGGGGCATAGAGAACCCAAGACTCTTGGAGGAACTGACCCTGCAGTTTTCAGGGGCCACCAGAAGGAGGAGAGAAGGTATCTCACGGGCTTTCTTTGGGAGGACATACAAAAGGGTATTTTTCGAAATGTTAAAGCCTCTGAATTAAAATTTATATCATAATTTTTAAAAATAACTACCAGACCATTAATTCAGTTAATATTTAGTGATCAAAACTCTAGGTCAGATTTTACAAGTTACACAATGATGAGTAATACATAATACCTGCCCCCCAGAGGTTGACAGTCTAATGGAGAGTATGTGAAAAAAATATAAAAATTCTATCACAAACATTACTTACTTGAACATCACAAAAACACTCTGATGTAGGTGGGACAAGAATTGACAATAACAACTATGTTTTGTTGGGAACTTACTGGGTTAGGCACTGTGCCAATTACATTATATTTTTAATATTAGTCCTTAGAAACACCATGTAAGATATATAAGTTAATATCTTATATATTTTAACATTGGTTAAAATAAAATATTTAACATCGGTTAAGTAACCCGATGTTAAATGGGACTTTTCCTGTAGTCACAAAATTTTCAACAAGATCCCAAAGCTAAGGACAAAAAGATGTTAAGTACCCAGGATTCTAAAGAGAGAGCTTCTGTAATAGGAATGGAATCCAGGGATATGCATTTTAACAAATATTCCAAGTAATTCTAACAAGGTATTATTTGTTCTGAACTTTGAAAAATGCTAGCCTAAAGCATATTCAAGGAATAGTGAATGTTCTAGTTTGGATGGAGCTTAGAATACTTGTGGAGGCACCATGAGGAGGTAAAGTCTGAGGATTGTCCTGGAGAATTTTTTTTATGAATGGCCTTGCCTACCAGACCCAGAGACCTGGATTTTATTCATTAGGAATGGGATTAAGTAAAAATTAATTAAAATTTCAGCTTTTAAGCAGGCAAGGGATATGATCAAAACTTTGATGTAAGATAATTAATCTGGCAAAAAAATATATGAAAGATTGGAGGATATGAAAAGCTAGAGGCAGAGAGGCTAGTTTGGAAGACATTATGATCATCAAGGTGAAAATTAATGCTATTGGTGGTGGTGGTGATGGTGGTGGTGGTGATGGTGGTGGTGGTGATGGTGGCGGTGGTGGTGGTGGCGGTGGTGATGGTGGCGGTGGTGATGGTGGTGGTGGTGGTGGTGGTGATG